>JAEVGP010000010.1:0-675194 GCA_017309295.1 Nakaseomyces nivariensis | reverse complement strand
CCCCACAGCACCCAGACCCCACAGCACCCAGACCCCACAGCACCCAGACCCCACAGCACCCAGACCCCACAGCACCCAGACCCCACAGCACCCAGACCCCACAGCACCCAGACCCCACAGCACCCAGACCCCACAGCACCCAGACCCCACAGCACCCAGACCCCACAGCACCCAGACCCCACAGCACCCAGACCCCACAGCACCCAGACCCCACAGCACCCAGACCCCACAGCACCCAGACCCCACAGCACCCAGACCCCACAGCACCCAGACCCCACAGCACCCAGACCCCACAGCACCCAGACCCCACAGCACCCAGACCCCACAGCACCCAGACCCCACAGCACCCAGACCCCACAGCACCCAGACCCCACAGCACCCAGACCCCACAGCACCCAGACCCCACAGCACCCAGACCCCACAGCACCCAGACCCCACAGCACCCAGACCCCACAGCACCCAGACCCCACAGCACCCAGACCCCACAGCACCCAGACCCCACAGCACCCAGACCCCACAGCACCCAGACCCCACAGCACCCAGACCCCACAGCACCCAGACCCCACAGCACCCAGACCCCACAGCACCCAGACCTCACAGTACCCAGACCTCACAGCATGATTTATTATTGTTTGTTCAGCGATCTTTTTATGATTTTGTTATTTTTGTTGTTCATTTTTTTTTTTTTGAAATATTGTTTTTTTATTAGGAATACTTATGTTTGAACTTATAATTTTTGTTTTTAAAATTTTAATATATTTTTTTAAATGATATCTAAATACATGATTGGCCTAATAATCAAGAATAATTTAGTAACATTTATTGAGTTAGAATCTGCTAGTAGTTATTTAACTTAACTGTGTTCAAATTGATTTAACGCAATGATATGATTTAGAAGACAACATAGAAATAAATCACCGACTTACTGATTCAAAAGGAAATGAATTTGGCCTATCTAATTCTTACTTTAATTGCAGAGGTAGCTAAAATTTAAACTAATTTAATAGGTAATAACAATTAATGACACAGCAGGATAACTGAATGATAAATGAGCAACATTCCAAAAGCTCAGGTATAAGTGTTGTTCCAGATAAATTAACTTGGAATATATATCGCAATATGATATGGTCACGTGAATAGCTATATAATAACATGATATATACGTCTGTTATGATAACAATTTTGATCAATGATCAAAATATAATATTAATTACATCATTAGTTCTAGAATCCATTCCGTATCAGTGATATCATTAATAAACGTATCACCTTGAACATAAGATAAGTACAAGAGAAAAAGAAAATTAGTTTTTCACTTTATTAGGCAAAAGTAGATGAAACCAGATGAGCCTGGATTTCATTTGCTTACTCAAATAGTAAAATAGACCAACTAAATGAGATTTAGTATGGTAATACTAAACAATGATGAAGCAGGCTAATCTAAGGGCGAGAAGCAATATCGCAAAAATCTCAGGTATAAATACCAGGGATTTCTTGATCAAATTACATTCTATAATCCTCTTCCATTTCCTTTATAAGTTTTACTTTATTTAACAAACGAACCAAGACCTTGGAATAGTATTATAACATGATATTAAAGATAACTAACTTTTTATTCGATTTTTCATGTCACTTCAAACTATATCTACTATAAACGGATTCGACGGAAACACTCAGTCTGTGCCTTTGGAACAATAAGAAAAGGGATATTCAAGTTCAATACACTTTTCAGATCTTTTCAATCTCTCTTATAAATACTAGGTTGTAAATAAACAGTAAGCAGCAACTTTATAGTGTTGTTGCATTATATCAAGGCCTCCTAATCTTATTCAATTTTCAAAGAGCTATAAAATAGTTATGCTATTAAAATAAAATAACAGAAATATTCAATCAGTTCCTTGGCACAACATAATAATTCTATTAGTTCTTTCTAAATTTGACAATCCTACCTTGGACATTTTCTGTAAAATCGAGAGAGAGATACATATTATCTAATGCTATTTATCGTTTTATGTGATATGAACATGAAGATAATCGTGAGATAATATGTCACTTTAATTTTAAAGTTGGAGCTGGGTAAACAAAGTGCCGGCAAATAATTTTTAATGATTTGGTCTTAATTTTTCATTAGGGGTACGAGAATAATTAAAATAAATAATCAATTATGCATCTATTGGATGATAATTTTATTTAAACAAGACTGAAAGTTAACGCTGTGATAAAAATAGTGAGTAACCAACTTAAATTTATCGTTGGGGCTGAACCAACAAAAAGAGCAGGAATTATAGAATCAGTTTCAGATGAAAATGAAGTGTAGATATTAGAAACAGATAAAATTTTTGTTGATGTATTGGTACCGCTCTTAGAATATCTTGAATTTGCTTTGAGTGATCTTGATGGCTTCTCTGAATCTGATATAGTTGTTTCCGAACTTGTACTATGAATTTTTAAACCGGTTGCAGTTGACACTGAACTTGATGAAAAGTCTTCATTTTCGGATGATGAAGTTGACAGACTAAAATATATTGTCATGTTTTGACTTGATTGATCATACTCATAATTATTACTAGTTCTAGAACTCACTTCCATATTAGTGTTTGTGTCTGATGAACTAGATATTATATTTTTCGAGAATGAATCGAATACAGAGGTAGATGATTTGTTATCTGGTTTGCTTGTCATAGTTATTAGATTCCCCGAACTAGAAGGTTTTATAACTTTACTGACAGTCCCTTGGTCAGATGAAGTATATGATATAGTCTCAGTACTTCTTAAAATCTCAGTGTTAGTCCTATCAGAATTGCTACCAGTCATATTGAAAAATTCCATACCTGATTTCGAGGGAATAAGATATGATCTACTAAAGGAACTGATTAGTGTCTCCGACTTTTTTGAGGATAGTGTTGATACACTATTAGGATCTCTAGGTGGATCAGTTTCAACTACTATAATTTTCTCAGGAGTAGTACTATTGTCAGTTCCAACTGTAAAAGTGCTAATAGTAGATATAGTGGTGACACCGCTTCGTGTACCAGTAGTGTAGCTCGTAACCACAATAGGTGTTGGAGGATCCTCTGTTCTGAAAAAAAACTATTGGAACCAGAAAAAGTGATGTTCTCCGTTGTACTAGACGTAGAAGCAGCCTCACTGTCAAACCCAGAACTAGGAGTATAGCTCGTGCTCACAATAGGTGTTGGAGGATCCTCTGTTCTGACAAAACTATTGGAACCAGATGAAGTGATGTTCTCCGTTTTACTAGACAAGGAAACAGTCTTATTGTCAAACCTAGAACTAGGAGTATAGCTCGTGCTCACAGTAGGTGTTGGAGGATCCTCTGTTCTGACAAAACTATTAGAACCAGATGAAGTGATGTTCTCCGTTGTACTAGACGTAAAAGCAGCTTCACTGTCAAGCCCAGAACTGGGAGTATAGCTCGTGCTCACAATAGGTGTTGAGTAGAGCATCGTTTCGACAAGAAACACAATTTCTGGTGTTGTATTTGAGTCATTGCCCACTGAGTATGTGCTTATAGTTGAGATTGTTTCTGTACCAACACTATTTCCTGGAACATAGCTAGTTGAAAAGATTGTGGGAGTTTCATTAGTTATTTTGGTTGATAAAACACAGGAATTATCAGCAGAATCAATAACTCCGTCACTACATTGGTTAATTGAAGACATCCCTTCACACGGAACATCGATATGATAAACTGTCGCCGTCTCCATTGTATTGCCAACTTGACTACAGTATTCAATGTATTCAGTGCTATAAGTTTTTGTAGATAGCACATTAGCACATGTTGTTTTGCAGACAATTTGATTTGGACACCCTGTGTCATTATCCTCGATTGAGTAAAGAAAACCTGTAAAATCATTAATCTTCGTTGGATCGTCATTAATGCTGAAAGAGAGAGAAAGCATTGCAGCGTAATCACGATTGTTAAAAAACATTCTTATCGGATAATATGAATTACCATCTAATTGAACTTTTAATTGAGATTTTTCTTGGTTGGTACCCCATAATGCATAGCCTTGATAGCTACCAAAACTATCGTAACTACTATCTAACTTACAACAATCAAATGCATTACCAGCACCAAAATTTAAGAATAGAAGATCATCACCTTCTAAATAAAAAGTATAAGTACCTGATACTTTTGGTTTAAAGTAACCGTACATGATCATAGTGAAGTTACTTACTGTAATAGGGGTTGGGTAATTATAAGCTTCTGGAAGCGTGTCATACTGGACATAACATCCATATGGTGGACGAAATGAGAAATCTAAGACACCTGTCACACCGGAGCTTTCACCTATTTTTGTTTTTTGTTGGTAACCATATCTTGAATAATTAGCATCAAGATAACCTGAATCATAACAGCTTCCCTCTAAAGGGTTTACCCAACACAGCTGACTAGGATCGTCGGCACAAGGTTCATGAGTGTACCTATAACGATACTCCCAGATTTCCATATGAAGACCAGATGTAGTTGGTACGCCATGGGGAGCACATCCCAATGGATATGGATTCTGTTCATCTGAGTCAGGGTTACCTGAATTGTGATCAAGCGGAAGATTAGGAGAAACCGCCGTGCAGACATCCTGCGATCGTACATTCTCAAAGAATGAAAATATTAGTGAACAGTAAAAAATTATTAAGCAATATTGCATGTTTGAGTAATATGGAATGATTGGTTTTATGGAGGTAGATATATTCTAATTTTAAAGTAAGTGAAAAAAATTCCTGAAAACATTTTTGAAATTCCTCAATATTCCCATTGTTTAAATACATGAGTGTGTTGTCGAAAATATTTTTCTCCAGGGTGGGATATTAACATTCAAATCAATACTAATGCATTTATTGACATCTACAAGAATTCTTAGTAATATGTTAAGTGTTGATGCGTAGGTAGGGGGTATGTGAATTCATTACGGTTCCGAGTGCATTTTAACATTAAGCATAAAAAGAGTAAGCAAAAAAAAGAAAAAAAGGTTCTTCTAACAAACTGAAAGTACTAGTTCTACTATAGAAAGTTGTTATCAGTAAAAGGCAAAATTAGATAACCATGTACCTCTAACTCCTGCCAAATTACCATGATTATTTACTATTTTCGAATATAAAGAAAAGAGATATATAAGTAAAATAGGTTAAAAAGTGGCAACCATCAGAAAGGAAAAAGACACACAGAGTAGCAGCATGGGTTCTCCTTCTTTAGTTGCCTTTTTTTTTCTTTGTAATCCTTTTTGTTGCTTTCACTTCAGAAGAAAAGCTAAAAACGAAAGTGTAAAACCGCAAATTGCCATGGCTACAGTTTATTTTTTTTTTTTTGTTCTGAAATGAGAACAAAGAAAAAGAAATCCTAAGATCTAAGACCCGTACACCAACAACTGTATATCTTAGGGCAGCATCGTTTCCAGAATCCAAAAAAAAAAAGGATAAACTAAACAAGACCCTGAGTATCAAAAAAGTGGGAGGGGAGCAGTAGGAACAAAAAAAAAAGGAAACTTTTGTACTTCTTAAACTTCAAGGTTTAAAAGATCTATCTGGATTTGCGACCGGAGGGAAGAACTGCTGATGTTTTCACAATTTTTTGCTTGTATGTTCTGTTCTTCAGCATAGAAAAAAGAACATATGATGTTCTAGAATACCAAACCTAGTCCATTTCCCATCTTGTAGTCACATTTTATCCGTATTTTTACATCTCTCTTCGGTAGTTTTGTAGTCCCTCTGAAATTTTACAGGGTTGCCTTTTTTTTTTTTTTTTTTTAGCCCAGAAAATATGGCTTGGACAGGAGTGTATATGTCGGCCGGTATAGGCCTACAAGGAGCCCCTCATTTCGTTGCGAGTTGACAACGCCATCCCACATTTCTCCATCTAAAATTTAGTCGCAGAAGTATTGTTTACATGTCTCACAACCCGCAAAGATGCACTCTCCGCAATTAGTGTGCATAGATTCTTGAAACGATTCAAAGAAACAATGGGGTCTTTCTTATTACGGATAGAAAAATTGCTTTTTTTTTTTTCATTCTCTTCACAAGACAAAATTTTTTTACAACTGTCAAAGAATTTTCAAGGGAGAAATTCCTTTTTTGTTATCAAAAAAAAAGAAATTTTTTTAAATCAAGGCGATTCTTTGCGCGATCCCTTATTTTTTTTTTTAACCGTGGGATGTTCTTGTGAAGGATTGTTCCCCCTTCGTTCTTCGATTTTCAGTTTCCTTTCATCTACACAAAGTTCTCATCAAGTATCTGGTATCTCTTCTCTTTTCTTGCCCACTTGCCTACATCCCCCTTGTATTACGAAATTCAAGGAAAACGAATTTCTTGTTGGTTGTGCTACAAAAGGAGTTTTTCTTTTTTGGGGAACCCCTCTTTTCTCTTGTTCTTACATTCTACGTAGTTATCTGGCTGTTGCTAGGGTGTTATTACTTTTTCTTTTTTGAATTTACTATTGGCAAAAAAAATTGTTTAAACAAAGTACAAAAGGTTATTAACTTATCGGCTATAATTCCTGGATCCGTAATTCAAATCATAGTAAAAAATAACTGGCATGGGAGGGAAACAACCCCCCCCCCCCACGACAACAACAAGAATATAATCTAGATAGATAATCACTGTAAATTAAGAGTGTGTCACCAGACATGTCACAGGATCCAAGTTTTTTATTCTACAGGAGTATGTTCAAGGGATTCCTAAAAGTCATCTCAATCTTTTTCACTAACAGTTAATATTGTTAAAAAGAAAATAATAAGGATACAAAGGACAAAAAAAAAGTAACTACCTCGTTTAGCATTCGAAATCGTAAAAAAAAAAAAAAAAAAAAAAGTCTCATGAAATACAATGTAGTTTTGAGTGATGGAAGTACTAAAAATTCCCATTTGTATTTTCAAATTTTGATTAGAAGGGCAGGAAGAGGTTTTTACCATAGTGAAGTTAACTAAAAGAAATAAAATGCCTCGTAGTATGGGGGCAGGCCCGTATTACCCTGAAATAAATGTTAATTGGAACAATAGTCAACATAGTTTAGCGCCATTTAAAAAAAATTGATGAGTCAGAAATTTATGTGAGACCTATAACTACAATACTCAATTGCAAACTATAATTCTCGTAAATTTTCAAATTGACTTCACATTAAAATTGGTTTTCAATTACTTCACTACTCACTTGTTTTTGAGACGTCTTAACTGTCAGTATTACACATTGTAAATACCAAATCTCGATTTAAAAGACCAACATGCCGGGAAAAAGGAATGGCATTTTCAGGTTATGTCTCTTGATATATTATAAAAGATATAGCAAATTGCGATATCAATAATTTGGTCACCACAGCAACTAACATCTACGCTCTCCCTTAGCTTTAATTGAGGAGCAAAAATATTAGTTGTTCTCGACTACTGATACAAAATTATGTTGGAGAGGATATTATTGGTACTAGTAGATTCATTATCTTCATTGAATTTTCTTAACTTTTTTGATTTCTTTGTGCCTTATATGTTGTAAATGATTTAGCAAATGTAATTTGGAAAGGTTACAGTTACCCTGATTTAGGAAGCTTTGATCCTTTTGTTTCTTTAGTTCAAAAAGCTGGAAATGATTTCATGTTTTGGAACTACATCGAGTTAACTCAATAAAAACTTTTAATTTTGAATATCAGTTAATAAATTTGTAGTAATCTTTACATCAAATCTCTCATTTTTATCTCTATACTGAGGAGACTAATATGAGAATGCTATTCATCATTTTTATTTATTTAGAGTACGTAAACAAATAAATGGAAGTGCTTGGTAAATTTTTTCTGGAACTTCGAATATACTAGCAACTTGAAATTACACTACTGCCCATTATTTTGTAAATTCAGCTTATAGAATTGAAAAATACATCCAAAAAAAAAAAAACTTAAAAAAATAAATGAAATGTACACTGAATGTATAAATAATATAAAGATTGATATACGCAGTAACGACATAAATTGACGAAATTTTGAGCTAAAATATCCCATATCGAAAATATCTTCAAAATTAGCAATAACATAATTCACAATTTTAGCCGATCTTTCATAACTTCTCAACTTTCACGTATCTACATGGACAATTTTAATATCTTCACTTAGTTAAATACATACATACATACATACATACATATATATACATATATATGAATCTGCTGTGATTCTTGAGTTTTCACTCTTTCTAGGCCATAAAAGAAGTTACCGCTAACGAAGTAAGATACACCAGTTATATTTTGGACTCAACTCAGTAATCATGGTGCTGTTTTATCAGACTTCATCATAAAACTCAACTGCACAATATTCATTTAATTATTGTTAAATGAATATACCCACCTTATAAAACATCTAGAATGAAAACTCAGTAAGTGGTAAAAAGCTGGAATTGAAAAGGTAGGAGGTAGTTTTAGTCTCGGAAGAATGGCAGAATTATTTCTTTATATACCTACTCTTAACGAGAGAAAAAAGCAAACGACATGAATTTATGTTTATTGCAGTCTTTTGCTATAAATCGAAGTTGATTTGCAAAATCCAATAGATTACAATTAACCTAGGCGCCATAACAAAACTTCATGCCTCCCTACAAATTATATAAATTCAAAAAAAAGAATGAAAAATCGATAGTCAATTAGTCTCGATGATAAACTTAATAAATAATTTCCAAGTTTGAATAGTATAGAAAAATAGTACTCCAGTTAAGAGAGTCTTAATATTATCATGAATCCGTTCTTCTTTATACCTCCAAGTTCTTTCAAATTACCATATAAGAAAGCCTTTTGGTGAATATATATACATTGATAAGAAGGATAAAATAAAGACATGATGGATATGGAAAGATGTTGTCGAAACCACTTTTTGATATAAATAGAAAATAAACGATTTAATCACAGAAGTTCAGGAGAATAAATAAAAATGAAAAGGATACATTAAATATAATATTGCTCAACAAAATTGGAACAATTATTTTTTGTCTTTTGTTTCTTTCGAATATGAATTATGGTTTGTTGTTTTCTTTGAGTGAGAATGATGGGAAGAGAGAAGGGTGGGAGGATAAGCTCTGTATTTGCTTCAAGATCTTTGTCTATTTACTTCTTGCTCAACTGAAGGTTATCCAATTCCTCCTTTTCCTTTGCAGCAGCCTCAGCTTCCAAGATGTATGGTAGAAGGTAAGGAACATCTTCTTGAGCCTTAATCCACTCATTTCTTGGCAACAAGTGTTTAGTCAATTCAGCCTGATGAGCTCTGATAATTCTGTAGTTTCTAGCATATGAGTCTTGTTCTGGCAGTCTCTTCAAAGCAGTCTGCATAATTGGATTCTCTTCAGCAATCAAGTCGTCGAATCTCAATCCTAGTTTACGGTAACCAGAGTACTTGATGTATTGTTTAGATACAGGAACACAAATCTTAGATAGAAGTGGAGACTTCAAAATATAATCACCAATCTTCGCAATAGAGGTAAATGATTGAGGCATCGTTATTTTTATATTCTTTGTATTTTTGTTTTTATTCCTTAATTCTTATCTCTTGTAACTTTCTGGAACAAGATTTCCTTTTAAGCAAAGTATTTTATTGAAAACAAATCTGTTACTCTTTTAATGATATTCCTAACTCTCTGTTTAATAATGAATTCAAGGACCGTTAGGAATAAAACAAGTCTGCTTACAGAGAATCCTTTAGCAATAATTCATTGGCCCAAAGGAATCCCCTGCTTTTCCCTTTGGGATGTTTTTTTTTTTTTTTGGTAAAGAGCGAGAAAAAAAACACACACACAGAGTTTGATCGCGCGATACATCCGAACATCTAACTGTTACCCGGTTGTGGATGTTTTGATTGTATTTCATTGGATGGATGTCACGGTTATTGTTTCGTACAGGGATATATTAATATATATATATATATATATATTTTAGTACCTTTTATATTTGCAAATAAATGAGATCATTTTTGATTATTTTCAATATTGTTCAATAAATAAATAGAATATAAATAAGTTTGTTGGTTACCTTTTTATTAATTTCAAAAAAGGAGGGAAGTAAAGGAATAAGTAATAAAAAAAAAAATAATAATAATAATAATTTTTTTTAGGAATAGTAATAATAATAAGAATGATTATTGGATATGAACATATTATTATTGTTTGGACAAAACGTAGGATAATATTTTTTTCTTGCTCCTGACTTTTCTCTTCATCTGATTTTGATTTTTTTGTTGTTCTTTCAAAAGAGACTTTCCTCTCAAAATTCTATTTACAATTGATCACGGAATGGAAGCTTGGAAACGTCACCGATGGCAACGTAGTTGAACTTGTCATCCAATTTGAAGTCCTTAACACCATCTAATTTAATATCTACAGCTTGAGATGAGGAGGACTCAGTGGCTAATTGTAGCTTGGTTAGTTCAACAGCCTTTGAAACATCGTTAGACTTCTTCAATTCTTTCACCACCTTCTTGATGTTTTCAGCAACAACGGTAGCATCACCACTCTTAACCTTGATGGTCAAGAAACCAGTATCTGGGTACTTGTCAAACTTGGCTTCACATAGTAGATCAGTCAATGGGAACAACTCAGAGTTCAAATATGTGGCAACAGTTTCGTATAGACCAAAGTCCTTCTTAGCCACTGGAACACCAATAGCAGCAACAGACTCACCAACTCTTCTTAGTCTGGATTCCTTACCAGTGAATGTCTCGCTCTTAGCAGAGGAAGCTAAGTTAGAACCTTGAGGCAAGGAGTTGAACAGAGATTCTGTGACGAACTTCTTTAGATCAGCCTCATTAATACCAACACCTTCAATGATGATGTTGTCCTTGGTGTAAACCTTATCAGAGAAATTCTTAATATCTTCGATGGTTACCTTTTCCACACTGTCGTACAGCAAGGGGTTACCTAGCCCGTCTCTGAAAGAAATATTGTATAAAACATCTTCGGCTTGGTTGCATGGGTTAGAATCAGCAACGGCCAAATCGTATCTGGCCGCTGGGATAACAGACTCTGGCAACTCGTGTGGTCTGAAAGATGTCTTGTATAGGACGTTAGATAGTGCATTAACGTAGTATGGCAAATTTTCCTTTAGGAAACGAGCCTCCAGAGTAATAAACTCTCTGTCAACGTAGGACTTTGTGCAACCACCCAACAGCTCAGACTCTCTAACCAATCTCAAAGCACTCTTCGTGTTAGTGTTTTGGAAGTTAAATCTGGATAGCAAGTGGGAAACACCGTCCTTAGTGGCATAACGAGAACCACCATGAACCTTAACCTTCAACACGGATAGATTACCTGGACATTCCTTGGCAACGATACTGTACTGTCTAGCAGAACTCTTCAACAATTGGCCTCTTAACATTATGTCTCCTTTCTGGTTTCTTTTTAATTTTCTTTTTTTATTTTATTAATAATAATATTATTATGTGCTTTACAAGTCTCTTTCTTTCAAAACCCTCGACTATTGTGATCTAGAAAGTAATTTGAACTGAAAAGAAGTTTTGAAGATTGTAATTCTGTTACTCTCGCTGGTTCTCCCCTTCCATCCAATGGTAACGAAGTCTCTGTCTTCTGTTTGCAGACTCTCGGTTTTTTCGCTCCCAGGAAAAAAACAAAACCCTTCCAGTGTGGGTAACCTCCCCCCCCTCCTACACCCCCAGCAAACAAAACAAGTCGCAATTATACAAAGGATATACGCAATCACGATAATACACAGCGGTACATACTTCATTAGAACATACTTTACTACATTACCTACACTACAATGGGTTAACATCCAGAGGTTTATCAATTGTAGCACTAACCTTCCACGTGGAACTGGAAAACAAGAAGTGTATATTTACCAAGACTCTGGTCTATACCAATTGTTTTCTAGCATAACTACTACTGAATATACACTTATTAAAATATTGCGTATTGTATAGTATTCCAATATCTGTAAACTAAAACATAATATAACAAAATTCTCTTGATCTGATTGGCTACGTTGATAATGATTAAAGTCTAACAGTGTTTACCCGACCTTAGCAAAAATTACCCGACACTTTCAGAAATTCAATATTCCGGGTAATTAAATAAAAATTTTTCAAATTTTTCAGGTTTTTTTTTTTTTTTTTTTTTTATTTGCAAAAAAAATCGAGCTCATCGCAAAATCAACCTTTGATCTATACACATTTGACAGTAACTTCTTCTTGGTTCAATTTTGAGAGGCAGAATCTGTTGACTCTTATATTATAATAACGGTGTTTTTTTTGAGTAGTCTAAATTAGTTTGTTCTTCAAAAGATATAAATAAACAGCAACATTATATCAATTTAAGAAAAGAGGATGGATGTTTTATCTGGTATTGCTGCCTCTGTTAACGGTACTCCTTCAGAGGCTACATCAACCGCTAATAATATCGGTGCTAACAAAGAAGGCAGTCCAGATGTAGGTGGAAGCTCTACGCCAGCTCTTTCTACTGAGGGATTGATGACATTTAGTTCATTGGAACAAAGAAATGTTCATGCTGAAAAATTTCTGTATACCGAGATAGTCAAGGCTCACCTGGGAGAAACAGCATCAATTATTATTGGACTATTGATCTCTTTGGGGAGACTCACCGTAAGGGAGATTTATGATAAGTTAGAGTGCAAAATGTCAATCGACTCCATTAGAAGAACATTGGTTTCTCTGACACAGTTAAGATGTGTTAAATACCTTGAAGAATCGAAGCGCGGTTCAAAAATTAGCACCTATTACTACTACAATGAGGATGGGCTGCACTTGTTAATATACTCAGGAATGATCGTCGATGATGTATCTTCAAGATTCCCTGAGGAAAAAAGACTAGTGGTATCCGAGATCATTCAGAACATATTGGCCTTAGGTTCTTTGTCTTTACAGGACTATTTAAAGAGTGGTAATTTTGAAATTCCAGAACATGAGATATCAAGTATCTTTGTGGAACTCTGTGAAATGGGATTCCTAGCAAGATTGACAAAATTTGACTACATTCCAATCCAGGATCTATGGGCTCTATTATATGAAAAGGAATACAACTTGCTTCCAAAAAATTCTACTTTATCAGACTTAAAGAAGAGAACTGAAGCCAAAAACAAGGCAAAGATTGAATTCCATAACCTACTAGAAGCATCAACAGACTTATCAAAACTAATTAAGATTGATACAAAAACCTCTTTAAGAACTGTAATTCCAAATGCCCCATTAACAATCAACATCAAAAGGTTTTTGAAGTCCCGGAGAACCAGACAATTGATAAATTTTGCAAAGGCAAGAATTGGTTTTATCCCATCACAAATCTACAAAGCAGCATTGAAAATGACCGAAAACAAAGCTCCATACTTTTTTGATCCGTTGACTGAAACTGGTCTATTACAAGACTTAGATGAAGCAAATGCGATGAAGGACGACCTTGAATTATTAGAAGAAAAAACACCAGGTGTTACTTTCAATGCTCTTGATGTCTCCAAATACATTCCAAACTCTTTGAATTTACAAGGTTCTTTAATATATGAAAGAAAGAGCAATAAAAGAGCACAACAAGATGAGCAACAACAAGGAGCTAAGAAATTAAAAACAGAAGATGGCTTTGTAATTCCACAAGTTCCTAAAACAAATGATAAACCAGAAGAAGTTTCTACTAATGAAGAAATGGATGTTGAAGAGGAAACCAATGAAGAGTTTGATTCAGATGTTATAACGATAATTAATGGCCATCTAAAGCTCCTTGCAAACTCTCCTGTGGCCTTCTTGAAAGAATCCCAACCAAATACCTTCTATATCCCATATTCTTCATTAATACCGCAACTGAGAGAGTTTGTTTATGATTATATAATTGCATCGACATTGGGTCCACCATCTTTAAGAATTAGAAGATGCATCAAAGAAAATAAACTTGTTTCAGAAAAGGTCATAAACACTATGGCTTTAATGAGAGAGAAGGATATCAGAACAACTATTGGTGCATTAATAAAGTACAATGCTGTTGAAATCCAAGAAGTTCCAAGAACAGCTGATAGATCAGCATCGAGATCAGTATTTTTGTTCAGATGTAATGAATCCCATTCCCACAACTTTGTTAAACAGAATCTAGCATGGAATTTAGCAAATCTCTTTTACAAGAAAGAAAAGTTAAAGGCTGACAATAAAACATTACTTCAGAAAGCAAATAGAGATGACGTTAAGGGTAAAGAAAAAGATCTTTTGTTACCAAGTGAATTGAATCAACTGAAAATGGTGAACGAAAGGGAATTAAACGTATTTACTAGGTTTTCCAGAGGGTTGGCTCTTTGGGAGGTTTTTAAATTTTTCAAAACCTGAAATTTAATGTATGGAACAGTAAACAATGCTATTTCTCATGAACCAAGAAAGTAACCATTACGCATTACGTATGTTTATATATCAATTGTTCTTAATATCTTATACACGCATCATCATAAATTAAGAATATCGCATCTTATATTTATTGTCGTTTTCTATTGGAAACAAGTAGTTAACATTGAGAAGGAATCCAAATTGGAAGGGGATAAGAAAATACTACGTTGAATGGATCTTAAGTTCCG
This sequence comes from Nakaseomyces nivariensis, assembly GCA_017309295.1. NCBI lineage: Eukaryota > Fungi > Ascomycota > Saccharomycetes > Saccharomycetales > Saccharomycetaceae > Nakaseomyces > Nakaseomyces nivariensis. The sequence goes on along the minus strand of JAEVGP010000010.1, from coordinate 660,644 downwards.
CTCTCTTGAAACCATAGAACTGAAGGTTTTAGCGTTTACTTTATTTTGATCATTAGAGGCAACACGTCTTTCAATACGATGAGATACGGTTTTCCATACACTATTTTGATTAGGGAAGAAGTAGGCAGCACGTTGAGAGAGCTCATTAGTATTCTTCTTATACAATCTCTCCTCAATAATGCCCATCAAATAAGGAATATCATGTCTTCTATCAGAAATCCAATCTGATGGTTTTAGTTTATTAAGTGTAGATTGCAATGTTACCAAGTTGTCATCCTTTCTCTCAATTAACGACATCGCAGCGAAGATATTACTTACCATTAAATCAGATCCTTTATCCATCAAATAGTCTATTAATTCTTGTAGTGCAATTTCTTTGCTTTCTTCAGATCCGACATCATACAATACCTTAGAAATCAAAGTAATTATTACTCTTGACTCTTTAGATATATCTAATAGTTTTTGAAACGATTCAATTGTTTCATCCAAAGAGTTACTGAAATAATAACCTAAACCTAGACATAGATGATTAGAGACAATTGCCGCATCCACTTCCGTCCTATTAAAATCGACTAGGATATCTTGAGAAGTCAAAGCATTTTCAATAGAAGCTTCATATTCGCCAGTACCTAGCTGAATTCTTGCTAACTGCGCTTTGAAAAGAGCAAAATTAAACAACTCCTCTTCATTTTCGTTTTCTTCATATCTTGCCTCTAGAATATTGACCATTTTTTCACAGATTTCAGCAGTTCCTTTGAAATACTTCAAACGTTCATAACATAATAATGCACATTGAATTGCGAATGGATCATTAGGAATTTTCTTAAAATACTGTTCCAAAGCATTAGCAACTAATGTAAGTTGTTCTATAGCCTCTACATCAGTTTCATCTTTACCAGATTTGATTTGCATATGAAGGACACTTTTAGAAAACAAAATTTGTGTGATTGAGGATCTGCCGTTGGATAAAACAAAAGAATGAGAAAACAATCCAGCACTTTCCTTCTGGTATCCATTTTTTTCCTGAATTAATGCCAAACCAAGCCATGGTGAAGACTCTGATGGTGCTATACTTTGAGCCTTATTAATAGCATTTTGAGCAAACTCCAAATCATTATATTTTAGAGCCAACATTGCTAGAGCAACCCAAATTGTAGGATCTCTAGGTGACAAAGCTGATGCTTTAATGAAACAATGTTGAGAAACTCTAAAATTAATGTCAACTGTACAGATTCCGAGACCTATCCATGCTTCTAAGTTATTAGACTGAAATTGAATGGACTTCTTAAAGCTTTTTATGGCCTTATCTCTAAATTCAACACTATTTAAAATGCCATAATATGTCAGTTGTGCCAGTGCCATATTACACCAAAGAGATGAATTAACTGTAGCCTGGTTACTGTCTCGGTACTGATCCAAAAGTGCATATTTTGAAGAGAGTACTAACAAGGCAGTTGCTACCTTAATATTCTCACTTTCATTAGCTTCTAAAATTACATCAATTGTTAAATCCTCAATTTCTTCAACATCAGGAATTGTTTGTACTTCAGACCTAGTCTGGAAAATGTTAATTATATTTTCAATTGGTAATTTGTCAATATTGGATTGAACATGGATAAATAAGCGAATCGCTTTAAACAAAGATATCCAAATTTCCTGTCCACAATTTTCTTTATCTTTCAGGACCAATTCAATTTTAAGGATTGCTTTTTCTGCTTCTGAAATACTTTTACTTAAATAACCTTGATTAAATAGATCAACGGCATACTCTACCAACAAAATTGCTTCATAAACGTGGAAAGCCTTTATGTTAGAAAACTTTTTGTTTATTTCAGAAAGTAACGTTAAACCTTCAATATATTCACCCAAATGAGCATGACATTGTGCTTTGAAGTAGGGCGCATAAGAATGATCTGGATCAATTTCTCCTACCTTCTCAAAAACTTTTAAAGCTGCCTCAATTCGACCACAGTTCAGATAGGCTTGTCCTAATCCTACCCATGATTCGCTATCATTTGGATCAATTCTCAATGCATGCTGGAACCATTGGATCGAATCTGCATCTTTTTGCTTTTCTAGATTTGCTACACCTAGGACTCTGTATGGCCATGAAGCTTTTCTTAGATGTTTTTTTGCTTTCTCAGACTTCACAAGCCTTTCTGCTATTTCAGCAGCTAGGGTCCAATTAACGGCCTCAGCGTATGTTTCTACAAGATATTTTGCTGATATAATATCACCAGCATCCAATTCAAAAGCCCTGTAGTGGCACTTGAAAGCTCTTATGGAGTCTCCAAAGTATTTAGAATAGATATAACCAACTGAACAAAAACTTGGCGCATAAGTATCCATAGCCTTAATGGATTGAATCAATATTTTATATGCTGTTTTAACAGGAGACTGGTCCTCATTTAAGTCATTAACTTCTTGTTGGCAAATATATGTTTCAGCCAACCTCCAATAGTTTAGTGCCCTAAACTCTTGACTACGAAGATCCATCCCAGTAATTTTTTTTAAAACTTCCTTGAATTTTTCAATAGCATCATGATATTCACCCAATTTAACTTGACACCAAGCCAATTCAGAAATAACATCCCATTTTTCTGGAAATTCCTGGCTTACTGCGTTCAAAAGTTCATAAGCGTCCTTCCAGTTCTCTCTCTCCATGAAAATTAAACCTTTTCCTAACTTAGCCTCATTATTATCCGATTCATCCAATAGCACTTTATCGAAGAGAGACAAAGCTGCATCATGATTTTTAGGGGCGTCAACATAGGTATAAATTGTACCCAAAGCAATTCTAAAATCTCTTTTTGATTTGTCAAAGGAAAATCCTATATCTTTAACGTTGTAAGCCACCAATGAAATTCCTTTTCGTACATAAGGTAGGGCTACTTCATATTCTTTTGATAGTAAGTAATAATAAGTGACAATTCTATGTGCTAGAGTGCTTGTTTTTGCCTTTTTGATATTATCCGTTAATGCCAATAAAATATCTTCTTCAAGTAGACCTTCTACATCATCAGGTTGATCCATCAGAGCTTCTACATCTTCTGCATTAATACCTTCATTCTTCAATTCTTCCTCCTCCTCCATACGTTCTTTAGTTTTTTCCTTATTTCTATTTGATGGTGTGCTATCCTTAATAAACTCTTGTATAGTGGCGTTATCGAATTTAGAATATTCTGATGATACCCATGAATAAAGGATAACTGCCAATGGTTCAGTGGGGAACTTTTGGAAAAACCTTAAGATCTGGTTCAATGGCATATGATCGACGTTTTCGAAATCTTGCCATTCAAAGTATAACTTCCAGGCATCCAATGAGTTGTGATTCACAAGGACCATATCTTCCACCATTGTTTTGACTTTCTCAAAATATACGTTCTTCATTGTGATCGGCATTGATCTAAGAACCCTCAGTCTATATTTTAGCCAGTTCTCTTCAACATGTGAACGTTCATCGTCATCATCTACAATGTTCACAAGCTGGTTATATCTATCATCTATTTCAGAATTTTCATACACAGGCCAGCATTTGGAGTTCAGTTTAATTTGGAACAATGGATCACTAGTGCTCAGTTTCAATCGTTCTGTGCTAACAATATTTGAAATTTGTTCTTGTTCTTGTCTACTCTTGATATCAATAAGTTTTGATAATGCCATCTGTTGACTTAGAAGATGTCTTCCTAATTTTTCAGCCATTAATTGTCCCGGTAGCAAGTTTCTCACAAAGGCCTCTTCCGAATTTGGTTTGATTCTTCTCATAGTCTTGACGTCCTCGACAAGTTCAATAAGTGGCAGCTCTTGCTCTATAAGTAACTCCGCATATTGACCACAGAACTGATAGTAAGAATCGAAAGAAACTGGATCCGGACAAATATCAGGTTCATTCCTGAACAACAGGAAGAGACCCTTCCACCCCAACAAGCTCTCCCTGTTCAGTTCAATGGCACTTTCATAATGAGAGACCGCTTTCGCAAGGCCACCAGGAAGCATTGAGAAACACTTACCCAAGAAAATATGTGCAAAATAGTTATCTTCATCGATCTTCAAAACCTTCAATGAGATATCCCTGGCCTCCTCATAGTCACCTCTGCCAAGCTCAACTTTTGCCTCCTTTAACAATTGCTTAACATCAGACATTGATGAATTCCTTTAATAAAAACGCTTCTTTAAATTAACAGCCTCAGAAAACTTCAGTGTTTAACAATTGAGTTGTGTAAAATATACAGAACCTATGCTTACCTTGGCTAGTGTTGTAGTTCAAGAAACAAGAACCTGGAATAGTGTGGTGTAACTTTTAATCGCTCCCAAGTAGATTTCTTTTTTAATTTTTTAATTTTTTTATTTTCTGGCATATTTAAGCTTATTTTTCCCATTTAAACCAGATTGATCAATAAAGCAATCTTTTATTGATCTCAACGAAAAACTTGCAGCAAGTAAATTGAGGCTAGCCAGAAAGAAACATAATGGAGACAAGCAAGTCGTTAGAATTTGACCAGCTCACACAGAAGCAGGTCGGGAAGCTACGGGACGCGTTCCAGTTGATTGATGATGATGGTGACGGTAAGATCAGCTCCGGTGATATGAGTAAGATGCTGGCGAGTCTGGGAAAAGGTGTCGAGAATAATGAGATTGGAGAGATGTTTCCACAGCTAAAGGAAGGTGGAGAAGTTACGTTTCCAGAATTCTTGGCATTGATGAGTGATAGGATATGCGAGTTCCCCCAGGAGGAGGAATTGATGGAGTGTTTCAAAATAATGGCTAATGGTGACAAAGAACTTAATATACCGACCGAAAAAATGCTACAGTTATTGGAGGAAGCTGGCTTCCAGGATCCAAAAGAAGAATTCAAGAAATTGCTTGCTGCTTATTCGAGTAAACAACAAATGGACGGTTCCCAGCACTTCAAGGCACAACAATTTATTGATTCCCTCAATGAATAATTCTTAATTTTCTTTACTTTTATTTTTATTTTGTTTTATTTTATAATATTATTTAGTATACAGATGTCATCACTATTAGAAACTATGTAATTTTTCTTTGATGCAATTTTTTTCTTTGTTTCTGCACAAAAAGAAAGCAAATGGAATTGTATAAATCACAACCACACTAATATGCTCTTCAAGTAGGTGTAATATACTTCCTCTCTGCCGCAGGTGAAGTTTTATTTTAGTTTTTTTTCTTGATTATTATTATTATTTTTATTGCGGTAAACAGTTCCACAATTTAATGAGTTTATTTTCTGCCATGTTCATAGCTTACTGCAAATCAACAACAAGCTCCTCGACACTCCAATCTTCAAAGGAACCGTCTGGCAAGTATCTTCTGATAACCAATGGGATTTTCTTTTCGGACAACTCCTTCATGGCAATTCTTAGTGGATCAGTTTCACCTTCCAAATCAACAAAGACTGGGGCGTTCATAGAAATTTGCAGAGCTCTGGTACCTAGGATTCTAGCTCTTTCGTACTTGGTCATATATGGCGTAGTAGTTCTCTCCTCCTTTGGAATGGCCTTCTCTCTCAAGGTCTTTCTTCTGTGCGACTCAACGTTCTTGTAATCTTCTGGACCCAATCCACCAGTGACAATGGTTCTGCCTTCCTCATCTTTCATCTCTTGTGGCTCAGAAGCCTTATTAGCACCCTCATCGTATTGTTCCTCATCAGAGAAGTGCTCCACATCAAAATCTTCAAAGTTCTCGTTACCTTCGTTAAATCTAATCATAAATCATTATCTAAATAATCTTTCTCAGTTTAAAGGAAATATTATTCATTTTGAATTTATTTGTTAGTCAAAAACAGTCCACTAAAGTAAACAAAAGAAAATGAAACCAAATTTATAGAAAACATACGCTTCTTCGTAATCAGACATGATACTTTGACACCCCGTTTATTGATCTCAATTGCAGATAGATTTAAATAATTTAAACTAGTTAACCAACACTCAAAAAGGTCATCGAGTTTTTTTTTTTTTTTATTTTCATTTTTTTTTTTCATCCAAAAAATTTTAGATTCGTAGAAGATGACGAAAACTGGAAAAAAATTTTTTTTTTTTCAGTTTGCGATGCGATGAGCTCATAAAAATAGTACCTTTAGTCATTATTTTCATTTAGTCATCCATGATATAATGTGTTTCTTTCCATCCCGATGGGTGTCATGAATATGTCGGACCTGTCGGACAACTATAGGAGCAGGAGTTCTTCTTTTGGTAGTGTGTCCAGTGCTACTTCCACTTCTAGTGTACGAGCCAAAAATTATATTTGCGAATATGATCAGTGTGACAAGGCCTTCACGCGGCCATCTTTGTTGACAGAACACCAGGACATTGTTCATCTTGGTAAGAAGCCGTGGAAGTGCGATCAGTGCGATGCTGCGTTTACCAAAAAGATGCACTTGGAGAGACATTTGTACACACATACTGATGAGAGACCGTTCCATTGTTCGTATTGTAACAAAGGGCTGATAACGAGGCAGCAGCTGAAAAGACACGAGATCACACATACGAAATCCTTTAAGTGTGAGTACCAGGGTTGTGAGGAGAGCTTTTACAAACATCCACAGCTGAGGGCACACATCTTGTCGGTGCACTTACAGAAACTGACCTGTCCGCACTGTCAGAAAAACTTTCAACGGCCATACAGATTGAAAAACCACATTGCAAAACATCATAACCCTGATGTTACCAATGTGTACCAGTGTAATAACAGCCTCTGTGCTTTAAGTTTTAAGACGTGGTCTGCGTTGCAAGCACATGTCAAAAAGGACCATCCAAAATTGAAATGTGGTATATGTGGGAAAGCATGTGTCGGTGAAGATGGTCTCAACATGCATATGAAAGTACACGATGAAAATCTGGTCTCTAGGAATTGGAAGTGTCATGTATGTGAAGACCTCTCGTTTGTTAAGAAAGTTGACCTTGTAAACCATTATGACGAGTCTCATCATGGGGATATGCCGGCATATCTCCTGGAACCTAATCGTGTACAATATATTGAGATTGAAGATAATGGTGACAATCAGCAAAAACAATACAAGGCGCCTAGAATTGCAATTAAGAACAAAGAGTTACTGGCACTACAAACAGAGGCAACTTTAACAAACCTCTTTGACAATGGGAAAGATGCAATGACATTACTTCTTAATACGGTGGGTCGTAAATTCCGCTGTCCCTATGCAAAGTGTTATAGATCTTTCAAAAGTGAGGAGAAGTATCAAGTTCATATTGATAAGCACAAAATCCATGAAGCCAAATTGGCGGAGTTAGAGATGTCTGCAAGAGCTGAAGAACAAGAAACAGCAAACGGTGCCACATGATATTTTTTCTTATTTTCATTATACTTTTTATTGATAAATTAAAAGAATCAATAATGATAAAATTAATGGTTATTTTATAGATATTTAGCGGACTTATTTAAATTTTGTTTTCATAGACTATTTTCTAATATTCATATCAAGAAGCAATGACAATTATAAAACAAATTCTGTTGGACTTATAATTTTAGTAATATTATTATTTATTTTAAATGAGATAAATACTGTATTCTGTAAAATGATAATGATATTACTTATTTATGTATATTGTGTTTACCAAGAAATGAAAATGTAATGCATGTATAATTATAAGCAAAAGGGAAAGGAAAAAAAAAAATTAAAAAAAAAAAATAAATAATTCGATAAGAATAAGTGATTAATTATTATTGAGCTGTGTTATATAAGAATATTCCATTATTTTATTTTTTATCATTGATATTATGCAAATTAGTGCTCTCTTGGCAAATTCATGTCACTCATGAAAAAAACCATATCATCTTCATCTTGATCATTCATTAGTTGATGATAATTATCAGTTTTTCTATGTGTTACTTCATTTATCATATCTGTAGACCTAACATTAGGCCTATGTAGTTTAGCATGTGCTTGTGTAGCTATCGTTGTAGGTTGGGAATATTGGTAGGAATGTCTAAATGGCACTCTATTCTTTGTCAATGAGTTTGAAATACTATCAATAGATCTTGGCGATGTCGAGTTTTTGAATATCGTACTAATTGGAACTTGGTTAACCAATAATTCGTCATTACCCTCACTTTCATGATCATCTATGGCATAGTTTAACATTTCCGAATGTTTTTCATTATATGATGAACTATCGCCACCATATACTGGTGGCAATGCACTGGTAAGAATTTTATCAACTGAATTTCTTCTGCTATTAACAGTTGATGAACTCTCTCGCGCAGCTAAATGTAGTTTCGATAATTTGGAGTTAATAGAAGAATAATGACCTGAGGGTGAATACGAAGCCATTGGAGAATGTGAATGTGAATTCGAGCTTCTTCTTCGACCATGAACTGGATCAATAGATATACTCATTGCTAGATCTTCAGATAACATATCGTTACTTGGTCTTAATTTTTGAAATTTTAATAGAGATCCGGATAAATTTTTATTTTGAAGACTACTGCTTAAACCCTTCTTTGGTTTTAGTGTCGGCTTTTCATCAATTAATCTTACAAATTCCATCAAATCATCTGCATCTTCGGGTGTCTGACTTCTTGGTTTAGTATTTTTATCGTTGCTATCAAAACTCTTAGCCATAGAATGTCTTCTAATGTTGCTAAAGGATGAAGCAAATCTAGAAGTACTTCCAACACTAGTACCTTCATATCCTGGTTGTATAGAAACACTGTTAGATGAACTGGCACTCAAACGCCTATTAGAGGGTCCCTGTAGAACAGCCACAGACGCATTTGAGTCATTTCTACTATTAATGTGTCCAACGTTAGTATTACTACCAACTGATCCAACAATGAATGGTTGAAATTGTTTTGTTGAGTTTAGATACTTTTTCTGCCAAGAAGGAGCAGAAGACTCTGCAGTATTTGTTTTAGAGCATGGTGACAATGACATTGATCTTCTTGCAACTGCATTATTTATAACTTGAGGTTGAGGTGTGGTCATGTATTCTTCATTATCCTGTATGACAAATTCATAATCTTTCCTATACGAGACTGAGATTCTCAATAACCCAAATTTAGTCCACACGGGCGTAACCTTCTTTTGATCTAAATGTGGAGGCAGATTTGATTCGTTAATTGTATTTGAGTACGTGCTAATAATTGGTCTTGATAAACCTATTCTTCCTTTTGATAGAATCGGCTTTGATCCGTCTAATATTCTAGTTTTAACCTCAACTGGAATTGGTTTTGATTGCAATTCTGACTGTTTAAGAAGATCTAGTTGTAAATCATTAGATGGTAACAACTGTAAGAGTGTATATAAATACCGAAAAAGTAATGTTATCTGTTTATCAATCTTTCTAGCATCAGTGTTTTCCTGATTCTGTGAACTATTTTTAAAAGAGGTTGACTCATTATCTAATTCAATGAGCCATCTCTCCAAAACCACTTCGGATTTCTTACTCCCCTTAGCCACTGTCCACAAATGCCCCTCTTTATCCCTTAGTCTAACGGTATAATTAGAAGTCAATTGTCGCAGATCGAGATATGTTTCTATTACTAAGGGTGGGAGCTCTGTCTTACCGTCATAATGGGACCAAGTATTAATCACAGACGGTAGCTCATGCACCATATCGATATTCATGTCAAACCATTCATTATCAAAGTTTACAGGAGTTTCATCAAACGTATTCCCTTTGTTCTCAATAAGTGTGATCAGACCAGCTGATTTCATGAAAAAGTCTTGTATCAGTTCAATAACTGATTGTTCATCATAAAAACTCTCATTTTTATCTACATCGACATCGTCACGGTCGTCCATTGTGTATAATTGTTCGATGTTTTCCAAGGATGATTATATACCTTCTTCTGTATTGTAGTATTGCGAAGAATCTGTTCTTTTTATTGATAAACCTCTATTCACAAGACTTCTTAATGAGATTTCAAAGTTATCTAAGAACCGGTTTCCTTTTTTTTTTCCTTTTTCTTTTTTTAACGTGTCACTTATTAAGGTACCTTATTGAAAGTTATCTCCAAGCTAAATAATATACCGAAGTGAGGTTATTTAATAACTCTTGTAGTAAACTTAGTTTTTATTAGAAATTACAAGGAACCTTAAGCATGTAAGGCTTTCGTTTATAAATCTGATTCCAGAATTTCTATTGTTCTTCCCTTGGCCTTCAGAAAGAGTTTCCCTAAAAACGTTTTCTTTAAGGCCCGAAATTGTATTAAAAAATCTATATATTGGAAATTTAAATTGTAGACGCAGATTAAATAGGGAGAAATTTTTATTAAGATTGTTTTACAGCGTTGTACAGGTTAGATAAAACAGAATTATGTAGAATGTCAAACAAAAAAGAAATAAAAAATAGTAATCACACAACGGTATAGCTGTGCTGATACAAAATATAATTAACAACAAAAAATAAAGATGAAAGGTTATTTGAACATTAGGAAATTATCAATCATCTTCATATAGAACCCACAAATCGTAGAACAAGTCCAACAAACAACCTGTACTCCAGGCTTGAGTTGGACTAGAGTCGTTACATAGTTCACCGTCCTTGTTCGTTAGTTCGGCTAGACCAGCCCATGGGCTGTTTTCTAACCATTCTCTGTGCTTCAGTAGTCTTGAGTAAAGCTTTCTGTACAGATAAGAAGAAGGCTTCAATTTGTCTTGACCCTTTTCGGCTTGGCACTTTGGATTAGTCAAAAAGTTGAAATGGTGATAAGCTCTTATGAAGTAACCGAAACACCAAACCCATTCTGGACCCTGGTGGTAGTTTCTACCCTTGGAAGTGGAGAAATCGTCACTATCTTCACCGTTATTGTAGTATGGGCGATAGTTGTAGTCACTTGGATCTAAGGTACGCATACCGATTGGTCCTCTTAGGACCTCATCAGCTAGTTGTATGGCACCAACTGCATATTCTGGGGTAAACAATTCAGGTGCCACAACCATAGCGATGGCAAAGTTTGGTCTGAATTGGTAGTCTTCATAAGGCTTCCCAGAACGGAACAAATCTTTGTAGATACCCCTTCTGTTAACAATAGTGGAGTCGATTTCATATTTATGGTCATCTTGTGGATCCTTAGGAACATAGAAGCATCTTTCGAAATTGTCTTGAACCAACTTGTCCCAGGCTTCTAAGCTAATCTTAGAGCCATCTGGCTTAGAAACTTCAGTGAACTTGAACTTACCTGCTTTATGTAATTGCAAGACAAATCTCAAACAACTCTTCAAAAGACCGTTGATTTCAACAGCAGCACCATCTCTTGGAGTACCTGGGATACCAGTTGAGCCAGCCTTGTCACTTTCACCCATCTTGTCCATCCAAGTACCACAGTTGGATTGAGAACCACCGTGAATCAAACCAGTTTCCCAATCAACATTAACCTCAACATTGAAACCTTCATCCTTCATAACTCTATCCAAGTTTGGACCGGCATTGGCTTCTCTGTATTTGATACCTTGAGCATGTCTGTTCAGAATTTCAAAAATAACCTCTTCAATAGTGGAAGAGTAGCTGAATGCTTTTGGATCATCATGAGGAATATATTCATCATCAAGCGGGAATCTTCTCGTAACCTTTTCCTGCAGAATACTCTCACCGTTTGGAACAATATCGATATAGTCTTGAATTGCTTGGACGAAGAACCAAGCAGCATCACGAGCATTATATCTTGGATTTCTACCAGCATCTAGCAAGTTTGGAATTAAACCATGCTTCAAAGTCTTGGCAAAGGCCAAAATGTGAGCTTTTGCTTCTTCATGTCTACCAGTAGTCAATAACAAACCTCTCAAAGAGATGAAAACATCTCTACCCCAACATCTCATGTAGTTGGTACTGAAATGAGGAAGACCTGCAGCCATTGCAGGGACATTTCTGTCTGGAAGAATGGAGGTTGACTTCATTGTAGAAACCATTTGAATTGAGGTCATAGCCAAGCTCTGGACAAAAACAGTAGACTTACCAACATTGTCGGACATAAGTTGCATAGCACGTAATCTGCAACAACCATACATGATACCAACAGAAAGTGCAAAAAAACTTGGAACCAAGTAATTTGGCAGTTCCTTGATTCTGTTCAATCTACTTCTTAGCCATTCTTGGACTTCGGCAACACCTGGCTCATCTTTATATAAATCTAATCTATTGACGACGTAGTCCAGAGCCCAATGACCATCACGCAAGTTGTTACTCAAAGGATGAGCAAGATCATTGTAGAAAATAATATTTCTTAGGATGCTGACCCAACCTTGTAAACCACAGTATACTGGTTTACCGTAGTTTGGAATGTCATAAGCACCTGTTCTGCCTTCACTAGTATCATATTCCTCTTGTTCAGCACGGTATAAAATTGAGTTGATTGATTCCAGAGTTAAGTTACGAGTAGCCTTAATAGCACCAGATCTGATGAAGTGATCTAGTGTTTCATCGATACCCAGTTGCTGGGTTTCAAAGATAGCAATAGAACCTTGAGGAAAGTCATCGGAAAGCTTGATATGAGTGTCTCTACTATGTTCATCGAAGGAAACGTCGAAACCAGATAGCTCTCTAAGCTTTGTTGGAACACCTTCTATTGTCTCGTCAGACTCTGGAGGGTCACCGGCTCTCTCTAAACAGAACGCGGCCTTAAAGGTTGAAGTGGTTTGGCTCAATACTATATCAGGTAGACGTTGGTCACCATATTGATGGAATTTTGTTCTAGCAACCAAGTACCAACCTTTACCTGTTTTGGCGTTAGTTCTGTGGAAAGTAATGTATTGACCATCATGATGAACGTGCATTTCGGAGTCCTCGATATCTGCTGCATTATCAGCAATTTCTTCTCTAATACTGTTCAATAGAGTTCTTACCTTGCTGATACCGGTGTTCTCGGCACAAGAATATCTCCTGGATTCTTGAACAAGATCTAATAGAAAAGGATAAGTTTCATCGTAACCGTAAACAGAACCAATAGCAGAAGAGCAAAAAGAAACCAAAGCTGCATTTGGTAGAGTATCTTCAACAGTTCTCTTTTGGAATGGAGTTTCATTATCATGAGTACAATCCATGAATAGAGCATGTGGAGGAGTAGCTGTCAAGTTCTTTGGAATCATAATTTCAGATACACACTTAACAGATTGGTCTTCTGGGCTGTATGCACAATACTCTTCATCGATTTTAACATCAGAATTGTATGGGAAATCATCAAGAGGAACATATTTGTAAGAACCAATTGGTCTACCACCATGTCTGTGAACCAATCTAGATAATTCTTCCTCAGACCATGATTGCATTGCTTCTCTAATTAAAGAGGAAATACCTAGTCTCTCAACGAAAAGACAATCCATAGCCTCAGAACCAGAAAATAATTCTGCAACAACATATAGGTTTGGGTTTACTCTCCTAGCAACATCCAGGAAGTATTGACCAACATGTAGTGGGGTGGAGTGACAGTTATCAATTCTGAAACCATTGAAAATTCTAGCATTCATCTCAACGTATTTGCTGATTCTATCCCACAAGTATGGAGAGTCTTCTGGTCCCTTACCGTATCTCAACTTGACACAATCACCCCAGACAATGACCTCTCTTCTCAAATATGCCTTAGATTGATCGGAAGCAAAATCTACTAATGGATTACCGTCCCAGATCCAACCATTATTAGCTAGCGCGTAGTCCTTTCCGTTCTTAGCTGTAAATCTTGTGAAGTAAGGCTCAGTCAATGGCAATTTCTTGGTAATAGGGCCTTGCTTTGGACCGTGGTCATCAATTCTCAAATACTTGATTCTGTTGAAAAGTTGTTCCATGATCTCGTTAACGTCATCATCGTATTCTTTGTAGAATGGTAAGTTAATGTTGTTCAAGATGTTAGTGGCCAATTCCTCTACTTCGTTGTTGTAGTCATGGGACACCAGTTTCTTCAAAATTGCGGAAAATTTGTGGACATCAACCTTGTTAGAGCCACGTACACCTAAACCACCGAAATTTGGTTCAACAGCATTCTCCTTGATGAAGTTAGTCAAACCAGCGATATCATCACGATTTGGGATGTTGTCGTCGCCCCATACTTGAGAGCTGTTCCAGGTTTCACGAAGTGCGGCTAATGCGGCCTTGACATCTACAACGTAAAACTCCCATAGCTTTAGATCACCGATGACATGAACCTTAATACCGTCCATGACTTTGATTAAGTCGTCGACGGTCTTTAGGTCAGTTGGGTAACCCAAATTGCTCATCTCTTCACTGAAGTCCAGCAGTTTCTTGTCTAGCTCCATGGCAGCAATTAAATGTGGGGATGTCTCGAAGTTGTAACCTGCTTCTGGGTGGTCTAACAACCATTGGGAGTTGTTGGCGGTGTGGTTGAATACGATATCAGTCAGGGACAAGATGCCGTGCTTCTTTCTCAACTTTTCGACTAGGTCTGTAACCTCCTGTTCGTTTTTGAAGACTGTTGGGTCAAATTCAAGCTGGTCGTAGATGGAGTAAGGGGAATTGGACTCACCTCTTCTCTGCAATGGGGTGAAATGGATCATGTTATACTTCTTTGCGGCAATTCTCTCGAAGACCTTTTCCCAGTCCTGGATGGTGTTTCCCATCCACTTGGAGACGACACTCTGCATGGCGATGGAGTTCAATGGGATGAACTTGTCGTTTACGGACATGATAGGCAGGACTACGAAGTAGAACTTCCTGGTAGTCTCCAGCTCGTCCTTGTCGTTCTTGAAGGACAAGTAGAAGCAGTAGGTACCTGGCACGTACACATCGAGGTCGATGTAGTCATCCGCGTGGAAACTAGTCTTCACGACTCTCTTGTAAAACTTCTCTCTGTTGAACTTGGTCTCATAGTCTGGCGGACAGTTGGTCCAGATAAGCCCATCACGGGAGACAGGCGAGCCCGCAGGGATAGCCAGTCTCACCGTGTACAAAGGCATATCACCCAGCTTCTTGCCCTTTGGCAAGGGCAAAGATGGCAAAGTCAGCACACCTTGCCCATACGAGCAACTAGTAACCGGCTCACCTTTATCGGACAATCTCAGCAACAATGTCCTATGTGAAACCATCTTTTTTTTCTTGCAATTCCTACTTTTGCTTCTGTTCTTGATAATTAACTTTGAAGAGGGAATTGAATATATACAAGTTTATATACAAGAGAGAGATGAGAATCTCTCTCTCTCTCGGGTTGGCCTGGCCTGGCCTGGACTACACAGCAAGGCCTACTCAGCAAGGTAACACAGCATGGCGACACAGACACATCCTAGCACTGCCAATTGAGTACAACAGCGATGTGTCGAGAGAACTCCTATAATTTAAAGAATGATAGCATGCATCCAACTCTCCTTATTCCTGGCCAAAATCCTAAAAGGGGAACCCTGCAAAAAAAAGAAAGAAACGACGTATCCCAAATAGGGGAGGAGGGTCCCCCCCCTCCCCCAGGCTGGACACACACACACACTCCTGCATCCCCTGCGTGTCTGTCTGTGTGCCCACACAGAAAAAAATTATTAATGGCTCAATCCCCCGTCCCCTCGCGGTGGGCGGTTTTGGAGGGCCCAGTGTAAATCTTCCCTCCCCTATTTTGTCTGGATCGTACCTTGAGACACCCCCTCGCAGGATGATTTTTTATGTAGCATGGTGTATGAAGTGACATAGCATGTGAGCTAGTACATGGTGATGTACATGTGATAGGTGTACATGTACATGATGTATATATTTAATGAGTAAAGAAATACTAAATATACGTTACTAGGAAATTAAAGTACTTAGAAGATTAGGGAGCGTAGTTTTAGGAGGAAGTATAGGGCTAGTAGGAACCAGACGGCCAAGAAGGCGATCAGGTTGTTGGCGCCGTACTTGAAGACGTACAGTTCCTTCAATTGGTTCAAGTACTGGATGATGACTTTACCGCTCAGCTTGGACTCACCCTCGGTTCTGACACCGAAGGAGAATGGGATCTCGCCGATGGCCTTGTCCTGGGGCAATGGCAGCTTGGCGAGCAGTTCTAGGGCGATCTTGAAGCCCTGGGAGTTGATGGCGTGTGGGTCAGCCTGGGTCAGGTACTTCTTCTGCAGGCCGAAGAAGCCGGACATAGGGTCAGAGGCGGTGGTCAGTGGTCTGGCCATCATTCTGGCGGTGGAGGAGATGACTCTACGGTGCAGTGGCCAGTCCTTGTCGATACCGACACCTGGGGCGTATCTGGTACCCAGCACGAATGGGTGGCTTCTCAGGGAGTCCAGCAGACTTGGGACACTCTCTGGAGGGTGCTGCAGGTCGGCGTCCATGCAGACAAGGTACTCACCCTTGGCCTCGTGGAAACCCTTTAACACAGCACTGGAAAGACCACGTTCATCAGTTCTGACAATGATTCTGACATTGTAGCCTTGCTTCTCCAAAGCCTCAACCTCTTCGACAGAACCATCTTGAGAGTTGTCATCAACAAAGATCAGCTCGGTGATGTTGGAACCCTCGTTGCCCAAAGCAGCAAATAGCCTAGTGGTCAATGGCTTGATGTTTAGCTTCTCGTGGTAAGCAGGAACAATAACAGAGTTTTCAATTGCCATCTTTTGGTGTCTTTGTTCTTATTTATCTGTGCTAGAAGTGTGTATTGCTGTGGAATGTTTAGATTTTACTGGAAACTGATTTCTTATTTCAAAGCAATTCAAACCAAATGAAAAAAAAATCAAAGAGAACACGTCAATCGCGTTCGGCGAGAAAAAAAAAAAATTGTGCTTGCCGTAGCGCGTTGTACGTATTCAGTCACGTTTCATCAATATTGAGAACAAAGCCTTCTACCAAACACTCAGGAACTGTTGCCATGACAATATTCAATTTTAATTATAGTTATACTGTTTTTGATTTGTTTTTAAAGATTATATTTATAAATTTGTTTTTTTGCTATCACATTCCGGACCAGTGATTTTTTTTTGGATTTGATTTGACGCTAAGAGAAAAGGTTTTAGTGCTCCTTATCTTCACCAACGTATAGGACATTGTTGCATCTGATGAACAGGTCTCCTAGTTTACCCTTTGGCACGCCAGCGACGTATTCTTCGGCATCTTTGAGCTGCAGGTTGAAGTAGTTGTCCGTGGACACTAGGACACCCTTGTACTGAGTCTTATTGAATTTCAACGTCACCACGACTGGCTTATCCACTAGCTCCTTCAGAAACGGTTTTGGATTTATTGGTGAGAACTGGTTTTGTCATTCTATTTTCTTTAGAATTGGAATTGTAATTCTAGAGTGAAATCATTTGTTAGTATCTTGTTTATATATTGGGACAGAAAAAAAAAAAAAAAACATACCTCGCTCATATTTGTATTGTTGTGTATTGATTTAGGATAACTTGTACTGGTTTCTACAATTATAAATTGTCTTTGTATTGCGATGTGCTGTTTGCTGGCAAATTTTTTTTTTCAAGCTTTTCGGCCTTGAAAAAAAAAAACCAACAAACAATGAAAAAACCTCGAAAATCCTTTAAATTGGAACACCAGTTCTTTTGAATTGTGGATATTTAGGCCTGTTTATTAGCAGTTCTGACCTATCCTGGACATTTATTAGCCATCTTTTAGTGGGAAGAAGTACTAGACCTAAAGAAAAAGGGGCCAAAGGATAATGGATTTCGACACTAACGAGGATTTAAACGGTGTCAGGTTCTCTTGGAACGTGTTTCCATCTTCTAAAACCGATGCTTCTCAGAACGTTATACCACTTGGTTGTCTGTACACCCCGCTGAAGGAGATTGAGGGGCTAAATGTGGCCGACTATAACCCTGTGATGTGTGCTGGTCCACACTGTAAGGCTATATTAAACCCTTACTGTATGATAGACCCCAGGAGTAACTCGTGGACCTGTGCATTATGTAAGTCTAGAAACCACTTGCCAACACAGTATCACAACTTGACCCAAGATAATATCCCAACAGAGCTGCAGCTAACCACTGTGGAGTACATTACATCGAAACCAGTCCAGGTACCACCCATCTTCCTGTTTGTTGTTGACATTACCACAGAACCAGAAAACTTGGATGCACTAAAGGAATCTCTGACAGCATCATTGTCTCTGATGCCGGCTAATGCCTTGATTGGTTTGATCACCTATGGTAAGGTCGTCCAATTGCACGATTTCTCTAATGACACCATGGCCAGGTGCAATGTGTTTAAGGGTGATAAGGACTATCAATTGGAACCACTGGTTGAGATGTTGACGGGCCAGAAGATCACCAACACATTGCCAAGCACCCAAGTCACACCATTCTCATTGAACAGATTCTTCTTGCCTCTGGAACAGATCGAATTCAAGTTCGTACAAGTGATTGAAAGTCTGTCGCAGGATGACTGGGCCCTCAGACCAGGTCATAGACCTATTCGTGCTACCGGTTCTGCACTAAACATTGCTTCCCTACTGTTGCAAAGCTGTTACAAGAATACTGCTGCCAGAATAATCTTATTTTCTTCAGGTCCGGACACTGTAGATCCTGGTATTATTGTTGAATCAGAATTGAAACATCCAATTAGATCACACCACGATATTGACTCTGGAAATGCCACACATTACAAAAAGGCATCTAAATACTATAGTCATTTGGCTGACAGAATTTGTGAAAATGGACACACTGTTGATATTTTCTCAGGTTGTTATGACCAAATTGGTATGTCTGAAATGCAGAAGCTAACAAACAGTACTGGCGGTTGTTTGCTATTGACAGATGCTTTCTCTACAGCAATCTTTAAGCAATCTTATCTAAGACTATTCTCTAAGGATGAGGATGGATATATGAAAATGTCTTTCAGCGCAAACCTAACAGTAAAGACCAGTAAGGAATTGAAGGTTCAAGGTTTAATCGGACATGCGTCTGCAATTAAGAAAACAGGTGCCACAAATATCAGTGAAACTACAATTGGTCTTGGTGGTACATCTAGTTGGAAAATGGGTGCCTTGCTTCCTCAACACTCTTATGCTATCTTTTTTGACATTGCTAGTGCTGGTGCTACTCCAGGTGTTGCTGAAGGTCAACAGCTTGCATACACCCAATTTGTGACGACATATCAACACTCTTCCGGTACTGTTAGAATTAGAGTTACCACCGTTGCCAACCAGTTGCAACCTTTTGGTTCCCCAGCGATTGCTGCTTCATTCGATCAAGAAGCTGCTGCAGTTTTGGTTGCCAGAATTGCTGTGCATAAGGCTGAAAGTGAAGACGGACCAGATGTTATTAAATGGATCGACAGAACTTTGATCAAGCTTTGTCAAAAATACGCTGATTACAACAAGAATGACCCATCTTCTTTTAGACTAGCTGCGAACTTCTCATTGTTCCCACAGTTCATGTACTATTTAAGAAGGTCGCAGTTTTTGAGTGTTTTCAACAACTCCCCAGATGAAACAGCATTTTACAGACACATTTTCACCAGGGAGGATACTACCAACTCCTTAATCATGATTCAACCTACATTAACCTCATTTTCTATGGAAGGTGATCCAGAACCAGTGCTATTGGATTCTTTGTCTGTTAAGGCTGATACCATCCTACTACTGGATACATTCTTCTATATTTTGATTTACCACGGTGAAACCATTGCTCAATGGAGGAAGGCTGGGTACCAAGATGATCCACAGTATGTCGACTTCAAGTCATTATTAGAAGAACCAAAGGTTGAGGCTGCTGAATTATTAGTTGACAGATTCCCATTACCGAGATTTATTGACACTGAAGCTGGTGGATCCCAAGCCAGATTCCTGTTGTCTAAATTGAACCCATCTGATAACTATCAGAACATGAACGCCGCTGGTGCCACAATTGTCCTGACGGATGATATTTCATTACAAAATTTCATGTTGCATCTGCAACAATCTGTTGTTGAAAGTCAAAAGTAAAAATATTTGATGATACCATCGAAAATACCTTTACGAAGCTTTAGATTTTTATAAACAAAAAAACGAAAAATAAACTACTGTATATTTCAACATAAGTAACCTGTTCTATTATCATTAAATATTTATTTCTCTGATTAACTCTATATTTAGAGTCTTTCTATTTTAAGTTACATGAATTTTAAAATTCGAAAATTGGCATGTCTAAAGTGATTCCATCAAATACGATGAAGTTGTTCAGTGGAGATTGTCTCTTACCTAAAATATTGATAACATCTTGAGCCACAGCACCTCCAATAACAGATGCTACAGGGGCAAACTCGAGGCCTTGCTGTTTTTGGAATTCTTCGACATAATTATTTAATAGGGTGGATTCGTCAACACCTAGTTGTTTACAACTTTGAGATAGGTTTTTTGCAAATTCTTCATTGTCTTGTGGGTTTTGGCACTTCAATTGTGCTAAGGTTAATGGCAAGACGTTTGTTACTCTTTTAATTTGTTTCTTAGTCAGTATTCCTTCAAGATTAGCAGTCTCTAATACCTGTGCTAATGACTTGTAAGTATTTCTCGTAGTAATAACATCGACGGAATTATCATCATCTTCAACTCTAGTTTTCACGGACACTATCTCCCTGTTCCTGCTCACTATTCCTGGTTTAGTACTGATTCCACTAGGTTTCTCATCAACAGATTCAAATGCTATCAGGTCCACAAACGTATAGGCAAACAAACCATTGGAGCCCACCAAGTATAGCGGAATATTGAGCTTTCTGGATATCTCATTCAACCGCAGTCTTTCCTTGTGATCCAGCTCAGTGGCTATTATCAAGTTGAACTTTTCATAAAATGATTCCTGTGTCTGGGCATCGCTACAAAATTTGAGGTCAACTCTGGGGTTCATATCTTGCAATCTCGGAGCCGCAGCCTCGACTTTAAGCTTTCCGACGTCTTCTTTAGCCAAGAAAAACTGTGATCCGAGGTCATCTTCTCTCACTATATGTGTATCCAGCACCGTTAGGTGCCCTATACCACTCAGCACCACGTTCTTGGCCACCTCGGTACCAATTGACCCCAGGTTCACCAACAAAACCCGAGCAGACCGCATGCTCGTCTGCGCTGCAAGGCCCCACAGCCTAATTTGCCTGTCATACAGAGCAATCTCATCCTCACTAAGCTTCTCACTCATTTCTAATTGTCAATTGGTGGATATATTGCTGTCAGTTCTGTTTTCAGCTAATTCCTAATGACCATCTCCCCATTGCGTTTTTTGTCAAATTTTTTTTCTTTATTTTTTTTTTTTTGATGGCAGCGTAAAAACAACAACAAAACAGCCGTTCCTTTTAAAGACCCAAACAGAACTTTAACGACAAGCTGCCATTTATCTTTTGAAGCTTGCCTCGTTGCCAGGATAAGAGACTGAAACAACACGACAAATGGACTTGCTGAAGATTCTGGATACAAAGCCGGTGCCCACGGTGGTGGATGCGCGGACACTGGGTGTGAGCGGTAACACCTCGGGAAACTACTGGTTGCCGACGACGATGTGTCTGTATCAGAAAGAGCTGACTGACCAGATTGTGTCTTTACACTATTCTGATATTCTGCGGTACTTTGAGACCACTGATTACAAAGAAGATGTGGTGCTGGAGTCGATGCGTACGCTGTGCCTGAACAGTGAGCTTGTTGCAACGCATCCGTTTTTATTGATAGACCATGCAATGCCGAAGTCATTGGGGACCAGGGATATCCCTGGTCATCTTGCGGAGAACAGCGGGAAATTTCAAGTATTGAGAGACCTAATTAATTTAGTTCAGGAGTATGAGACCAACACTGCTATTGTGTGCAGACCAGGGAGGACAATGGACCTTGTTGAGGCGTTGTTGTTCGGCCACAAGGTGAATGTGAAACGTTATGATGGCCAGAGTATTAAGCAGAACAAAAAGAACAAGAATTACTCGTGTACATGCCACTTATTTCCCTCTAGTGGCTGGGATATGAAGAAGTTTCCCTTGAAAGGAGCACACCAGTTTGATATGTTACTAGCAGTGGATATCTCCGTGGATACAACTACTGAGGAGATGAAAGCAATCATCAAGTTTGGTAGAGACCAAAGAACTCTCGAGAAACATGCCCCAATAGTTCGACTAATCACAATAAACTCAGTCGAGCATGGAATGCTCTATTTTGGCAAACTATACGAGAAGAAAAGCAATGATTACTTAGAATCATTGACCGCTGCAGTTGTAGTACTAAGAGATAGAGTGGGTACGTTACCACCAGATCTGAGACCTGTTTATTCTCAGAAACTAAAATACCTGGTAGAATGGCTTGAGAACCCTAGCATTATATGGCCACTACCAGATGTATATCCAATAAAAAAATATAACTCGATGGATGTGGAACGTTCTCTACTTACAGAGGTACATTTCAACCAGATAGATACAGCCCTTGAGAATGCTTTTACAAACCATAAGAAACGAGGAAGACATAAGAGTGAGAAAAGTGATGAATCTAATAGAAAACTTTCGTTTTACCAATTGAAAAGACTGAAAAATGACTATTCTACAAATCCCTTGAAACAAGGTATGACTCAACTAACTGGTATTACAACAGCAGATGAAAAATCAAACGCCAATTACCATCTCTCCAGTGGCATTTTAACGCATAAATTAATCCAATCTATTGATCAAATATATATGGACATTGATGGTCAGAGGGAAGAATTGGAATATTATTCTGGATTGAAAGGCATGCATGAAGAACGTGTGAAATTTTTTATCGCAGAACTTGAAAAGGTACAGGAAATGTATGATAATTCAAAAGCTAAAATTGACATGAATCAAAAGCAGGTTAATGACCAAGACGATGTGCATAAACACCTCTATCAAAATATTGAGTCTCTGAATAATAGTATAGAAAATCTATCGAAGGAGATAAATGAAAAGGGTGGGAAAAGTTCGGAAATTATTACTTTCGTAAATAAATACCATGAACTAATTGACGAAGTATTAAAAGAGGAGAAATCCATTGAATCATATCAAACAGAGAAGCAGTACATGGAAGTTGAACTGAAAAGGGCGGCAGATGCTATTGCAGAAAATCGTAAAGAAACGACCAGAGTCCAAGATGAACTGAAAGAGACAAAGAAGAAATTTCAAGAAACTTATGAAGGGACTGAGGAAGTTGAAGAATCCACGAAAACAAAAATTGGTAATATTCATGAACAATTAAATGCTGAGCTAGATAATACCAAAAAATTGGAATCTAAATTAGCTGATGTACTAAAGGCACTCCATAACCTACCACCTTCTAGGATGAGAACATCGACTAATAATGGTGGCACAAGAAGAAATAAGAAGAATTAAAGAAAGTCTATTCACGAACATTTTCTGTAATACTTGACTATTATCCTCCTAGTTGATAATATTTTGCACGTTTGCTGATTGCATACTTTAATTAGTAAATATACAAACTTTTCTATAGACAGTAATAGTTATAATGCATTTTTAACGACTCCATATTTTTAGTGACCTGTCATAACCACCACTGATTATTGTTTTTGTCTCATCGTCAATATCAACAGTGAGAATTTTGTCTGTATGACCCTCCAAACTACCAATCTTGATATAGTTATCCTTGGAATATGTATTAATTTTGTTGTCAAAACCTGCAGAGATCAAGCTAAAATCACGATCTTTGTCAAATTTCAATGAGGTCACAATACTATTATGAGCTGCTATTTGATGATTATTGCTTGTCGTATTACGTAGATCCCAAATATAGATAAGCCCATCAGCACCACCAGTAGCTACGGTATACCCATCTAACGACCAATCCATAGCAAAAATAGGTTTTACATGGCCTTTTAAGTTTAATACTGATCTTCCAGAACGTAAATCCCATATGATAGCAGTTCTATCAATACCTGCACTGCTCACTAAAGACCCATCCTTTTGAAATCCAACGCAATATAGCTCCTTCGAATGACCTTCCTGCTGTAGTAATTCTTCGCCTCTTTCAATATCCCATAATTTCCAAGTCAAATCAAATGATGAAGTAGCAAGATATTTCCCCGAGGGATGAATATCCAAATCAGTAATTCTATTTTCATGTCCCTCAATCCGCCGAAACGCTTCAGAAAGAGTATTATTATACATATTCATTGTACCATCTTCACCTGCCGTTACAATTAACTCATCATTTGGAGTCCATTTAGCTGCGCCTACTTTCCCCTCATGACCATTAACAGTTTTGATAATTTCCAGATTTTTATTCAACAAAGAAATTTCACCACACCAATTTCCAGCTACTATATTTTCTGTTCTATTTGAAAATTGTGCTGATGAGATGGGTCTTGTTCCAAGTACCTGCGTACCCTCAAGACTAAAACTTTTAAAATCCTGGTTAAATTTACGACGTTCTAGTAATATCTCGGGCATGGATTTCTTATAGGCTACTCTCTGACTATCCAACCGTTTCTTACTCCTCTGTATTGAGAATTTAAGTATGTCTTTTCTAGCTTCTATAAGTTCTGGCAAAGCAGGTGTGTAAAAATCTTCTTCTTGCTCTACTTCATCTTCAAGTTCAGGGTTTTTCTGGTGTGCTTTACTTAGTAAATTGTTGCTGTGTATCAGATCCCAAACCTTCTGCATATTATCTTTACTTGCAGACATATGAAACTTCAGACATTCAACAGCATTCCCATTATCAAACCCACCCATTATCTCCTCAGAATATCCAAGCTGTTCCAGAAGATAATTCACATCCTTGTTATTATTCGGTAGTAGATTATCCAGCTCACCCCGTTGTGATTCAAGCCTCTTCACAATGGTTTTTTCTGGTTCCTTGTATTCACCATGCTTATACCAAAGATGGTACGGTACGTCAACCATTTTTTATTATATATTTTGGAGTTATTGATTTGGTTATGTTAGTGTTTTGTTCCTTAATTTTACAATATTCAATCATTTCAATTGTTTGCTCATCGCAAAATAAAAATAAAAAAAAATTTAAAGATTTTTCCAAATTCGGACAATTGAAGATAATAAGAACTCAAAGACGAATTTTATGCTCTCTCTCACAAGTGTTAATAAACTGGAGATCAAACCCTATAACATAGTTGAAGACAATGCAATTGCTGAAGGAATTGCATATAAAGTACGTTGAGAGCCTGGATAAGAAGCAAAATGATTACGAGTACTGGCTATCGGAACATTTGCGATTAAATGGTGTCTATTGGGGGTTAACTGCGCTATGTTTAATGGATTCCAAGTCCACATTTGATCAGAAATCTGTTGTTGATTTTGTGATGAGTTGCTGGGATACCAAAACTGGGGGGTTTGCGCCATTTCCAAGACATGATGCACATCTATTGTCGACGTTGTCTGGTCTGCAGATTTTGGTCACCTATGATGCTCTTGGTACCTTAACTAATGAGCAGACTAATAAATGTGTGGATTTTATACTGAGTAACCAACTGCAGGATGGTTCTTTCCAAGGTGACAGATTTGGAGAGGTTGATTCACGATTCGTGTATACTGCTATCAGCTCTTTATCGATATTAGGTAAATTGACACCTGAGGTGGTTGATCCTGCAGTGCAATTCATCTTGAAATGTTATAATTTTGATGGTGGGTTTGGTATGATGCCCGGTGCTGAGAGTCATGCTGCGCAGGCATTTACTTGTCTGGGAACGTTGGCAATTGTTGGTAAAGTGGATGCACTATCCCCAGATCAATTGGAGGAAATTGGGTGGTGGTTATGCGAAAGACAAATCCCTGAAGGTGGATTAAATGGACGTCCAAGTAAATTACCTGATGTTTGTTACAGTTGGTGGGTTTTGTCCTCACTTGCAATCATAGAGAAACTGGACTGGATTGATTATGAAAAACTACGTGCATTTATCTATAGTAGTCAAGATGAGAAGAAAGGAGGAATTGCTGACAGACCGAATAATGAAGTTGATGTTTATCACACTTTGTTTGGACTTGCAGGACTAAGTTTGATGGGATTCGATAATCTGATACCCATTAATCCAGTTTACTGTATGCCAGAATCTGTTGTAGCAAAATTAAAACAGTACCCATATGAATGACAATTTTTAACTATTTACGAAATGCAATTATTATTACTTCACTATAAATTATATATACCAAAGAGTAAAAAAAAAAAAATGCAAATGCTATGAATTTTTTAGATACAAGAATCTTAAAAACGTTATTTCGAATGTACCAGGTTCCTTCAGAAATATATTTCTTCTTGGGAAATAGTTTTCAGTGATGGTTGGAATTCCATGTACCTAGCTCTTCTTTTGTGAATAAACTTACCTGGATTTATTGACTTGCAACCGTTGTATGTCAGATCGAATGGAGCTGTAGACATATCACTTAGTATTAATGAAGAGGGTATTGGATGCAATGTCAGAGTATGATCCATATCCCAAGCGACTGGTCTAATGGAGTCTACAAATGGAGATAAATGACCTTGATCCAATAGTGTTTTGATGATCTTTCTGGTTTCAACAACCTTAGCAGGAAGCTGTTCCTTTTCGGAGATAATTCTATCAACTAGCATTGTTGTATCATCTATAGATGTATTAGCCATTTGTTCCTCTAATTCCAAAAGTTCATTTTCACGCTCTTGTTCAATTACAGGAAAAACTACCTGATGTCTCTTAAACAACTCAATGGTATTGTCTCTATAAATTACAATTTCTTGAGAAAGATAGGCTATTCTAGTTGGATTAGAACCCCAGGTGATATGCTTACACACACGATTCATCTTTTTAGTAAAGAAAGTCGGTATCGGTTTCTGAGGTAATATACCATTTGCACCTAGAGATGAAATTGAAGTCCATGGATCATTTGGACCTGGAATAAATACCAAATGGGTATAGTTGATAATATTTTCGAACTGAGTCAACAGATCTGCTAACGAATCAAAGTTGTTTTTATATTGGGTAGTCGAACTAATGTTCTTACTGGACATAGAAGCGTGAACTGGAGTCGATGAGAATGAACCGAAAAATAAAAGAACTGTAGGTGGGTCTGAATCGATTCTCTGAAGCACCTTCTTTAGTGCTTCCATGGTCTGAAGTTCGTCCAAAAACATGTCACCCCCAAGCAACACAAATTTATGATCTATAAGTTCTCTCTCCAGCAGATGTAGTCTGATTTTGATTTCGTTATCTAATCTCGGCACATAAGAGGTTTTACAGTTCCCATGGATACCAAGCAGGTCCAAATTACCAATACTATCAAGAGTTTTATCACGACGTTCACCAGGTGGATATGTCATTGAGGTAACAGCAAATTTATGACCGACTGTGTAATATATACCTTCGACAAGAACTATTGATCCTGGAATAAAATATAAACCTGGAGATGGTATAGTTTGAGAGATATCTATCTCAACACTTCCCGAAACATCTTCTAAAGACCACGTGCCTTTAGAGGTCTTCTTTAACATACCGAGAAGTAAGAAATTTTGACTATCCCTACCCAATAAGTTCTTGATCTGAGTAATGGATAAACCAGAAGAGATTTGATCCGCCTGTCCTTTTTGTATACTATTTTTCATCTGTATCATGCTGGATAATGGATTAAATGTGTCGTTGCTGTTTTGGAAATTTTCGTTTCTGAGCAATCTATCTCTTGTCAAAAAATACCTAGTCCTAAACAAATCAATTTTGGCCTGAGGTGAAGGTATATGCAAAAGTTCGGGGTGTATGGATTTGTTTGGTTGGTAAAATAGTTGACGCTTCAGTGGGTTATAACTAAATTTCCTCTGCTCTGAGCTATTAATAATTTTGAAATAGTCTCTCCAGTCAAGATCTTGTTCATCTCTCTCTTGTTCCTGCTGTTGATCTATGTCCATCTCCTGTGCCAAAGGCATTGGTTCTTCGATTTGTGTATGCTCACTATGGGGGTCGTCTTCTATCGCATCTAGTGACTGATCCAGAGGACCTTCTTCTTCTTCTTGTTCTGCCTCATCTTTAACATTCCGAACCAGAAAGTTGTCGATAGTCTTGCTGACAGTTTTCGGCCTCACCTTCTTCTCTGTAGAAGCATTATGGGTCTCCTTCACAACAGTTTTCTCTCTTTCCTTCAGTTCATTTATAACGTCCTCTACACCTACCCGATCCACAAAGAGACCACGTTCCTGCTGTTTCCACACCGAGGCAAACAACTCCAAGAATTTTATAGTTTCACTGCTCTGTTTCCAAGTAGTACCAAACGTGGTCCCAATAAACTCACTTAGCGCCGCCAGCCCATCAGACTTGATACTGAGCCCGTACTTCTTGGACAATACTCTATAGGCCATCGGCCTCAATAGAGGAGGATGTATCTTTGTCGGCAGCACCTTCCCAGACGACAACATCTTTTTAATTTGCTGTGATGCTCGTTGTCTCTGATAGAAACAAAGATGAAATATCCAATGTCACTTTTTATACAATACAATAAATACTAATTTAAGAATCTCCAAGAAAACGCGTGAAACTCGGAAATTTAAAAAAATAAATAAAAAAAATGATGATTCACGCGTTTATAATATCCACATTAACGTCAGGTCACATGTATTCGTATGCTAGGACAACAATATTATATACCTTGGTACGTACAGGATCACACCACTTAAACGTATTTTGGTATATCCGTTAATACGGATCACAACGTGTTATCAACCGGGTAAGTCCTCTCTTTTCCCCTTTGACAAAAAATGAAGCCCCTCTGCCGGGGCACCCCCTCGCAAGGTTCTTTGCAGGGTTCTTTGTGGGCTGGGTTTTAAGAAAGAAAAAATTTGGTAGTGTATTATTTGATCGAGGGTCTTTTTAAGAACTGGTTTATCTATAAGGACCCTTTGATTTGATTTGATATAAATTATATTAAGAAGTTTGAGCTTTATTGTATTGAAGTCTTTGTTTTGAGATCAAAGTGGAGTTGGGGAAAATATATATTGGACAACAAAGAAATATTTTGGATTTGATCTTTGACAACCTACAAAAAAAATTAGAGACAAAAAATAAAAGGGGACAAACGAAATATGAGTACTGGTGATTTTCTGAGTAAAGGTATTGAGCTTGTCCAAAAAGCTATTGACTATGATACGGCGACGCAATATGAGGAGGCGTATACAGCTTATTATAATGGATTAGATTACTTGATGCTAGCTTTGAAATATGAGAAGAACCCGAAGTCTAAGGAACTGATCAGGGCCAAATTTACTGAATATCTGCAGCGTGCGGAGCAATTGAAGCAGCATTTGGATGAGGAGCAAGAGAAGCAGGCCAAGAAGAAAGAGTCGCCTTCGAAATTAGGGAGTACTAAGAATGGGTCGAATGATGAGGACACTGAGGATGGTAAAAAGCTACGAGGAGCATTGTCCGGTGCCATTTTGTCTGAGAAGCCAAATGTGAAGTGGGAGGATGTTGCCGGGTTGGAAGGTGCCAAGGAAGCTTTGAAAGAGGCCGTTATATTGCCTGTCAAGTTTCCGCATCTGTTTAAGGGTAATAGGAAACCTACTTCTGGTATTCTACTGTATGGCCCTCCAGGTACTGGTAAGTCGTATTTGGCGAAGGCCGTGGCAACAGAGGCCAACTCTACCTTTTTCAGTGTTAGTTCCAGTGATCTAGTCTCCAAGTGGATGGGTGAATCTGAGAAGTTGGTTAAACAATTGTTCACAATGGCTAGAGAGAATAAACCCTCCATTATTTTCATTGATGAAGTTGACGCATTGACTGGACAACGTGGTGAAGGAGAAAGTGAGGCATCTAGAAGAATTAAAACTGAACTATTGGTACAGATGAACGGTGTAGGTAACGATTCTCATGGTGTGCTGGTGCTTGGTGCAACAAACATTCCATGGCAATTAGACAGTGCAATCAGAAGAAGATTTGAAAGAAGAATTTATATTCCTCTACCAGATGTGGCAGCTAGGACAAAAATGTTCGAAATTAATGTAGGAGATACGCCATGCTCACTAACCAAGGAAGATTACAGAAGTTTGGGACAAATGACAGACGGATATTCCGGTAGTGATATAGCTGTTGCAGTGAAGGATGCACTAATGGAACCAATTAGAAAGATTCAAGGTGCAACCCACTTCAGAAATATATCCGAGGATCCAGATCAAAGAAAATTGACACCTTGTTCTCCTGGTGATGAAGGTGCCATAGAGATGAGCTGGACGGAAATAGAGGCAGACGAGTTAGAAGAACCTGTATTGACTATTAAGGACTTCTTGAAGGCTATCAAGAACACTCGTCCAACAGTTAACGAAGAAGATTTGAAGAAACAAGAAGATTTTACGAGGGACTTTGGTCAAGAAGGTAATTAATGTGATTTACCTCATACCGATGAAGTTTTGTAAAATTAACGATAGATTTTTTTTTCTTTTTTTTTTTCTCTTCCTTATTTGAGTGCAGATAAATGATATTGAAGAGATTTGCTTATTGGAGTTTTTCCACAAGCTATAATGATAGCATTAAGACAAGTTTCCTAATATAGAATGACAGACATTTCTATCTATATTTCTAAGACATTTTTGATTTTCGAACTACTCAAACTTGCATTGTATAATTTTAATATTTTATTTTTTTAGTAATGATATTTATACTGTTTTTTCATTAACTTTTTATTTCCATTTATTTAATTATAACTAGTACATCATTAAATTCGTTATAGACTAACTTATATGTAAGAAGGGCCTCAAGTAATGAATATCAAATAAGTGTATTTCTATATTTTATCAGTTATTCGATCGTGATAATAATTTTATTTGTAGATGCTTGTGTTATTTTCACTATCAGTAACCTTGGCACTTTCTATTTTAACTTTCACTATAACAGTGTTATCACCAAGAATAAATACTTCAGCGTCAGGGTTAGTCTTCAACAAAAGTTGTTTGTAAAAGTTAGATTCCTCCGTATTAGGTTCAACTATTTTAGCATGACCTCTAATATTAGCACTCATTTGGTTCAATTCCGCTTGGTTTAGTTCCTGCAACAAATTCAATAACTTACTAGGATGAGAATTTGGGATGGCGCCACCTCCCGTTCCAGAGGCCGGATTTAGGTTTCTGGTGCTTGGATCAGGAGTAGGAGTTTGTGAGATACTTGCTTTTCTAACAGACAAATTGTTAGCTGTGATCCAATCGTGAAATAACAGGGATACAGTAGGGTTGTCGACCATGTTCTGGAACTTTTGTGAATCTTTGTTTGTTGCGAAAATAATTAAATCATTAGTCTCATTTTCAGGGTCAAAAGTGCTCTTCTTTGGAATGTAAGTATAGTTCATAAGAGAAACAGATGGAATACAATCCTTAGAACATGTACCAACATGCACATATTTAGATGTCTTTATCAAATGGATCAAATGACCTGGAAATTTCTCAGTACAAGGCATAGTTCTATTATAGAGTTGATATGCTTAAAATTTATAATCTGATGATATAGTAAGTGATTCTTCAATAAGTCCAGATGGTTTTAAAAGGAATTATATAAAAACGCTGACTACTGAAAAGGATACCTTTACTCCCAATTTTTATTCATTACCAATTTTTAACAAATTTTTCGTGAAAGAGAATAAATTTTACAATAATAATGCTAATTGTCTAATTCATTATTTATTAGTTGGTGAAATGTTATGTACATAAATTTAAGTATTAGTCTTGCATAGTTCGTTATGGTCATTATTTTTTTATTATTTTTTATGCTATAGATCAGTATTGTCATTATTATTATTGTAGTTTTTTTGGTGGTTTTCTTTTTGGACCACGGGTTCTTGTCTTGTTAGGATGGGTTAATGTTGAGTGACTCTTTGTGGAGAGAAGATCCCCTGTTGTGAAGGCTCTCTCTGGTAGTTTCATTGGAACCTCTTCTTTCACCAATTGGCTTGAAGTTTTTGCTTTTCTTAACACTGCCTCTAGTTTAGAATTGATATCCTGTGGTTCTTCACTAGACTCACTCGAAGATACATCAGATTGGTTTTCAGAGTTGTTTGTTGATCCCTTATTCTTCAACTCTTCAGCCTTTTTCAATGCCTCAGGCATTGAGATTTTCCTCTGAGGAACAGGAGGTGCTTTTTTTCCTTTAGCCAATATCTCCCTCTTCTTTAAGGCTTCGGGGATATCTGCCACTTTTTCTTCTTTAGAGATCTGACCCTTGGATAACGTATTCGCTTTTAGCAGTGCTTCCGGGATAGAAGGCTTGCGAGCAGAAACTTCTGGCGGAGTACGTTTTTTTAATGTGATTTTTTGGAATTCGGTGTCCTCCTTTTCAGCAAGGGTGTTCTTCTTAATGACAATGTGATCAATATTTTTTGGAGGAATAGCTGGTCTTTGCTTCTTTTCAAGACTGTCTTGGGAGATTGTCTTCTTTAAAAGATTTTCGGATTTAGGTGGTATAGCCGGCTTTTTGTTGCCAGCTGGTGTTGGTTTTTGATCTTCTGATTTCATCACTGAGCTAATGAAGCTGTCCTTATCGTGAGTTTTAATGCTGATTGGTGATGTTTGTTTCTCAAGTGTCTTGGATGGAGATTGTTCAGGTGATTTCAAACGGACTGAATCCAGGAAATCTATATCCTTTGTGGGCTTGATTTCCACAAGTTTGGATTCGGAGGAACTGTTAGTCTTGGTTAATTTGTTCTTCTCAAGAGATTTTAAGTATGATATATGTTCCGTGTTCTTTGTATCTGACAAATAAGACGGTTTCTTTGGTGCAGAAGGTTTCTCTGAAGATAAATTATTTGATTCACTTTCAACAGAAACTGTATTTGTTAGATTATTTGGTTTCCGTGGAAGTGGTGGTTTATTTTTCTCCGAGTCATCTTGAATTTCCTTATAAGCTCTTCTTGGCAACATTGGAGGAGGTGTGTCGTTTTCCTCATATTCAACTTTGCTACTCTCTAAAGGAATATTCCTAGTCGGTAGTGGAGGTGGTGTACCCTCATCAGACGTGTTTTCAGTTTCATTATACTTAGGTTTTGAATGTCTATCTGGAATGATTGTAGGCTTCGAATTGCGGCTGGGCAAATCAATTGGTTTTGCATCTCTAGGTGGCAATCCTATTTTTCTAATTGGAACATTTAATGGCCTGGATGGAATTTCTGTGTGCCCACTTGGTGGTTCATTAGAGCTTATTGGGGTTTTTGACTTTTTAGCAGATTCTTCTTCCAGTCTTGGAGATATCTCATGTCTTAGTGGTAACTCCAAAGGCTTGCGTTCCCTTCTAGGTAGAGGTTGTGGACTCATTTCAGTACGTCCTTTAGCTGGTACAGGTGGTTTCGGACCTCTAGAAGGAGGTACATCATCTTTAGATGCAAAACGGCTCTTCAGTTCAGCTTCAGAAATATGGTCGTCTTTACCTGTAGTTTTGGAGTTTTTTATTTTTTGCAATAGCAGATAGTCCTCTTCGGATATAATGAATTTCTTATCCCTTTCATCAGTTTTTGCTTGGGTTTTGTTATCATCTTTTTCATCACTACTTTCACTTATCTTTTTAACATAACTCTCATCAACTTTTGATCCAAAACTCTTTTCAAAATTATATGCAGATTTGTAGCTCAATTCATTGTCACTTTCATTACCCATGTTGTCCTTTGTAATTTTCTTTAGATGATCACCTTTCTTCTTTACTACTGGTTTCTCTCTTTTACTATCCAAGTCTTCAACCCTCCGAAGAAAATCTTCAGTTTCGGGGTCCCTATCCTCCATAGTAATCATGATTTATGTTCAATTAGAGATTTCCTTTATGTTCTATCTAACCTTTATGTGTTTGCTTTGTTTACTTCCTCCTCCCTTGTTATACGTTCTTTTAAAAGGCTTTCAAGCTTTTGTTTAGCCAACGCCGATCTTTTAAAGTCAAAATAAGAAAAGTACCTGGAAACGAGTAATAAAGTGTTAAAAATAATGTATATATTCACTGAAAAATTCTATTTAATACTAATAAAAATAGAAATATCTTTCTCTTAACGTAACTTTATAGACTTTCTTCTTGAACCCAAATATGCCTGGAATCCGCAGAAGATGAAAAACACAAGGTATACTAGTGCAGCAAGATAAACGGTACGGGCAACTCTATTTTCATACTAGAAAGTAATTGTTGAATCATGACTCTATGAAACAACCATTAAATGGTAAATGTTAGTAAAAATGCTATTATGATTAATATTGGATTTTAATGTTTGTTTGTTTTTTTCAACATACGCTGGTCCATCTTCTGGATCATTTATAGACCCTACGAAGGATTCATGATTTGTATTGAATAAATGTGCTATAACCGAAAGTATCACCACACCAAATGCAGATAATATAGTACAAAACCACGCTTTCCCACTCTAAAGTAATATTTAATTCCAATTGCATCGCATCGCACATAATCAATCGGAGGAGTATTTTGTTAGTAAGATTCGTCTATCGTCCGGATTTTTAAAACCTATAATGATTAGCATACCGATACCACAGGATTCATTTTATTTTATTATATTCTTGTTATGTCTATTCTCCTTGAAGAATTGATTTCACCACTACCTCTTATTAAATCTGTTATGACTACTATTGCTATTAAATTTGCTCTATCTCCTTCTTCTTCTTCTTCTTCTTCTCAATTTCCGCTACATGCAAAACAAAAAAAAAAATGTTGCAAGGAAAATTTACCCTTAAATTATCGGTATAAATATTACAACACAGGGATGAATCTGATTTTCTCGATGCCATCCAATCTAATATGGTCTCTTGGCCCAGTTGGTTAAGGCACCGTGCTAATAACGCGGGGATCAGCGGTTCGATCCCGCTAGAGACCATTTATTTTTTTTCATTTATACAGAACAATTCTTCTTTTTTTTTTAAATACTCACCAATACTAATACATACACTATAAATCGATCTCTTATTTCTTCTTATGAGAGTAGTTATTCAATTTGATTAGTTCCGATGATTTGACAATATAATATACAAGAGAAAAATGCTTAAGTTTTATAAACCTTCGAATTTGGTTATGCCGTGGGATGGATTGTTCGTTTTCTGTTTCTTCAAATTCTTTTTCTTCTGTTGCTTAGGAGCAGGACGTTTTTTCTTCTCTTCTTCTGGTTCAGATTCATCCGTTGGCAGGTCAAGCTCTTTCCATAGAGCCTCTCTATCATCTTTCCCGCCTTCTTGTTCCTCTTGTTCGGAGTCACGATCAGAATTGCTTTCTGGGTCTGATTCTGACTCCATGTCAGAGTTGGAATCAGAATCTATACCAGAAACTGATTCGGAACCACTTTCGGCTTCATCCAAGGACTCGTCATCAGAGCTGACTTCGTTATTACTACTGTCCGAAGATAGTTCATGTTTTTCGGTTTTGGGTAATTCCCATATCTTCACCTTATCCATACCTCCAGAGATTACTCTGAACTCAAAATCTAAGTCCAAGAAGTTCACTTCGTCGAGACTGCTGTGTTTCCTTGCTTCCAGAACTTTACCACGCTTACAGTCCACCTTGTAGATCAAACCATTAGAGCAACCACACCATACACAATTGTCATCCTGTAGAGTTGGTATAATGGAGTCAATACTTTCACCCTTTGCGACTTTAACTCTGCTTAACTGATCTTCCAAGTCGTTCTTTTTTGGTTTCCATATGGTCAAGATACCTTCACCCATACCGCATGCTAGGACATCACCTTCCTCGGGGTCTACAAATGCACCACAAATAATCTCGTCTTCTTGGTCATCACTCATCAGGATATTTGACAAATCTGTATCCTCTTCACCGATATTTTTCTTCTTCTTTGATAGTTCTTTCTCCTTAGGTTCTCTTGTATCCCAATAGGCCAGAGTAGTTTGACCTAATGAAATATACTTGTATACAGACCTCTTGCAGAATTGGAATATGTCGTTGATGGCGTCACCACCGTGGATCTTCTCCAGCACATTTTTGGTTAATAGATCGTTCGAATCCAGCACGGTGATAGTTCCGTCCTCGTCACCCATAACCAAGAAATCATGGGTTAATGATTTCACAAGCTTTGTGACCTTGGATCCACCCTCGATGCTCTTCTTTTTGACAACTTTACCAGTTTGAAACTCCGCTTTCTTCAGCACATTGTCCGTACCGATGGAGTACAAGTACTCCCCAGCGGCATCAGTGCACACGGCTCTCACACTCCCCTTATGTCTCTTTGTCTTCCACACAAGCTCGACACCGTCTGCACTAGGCTCGGAATCCTTGGTGTCCACACGAACCACAGTCCAAAACCTCTTAGCCTTTGTGTCCTCCCCACTCTCCTTCTTCTTAGCGCTTTCAACAGACCTTTTCTTATCCAACGACTCCTGTAAAACAGCCGGATCGTACCTGTGACACAATATGTGACCAGTGGCTAACCCACTGACAATCATAGCCTGTTCTGGATGTGCTACCAGATGAAACAACGGATCAGCATACTTGAACTCCACCAACGGCATCACCCCGTTCTCAACCACGACATCCTGTCTCTTACTCTTCTTACCCATCGTCTTTCTTTTTCTTACCTACTTTATTGTACTGAATACAAATATCAGCAGATAAGTGTCATTCATCATCAAGCATCGAGAGGGCATCGCAAGTTTTAAAAAGTTTTTCAATTTTTTTTCACTTTCTTACCCGGATATGAGCTGGGGTATATAAAAAAGAGGCTTCTCAAATCAAATTCTCCCTTCTTTTTTTTTTTTTTTGGTCTTACTCTTCTTTAACCGCCGATAATAACAGTCATCATAACCCCATATATAACTATAGAAGAAGGTATTTTTGATATATTATCACAATTCTTTTGTCTATAATTAGTTAATCTGTCATCAAGGACGAGATTTTTCTTTTTTATTATTATTTTGATCTTAGTTGATCTCCTTTGAAATTTTTATTATCTGGTAAAGATATTTTTGGCGTGACAATTGTGGTTGTGGGGAGTTTTTTTTTTACTTTGAAGAACCCGTTAAACCGTTGTAGATAAAAGAACAAGTTTACCTTAATTTTTTTTTACTTTTTTCTTTTTGGTATTTGGGAAAGAAAAAAAAAATACGTTAGAAGCAGGGAAAAAAAAACAAAAAAACAAAGGGATTTTCAATTCTTTCATTTTGAAGTAATCAATTATTGGAATACTTCATAAAGGACAATTTTTTTGGTTAAGTTTAAGATAAAAAAAGACAAAAAAAGTACACTTCAACCTAACCTAGATGAAGAACTTATTGTGGCCGTCGAAGAAACGGTCAAAATCGAAGAAGGAGTCGAGGCGTAGTGTTGCCGGAACTGGGACTGGAACTGGAACTGGAACTGGTGAGACTGGGAGTTCGGCCTCAAGTGCTGCTGGAAGTCCTAGTTTGAGCAGTAACGCGCCAAGTTTTGCTAGACACGGTGGATCGAGAACCTCGGTTGCGAAATCGAATGGGTCGAAACGTATGAGCACACTAATCGGTCGGAATTTCAGTATGGAAGATTACCATGATAGTGGTGTAGACAGTAACAATATTAATAATAATAATAATAGGTTAAGACCTGGTGACAACTCCTCAATACGAAACAATTCTAACGACGGTGTTTCTATCATCTCTGATGACGTTGCTAGTATTGATTCTCGGACTTCTCACAATGGTGTCATGAATACTAATTCAAATGTCGGACTAGGGGGAGAGAGTATATCGCGAAGATTTCAAATGTCGCGCGAGTCGATACATTCTAGTATGAGGTCCTCTACATCCCCGCCACCTCAATTGAGGAAGTCAAGTGCGGATGACCAAGTAGATAATAGGGACGTGACCATGTCGTCAGCATCTACAATATCAAGTGCTTACACAAATACAACTGCCACTAACAACACTAATTCTACCACCATTAATATCAACAATACCATCACTAATAATACGAACCCTAGTACCAGTGACGTGAATAGTAGCATTACCTTGAATTTCGAAAACTATGATGACACAGTTTTGAAAGTTGGATGGTTGAACAAGTCCCTTGGACAGATAACAGTTCCAATAAGTTCCACTACCCCTTCTAACACAATGCATTCCAATGGAGACAATTTGCCACGTAACAGAGAGAGCAGGATATATGAGACATTAACAAATAACAGTTCAGACGACATTTCCTCAAAGGCTACGAGCTCCTCCACTGATACACAGATTTCAATTCCTGATTATAGATTATACAGGGCTCAATTGAAAGGCCCATTACTGATGTTGTATAAAAGTTCATTGAGTTCTACAGTTAAAAATTTTGATCCTGCTCTGAAAACTAATGATACGGAACCATCAAATATCATCAGCCAAAGACAGAGTATTTCTTCTGCAAAAACTGTTACAAATAAAAATAACGAGACTGGTCCTGTTAATGTTAAACTGAAATATCTGGATATAAAATATCCACATCCAGAGTTGCAAGTTGATAAGTATGACACTATAATAGGAGGTACCCCGGAAGCACTATGTCATACCATAATTTTCTCCACAAATTCTATCAAGCTATTGCATAAGAAGCAATCTAAGCGTGATCCTGATCATGCTGATGATGAATTAACTCAGCAGAAAAATATCATTAATTTACTGGTTATTCTTCCGCTGTTGGATGATTTTATCAAGTTCATTCAGCTATTCAATCAATTTGGATTAACTTTCACTAAGCATAAAAGTAAATTACACGCATCTTCTACACAATACTGTAAAATCTCCGAAACTATGGATAATCAAATGAGTGGTAGATTAGTTCTTTTGATCAGGACTATTCTAGAATTTCTTCCAGGGTATTTGTTAGATGACAGTATATTTCAGGCTATCATCACATTGATTGATACAATCTCTTTGCACAATGATGAAATATGTAATCAAATCAAGCTTGATGTTGCAAACAAATGCAATGAGTTAACTAAATTAACCAAGTTTACCAAAATGGAGAGGAATTCTAAAGATCCATCTCCTGTTATCCTCGATTTATTGAACGTTGATAAATTTTTACTCCTAGACTCTAAAAATTTTGCCGAAGAAGTCCATTCCATCAACTTGAAATTCAATAAGCACTGGGCTCCAAGCCAAGATTTCTCTTTACTTTATGATTCCAAATATTGCAACAAGAAAGTTTTGGCTTTAAGTCCACTTATTTTCAATAACAAAGAAAATGTTCACTTTTTGGGAAGACTTTTAGTTACACATGTATTTTCTCTGACTTATAATGATGATGCACAGTGTAAAAAGGGAGCCAAATTATTGGATAAGTGGGTACAACTTGGTTGTATTTTTGAACAAATAGGTGATATGGTATCTTGGCTGGCAATTGCCACGGTTATATGTTCAATACCAGTATTAAGACTGGGATCTATTTGGAAGATAATGCCTGAATCAACCATCAAAGTTGTTCTGAATGATTGGATCCCAACAATCGTTCAGTTAGAGAGAAGACAGATATCCTCGAAGTCAACTGGCAGTGTTTTCATTCTAGCACCTCCAAATCTAGATGACCCTAATATCAAAAATAATGTCGTATCCTATTTTGGTGACTTGATTATACATGCTGATGATTTGCCCTCTGGTACCAAGATAAAGTATCTAGCTAAAAAAATTAATAGAACAAAGAATGCTTTCCAAAAATGGCAGGCAAGAATTGACGCAGAAATAAATAAAGCCGATTTTGGTAGTCAATTACCTGAAGTGGATCCCAACAACTCTTTAGTATATGATTATTGGAGCTATCATATCAATCAACAACCAATTAACATAGATGATATCATGAAACGTAGTTTGAAGAGTGAACCACCATTGGTAGATCAGCGAATGTATTCTTCGATAGGTCATAAAAGGAGTTCTTTGATGACCGGTAACTACCTACCTACATTATTCAACTCTCTAATCCCTAGCTATTCTCTATTCCCGAAATCTGTTTTGATTGGAGCAGCAGGTGTAATTTCTGGGAATAACTTTAGTAGGCAGTCGATCCAGATGGCAAAGGAACTTACAATTAGTGAACCAATTCCACAAGGTGCACCAATTCCCTCAAAAAAGGAACATAGATACAGTCAAATTACTGGCCTAGAGAATATTGATCTACCAGTAAAAAAAGAAATATCTGGAAAACCACATAATAAGCACCATTTGTTAAAATCAATTAGAGATGCATTTAATGTTGATCTGGATGTTTTCCATGTTTCTGAAGATATGGTCTTTAAGTCTATTATTCCTAACCAAGGAAAATCTAGGCCATCAAGTATTGTTGTAGATACTCCAAAGCGGTTTTCTCAGTATTCAGCAACGAACTCTGGAAGCACAAATGCAGTTAATAGAGAATCTGCAACAATGGGTGGGCGTATCAGTAAAGCTTTCGAAAACCTGGAACTATTTGACAATGTTGGAAATCTTTCAGATAGTATGAAGGAACTACATATTGATGTAGGCTTAAAGGCTGCTAATTTGGAAAGAATTTTTGATCTATTGGTTTTATCCGTGAACGCTTTTTCAAAACTTGTGGATTCAAAGGATTTGGAAAGATATTATACTCATAGGAAAAAGTCAGAGGGTGATGATACAAAGGAGAGCGAAATTGGTTTATTGGATTTTGCATACGTGAAAATCAACATGGATAATAACGCATACACTGAAACTTTTTTCAACACCTATAAGAGTTTTACCACAACCTTGAATGTTTTGGAGTCTCTTGCACGTAGATTTGTTGGTGCGAAAAGCTGTTCGCTGTCACTAGAAAAGATAATGGGATCCAGTGATTTAACTAATTTAAAGGATGACGAATTACAGAGTAAATTGTCTCAGATGAATGCTAAAAAATTCCCTTCGTGGGATTTAAATGTTTCTAAATCCGAAAATGTTAATCTTGTTTATTTAGCTAAGGTTCAAATTGGAGCAGTTGAAGCAATCTATTATTTGATTAAAAACC
This sequence comes from Nakaseomyces nivariensis, assembly GCA_017309295.1. Lineage (NCBI taxonomy): Eukaryota > Fungi > Ascomycota > Saccharomycetes > Saccharomycetales > Saccharomycetaceae > Nakaseomyces > Nakaseomyces nivariensis. The sequence goes on along the minus strand of JAEVGP010000010.1, from coordinate 619,939 downwards.
ATTATAAAGATCTTACGGACGATCTTTCTTGTCATAATACAGTTCTTGATATAATAAAGATTGTGGAAGAAGAAGTTACAGTTGAATGGGATTCAAGAATAAAGAAATTCAAGGAGGGAGATGATATTGATGCTGTTGCACAGCACGATATCGACTTGCTAGTTAAAAAATTGGGAGAACTGTTTACAAATTTGAAATCTACCTACAGAAGACAGTTATACAAACCAGCTAGTATCAGCAAATTAGAGAGAAGTGCAGTAATCTTAAATGAAAAATTTTTGAACGCATCTTATTTGGAGTACAAAACCATTATAAATAATAAAATTGGGACTGATAAGCTTGTAAAGGATTTCAGAGAATTGAGGTATGATAAATATGAAGATATTGTCGCTTGGGTTAATAGACTGAATGACAACATAGTTAATAGCTTTACAAATGTTACCAGGTCAGAATGGTTTACACTTTTCCAACATATTGATTATTTGTCGAATTCGTCATTGACATCTTTTTTCAAGTATCCATTATCTTCAAAATCTATCGAAATAATTAACTCTGGATCTTCCTTATTGAATGAACTTGAAATTTCAGATATTTTTAACTGGATTTCTACGCTTATGATAAAGACTGAATTTGGTGATGAGCTTTTTATTAATAAGATACCACCCTCCATCAAAGCACTGATAGAAATGCACAATTGTTTGACAGATTTTTTTATTAGCCAACTTGGAGATTATGAAATGTCCATTGGTGATAGGGAAGCGGTTTATACTACAATTATTCAAATTCTAAATTACGTTCATTGGAAGACAGCTTCTTTAAACTTATTCGAACAGGACAATACAGCAGAGAGTCTCATTTCTCCACATATTCCTTCATTTATTGAAACAGCGATTTCAAGAGCAATTGTTGCCCCAGAGTCGAGATATAATGAGGTGCTATGGAAAAGAGCTTATATGAATTTATCTGCAGCGGATGATATTAACTCATTGAAATCTATTCAAAATATAATTGACGATTTGAATGTTTCACACATTAGGGCCTTCCTTGAAGTTGACAATGTTTATACAAATAAACCAATTAATTTGTGTCCTTGTCCTGGCTGGTTCACCTCAAGGTTGTTAGAGATATCTCAATATGTTCCGAACATGAGTATTACAAATACAAAGCTAATCAATTTCGATAAAAGACGTTTTGTTTGTAACATTATTTACAATGTTTTAGAACTACTTCCAAGCTCAAAGAGGGAATCTTCAAGAGAAGTAGAGAGCACTAGTATTTTGTCAGTAACTTTTACGGACTCAGATGGATCATTTAGAAAACAAGTCAAAGCAGCTGCTCTTGAAATTGCCCAAGCTGAGAGGCTACAGGAATCTGGTATATTCAATTCGGTATTGATTGATGAGGTTGATAAGATTCGGAGGGAGCAGAATAAAAGGGATATTCTTGCAAGTCAAGAATTAGAGGCTCAACAATCAATAATAAACCAAAAGAATACAACTAGAAGTAAGCGCGAATCATTATTATTGGTTCCAAGTACCACGAATAGTGTTCCATCTAACGCAAACGTGTTAAGGAATAAGAGAAGCTCGGCTGCATCTGTTTCCTCCAGAAATTCGATCATTTCTAGTGCAGGGCATTCAGGAATGAGTAGAAAAATTGGTGGGTTCTTTAGAAGACCATTTTCTATCAGTGGATTTAATAGTTCAAGTTCAACTTACTCCTCTAGTGCTAATTCTACTGAAATTTCTACAAGAGGCACAATTGCAACAGAAAACTTGCCTTACATTGAGCCGACTCTATTACAAGAATATAAGCCAGTATTTACAATTAAGACTTTCGAAATCAAATCAATTGTCGATATTATCAACCATAATAAGGTTATTCCGTACGCGCACGCATTCAAAATTGTTATGCAAGATGGTAATGAAATACTGATACAAGCTGTTACTTCCAATGAGGCAAGTGAATGGGTGAAGTTGATTAAAGTTTCAAAAAGATATTCATTCCATTCTAAAAAATATAGTGGACAAACGCATAATAAAATATTTGGAGTTCCGCTTGAGGACATCTGTGAGAGAGAAAATACATTGATCCCCACGATTGTCGTAAAATTACTTGAAGAAATTGAGATGAGAGGTTTGGATGAAGTTGGTCTATACAGGGTTCCAGGGTCGGTTGGTAGCATCAACGCCTTGAAGAATGCTTTTGACGAAGAAGGTGCCATCAACAATTCTTTCACCTTAGAAGATGACAGATGGTTTGAGATTAATGCGATTGCTGGTTGCTTCAAGATGTACCTAAGAGAATTACCGGATTCATTGTTTACAAATAGTATGATTTCCGACTTTACAAATTTGTCATTGCAATTAAAATCATCTAATATTGATTTTGAACAATATAAATCAAATATGAAGAGATTGTTGGCACTTCTACCGCCATGTTATTACGCAACTTTGAAAAGAATTATGATTCATTTGAACAAGGTTCATAAACACGTTATGAATAATAGAATGGATGCTTCTAATCTATCAATTGTTTTCGCTATGAGTTTTATTGATCAGGATGATTTAACGAGCAGTATGGGACCAACATTGGGTGCTATTCAAAGCATTTTACAAAAGTATATTACAGCTCCAGAAGATTATTTCGATTAAAACATCTGATCAATTAACAAGGTTAAGATAAATCTTGATAATATAAGCTTTATTTTTTCTAAAATTTTTATTTAAAAAGTTCATTTCTAAAAGCATCTAATTTTATAATATATATTGGCATTTAACTGAATACTCTTCTTTTAATATTGTATGGGTTGAGATTATTTTTAAAAAGGTATTGTTTTGTTTGATAACATTATGAATATTACGTCTTTTTTTTTTTATTTGTTTTTCAATTCTATTTACAAAGTATTTAGTTCAACAGGACAATATTAACCTTAAGTACATTAATCTTTTCTTTAATATACGTAGTGATCACTGGCTTTTGTTCTTTTTTCTTTGAACTATCTTAATATGTTGATTTTCTCTCATTTTTTTTGATAGCTCCTGCATTTCCATTTCCTTTTCTTGCATTCTCTGTTTTCTCTCTGCTTGTTCTCTAGATTTTGCCATATTCTCCCTAAAGGTCTCCATTATACCTTTGTTTGCTTGTGCTGGATCCACCGGATGTTGTACCACGTCTGCTATATTTAGCTTATGTCTGACCCATTTGTTTCTCAAGAATAAAGTTTGTAACACTGAGAAGGAACCGTTGATTGCAAAATAAAGAACAACAGCACTTGATAGGTTCATAGTCGCAGGGATAGATAGCAAAGGCATGATTGTGAAGAATTTTTTCATAGTTGGTGAAAACTGTTGAGCACCAGTCTCACCACCAAGTCTGGTAAATGAGATCAGGACGGCAGCGGTGATCACTTGCAGACCCAAGTATGGATCCGCCTGTGTCAAATCTGAGAACCAGAGTATACCTTGGTCCTGGAAACCTTGCACTGGGAAATTAGCCATGTGTCTAATACCATTGAAGAACCCAATAGCCATTGGAATTTGAATCATTGGAGCAGCAAGCCATCTGTTTTTGATTCCGTTATCTGCCAATAATTTTTTCCTCTTCATAGCAACTTTCTGACCTTCTGTCATATCTGTAGTCTCCATCATTTGTTTATTAATCTTATCCAGTTCTGGCTTGATATGCGAGTTTCTTGCAATTGTGTCTGATGATTTCACATAGAATGGAATCAATGCAAGACGGACCATAAGTGTCACCGTCACGATCGTTCCCCACCATGGCAGTCCAGTGTACACGTGTACATACTCCAATGCGTGCTGGACCAGGTCCGAGGGCCAGCACCACGTCTGAGCAAGGCCGATGCTCTCCAAGTAACCGACATGATTGGCCAATTCACCTACAGAGCCAGCGGTTTGGCTCACAATCTCAGAGGCACTGTTACCCAACTCATCAATGGATGGCAATTGGGTGGTGATCTCAGAAGTAGGTTTACCGGTAGAGTTAAATCTGATACCCATAGGTCTCAACAGCAGTGAAGAAGGAGCAGCAACCCTCGACCTCATAGTGCTTCTCAGCACCGAGCCCCGCAGTGACATTCGAAGACCCAGCATTTGCAGTTTGTTATAGTATTTGTCTGTGAGTTTATTGTCTAAGTGTTGTATTTCTAAGGTCCAAAACTATAACATTCCTTTAAAGTTGGCTTTATTCCAGCTTTTCTTCGTGTTCAAGAGTGATCTGTCACGTGAGCCCGGTCCCCCCCCCAATGATGTCGCAACAAAGGCAAGGACCATATCTTAACTTTATAAATTACAATTAAACTACATATTTTGTATGTACCATACCGATATACAGAAGGTAGTAACCGCGACATTCTACAGTATTCAGAAACTAATGCTAAAGAATTTTATTAAGAAAGGGTTACAATTGGGCCACAGTGATTCCTGCTATGCTGGATAGGGTTGACTGGGTTTAAGTAGGTACATAACAAGTTGACTTCCTTGATCTAGGGCTGTATGTTGCTTGAGAATTCGTCCTTTTTTTTTAAGAAATTGTTACAAGCATAGGCTGCATTAAAGTTTAAGTAGTATGCTCTAGATACAGTACAGTAGCGTATTATCGATTTAGTACCTTGTAAACAAATATTTCGATATGGCGTTTGGGGTTAGTTTAATGCAGTAATGCAACAGAGTTGTCAAAAAACATCACAATTCCAAATTTATTTCGACAAAATCCAAGGTACCCCCTTACAAACAGCAAAAATGGCAGTTTTTGTACGGGGTTTTGTTAGCAAAAAATTGGGATTTCGCTGAATTTCGACAAGAAACACACAGAGTTTCTACACATCGTGGCACACGGGATGGGGTGTTATTGTGTGTGTGCTATACACAATATACAATATACAACACGACACTATATTGGTATTGGTACAGTAGTAATGTTGTGGTATACAATACCAAGGTAGGCCGACAAGTATCTAGTCAGTGCTACTATATGCAATGGCAGTACAGTGATGATTTGCAATGGCGTTACAGTGATGATTTGCAATGGCGTTACAGTGATGAAAGGCAAATAGATGACAGACGCTAGTCCTCCGTGCTTTAAAAGAAGCGTTGTAGCTATCCTGTTTTTCTATTTTGGTGATGCCAGCATCAGGTGATGAAGTTACAGCTCATAGCTCCAGATAAAACAGACACCCCAGTTTTACATAGTCTGACTCAATTTAACAACTCTAGATGACCAATTGATTATTGTAAGTGAATTAAATATGTACTTATTTCTTATTTTTTTGTTGGGAGCGTTCCTTCTCAATAATCACCCATCTATGAGACATCTCTTCCAAGAACCAGTAGCTTCACCAAAACTTAAACAAGGGACAAGACATGATGGAAGATATCTACAATTATTGTCAATCGTTAGTGTTTCGAGCACTGAAGGTTAATGTAGTGGGTAGTTGTTCTTTCTTCAAGTACAGCGATGCCCTTGAACTACTGAAGGGTGAAAAAAAAAGTTAAGACAAAAAAACAAAGGAAAAGATGATGTTTGCACAATGTTGTTAGGATCAATTGTATATAAAAGGGGGGACAAATATGATAAAGCAGCTGTATTTGCAGTGCTTGAACCGGGAGTTTGATGCAGTGCTGAGTCAGATCAGGGGCATACCTGTGGAGCAGTTGAGCCACGATTTCTTGCAGTTGTACCTGGCGAAAAGCTGTCAATACGCACATGCACCGTCGATTGTGTATCTCTGGAACAAATTTGTGCTAAATAAAGGTGTGTTGGTGATTAAGCCACAGCTTTTGTGCGAGATGGGCGGCGTAGCGTTACACAGCGGTCATTTGTTCATTCCGCCAAGACTGCTGACTCACTACAACAAGCACCATACACCTAAGGGTAGGTTTGTTGTTGACTCCTGTAGCTACGAGCTCAGTCGGCTGAAAGTTGAGAGTTTTGCCAAAGGAACAGTGTCAAGTAAGCTGTTTAGGGAGCGGTGGAAGGTTTTCCTTGAGGATATAGATAACAAGTTCCCTGTTACGAATAACTATAGAATACGGGACTACATGTACCTAGCCGACTCAATACGGAGCACACCGGAGGATAAGTTGAATTATATCGCTGATCTGCTTTTCCAAAGGAAGAAGCTGGTGGTGAAAAACCCCACCTCCATGTCTCTCCTGCTGAATATTATATTAACGTACCCTGCGCTGGCACTATCTCACAAATTTGCGGTTTTCGATCAGTTTCTGGCAACCATGGGTGCTGGTATTCAAATGGATGACACGGTGGCAATCTTGGCACATGCTGTCAAAACAGATAGATTACAATTGGAGGAGCTCATGCGACTGATAAATAAGTCCGATATCATTGTGTCAGACCGGATGAAATCACAAGTAAACAAACTCCATGATGAAGTGATGTAAATATTCCCATTATCTCCTTGTACTTATATTTTTCTAATGAAGCATAATTTATGTATATATAAATATATTAATGAAACGTAATACAGATGGACAACTGTTATAAGAGATGTTTAATGAGCCGTATTCTACTCATCAATCCTTCTCAACACTCTGAGACAAAATAGCCCTGATCTGGTCCCTATCGAAAAAGGTGTTTACTGAAACCAGTTGATTAGGGTAGTGTACAAGGTCTCACAAAGATTGTAGCCTTCTTTTAATTAGCGGTGTTTTGATTGTTGTTTTAGAATCCTCTTGTTGATAACCAATTGTGAATGCAGAGAAGGGAACAATTGTGTAATCTTGAATAGAGACTACTTATTTTAGCTTAATGAAGTATTACAGAAATAGTTTAATAGTCACCTTAATGGCTAATAATCGACAACTCCATATCGGTTCTTGTCCCTATTTACCGTAGAGCATGCAATACGGTAAGTCGGAGCTCCATTACTGATGACTAAATCAGATAATATACATGATATGAGAAGCCATGCAAAACAGCAAGATTAAGAGACACAAATCCAAAAGCAAACAATGACTACTGCTATGGATCAGCCAGCCAAAATCAATTTCTTCAAAGGGCATCCTAGCTACCGGCTGCTGCCAAATAAGGAGATCGTCGAGGCCACGAAGGAGCTGCTGACACCAGAGACCAGAGAATACGATGACGACACGAATAACAGGCATCCGTTGACCTATGGTGCTGATGAAGGTGCTGTATGGGTACGAGAGACGGTTTGTGGTTTTAACAATCGTGTGTTTGGTGTGGAGGGCCAGAGAGCGGCCTCGAGACCCGAATATCTGAACTTGAACAGCGGTGCTTCATACGGGATTCTCAGTACACTGTTGCATTCCACACTGGCACATACTGGTTATACTAGACAAGCATTCATTATCACGCCAACGTATTTCCTGATTAACGATTGTTTCATTGATGCAGGTTTTGGTTCTAAACTGACAGCGATAGATGAACAGGGAGAAGACAGTATTGACCTGGTCCAATTGGTTGAAAAACTGGAGTATTTTGAGTCTAACTCAGATCCTGTGGGAGATACAGTGGCAATTCAGAACCCTAATAGGTCAGTAAATAAGAAAGTGTATCGGTATGTGATTTATTGTGTTCCAACCTTTTCTAATCCGAGTGGTAAGACGTATTCTTTGGAGACCCGCCAAAGGCTAATTGAGATTGCCAGGAAATATGATATGTTGATTATTGCCGATGATGTATACGATCTCCTGGACTATCGTACGGATGTAAACGAGCTACCAAAGCCTATAAAGAGGTTTGTTCACTTGGATAGAGAGACAAACACAGATCCGGAATCTTACGGGAACACGGTTTCAAATGCTACGTTTTCTAAGATAATTGCACCAGGATTGAGAGTTGGATACCATGAAACTATCAATAGCAAACTGGCATTGCAGCTTTCTAAGGGTGGTGCCAACATTTCTGGTGGTACACCCTCACAGCTGAATTCTATGATTGTCGGAACTATCTTGAATAATGGTATGATGGACAAGATTTTATGTAGACTGAGATCCACTTACAAAGACCGGTCTGAAATGATGAAACGTTGCTTAGCACAGTATTTACCTTCAGGAACCTCTGTCTCAGCACCGGACGGCGGATATTTCGTCTGGGTGACTCTCCCACAAGGCTATAATGCCCTTGAAATTGGAGAGTTACTGAAACAAAAATACGGCGTTGTGCTGGCCAATGGTTCAGGGTCAGAAGTCGTGGGTGATAACCGGGACTGGGGTACTCGTTGCGCACGTCTGTCCATCAGTTTCCTAGAGAAAGAAGACATTCAACTCGGCTGCAAGCAATGGGGTCAGGTATGCTCAGAGTACGCCAAATCACATGGTCTTGCATTGTAGATAAACTTGTTATTGTGGTTTTTGCATCATATTTGTGTGCTATATATTGTCATGTATCACAATATACGTTGGGTTTTTCTTTTTTGTTTTGTTTGGCTTTACCGAAGGCAAACTTTTTTTTGCAAAGCGATGCCAAGTTTTGTTGTGGTCAGAGTATTGGGAAGGATTTCTCTTTCAAATCAGGAGCAAAAGAAGTTTATTTTGCTTTCAAAAGGTGTTAGTATATTGACTCTTAACTAGGATATTGTCATTACTGTTTTTTTCCCTTTTTTATTTTTCTATTTGGAAGGAATAGCCCTAAAGTTAAAAGGAAAAGAAGGCATTAAGGATTTGATAACGAGAAAAAATTATTAGTCATACTATTTAATAACAAAAAAACAAAACCATGATGCACGACTCACAGGAAGAATCTTACTCTATGTACCCCAAGACCTCTTCTCCTCCTCCACCTCCTCAAGCTAACATGCACTTCCCGGTGTACCAAACACCTGTCATGTACGGCTACTCTCAAAATCCATACATGTATGCGGGGGAGGCACCTGGGTACCACTTTGGGATGATGAATCAGGGTCAGATGATGTACCAGCCAGGTGCTGGGATGCCTCAGGCCAACGGTGGTGTAGGTAACAAGAAGAAGTGGAATGTGAACAATATGGGTTCTGGTGGTTCCAGTGCCAACTTATCTAATGGAAAGACTCACAACTACCACAATAGTTCTCATGCTGCCAGCTACCATCCACAATCATCCAATAATTCTGGGTCTGGTAAGACTTCTTACAACACTCCAACCATCACTGATCCATTTAAGTTTGATAGTAGCAAGATTAAGAGTGATGATAAGGATGAGATGATGGAGGGATTCCCTGTGTTTTTGAACACTAATGATAAAGAATTTAATGAGGCTAGGGCAAAGAGATATGATCTTAGACTTAAAGCTCTCAAACTAAATGAAGGTATACCTACAGAGGTCAAGGAAGAAGTGCAAACAATGGAAACGAGTGATTCTGAAAGAGCAGCTGTAGTCGAAGAGAAGAAAACAGATGTGTCTAAAACACAGGATACCCCAATTGAAAGAATAGAACAGATGACTCACATTCAACAAAAGGAAGAACCAAAAAAGGAAGAAGCTGTGAGATCTGTATCAAACTCCGATAGTGCTAGAGATCAATCTGATACTCCAATTGTTAAGGATGCAAGCCCAACATCGTCTGTTGAAGATTCTACAACGCCATATATTACACCAGCCCCAACACCAAAACCAACTGCTAAATCTTGGTCAGCTGTTGCTTCCAGCGCTTTGAGTAGAGGTAAGCAATCTAGCATTGTGAAGCCTATTTCTCGTCCAGGCTCTGCCAACCAACAAAATTCTCCCCAACAACAGCAACAACCTCAAAAGAAGGCTAAGAAATATGTACCACCAACCCCAAAGGGAGTTGAGGCACTTGGTTCTATTGCTTTGAGGATGTGTTTCGATCCCGATTATGTTAGCTACACTCTAGAAAATGCCAAGAACGAAGATAAGCTTCCAGTTAAGTCTATTATTCCAAGAGGTATTATCAACAGTGCGAATATTTGTTTTATGAGTTCTGTTTTGCAAGTTTTGCTATACTGCTCCCCTTTTCTTGATATCCTGAACGTTGTGAGTACAAGAAATATGAATGCTAAAGTAGGTACTTCTTCTACGAAATTACTTGATGCTTGCTTGACGATTTATAGAAAGTTTGATAAGGAAACCTATGAGAAGGAAAAGCAAACTGAAAAAGAAAATAACAATAACAATAACAATAACAGCAAGGAAAAATCAAATGGCAAGAAATCGCCAGTTCAAGCTTATGCATCAAGCACAGAAGCTGTTAACCCTGATGAATTTTACAGAGCCTTGTCAACCTTACCAAAGTTTAAGGATCTACAATGGGGTCATCAAGAAGATGCAGAAGAATTCTTGACTCATCTCTTGGATCAATTGCATGAAGAGCTCGTCTCTGCAATTGATGGTTTGACTGAGAATGAGATTCAAAACTTACTGCAAAGTATTCATGATGAGGATTTGAGAATCTATATTATCCGTAACTTGAGCAGGTACAAGGATGCTGACTTCTTCAAGAATATGTCGATGCAACTAAAGGAACAAATCTCTAAGTATGGCGTTATTACTGACGATAATAATGAAGAAGCTGGCTGGCATGAAGTTAGTGGCTCGAGTAAAAAGGGTAAGAAGACCAAGACTGCTGCAAAGAGAACAGTCGAAGTTATTCCTTCTCCTGTATCGAATCTATTTGGTGGTCAATTCCGTTCTGTTCTTGATATTCCACAAAATAAGGAATCTCAGTCTATTACCTTAGATCCATTTCAAACGATCCAGCTAGATATTTCTGATCCAAATGTTAACGATTTAGAGACTGCTTTCAAAAAGTTCAGTGAATTTGAATTGTTACCATTCAAATCTTCCTCTGGTAACGACGTAGAGGCTAAGAAACAAACATTTATTGATAAGTTACCACAAGTATTGTTAATTCAATTAAAGAGATTTTCTTTTATTAGCAACAATGGCAAGGACAATGGTATGACTAATTACAATGCATACAGTGGTAGAATTGAAAAGATTAGAAAGAAGGTCGCATATGGACATACCTTGACTATTCCAAACGAATCTATTGCGCCAACTTCAGTTAGAAACAGTGAATCCAGGACATATGAATTATCTGGTGTCATTTACCATCATGGTATGAGTCCAGATGGGGGTCATTACACCTGTGATGTATACCATAAAGAGTCAACCACATGGTATAGAATTGATGATGTCAACATTACTAAACTAAAGGATGATGATGTTTTGAAGGGTGGTGATGATAACTTAGATACCAGAACCGCATACATTTTGATGTATCAAAATGTTCAAGCGTAAGTGAACCATTTAATGATAAACCGACCTTCACATTTGCATTCTGTACAGTATAAATATATATGCACATAGATTGATATAAACATGTAATGATACAATAATAATTATATACAAGGTATTCTTTTTTTAAAAATCACTAATGCAGCATCACTAAATGTAAATAAAAGAAAACCAATCCCCATCAAAAAGAGAATTATATTTTATCAATTATTTTAATTCCTTTAGTTATCAGTAGTTGGAAGACATTACAGAAATGCTACCAAAATATAAAATTCTTGACATAAGTGGTCACATGACCAAAACCAAAACTGAAAAAAAAAATTAAATGATTTCGCCCAGGATCGAACTGGGGACGTTCTGCGTGTTAAGCAGATGCCATAACCAACTAGACCACGAAACCATATTAATTTGATGTCAGTCTCTATAAATGCACATAACATACTGGTATGGTTTTGTTAAGGAATTTGACCTAATGTGTAAGTTACAACTCTTCTCCTCTGTCCTTTGGAATGTTAATGATAAGACCTGTGTAAAGATTTTGGGTCTTTAAAATGTTTAAAGTAAGCGCAAGAAACAGTACAAGCAATGGATTTGAATTCAGCGAATTCATTCCTGAAATGTAGGATGAAGTACTTGCAACACTCTTGATAACTGAGATTGCCATTTTGATCCAGTCAATATAAAGAAAAAAAATTTATTTATTTTTTATTTTTTATTTTTTATGTGGGTATACAATATATGCTATGAATTTTTTTTTGGACTTTTTAGAGTTTTTTTTTATTTTTTTTTTGAATTTTCTTTTTATAATTTCTATTTATATCACAAAACAAAAACGAACATAGAGATGTTCAGTTCAAATGTTCGAAATTTGAACATGTTTAAAAGAATGATAGCATAATACAAGCCATAGCAAGGAAGCCAGAGTAAGATTTCTTACTAGCATTGCCGGTAAAGACAGTTTCATTGCTTGTAGAATTGGAGTGGCTCTTAACGCTTTCGGTAGATGTAGCCTTGGCTTTGACAGTAGTGTGAGTTTCCTTTTCAGACACGGAAGTTGCAGCCTCAGCTGGTGCCTTTGATTCTGGTTTGTGTTCTTCTACGTGAGTAAGGGTACATGGACAGTCAGTAACAGTCACCTCGGTGGCTTCGGTAACGACAATGGTCTTGTTGTTGTAGGTTAGTGTGGTAGCCTCTGGACAGTAAGTGGTAAACTCAGAGACCACTTCTGTTCTAGTTGTGGTGACAGCAGAGGGAGATGGCATTTGTGAAGCAGGGGCAACCTCATGGCTACTACTCTCAACATGAGTCAAGGTGCATGGACAGTCGGTAATGGTTAGAACTGTTGGTTCGGTTACGACGATGGTTTTGTTGTTGACAGTCAGCATAGTGGCTTCAGGACAGTAAGTAGTGAACTCCGAGACGACTTCGTACTTAGTGCTATAGACAACACTGCCGTTGACGTGAGGCATATCAGTTGGGTCCAAATGCATCACGGAAGAACCAAATTGGGATGGCAGAGTCTTAGAGCCGGACAAGCTTCCATCAACCAGCAGAGAATCTTCGCTCTGAGCCAAACCAGAACTAGCTGTGCCGTTAGCGTATTGAGCAGCGACAAGAGCGGCAGGGACCAAAAGGGTAATGAATCTTTGTAGCATAATTCTGATGTCTATAGGTTATTTGTTCTTCCTTCTAAGTCTTTTGGGTGTTTTGTTAACAATTAAATTTGTTTTACCAAGAATATATCACAGTCTTTATATACTTACTTTTTTAAATATTACAAGCCTCAGAGGCAAACAAGCCTATTATATAAAAAGCCCACTAAAATACGAAAAAACAATAACAAAGAAAACAATCAAAAAATAACGCAATCCTCTCTTTTACTGTTTGCAGTAATTACTTATTTACATAAGGTACAATATCCTCCCCGCCTCCAAGCATTATTCTATAAATTATTTCGATTTTTGCTGTAAATTGTGTACCTTCCGATATAAATAGAAATAAAAAAAAAGAGCGATACGTCATTTTTACCAAAAAAAAAAAAGAAAGAAAGAGATCCAGATTCAATTGGAAATAAATAACCTAGGCAACGGAGACGTGGCTGCACTGAGAACCTCCCGTAGCATTCTTGCGACAAAGAAAACAATTCCTGTCCACCCTCCCCTCACCCCCTCCACTCACTGTAGATCCCACGCATATGAGCCACCCCCACAATTTCTTCACCGAGACAAAAAAAAATGAAGAACACCAAAAAAAAAAAAAGAATTCAACTTTTCTCCGAAAATTGAAAAAACCAGCAAAAATCACAAAAAACCTGCAAATTTCGTGTTCGTGTAAGAGAACTAAGCCCCATATAACTATCAACGTAGTATCACATGAGTATATCAAGTGATTTCTATATACGGTATAGATCATGTGCCCATAAAAAGGACACGAGACAATCCGGGTAAAAACATAAATGAAGAATGGGAAACATTTCGCGTTCCGCCGGATGGGGTGGTGCTACACACCTTTCACTGGTCCCTCCATCCCTTTTTTTGTGTTTTCTGTGTAGGCACGGGGAGAGGAACTCAGAAAACGTCGTGGGGAAGGAGAAAAATGGTTGTTGACGTGTTCGAAGCATCGCGTTCTTTTTTGTTTTTTTTAAGAAATTGCAGCAAATAAAAAAGAAACACAACAAAAAATTAAGAAAATTTTTTATTTTTTGCTTTGAGAAGGCACTTAAAAATCAAAACAAATAACTAAAACTGGCCGATGGCCTAAATCCTTTTGAAATAAAAACAAAATACTCTACAAAAGACAATCAAACTTAAGAAGAATCAAAATAAAGACAGCAAAAATAACCTAAGATCAAAGATCAAGAAAACAAACTATAATGATTGGTGCTAAATATGATATGGACCTTTTGAAAAGGGCCAACCCTGTTTTGTTCTCTCCTCAGAGGTATGACGAGTATCCGTTGGGGTATGATGACTTGATGCAGTACTTGTCTACAAAGGATATAACCAGCAATTCGGATCCGCAGCATAACAGACCTTACACATACATTGACTCGTTGGATTTTCTGCTATACGGACAAGGTGACAGCATTGATATTGACCTGGACAAAAAACTTGCGTGTGAGTACGCGCTGTACTACGTGCAGAGCAAGAAGAACAACAAACGGAACAAGAGAAGAAGTTTGCTCGGCTCGAAACTGTACCTGGATGAACTCTTGAACAACGGTGGTGCTCAGACACGTGACTGGTACGAGGCCATGGTTTCTGTATTGGAGACGTTGTCTGTTACTGAGCTGGACCCTGAGTTGTTAATGAAATTGGACAGACTAGCGCAACAACAACAGCAGCAGCACCAAAATCAGCAATCCCAAAGAGGTAACTCAAACCACAGTCAATTGACCACACAAAATATCAGTGTTTTCAACCGTCCTGATTTTGGGAGAAATGGTACTGGCAGAACTGGCGGTCTAGAGCACTTAAAGGACAGCAATTTGTCTCACTCTGAGGTGTTCAGTGGTAAGACCTTGAATGAAAGCGACGAATCTATGGACGAAGAGACTAATGAAATCATCCAGGATTTGACCTCGTATCTAATCTCTAACTCCATCAAAAGTGGAATTAATGTCAAGCCAACAAACCTGGATAACCCAGTCCAATTTTTGAAAAGTGCTATAGATGAAATTTTAAAGACCAAAAGAAGTGAATGTCCAGCTTTGGACAGATCCTCCAATATCGATATGGAGAGCTCTGTATCCCCAATAAACAACCAAGAAAATACTGTTGACACACAAGAATTAGAGACCGCTTTGAAAGATCTGCAATTGGCCCACTCTTTCTTAACTAAACAATTTGAACACTCTCGTGCTGAGCAATCACAAACTATTGGAAAATTAACCACGACCAACAGACAATTACAGGATAAACTTCTCAAATACCACTCTAAGGTTGCTAAATTAGAAGAGAAATTGAGAGACTCAGAGGCCAACAAGAGATCTTTGGAAGAAGAAATAAGCAAATCAAAGGCACAAGATAATTTGATGATTTCATCACCTATAATTGCTCCTGAATTATTTACCCCAGCATCTCCAACCTCACCTTCTAGTAACGGTAACTCCCACTCAATAACAGTGATGAGAAATGAATTTAAAAGAATGATAATAGAAACCCAAAAGAAATACGAGAAGGAATTAGCTGAAGAGAGAGAAAAAAGACAAAAGCTTGAGCTTGAACTTGATGAATTAAGAGATTAGTAACATTAAAAGAATTTATTTAAATATGCCAGCATGGAACACTATATGAAAAAAACATTCACATTAAAAAGAACAAAAAAACACACCCAATATTTTAAATTTTGCGCTGATACCCACCCCTATATTTTTATGGTACTTATAATTATCCAGACCATCTCTAAAATTCAAAAAACAACAACAACACATTTCTTTACTTATTCATCGAAACATTCTACACCAGCGGTACTGGTCTTTAGTTCTCCTACTGTCGTTTAAACCATCAATTACGATTAAACTAGGCAGTGTGTAATATTATATACATCAATTAATAATAACGAATTTTTCTTTTTATATAAATACAAAACCAATATTGCATTGCACACTAAGTTTTTATAACATTAGGTCTAAATATTGTACATAATAAGTTTCAGGATCAATTTTATCCCAATTATAAAGAAGTGAGGGGTATAGCGGACGTATTTTGAACAAGATAAAATCTAGAAGACAAAAAACGTCAAATCTCAAAACAGTAAGATTATTTAGAGATCAACAGGCTTTTGAGCAAGTAACATTACCTTGTAATATTTTACTCATGTTTTAGTATGTGATCAGGGAGGTTGTTTTTTTTATTTGAAGAACTGGAAAGGGCAAACAAGATGAATAATAAAAAATAAGAAGGAAAGAAAAAAAAAAAACGCCAATCTTGTAAACTAGTAACCTCATAAACAAAATACTAGAACAGCATAAATTGTCATTTCACTTACTATTTCAAGGAGAAAAAATACGAATTTGAAGTGAAGTTTTGTTGAAAATAAATTCATTGTTTATTACCTCGAAGAAAAGTTATTATTATCTATAGTTACAATATTTGGCATTAACAAAAATAGAGAAAATGAAAAAAGAAAAATTCAAATGAGAGACTTTTTACATCTTTCTGAATTCACTCAACACCGGGTATATAGCTTCGAATGCTTGGTAAATTTCTTCTCTTTGCTTAGCACCTGTTAAAACAATTTTACCTGACACAAAAATCAGCAACACAATCTTTGGTTTCACCATTCTATAGATCAGACCTGGGAATAATTCTGGTTCGTAAGACGAGAAAGTACCGTGGCTGAACGCTAGACCTTCCAAACGAATAGGGAACTTAACGTCACAAGAGCCGACAATATTTTGAATCTTGAAATCAGTGAACTTTGCAGCAAAACCAATCTTTTGAATAATTCTAGCATATTTCCTACTTGCCAGTTTAGAGTCATCTTCACTTTTGGCACCAGTAACAACCATCTTACCGGAGGCGAAAATCAGCGCAGTGGTCTTTGGTTCTCTAATACGCATAATAACGGCAGCAAAACGCTTTGGATTATATTCTGCATTACGGGCATGCAGTGCCACAGTTTTCAAATCAAGTCTACACCCCAAGTTGACAGTGGCAACAATATTCTGTAAAGTAGGGACAATACCTGAAGTTGCACCGTCATCGTCCTCATCTTCTTCACCCTTAGGTTCTTGTTTAACTAACTCATCACCGTTCTTATCATTCTCATTTACTTGTTTCTCCCACACCTCTCTTGCACTAGATTCAAAGGCAGCCTTATTGGCTTCCTTGAACTCCTTCATACGATCCTCATCAGTCATATTGTTTCAATACCTTAAATTTCCTGAAAAATCCCAAAATAATAATAAAAAAATAAATATTTATGTATAAATCCCCCCGCAAAAACAAATCAAAAATCAATAAAGATCCTGTATTTTTTGAAATCCACTTATAATTCTCAACTAGTTTCTTTCTATCCTAAAAAAAAAAGAAACAATTTTTTAATTTTTAGTTATTTTATTAACCTGAAGTTTTCAAATATACCAAACAAACACACCTCTTATAAAAAAGAAAACTAAAGAAAATAAAAACAGTTATCCTTCCTCTATTTCCTTTTTTTGTTTTAACCTGTAAATAGTATTCCAAGAATAAATCACTTGGCTTATAAACAATGTCCATTTAAACAGTAATCCCCCATCGCCCACTCAAAAAAAAAAGAAAAATAAAAAAAAAATTTTGTTCAATTTTTTGAACAAAAAAAAACATAGTCATGTGATATTCGTATAGTATATTAGAAAACGTGATATTCGTAACATGTTATATTCGGCTGATACATTTGTACGAATATCCACGCTCTTATTTACCCGGCTATTTCATCACGCCGGGTAAGTATCTCATCGCCGCGATTTTTTTTTTTTTTTTTTTTTGAGTTTTAACTTTTTAAGATCTGAGAAGTCGTGTGTATGTGCGTTCTTTTGCTTTAGATCTCTGTATTATATAAGCACATTTTTATAACCAGAATTATCTTTTTATTTTAGATTTTGATTTCTAGTGTTTTCAGTACTTTGTAAACAGGACAAAGGTATCACGAAAGGTGTTAGATGTCTCAGAAGTTAAATGCTGGGCAACTTTGGCGGCTGTATAAGGAATACGTTACCTGTGCTCATGCTAATAGCGGTAACGTGAGCAATGAGGAGCAATTGACACAGTACTACAGCTTGATAAATAGTGCAATTCAATGTTTGACGTTGTTGAAATCACGGTATGTACTAGATGTGGAGCAGGACTCTAAAGTTACATTGACGTTAGTCGAGTTGCTACTGGATGAAAGTCATAGTTATCAATTGGCGGAGATGCATTTGTCTAGCTTAAGAGAAAGGTTTAGGAATCACTGGGATAACGATAATCTAGCCCATGATATGTTAGTGTGCGAGTTTTTGACTTTGTACACCGTGCCGCTGTGTAGGGACAGCAAGTTTCACTACGACTTAGCACTTAAGAATTGTCACGAGTATGTTTCTTTTCTTGAGACATTGGTTCAAGAGAGAAGTAGTTACAAGATGTGGATACCTGTTTTCAAATATGTTGTTATAGTGTTAAGCATCAAGTTAAAGAGATACAGTAGAATACATGAAAGGTTCATGGAGTTGATCAATGATAAAGAGTCACTAAACTTTGAGTGGAGAAGTTTTCTCACACTACATTATACTGGGTTTTTATTGCACAGGCGGCAAATTGTTCCTCCCGAGCTAGTTGAATCGTTACAAGGCATAACCGTGGAAAACTCAAATGTAAAACTATATGCATGGAGACTAATAACCGAATTAATAATAGAAATTTACAAAGATAAAAATATCACTTCGAACTTAAATTCCTTCAAGCAGTTTTTCGAAGAACACAAAAAAGACTTAAAAGGTGATTGCGAGATAACAGTTACCGAAGGTGTCAAGATACGATTACAGATGAGATCTATTTTTGAGTACGATAATTTGAAAAATTTACTATTATTACTACAAAGCGTTAGTTATATAATAAACTGTTACGATTCCAAGGCCAATTTCTCTACAAAATTTTTACCAAAGGTAGAAAAAACCACTAGCGCACTAATAGACGAAACATATGACGAAAATGATCTATCGTTAAATGAGTGGGATTCTCGTGTTTCCTGGTACGAATCAATTCTTGAATCGACATCTTTTTACAAAATATGGGAACAATTACTGCTCCAAGGATCAGCTTCAGTGATCCAGGGCGTTGAATTTGGCCAAGCACCAGAACTTCTGTACGGACCGTTACGAGATGCAATGACTGTTCAGATGCAAAAGGATTCAAGTGTAGATACACTTGAGAAAACTTTAAGTGGTTACGAATCTATAATTACAAGCAACGCAAGCAGCATTGAAGTTAAGATGATCTCATTAATTAACAGTTATTTAATACTTACAAGCATGGTCAGCACGAATCCTGCCTCAAAGACGGAGAATGTAGCTCGTAGTAACGATATATGGTCCAGGATAGAAATTATATACGAAGGTAGTGATCTCGAGTTGAACAATGTATGGGACGCCACATTATCGATGCTATGGGTAATGAGCCACACAGAACCGTTTACATGGAGCCCACTTCCGAGCACAGATGAAGAACGTATCCGTCATGTTGAAAAATTGAGAAAATATTATAATAACAACAAGTTTTATGAGGCTGGTGATGACACCCAGTATAAATTGAAACACGGGGTGCTGATAATGGTTATGGTAAATTATCTTGGTGGCAGGTTATTCGAACAAGACCTTGATGCGATGACGAAAATCTCGGAGAAATGTTTTAGAAACAGCAACAGATATCTCACGGGACACAAGACAGTACGATATGTGATGGGGCTATGGGCATTAATGAACTATACAGTAAGTATGAAACATAAAGAGGTGGTATACACACGGTCTAAACTCAACGAGATATTAACTTCTTAATTATTGTTGCAATGGAACCAGCATTGTGATGTTGTTACCACTCAGCAGCATTCTGCCGTGGTGCTCCATGACCACCTCACTCTTCAACTCATTCTCACCTACCACCTCCGTGGTGTATTCAACAGGGTCCTCGAGTATCACGTTGACAAACTCATCGAAGCCTAGCAACTTCCCTTTAAATTCACGATGCGATTGCAATATTATATGAACCTGCTTATCAACAGTCCTGTCAATTACTTCCAAAGGTAACACATCCAAACTCATCTCTTTCTTCTTTATTTTATTACAATTTCTATTCTTGATTTACTGTTTTCGCAATTCAATTAGCACACTTATATCCATTTTGTGCCCGTGAAGGTTATATCTGCCAATTTGGAAAAAATATTTTAGCAAAAAAAAAAAAAAATTGAAAAAATCATTCGACATAATAATGAACGTGAAAGTCCGTGACTTATACGTATGTTGCTATACATGCACATGTCAGCTCGTATAGAACAATATCCGGGTGCAGAATTCTTGCCAAAAGTCCTTCATATGGTACTTTTTTCTTTTTTTCTTCGGAAATATCCATTTATCTTCCTTGGTGTTTTTCTTTGTTGGTACAAGGCAGTCAAGGGTGTCTTGCAATAAAGAAAAAACCGAAAGGAAAAAGGAAGTGGTCCGTACTGGTGATTCAGAGCTAAAAAGAATTGTGTCAATTGGCTCTCGATTATGAAAGATAAAAAAGAATAGAAGATAAATGCGGAATCACACTGTACTACTATGTTTTCTAAGCGGAGTTGGAGTTTATAATTTTTTTGGAAATACCCAAATAAATCACACACACAGAGATAGACAGACAGGCAAAGTGATGGATAAGTGAAAATTACACCCAGAAATATCATTTTTTTTTTTTTTTTTGTCGTATCACCGGTAGTTGCAGTGGTTGCAATGCATGCAACACAAATTACATCAACTAGAAGATAACCAGAGTACTCCACCAGACTACAGCATCACAATGCAGCAATAATCACTGCACCCGGGATTTGCTGCCTGTCAAATCACAACGAAAAGAGTTTTTTTTTCCATTGTTGCTCTCTTAAATTACAGGTGCAGTTAAATGAGGTAATTGAGAATATTTAAAGAGAAGAGCAAATTGAATTATCATTATATTCTATTTTTTTACAACTCAATTATTTGCTCATCTCTCGAAAGCTACTAATCACACACACTCACACACACATATATATAAGCAATGCCTAACAAGGTCTTTAACGTTGCGGTGTTCTTCGTGGTGTTCAGAGAATGTCTGGAGGCAGTCATTGTGATTTCCATTTTGCTGTCCTTCTTGAAGCAATCCATTGGTGACAAGGATATCAAGCTGTATAAGCGGTTGAGAAGACATGTTTGGATCGGTTGTTTCCTAGGGTTCTTTATCTGTCTGGCCATTGGTGCAGGTTTCATTGGTGCCTACTACTCTTTGCAAAAGGATATCTTCGGTAGTGCTGAAGATCTGTGGGAAGGTATCTTCTGTATGATTGCCACGCTCATGATTAGTATGATGGGTATTCCTATGTTGAGAATTAATAAGATGCAAAGTAAATGGAGAGTCAAGATTGCTAGATCCCTAGTTGAGTCTCCAACCAAGAAAACAGACTGGTTTAAGATTGGGTTCTTAAGTAGACGTTATGCGATGTTCCTTCTACCATTTATCACTGTGCTAAGAGAAGGTTTGGAAGCCGTCGTCTTTGTTGCAGGTGCTGGTATTACTACAAAGGGTTCTCATGCCTCCGCATACCCATTGCCAGTCGTGGTAGGTTTAATTGCGGGTGGTCTTGTCGGTTGGCTATTGTACTACGGTGCCTCTAGATCCTCTCTGCAAGTTTTCTTAGTTATCTCCACATCGATCTTGTACTTGATTTCCTCTGGTCTTTTCTCAAGAGGTGCTTGGTATTTCGAAAACTATAGATTCAATAAGGCCTCTGGTGGTGATGCCTCCGAAGGTGGTGATGGTAATGGGTCCTATAACATCCGTAAGGCCGTGTACCACATCAATTGTTGTAACCCAGAACTGGATAACGGTTGGGATATCTTCAATGCTCTATTAGGATGGCAAAACACTGGTTATTTGGCAAGTATGCTATGTTACAACATTTACTGGGCTGTGCTTATCGTTGTCCTAATATTGATGATGTACGAAGAGAGACATGGCCATCTGCCATTCTTACCTAACTTGAAGTTGAGACACTTGAACCCAGGTTACTGGATCAAGAACAAGAAGAAGTTCGAATTGACAGAGGAACAGAAGGCCGAGTTGTTCAACCGTATGGATAACATTGAGTTCACCGAAGAAGGTGACATCGTCGAAAGACAAGCCAACCACCATGATGACAGCCAGGACAGTTCCTCATTGCTTGCTGATTCATCCAACAGGATGAAAGAAGATGCTAAGGAACATCACATAGTAGTTGACTATAAAGTCAATACCAACAGCTCTGATTAGATTCTGTATCTTTCCAGAGGAAAACAACATTTTTTTTTATCTTGTATTTAATATATAGAAGCGCAACATAAACAAAATCTAGCTAATACTAATAATAATTATTTCAACTATTATTTGGAATAAATGAAAGAAAATAGTAATGATAAGAAATTCAAAAATATTTATATTCTTGAATGACATTGCTCGCGATTTAATAGTAGATGAACCAGTTTATGAGCCAGCAGAGGAGACCGATGAGGCTTTATCTATACGATTTTATTAATCGTAAGGATCCTCCCAGAAACTTAATCATATATAATATTATGTACGTCTGAACGAAATATCACATGTTTGGTATTTTTTTGCGGCAAAAAATCGAAAATCCAGATTGCCTGCCGCTGTAAGCAACAAAGGGTGCCCTTTTATATGATTTGATAGTTTTGCACATGATCTGTACCATAATTTACACCTAGAAACACTATTGCAAGTGGAACAATACCAGTAGGGAGCCAGATATTAAACGAAGGTGTTATTAAGGCTCGAATTTGAGTTTCAGTTTTACTTCGATCCCTGTCTATTTTTGATAATTTATAAAACAAGGTTAGGCAAAATAAACAAAGCTATTAGGCAATAGAGGAATACTCTGATCTTAAGGTATTTAATTTAAAAGGCTTCTGTTTGAACAAAAAAAAGAAGAAAATGCCCGATGTTGAGCAGCCAATAAGTAGGAAAAACGATACTTTGGTGAAACTTTCGAGTGTGGCTGACGAGTTTGTATTTGGTGAAGATGTTAAATTGAATCTTCAGGACGTGTTACAGGAGTGTATAGACACGTATGAGAACTATTCAGATGAGGTGAAGAGGATCAAAGGTTTAGATCATACAGATACTAAGAAAGTTGTAGAGGCGTGTAAGTCCGCGTACGTCTACTATAAAATTGTGCATAATTTTATAACGAAAATAATACCACATCTCGGGGAGTTTGAGGTGGCTACGGGCCCAAATGCGACTGCCATACAGACGGAGTTGATCAAAATCTACTATACACTGTTTTCAAGACTGGAGAACGATAAAAAGATTAACTATATTAAGAATATCATTATAAGGTATTCTGACTCGGAACAGAAAAATGGTGACAATGAAACAGCAAAACCTATTATATTACAACACAAGCAAGACCAATCCATACTGATAAATGAGGTTAAGAGCATAAATTCTAAGAGGTCTGCATCAGGAATATCTTGTAAAGAACTTATTTCCTTAATTAAATTCAATGAGGACGGAGTTCTATTGATTGATGTAAGGCCGAGACTTGAATATGACCAGCACCATATCAAAACCAAAAATGTAATTTGCATAGAACCCATTTCCTTCAAAGAATCTTACTCTGACCAGCAAATAGAGAAAACCTCAATGATACCTTCACCTAAATCGGAAATCCAAATATTCCAAAGAAGAGATGAGTTCCCATACATTGTTTTGTACACAGATCTTGAAGAGAAATCCAATTTTTATTTCCAGAAATTGAAAGTTCTTTTAGAAATCATCATCCAAAGATCTTTTTCTAAACCATTGGATTTAAACAAGACTAAGGTGTTTTTCTTGAGCGATTCTTTACAGAATTGGATGAAAAATGGAGGAGAGATAGAGAAATCCAAAGAAATCCGACAAATAAGGCAAAGAGGTTTTAGTGGTGGAAACGGTCTAATAGGAATGCCTCTCCAAGAACGTAGAACGTCTGGTAATTTGGTAGGGTTGAACCAGCCACCAATTAAACCAATGCCAATTTCACCATTACCTGCTTTACCTGCTACATCCAAATCTGATTCCACCCCGATTCATGGCTCATTAAATGGACACAGGATTCCAAGGACAAACTACCCCAAAACGCCACAAATAAATACTTTATCTGATAGTAGTTCCTCGACATCCCCACAACCGATCAATATCAGCACACAAAGTTTAAATTCCCCAAATCAGCCATTAAGCAGTCCAAAATTTAATGGCATTAACAATGCAATTCCTGACTTATCAAAATCCTATATATTAAGAAAGGATCTAAGCAATGGGAACAACAACAAACACAATGCCGAAAATAATAGCAGAGATGTTCTAGTACCTAGATTCAGGAGTTCATCTGCAGAGCCACAATTGCCACCTATGCCTTCTAGGCACGGAAAAACTGACTCAAAACCGATTATTCAAAATATTTTTGACACAAATATAATAGTTGGTTTGGAGAATATGGGTAACTCTTGTTATATCAATTGCATAATACAGTGCATTCTCGCAACTAATGAACTGTTACAAATATTTTTGAACGGAAATTATTCAAAATATATTAATAAGGATAGTAAACTGGGTTCTAAGGGCGTACTATCTCATAATTTTGCAAAATTGGTTAAAACCATGTATGATGAGGGTACCACAGCTAAACATGGCAAAAAAGCACATCCTGTGAAAACATTACAATTCAAAATGGCATGTGGTTCTGTTAACTCGTTATTTAAAGACTCTAGTCAGCAAGACTGTCTTGAATTTTGCCAATTTTTACTTGATGGGCTCCATGAAGATCTTAATCAGTGTGGTGCCAATCCGCCACTGAAAGAACTGTCTCCAGCAGCTGAAAAAATGAGGGAAAATTTATCTTTACGTATTGCGTCAGGAATTGAGTGGGAAAGATACTTAACTACCGACTTTAGTATAATTGTGGATCTATTCCAAGGACAATACGCTTCTCAATTAAAATGTAAGGTTTGTAACAGAACATCTACAACTTATCAAGCATTCTCCGTATTATCAGTTCCTGTGCCATTAGGAAAGAGTTGTAGTCTTCTAGATTGTTTCCTGGAATTCACTAAAGTTGAGAATTTAGAAGTTGATGAACAGTGGTTCTGTCCAGATTGTAAGAAAAAACAACCCTCCACAAAAAAATTAACCATTACTAGATTGCCAAAGAACCTAATAATTCATTTAAAGCGTTTTGACAACATGCTAAACAAGAACAATATATTTGTAAGATATAATGCTGAGCTAGACTTAACACCATTCTGGGCTAATGACTTTGATGGTAAACTCCCTCCAGGGATAACTGATGAAATCCCAACGAGGGGTCAAGTGCCACCTTTCAAATATCAACTTTACGGTGCAGCTTGTCATTTTGGAAGTCTATACGGAGGTCATTACACATCTTACGTTAATAAAGGTCCAGCTCATGGCTGGGTATATTTTGATGATACTGTTTATCGACCAGTTAGATTTAAAAATGAGTTTATAAGCCCCAGTGCATATGTTCTATTTTATCATAGGACTATCGAAAGGTAACTTTTTTAAAAGACTATTACAGCTTAAATAACATATATTGATAATGAATAATGAATATGCATTTTTTATGAATTTTTATAATTTTTGTCTTCGATGTCAGTACTATATATTTACTAGTTATAAATATCAAATGCAGTCTTCAGATAATTGCCTGAAGTTTAATTAACTAGTACTCTATTTACTGGAATAATAGGGAAGCCGCAAACTCCGCATTACCATTAGTTTTCTCTAGTGCTTGCACAACCTCTTGTCTTGAAAAACCCAAATCCATCAACTGCTTGATAGTTGCTTCTGGAAAAGTTGGAGCTGCTGGTCTTTGAACTTGAGCTTGGCTTCCAACTGGCTTAACCTTCGGGGTGACCGAGATGGATGGTTTGGATTTTTTTACCGCTGGGGTTTGAGAACCCGCAGTTTGTGGGTTTCCAAGTAAATCGACCTTTTCATCTTTTGGGATTTCAGCTTCACTTAAAAACCTGGTTTCTGTACCTGCAATTCTCAGAACGTTATTTTCCAAATCTATACAAGCTTGGTGTCTTCTGAGCATATCCAACCCTAAAAGCAAATCTACATTTGAGTCGAGAACAACAAAACTACAGGGAAC
Organism: Nakaseomyces nivariensis; assembly: GCA_017309295.1. Lineage (NCBI taxonomy): Eukaryota > Fungi > Ascomycota > Saccharomycetes > Saccharomycetales > Saccharomycetaceae > Nakaseomyces > Nakaseomyces nivariensis. The sequence goes on along the minus strand of JAEVGP010000010.1, from coordinate 593,806 downwards.
AAATTGAGATTCGATCTTTACTTGGGCTTGATGAATTCGACCAACAATTTTCCCCGTTCCGACACCTCTTGCTTCACCAACAAATCTTTTGTCAATGAACCTTTTCAATTCTGTTTTTTCAGCTAGCCTTGGAGAAACAATAGTCATCTGAGCACCCGAATCAACAAAGGCTTTAACCGGATGACCATTTATCTCCATATTAATATAAAGCATGCTAACTTGTGCAAAAACTTCAGGTGTATATTCTAAGGCATTACGGAGTTGTTCATCAATAACCTGTTTATCCTTCAATTCTTCCAATCTCTTCTTATTTTCAACATTTTCAGGATCACTCATTAGTTTGTTATATTCAGCTTCAGAAATGCCATAAGGATTTGTAGCCGTTGGGACACCGGTTCTTCTCTGAGCAATCAGAGGGCCTAGTCTGGCCTTAAATCTCTCTTTATCATTTACTAATTCATTGATATCGTCAAACGGCATATGTAACGTCTGTCTTAAACCCGGATTCCCCAACAGTTCTTGTCTGAATCTCTCAATGTATTCATCTTCACTTAGACCCATCATTGGTGTGACAGCTGATGGATTGGCACCCATGCCGATATTTGCAGTACTGATTTTATTTCTCATTAGCAACAAGTCATCGTCACCTAACCCTAGTTCCTTTAAAGTTTTGGTAGAACCTACTTCAAGCAAAGTAGTGTTAAAGTATAGATCATGTTTTGCTGTGTCGTACCCACAATCCAGTTCCAGAAGTGCCACCAAATCACCCAAGTTCATATCACTGCTAACTTCCAATGGGCCATATACCTCACCATTTATTTCATTCGAAACAGTAAGCATCATCTTCGCTAGCCAACAATTTTAATTTTATAATCTTTGCTATGCAGTAATTAGTACTAAATGCTTACATTACAATTAACAAAATAATTACCCATGAAATACTCGAGATCATCAGGTAAACACCTCTTTTTGCTTTCTTTGCCCCTCCCCTCATCGCCACTGCTAAGAATTTGCACGAAATGCACGTGATACCATTCCATTGCTGTATGATGTTACATAGATATAATACACAGGGGAAAACTACATTATCAAGATTTATAGATACACTGTTGGTTGTTGGCCAATATTATAATCTCTATAGAAATACTAAATACACTTTAGCTCCCCCCCCATTCCCATCAACATCGATGACATGAGCGCATATATTATTCAAAGCCAATCACACATAAATTATTTTGACTATTTTTGATTCATGTCAACTTACTCTTTTTACTTTAATTATATTAATTCTATTATGTAATACTTTTAACTTTTTCTGTTCTTTAAAAATTTCCTGTTTTAGGAAATTGATCTACGCTTATTAAGCAAATTATAAATTGATCTACATTACTTCGGAGAATCCAAATCGGATATGGGAATGAGGGCGGTGGGGGATGGCATATTAAGAATAAACCATTTTAGTCATCTATATATAACACAATCGCGAATAATCTTTACCTAATAAAATTGTTTGCAAATATTTTTGATAGTCTACCCTCATTGAGGACGATACACCCCTCACAAACGTACCAGCGACGGTTGCGGGGGGAGGCTGTCTAAGATGATTTCGTTTGTTTTAGGATTGTACATAATGCGAAGAGAACACAAGCTACTATATTATACAATAAATAACAAATACTATACATCTAACGGTTTACCATCTAAGTCACTTGGTAGTAACGAAGATCAAAAACGATGATCAGAAAATTGAGGAGTACCACTAAAAAGCTTGCTCTTGTTAATGAAGAGTTGGATCATGCCAGAAGGGAAGAAGATGATCGAGGGAAAGATAGTATCTCGACCGGACCTCCAAGGAAGAAGAGAGTTAGAATTAAGGAAGATCCCATAGTACATGAAATTGAAGAGGTCAAAGAAGAAGTGGAAAACCTTGAAACGGAACTTACTGGTTTCCCTAATGAGCTTACTGGTGAGTTTCTAGACAAGCATGTACCAGAGTTTCAAGTTGCATGTAAGAAGATCCTTGGTGTAGATCCTACTCTGGCCAAATATATGATGATCAAGGAGTTCCCATTGTTTCTAAAAGATAGACCTCGTGTGGATGATTTGCACGATAAGTTTACCAGACTGGCAAGCGCTATTATTTCTCAACAATTAAGTAATCGTGCCGCTAGTTCCATTAGAGAGAAGTTTATCAAGCTGTATGACGGTCATTTTCCTGATTACAAGCTTGTAAGAAGAGATATTGATGACCCCGTTAAGAAAGAGCTAATAATGAAGTGTGGTTTAAGTAGGAGAAAAGGTGAATATCTTTTATCACTGTCAAACTACTTCAATGATAATGAAGATAGAATTAAGGTGCTATTTAAAGGTAAGGATAATGACCAAGAGATAATAGATGACCTTGTGACGAATGTAAAAGGTATTGGTCCGTGGAGTGCTAAGATGTTTTTGATGACCGGCTTGTATAGAATGGATATATTTGCTCCAGATGATGTAGGAATTGCAAGGGGTTGCGCAAAATATCTCTCTATAAGACCAGAACTATTAAAAAAGGCAATGAGTAATAGAGGAACCGTGAAGAAGAGTAAGATTAAGCATAAGAAAGTCAATTGGAAAATATATGACGAAGACATTTTAGACAACTTATCAGCATTATTTTCTCCTTACAGAACTATTTTCAGTTTTATTATCTGGAGAATGGCAAGCACAGATATTGACGCAATCATTAAGACAGAAACTGATTTCACAAATTCAAGAACTGGTGGAGCAGCTCTCTAAGTTTTATGCTTCAATTTTAATGACTTTTTAATGATTAATTACTAGTAATAATTTTGCATTAGATTTTATAAATATTTTGTGGAAACTTTGACTTACATAAATAACTTTATTTACATGTACCTTACCTATAACACCTAATATTGGACACAATTAACTAGGAAATAAGTAGGCGAGTAATTTTTTATCAAAAAAAAATTAATTAACAAGAGGGAGGCATAAATATTTATCTCTGAATCGAGTTGTTGAATGTTTCAATTGTTGATAAATGATTTCTCAAACATAATTACCTGAGAACTTGCTTGGAGGCTTCTTGAATAATCTTGCTACCAGACTTTAGTTGCTGTTGGTGAAGCTTGGAAATGGTGTTTCTAATTGGAAGTCTTGGTGCTCTCAATTGTGCAGCAAATAGCAAGGACAAGGTTAAGAGAGCAAGGGCACCACCTTGGTGCATGGAGGCAACAGAGATTGGGACATAGTACCATAATGCAAGGGCACCTAAAGTAACTTGGCAAGTTAGCACACCCATCATTGCTTTCATTGTGATATCAGCATTTCTTGGAACAATTTGCTTTCTTCTGTTACAATAGATGTGTGCAACCAAGATAGCAGTAAATGTGATAGTGGCCAAAATTCTGTGGTTCAATTGCACAGTGACTGGATTTTCCAGCATGTTTCTCCACCACTTATCAGACTTATCTTCCTTACGAGCGTATCTATCTTCGAATAACTCACGTGCTGGTGGGATCCAGTGTTCACCCATGTGTGGGAAAGTTGGGTACACAAGACCTGCGTCTAGACCTGCAACCATACCACCACTCATGGCAGTGATAAAAGTCAATGCAGTCAAGCCGACAGCTACCTTTCTAATACCCACAATTTTTGAACTTTCTAGCTTCTTGAATGCCTCTAGAGCCTTTGCTGGGTTCTTCAGCCACTTTAACTCTCTTAGAATCTCCCAACCAGTCCACAGCATACCCATGTACAAAAAGAAAGCAGCACCCAAGTGAGTAGTCAACCTGTATTGAGAAACGGTTGGCTTAGATTGTCTGGCTTCAAGTTGTTCCTTGTCCAAACCAGATTTAACCATCCACCATCCGACGAAACCTTGTAAACCTAGCAAACCAGATAGGAATAACAGTCTCTTGTTAACGTGAGCAGAAGTTCTCTTAGTTGCAACGAAGTATAGAGCTGGCATTACGAAGATAACACCGATAGCACGGCCCCATAGTCTGTGGAACCATTCCATAAAGAAGATAAATTTGAACTCATCTAGGTTGATGTGAGAGTTCAGTTCCATGAATTCTGGAGATTCTCTGTACTTGGCAAACTCTTCTTCCCATTCAGCTTGAGACATAGGTGGCAGAGCACCTAGGATTGGCTTCCATTCGGTAATACTCAAACCAGACTCAGTCAATCTGGTCAAACCACCAAGGATAACAATACCAAAGACAAGACCAGAAGTACCGATTAACCAGTAGGCTACGTATTTACTGGTTTTTACATCCTTAGCAGCCAATGGAATACCAGTGGCATCCATCTTCAAAGCAGCCTCGTCGATAATTCTAGCACCAGTAGCTGCAGCATTCTTTAAGGTCTTAATAGTAGAGAAGCCTCTAGTTCTCGTAGCGTTAAGAATAGAAGCAGCCAAAGGAGTTCTGGTAGAGTATCTGGCCATGGAAGCACTGCTCTTTTCGATCATAGAAACACCATTATTAAGCAGAGAACGGGCATTTTGCCTGGACGAAAGTCTAATACCTGAACCGCAAAGATGACGGCCCACAATCCTAGAAAACATCTTAGAAAAGGTATCACAGTTTGGTTAGTTCCGTTTTGATAAATCAAAAATTTGTAATCAAAGAAAAGCTAGTATATAAAAACAATTAAAGCAAACTGCGAAACCTAAAATAAATAAAAATCAATTAGGGTAAGGTTACGTATTCCATCTAGTATTTATATAAACTTTGAACAATGGATGTCAAGCAAAACAATGGGACAAAGCTTCGTTTGGGTCCTTTCAGTCCCTGAGAGACAGAAGCTTTGCTGCCTTTCTTTTGCTTCGTCCGCTAGCATAAAAGCTTAAATCCGACAAATGTTGCACTATTCGTTCGACCCTCCCCCACTGATCATGATTCAACTGTAATGAAAGGAGATTATTCTATTTATACGATAATAAGATATTGTATTGATTGAATAATAATTATAGAAAAAAAGTTTAAGAACCAGTTTGTAATTTCTTCTTGAAAAATACAAACGAAATGAATGAAATTGAAATGAACAAAAAAAACAACTGGTATGGAAATATGTAACACCCAGAACATGAACTGAAATAAATAAATGCAGGTTTCTTTTATAAATGCTTTTGCTTTTGTTTTTATAGTTGGTTATCACCATATTCTTTTAGATACCATTTTGTATCTTGTGACTTCTTCTAATGACCTAGGTTCGCTAACTTTCATCGGGCTCTTGCTCCTGCTGTTTGCTAGCACTGGCATCTGAAGTAATGAATTGTTTCCAGGTTCCAGTAAGTCAAGGGAGGGACTATTTTCCTTAGTATTTTGTGTTTCTGGGCATGGAGAACCCACTTTGGATGGTGGTTCGCTGCTTACTAGCATCTCCGTCGAAGAATTATTGGCAGAACCATTTTCGTCCAGTGGTGATTGGTACCCATTAGGTTCTGGCCCATCATTGAGCAGGTCTCTAGTTATTTCATCCATTTTACTTAGACCTGTGCTTATCAATCCTGGAATATAACTCTCCGAGTTGACCTCCGTTGTGTATTCGCCAGTAGGGAATCTCCTCTGAATGCTTTGCGACCATTTCTTCAAGATGTAATGTAAAAACATTTTTAACATGAAAATGAGAGATACACTGAGTATTAGAGTAATACCCAGGTATAATAAATCCTTGTTTTCCTCGATCGGTTGGAAAAATACAGGCCTTAGCATTGTAATGAAAAGAACAACAGAGGCAGGTAAAGGTATACCAAGTCTATTCTGGTATTGGGTGGCATTCTTGTTATAGTCTCTGTATGTAATGAAGTAGAATTTGTCGTACATCTCGGGCCTAATACGATTGAACTTGGTAATATATGCGTGTTTAATCCAGTCCACAATTATTTCGCTTCCTATGACGTTGAATGTTGGGCTACTTTGAATACCAGAAGAACTTATGTTTAGACACCACGTAAAAGGGATGATACTCGAGATATTTCTGGATTTAGCAACCAAGTTCCGTAGCCCTATAATTGACAAAAATAGTAATAACTTGAATCTCTCTGCGACATCAGACATACCAATTTGAAATAGTCCTTCTTTATCTATCTTCTTAAACACCGACCCTTTAATCTCTGAGAACTGCATTGAAAGTAACAGTGTTAACAAGGCATTGGAGCATGAGTTAGTAGCTATATTAAGGGATATTGTTTGGTACACGAGAACATACCCGTGGCAAGTTAAATAAATGACCCCAAGGAATAATAAAAACAGTTGTTTTTGTCTCATTCTTTTGTAACAATTGTGCGAGACAACGACTGTAAGTAGACTCTGACCAACACTGGAAAGAAGTTGATCGGACATCTCCAAAAGACTGAATAACACGTACAGCTTCACTGTACTCTGTCTTTTGATTCTGTGGTATACTTTAGAGGTATCTAATGGACTTAAAATGATTACCGATGCCACAATTAGGAACGCAGTGCACTTGTCCTGAAACATCTTGGATTTACGTTCTCTTCTGAGACGTTTTTGTTCCTTTGACAACCTTCTACCACCATGCTTTTCCTTCTCGTTTTGTAATTTCCTTATCATTGCGGTATCTCCTTTCTTAAATATTCTCTTTATACGGCACCTCCACCCTTTCATATGGTACATGCACACGTTATATGGAAGTTCAGTGAAATAGTACAAAAACCAATCGTAGCTTGCCAACAGCGTGAAAAGCATAAACTTCTCTAGATACACTGGTATTCTGAACATGTTCAGTAGTTCCTCCACTTCAAAGTCATGCTGGTTATACTCTTCGTCATCGTCGTCATCGTCAATATCCTCGACTTTGTCCACGTCATCGCCTGAACTCAGTATGGACCCCGATCTAAACCGCAGGCTTCTGTCAGATCTACCACCAGCTTGCCTTCTACCTACCGGATTCGACATGCCAAATACCTTTTTTATGGGATGATTGGTATTAGAATTTCAATCGTACTCCTTTTAACTCCGAAAACCCAAAACCAATAACTCAAAATAAATAAATAACAGGTGAAATAAGAGAAGAAAGACCACAAGGTTCACAACATAAACACCAGCAATGTAGTAGCCTCGGACGGTTGTGTTGGGTTGTTTCAAACTGGACTTGCCAAGAATTTTGGCCCTATTTTTAAACACACACTTTTTTTTTATTTTCTTTTTAGTTTAAAGAAAATTTTAAATTTTAAACCCTTTGAAAAAAAGGAAAAAAAAAAAAAATAAAAATAGTGAGATGATTATTTAATTTAACAACGATTTGGCTTGCAACTACTAACTCGGAGTTTCCAGACGATACTAGTATAACTTGATCATCAGACTTCCAATTTCCAAGTTTTTTTGTTTGCAATTTGGATAAGAAACGGGTGAGAAACAAAGTTAGGGTTAAATTAAAAACTATAAATAGAACAACTATGATTACGAGGCAGGATGTTTGTGATGTGCTGAAGCCGTTTCAACAGCATAGACAATTGTCGATTCGGGAAGGGGAAGTTGTTTCTTTAGAGATTCTTACGTTACTTTGTGACGACTACTGTGAGGATGAGGCGACTTTAAAATACCTGGCACGGCTGATGACCCCTGAAATATACACTGATCTGGTGGATGAGCGTAATTTGAATCACAGGTGCGGGTATCCGCTATGTAGTGGTGCTCCGGAGCGGATACGGGACCCGTTCTCACTGGATCAAGTGACGAAACGGTTTCTATGGGAGAACAACCCTTATGCATATCTTTCAAAGTACTGTAACAAGTTTCATTTCAGGTGCTCGCAGTTTTACCAGGTGCAGCTGTCAGAAGAGGCTATATTTTCCAGAACAGGTGTACACCTGATACAGGACACAGAGAACATGAAGAAGAGCCAGGATGATAAATTCAACGTCACTTTGTTTGAAGAGCTGCTGAGAGAAAAGGCCTCCGAGGAGGATATCAAGTCTCTGGTGGCAGGGTTAAAGCGACTCGGTCTCGATACTTCCAATGACGAAGAAGAGAACGATGAACAATTAGAAGTGGACTTGACCAAATGGTTGGAACAGATCAGGATTGTGGAAAACGCTGATCCACCAATGCTGGGTGACCTAGTAAAGGACTAGATTATTTGAAAAAATAAAACTCTATGGGCATGAATATCATTTAATTTATATGTTTTTACGAACTTTTAAAAAAAAAAATGAAGCTTTAATCTTCATATAAACATTCTATGTACTCTTTTGTAGAGTCATGGTAATAACTTCGAGTCGCTATTTCCATAAAATAACTCAGTGAGAACACCACATTGACATCTATAGAAACCGACATCAAATTAATATGGTTTCGTGGTCTAGTTGGTTATGGCATCTGCTTAACACGCAGAACGTCCCCAGTTCGATCCTGGGCGAAATCATTTAATTTATTTTTTTTTCTATCTGAAATTCTAAGTTCGTTAAAGATTACATGCTAACCAACTGGGTTTGAGAATTAAATTTTTTTTATTTAACGTTTTGGTTATGAATGGATATTGTGTTTAAGAACCTTTTTCTTTGTTTAGTTCCATATATATATTTAGTCTCTTTGTCAAAACATATATCATTTTTTATCTATTCATTATGTAGTTGATGTACTGCTTGTATTTGCGATTTTATCAGGTGGTCCAAGTTCAACTTATTATACTTGTTCAGGACTTCTAAGAAGCCATTGTTTGTGTTTCCGTCTGAGAATTCCTGTGGTATCATCTTCTCTAATATTTCCAGTAGATCCTTTTTGTATCTTTCAATGAGTTCTTCTCGGCAACCATAAAGTTTCATTTTTTCTATCTGATTTATCAATGGGTTTACCAACTCGTACAGTTCAATCTTTGACTGAGAATTTAAACCCATAGAGTATAAAGTACCTGTTTTTATTATATCCTGTACACTGAACCTATCCGACAAGGTGTCTGGGTACAGTACATTGTTTAGCTCTGAGGTTGCTGGTCCATGATCAAGGTCTGAAAGCTGGTTTTTTATCTTTGCGAATTGTTCATCAATTGATTTCTCCATGTAAGAGACAAGTTTGTTCTTAAAAGTTTCAGTTTCGGTAAATCTTTTGATAACTGGATTTGTGGAGCCAAATAATATACTGTCTAAATCTTCTTCTTCCTCAAACACATAAGTGTACATGCTTTCTTCAAATTTTTGGTACAGAACAGAGTCCCAGGGTAAATTCTTCATCTGAAATATCGAGTCCATCTTTATCCATTGTAGGAGTGTCAGGTATACTTCACTGTTTGCAATCGCTTTCACTATGTATTCCTGTAATGCCTTACATTTCGCCTTGATCACATCCTGAAACCGAGACATTCGGTGAACGTCATCGTCTATCTTACTAAAATTATTGGAAAGATTCTCCATTAAGGTATTCACAATTGTCTCAGAGCTTGCAGTAGATATTTCTGAAATGAACTTGTGTATAGACAGTGTCCACTCAGTGATATTCATAACCATCATATCATCTCTATTACTGTATTCACTGTGTTCTGGTTTCTCGTTAATTTTACCTTTAGAGACCTCACCGAATGAGACCTCCAACTCTGGCAACTTCTTAAGCTGATACAAACTATCATTGTAACACAATTCCCTAAAGTCCTGATCTACCTCTTTCAACAATGTACTCAACCCCGATACTTCGTTTGTAACATCCAAGATGTCCCAATATTTACTCGCCATCTTGTCATTGAACTTGTCATTAATGGAGGCCAGCTCCCTGGAGATCTCCATACCATAGTTTTTCACTTCCGGGATGGTCTTCTCCCTGAAGAGTTGATCAACCTGTTTTTGCTCTTGAGCTGTCATTGATGATTTTAATAAAGATAAATTGGCAAATCCTCTTCTTAAAAAACTTGGATTAGAACAAAATACTACTACCACAGACCTATTTACAAAGCAATTGATCAGTTAAGGTGTTACTCTTTCCTTATCTAGTTCTCATTTGTGTACTAACTTGTGCCAAGTTTGCTTAAAAAACCGGATAGCACAGTAAAGCGATGGAAATCGTAAAATGTGCAAAACTACAAAAAAATATGCAATTACAATGAAGAATATATTGGATATAATATTACTACATATTCTAATAATTAATAAATCATTATTAGTAATAAAAAAAAAAAAATAAAAAATATATTTCATTTATAATTGCTGGTAAAACCAATTGGCAATAATAAAAAAAAAAATCCAAAAAAAAAAAAAAAAAAATAGTTAATACTTAATGATTCTCATCAAATAAATTATCATTAAGTAAAGACTAGGTTTTTATCAGGTAAAACTTGGTTTCGGCAAGCTGCATTCGTTAGGAACGTCGACAGCAAAGGAGGCACCAGCAAAAGTCTTTGATTTCCTAGAACTGTTGCGTTTATTGGATTTTTTATTTGACTTAGCGGTCATATTAGTAGATTCCTGAGGTCCCTGATTACCATTATCATTTGGATTTGAGGTCAATGTTGGGTTTATGATAGCAATAGGGTTTGGAGGGATTATACGTGGCAATGTTGGTGATGGGATAACATTATGTTGTTGATCCATAGGTGGAAACCCGTTTGGAGGTGGTGGCATCATGCCTTGGTTCATATACATGTTTGGTGCGCCCATTGGCATACCTGGTGGACCAGGGAAGCCTGGGGGTTGAGGAGCAACCATGGGAGGGATACCTGGACGAAATGCATCTGGATGTATCGGCTGAGGTCCCGTATGAGCGTATTGCTGCAACTGCTGTTGTTGCTGGATGTTATATGGTAAATACTGTGAACCACCCATATTTCCCAAGTTATTTTGGACTAATGGGCTTGGAATCATATGAGGTAATGTGTTTAATTGTTGTGGCCTATTCATTGGTGTGGATATTGGCGAGATAAAGCCAGGTTGATGCTGCTGTTGTGGCATGCCTCCATTAGAAAACATCATCTGTTCTCTAGGTGGTGTAGAGGTAGCTGAGTTCTGGTTAGAAGACTTGATTATTGTCTCCACCACGGTTTTCTCAGTTTTCTCTGGATTAATCAGCAGAGTCTTAAGGTTTTTGGTCAAGTTTTCATAGGATTTGTTAGCCTCTACCATTTCCTCATGATTATGATGTTTTTTGCCCTTCTTTCCTCTAGACTGGTTATTACTATTGTGACTGTTCTTGGCCCCGGTACCGTTGCCATGACCGAAATCCGGTTTCTGGCCGTTGGGCAGTTGCTGCAACGGGATGTCATTAGCGTTCTCCTTTGTGGATTTTTTAGTCAGTCTCTGGTTCGGTGTTCTCACACTGTTATTCTTCGCAGGTATAGCTGGCGAGTTGTTCTTGCTATGCGTCGGGAGTCGACGTGAACTGTTGAAATACATCGTATCCGTAGACATTATTAGCTTATGATATCAGACAATTTCCACCTTCTCTTAAACAATTTTTTTTTTTTTTTATTCTTTGTTTTGTGTTAAGGTAAATCCTTTTATGACAGAATGTATATTCGTTTATTTTTCTTTTGGTCTAGCTTGTCTCTCTCTATAAAACAAATAGAAGTAGAATTTTAACAAAAAAAATTAGGTTATCGTAAAAGAAGTAGGAATAACTAACGTCTCTCTTATGCTTTGGTCTTGGAAGTGTTCTTCTAATCCATTTCGTTTGGGCTTTTTGAAGACAACCAAAATTTTTTTTTCTTTACCTCCGTTTTCGGTTTGTCGTTGTTCGACACAATACAACGCCAATACAACAATGCAAGAAACAATATACAATAACGCTATATAAATTTTATATAAAATGTCTGGAAGGACCTTCCTCATGGTCATGCACTAAGAACAGGAGAGAAAAGAAATAAATAACTCTTCCACCTTCCCATGCGGAATATGTATAGGCTGCCAGGTTTATTCTAGGAACGGGTAGTATCACAACAAATATATAGAAGATTCAAATTTCTTGCTTTTGCTATCAAAAAAACGAGCTCCTCTCTCCAATTCCTCAATGTCTGTATTCCAAACAAGAAAGAACAAGAAAAGAAAAAACTCTATTCATTCCATTAATTAAACTAAAAAAAATATTGTACAGGTAATCCTTTACCTGCAACATCATGTATTGTTGATGTTATTATTTTAACAGAAACAACACATGCACAGTATCACAGTACATTTGTAGCATATGACTATGTTTAGATGTTTATCATACAAGTTCATCATTCATTCAAAATTGCGACTGAAATTAAAAAATTGGAAAAATTTTTTTCTGCTGCATTTTTATACCCAAAATTATATTTCGTAAATCATGATATTAACAATGACCTAATTTAACACATACACAAGTGTCTCTTAAATATGCTCTAACACATTGTATTGATACGTTGCATTGATTACAAACATTTAATACAGGTATTGATACGTTGCATTGATTACAAACATCTAATACAGGTATTGATACGTTGCATTGATTACAAACATCTAATACAGGTATTGATGCACAAGGATTTATATATACATATATATATAAGCTTAGACTGTGTTTAGTGGGTCCCTGTCGGTTTTGCTGACGACGATTTCTGCGATGGCGTGGTCCTTGTCTTGTTGTTTGATGGATTCTGCCATGAAGTTGCGGACATAGCCACGCTCGGCGTTTGTGTGATTACACACTATCACAGCTTTACCCATTTCCTTGTACTTCAAGACCTCGTGGTGAGATAGCTCACCCGTTAGGAACAGGTCGACGTCCTTGATATCGAGGTTGCGGAACACACCTGACCCGCTGCCGGCACAGACGGCGACAGATTGGATCTTGTGGTTGTCTAGCTTGCCCTCGGTTTCGTACTTCAGGGAAGCAACTTGCATGTGGTCAATCTCCAACCATTTCTTCAGGTTGGTTACCACATCTGCCAGGGAAATTGGTTCAGCAAACACAGCGTGTCTACCGTACCCAACCTCATGAGGCTCTTCACCGTTCTCCAAGGTGGCACTCACTGCTTCAATGCTTTTGCTGCTTTTGATCAGAGAGTCCTTACCGTTGATCACACTCTTGACCAACCAGTCGTTAACACCACCACTCACCGCATCAACCGCAGTGTGTGGACAGTACACAGAAACATCATTACGGATTAATTTCATGGCATTGGCATGCTGCGTGTTGGCAGTTGGTGTCAATCTGCTCCAGCTTGGGAAAATGAATGGATGGTAAGCCAAAATAACATTGCAGCCTTGATCCAGGGCCTCCTGGGCCACGCTGGTAGTCAAATCCACAGTCAACAATAACTTAACCTTGTTTTCCTCTTTGTCCTGCTCAACTGAACTATCTATCAAAAGACCTGTGTTGTCCCATTTCTTGTCTGCATACGCCTCCGGGTACACCTTTCTCACAACATCCAACGCTTTCTTCAATTGCACACGGCTCAATGCTCTGCTACCCATCGTAAAATTATGTACACTATTTCGTTTCCTTAGGTTATTACCAGAATTGTATATATGAGGGTGTTCAAATTCCCCTTATTAAGCCATTTTTTCATTTTATTTCAATTTTTTTTTTATATAGCGATGATTTGTAAAGCTATGAAAAGTTTCACAAGCAACACAGAATATCAAAAACCAAATTAAAGCAAGCACAAGCCCCATATATATAATGATTACAGAAGACCAACTGCGTGAGAAGATCAAGGCCAACGTTCCTGATCTCTACCATGTCATAGTGACTGACTTGTCATACGGTTGTGGGCAATCCTTTGATGTCGTGGTGGTAAGCAATACTTTCGCTGGAAAGAACAAGATTCAGAGGTCGAGGCTTGTGAATGGTGTGTTGAAGGAAGAGCTGACAGATATCCATGCTTTCAGTTGTAAGTGTTACACTGAGGAAGAGTGGTCTAAGATAGTAATTTAAACTAGAATTTATCCCCCCTCTCCCTCGTCGCTCCTCCTCTAATAGCAAAGCAAACCAAACTTCATACTGATACCATCTATTTAATAGACAACTTTTAAGCACTTCACACATCCCTCCTCTTCTATAGAAGAGGAAAATACTTATTTATTTTAATAGAAAAAGAATACATAGTTAATAAAAAAAATACTTTTAAAACACAAATTGTATTTATTTAGTGAGTTTTGGGGGGCATAATGAATATATAATCTATTATTTAGAAACAAGAATTTTGGGGGGGGTCACCCCTCAGGTATCTATCAGTAAAATCTTTCGAGCAAAAATTTGGTCATAAATGATAAAAACAAAACAAACAATGCGATAAATCGTTAAGGTTTTAGTAATATGGAGGAGGTGGTGGAATTGGAACGTAATGCAGTCCTAGCAAATGGTTTAACCTTTTTTGAGTAGCATTCTCCATAGCGCCTGGAGAGTATCTATCTTCATCAATATATCCTCCGTTACTAGGAAATATAGACTTGAAAATCGCCGAATTAGACAGATGGCTATTAATAAGATCCTTCTCAGATTCTTGTACGCTTGGTTTTGTAGCAATATCATCAATATCATTGGTATTTTCGATGTCGTGCTCAATGATGATAGATGGCTCAATGAATGGCATGGATACAGAAACTCTGGTTTCAGCGTAATCTTGCTGCTTGTCACTTTCAATGTTATATTCTGTGACAGGTTCTTCTTTCGATTGTTCTTCTTTTTGTTTCGATATCTTGCTCTTCTTCATCTTAATCTTTCTTCTTCTTGGACGGCCATGATTTTGTTGTTCATCGTGATCGCTGCTCCTCTCATACAGTTTGTTCTGTATATCTGTGATGACGTCCAAATCATAAGCTCTTTCTTCTAGCACCTCAGTTGGCAGAAGGTTAGATTCTTTATCATAGTAAGATTTACCACTAATGAGGTTGTTACTTGATGTGGAGGTTCTTCTCAACATATAATCAACAGAGGGACGTTTGGTCATTAAAATATCTGGGGTAGATGCTTTCTCGGTTCTCTTTTCACTGTACGATGAGTAGTAGTTCCCCAGGGAAGGCATTCTAGAGATGAATCTGTACAAGTTCTGCCTCTCCAAGCAACCTGGGATCAGGGAAAGCGTGCTACTTACCGTTGAATAAAGCGACAATGTCTGTCTAGATGAGACTAGTGTTGATAGTCTCAGCATATTAGCCGGTGACAGTTCCTGTAGATCAGACTCATCATAAATTGTCATCTGTACCACAGAACTTTTATCGTCCATGTGTTTGTCTGTTATCAACCTGCTGTGCTTTGGTTTCTTGGACTTGCTGAACCAAGTCTGGGACATATTGAACAGAGCAGTTGGCAGAGTCTCCTTGAACACCAGTTCCATTGATGTCTTCAGCCTCTTCTCGATTGTGGACTGCAGCATCTTGATGGAGCAATCGAACTTGAAATCGAGCACGACGTCATCGAAAGAGATACCGATACCTGAGTTTCTAGTCACAAAGAACACCTTGGATATAGCCTCCATCTTGATGTGACTGAAAGTCATGGTGATTGGCAGGCTGAACGAGTCGTTACACACCAGGCCCGGGGTGACGAAGTCCGGGGCATCGCCCATACTCAGCACCAGCAAATTCGACTCCACCACTGTCCGCACCTTCAACATGGCCCCGTCCACAGCAATCTTGCATATACCTTTCATCATAGACGAGGTAGCGCTGTTCTCGTTCGCCAACGACGAGACTCCCAGCCCTACATCCAGATCAAGAATCTCCAGCGTCGGTATATTTGGGAAATCCACTTGCTCAACAATAATATCGTTCTTCAAGATGTCAATCGAGCTGTGCTGTCTCTTCCTCCCGGACTCGCTCACAGTGGCCCCAACATCCGCTTTATCATCGTGATCCTCCTTCGCCTTGTGCTTGGGATTCAACGCAGCCGTCAGCTTCTCCCGTATCTTCTCATTAAACTCGCTACTTCCAAATACACTGTTATCAAACCTAAAAGACATTGCGTATCAGCATTAGGGGGTTTTCCTTTCTGTGCTAGTATTCTTCTTTGATGTTGATTAACAGTTGTTGCTTTTCAATGGGAGGATCAAATTTAAAAAAAAAAAAAAAAAAAAAAAGAAGAGTCATGGCGTATAGTGTGATACATCATGTGATATTACAACCAATGAGAACGCAGGGAATTTGGATTCAATGTTGTGATGGTATGTGGCGTGGAGTTGAGATATAATGCAGTTCTGTGTTTACATGGTAGTACCAAATTAGTGTTTCCGGGATAAATAAACCAAAATACAACTTAGATACAACTTAGATACTACTTAGATACCACTCTAAAAGAAATATTTGATTCACCTCCCCTCCCAAGCTTTCCATTCTGACCATTACTACCTTCCAACTCTAGAATCAAGATATACAATCATATAAATATATATATAATATATAATGTAACATTAGACTGGATATAATGTAAAGTATCATAATAGACGGATGACCACAAGTCCTATCGTGTTGCACAATTGATTTTCCCATTTCTTTCAGTTCTGAACATCCAGACCTGTTGTTCCAGAGGAACAGAGTGAATGTTTCTGTCGAATTCGTTAATAGTAGACATAATTTGAAGTGATATGAAAAATCGAATAAAAAGTTAAGTTAATCTTTAATATTATGTTATAATACTATTCCAAGGTCTTGGGTGGGTTTTTTATATAAAGTAAATTTATAAAGGAAATGGAAGAGGATTATAAAATTGTAATTAGATCAAAAATCCCTGGTATTTATACCTGAGATTATTGCGATCCTGCTTTTTTATCATTACCTAATGTTTTATAGAATCTATCAAATGATGTAATTATTACGGAATGAATTATAACATTATTTGATAACCATTTATAAATTCATCCTTATTCATTGATTATATTCGTTGTTATGAAAGACGTAGTAATCATGTGATTATATAGTCATTCACGTGACCATATAATATTACGAAGTTATATATCCCAAGTTAATTTATCTTGGAACAGCCAGACCCCAAAAAAGACGGAACGGAACAAAAAAGACGGAGCGGAACGGAACAAAAAGACGGAACGGAGCGGTAGCATACATATCTTTAGTTACGAAACAGCACGAGACCATGTACACGTGACTGTGCTGGGTAAATACCAAATAAAAATGTAAACACACCAGAAAGAAGCTCACAAAACAAAAAAACAAGAATTGAATAGTTTATAATAACACAGAGATGTAAAATTTTGATATTAATTTTGTATTCACGTTATTGTAATAAGCTATATATATAAGAGAATAGAAAATATGGAGGTGCCAGAGACGAGGCAGTCTTCAATTATGGTTGCCGTGAGAGTACGGCCGTTTTCGGATCAAGAAGTGATGAGGCTCGAGCCTGACGAGGAAGGTCCCGAGGATCTGGTGTTGGGAGATGAGAGCAGGCTCGAAGACGACACGTTTGGTGGAGACGAGATGGATATTTCGATGGCCAACGCTAGTGTGGTGTTACAGGCTGATGGGAGCCAGGTCAAGCGTGGTAAAATCAGGTCCCGCGTGGATAAAGGTACGAGTATACGGCCGCAAGGAATTCGTAAGATAGTCGAGTGTGTCGATGACAAGATGATTATATTTGACCCCAACAGTCGGAATCCGCTATACAAGCTGAAGGAGAGCGTGTTAAATACGATGTATGCGGATCAAACCGCAAGAAGAGGTGGTGGTGCTGGCGGCGGCGTTAGTGTCAGCGGCGTTAGTGTTAGCGGCGGACGGAAGTCGAGTACACTCGTTGGGAATAACTCAATGTTGCTTGACTCACAGCAGGAGATGTTTCTGGGGTCAGCGTCGGCGTCGCCTTTGCAATCTCGCAGGCAGAGAAGATATAATGGCAGTTCTGCAGGATCAGAAATCAAGTTTGTGTTTGACAAGTTGTTTGACACGGATGCCACGCAGCGGGAAGTTTACCAGAGTACCACCTCATCACTGCTGGACTCTGTGTTAGATGGATATAACAGCACGGTATTTGCATATGGTGCCACCGGGTGTGGTAAGACGTATACTGTGAGCGGGACTCCTGAGGACCCCGGTATTATATTCCAAGCGATGGAGGAGTTATTCCAAAAGATGGAGGATTTGAAGGATACCAAGAGTTTCCAGATCTCGTTGTCATTCCTGGAGATATACAACGAGCGCATTCGGGACCTGTTGAATCCCGAGACGGCGTCTCAGAAGCTGGTGATCCGGGAGGATTCAGACCACAAGATCACCGTTTCGAATCTTTCGTACCATTTTCCGACCACTGTACAAGAGGTGATGGACTTGGTGATCAAGGGGAATTTTAACCGTACTACGTCGCCCACAGAGGCCAATGAGGTGTCGTCACGGTCACACGCGGTGCTACAGATACATATCTTACAAAGTAACAGGACTGTGGAGTTGAAGGACCATCAGACGTTTGGTACGTTGTCGATAATAGACCTTGCGGGCAGCGAGAGGGCAGCGTCTACGAAGAACCGTGGTGCGCGGTTACACGAGGGAGCGAACATCAACAGGTCGTTACTGGCGCTTGGGAATTGCATCAACGCCCTATGCATCAACAGCAACGGGCTTGCCGATGGCCGTGGGTGCCATGTCCCTTACCGGGACTCGAAACTTACAAGGTTACTGAAATTCTCGTTGGGGGGTAACTGCAAGACAGTGATGATAGTGTGTATATCGCCCAGCAGCACGCACTACGATGAGACGCTGAACACACTCAAGTATGCGAACCGTGCGAAGGAGATCAAGACGAAATTGATCCGGAACCAGCAGTCGCTGAACCGCCATGTGGGGTCGTACTTGAAGATGATCACGGACCAGAAACGGGAGATCGACGAGCTGCGAGCCCGGGAGTCACGCATGGTCCAGTTGCAACTGCAGAAGTACCGGGTGGCACGAGCCGCGGTGGAAACAGCGATCCTGGACTGTGTGAACAATGTGAGGTTCCAGTATACACACGTACCGAAATTCAAACACAGCAAGCTTATCAAGTCCCTAATCCTGTGCAAGAGACGGTTCTTGCAACTGGTGCTCCTGAGGACATCCACGGAACAAAGGGCACTTGAGTTGAAAAACAAGATCAAGCAACTGGAGAACAAGTTCGACTCCCACGACGAGCTGGACGTCGTCATAGAAAACGCGCGCACCGTCGACCTCGCAAAACTCGCAGAGATGGAATCCTGGGACAATGACCGGGACCCGCACAGACTCGAGACCCACCTAGACCACGTCGCAGAACAGCTGCGCAACGATATCCTCATCAACGCCTCCCAGATGACCGAGAAACTCTTTGAAGAGAACAGCCCCCTGCGGCCTTACGTAGCGCCCATTGCAGTAGCGGGAGAGCCCCCCGTCAACGTTGACAATGAAAATGAACCTTCCCTGGACCATTTGCCCTCCCTGGACGGTCTGCCCTCCCTGGACGACCTGGACCACCAGTTCGAACAGTTTGGCAAACAATTCCTGGACAAATAGATTTCCCTCCCCCCCTTTTACCAGTACGGCCACTTCTAAGCTCCTCTTTTTTTTTTGGAAAAAAAATATTTTGAGAGAAAGAGGGATTAAAATAAACACCCAGCCATCTGCCCCCCCTTTGTATCTGTGTACGTGTATGTACACCCGTTTCTGTACACGTGATTAAAAAGAAAGGAAAACGCTGTTCTGGAATTTGTTTCGTTGTGGGGGTTAGATGTTGTGTTGGTGTAATTGTCTCATTGTGTTGTCTCATTGTGTTGTCTCATTAGTACAATAACAATTCATTTAGTACAATATTTAGTACAAGGACAAGGACAACTTGTCCGTACATTTTTTTGCGGTGTTGCTTTTTCTGGCTCTTTCTTTTTTTTTTGTGTTTCGACGAAGAAAAAAAATTTTCTTGTTAATTTTTTTGTATTTGATTTTTTTGTTATTTTTCAATTTGTCAAATAACAATTTATAAAAGAAAGCTATTTTATTATTTGATGGGAGGTCTTTTTTGATTTTAAAGAAGGTTGAACGCTTTTTTATTTAATCCAACAATAAAAAATTACTTAAAGAAAGAAACTAAAAAAAAAAAATATTAATAATATTAAAAAACAATATTTAATTAATCTTTTTTTTTTCTCTTTCTTTCTTTCTTTTCTACTTTCTAAAAAGAAGAAAAATCCCTAACACTAACATATATATTCTTTTAAATTCAGTGGTTTACTTAGTTTTTTTTTACCAAAAAAACAAACAAGTAATACACAAAAAAAAGTTGTTCTTTGACAGTTATTAAGTTAATCAGTCGAAAAAAAAAGAATAAAGAAAAACCTTTTTTTCTTTTAAATTTACTAAAATTACAACTAAAACTAAAAAAATAATGGCATTTAATTACCAGGATCCGGTTTTGTTCTCGTTCCACCGTCCTTATTCGATGGTCCCGGTGCAGAACATGTTCCCTCTGATGGACCAGCCGATTGCCGCACCAATTACCCTACAAAACAACAACTCTAATAATAATATTCCCCAACAACAACAACAACAACAACAACAGGTGAATGGCGGTGTGAGTCATGTGCTGGACTACGATGTCGAGCTGATGACCAAGTTTGTGATGAAGAATGCGTACTTCGCATTCCGCACAACCATGAACCAGAACGAGGAGAACACAGCCCTGTTCCACAAGGGGATCAGCTCAGTGCTCAACGCCACGAGACTGCCCTCAGTGACAATATACCTGGCCATCGACTACTTGTTCAAGTACATCAGCAAGCTACCAGACGGACCTAACTCCATTGGTGGTAACTCGATCAACGTCGTGTACCAAAACACGATGATCGCTTTCATCCTGGCCAACAAGTTCAACGACGACAAGACTTTCACTAACAAGTCTTGGTCGCAGGCCACAGGTATGGGCATCGATATAATAAACGAGTACGAAAGAGAGTGGCTCAAAGTTTTCGAATGGAAGCTATACAATGACAAGTTCATCCTATACCCTGAATTCGTGGCAGCTTACAAGATCTTCATAGAGGAGAGTCTACAACAACAACAACAACAACAGCAACAACAGACCTTGCTGCAGCCTCAAATTCAACCTAAGCCAACCTCCACAAACAACTACTTGCCAACCTCCACAAACAACTACTTACCATCATCCAACAACTCCTATGATTATGGGTACCAAACGCCTTTGACTATGTACTCGTCTCCAAACAGTTACTTCCATCCAACCGGTAAAGCAGTACCTGCTCCAGTCGCTGTCCCAGTCGCTGTCCCTGCTGCAAACCAATCTGATTTCTGCTATAACAGCAACAGTAACGACATAGAACCATACCAACAAAACTTCATACAGTCCATGCCTTTGGTGTCACCGCTATCAGACGTCGGACGTGTATCGAGCAGAGACGAATTCGCAGACAACAGCTTTGACTACGATTTCTACAACTTCGGTGCTAGCCAAAGTAGGAGCAACAACAACAACAACAATCTCTTCTTCCCACAACAAGTACCAGTACCTCCTCCATCAAACTACATGAACAACAACCTGGATGCAAAGAGTAACCTACAACAACCGTTCCAACCTAACAACGATTTCACCCAGTTCAACATGATGAACAATGCCTACTACAAACCAGTCTACAATAATAACTTAAACAACCTCTACCCATACTCCGCTGTATATTAAAGAAGAGAAACAATTATTCTTAATCGAAAGATAAAAAAGATACGGTAGCGGCTGACAATATCATCTTTGAAAATGAAAATGGAAAGTAGGATGATATGCTGTCTAAAAGAAACTATAGAAATAAAGTTATTTTTAATTGTGGAAAACGGAAAATAACAAAAAAAAAAAGAAGAAGAAGATAAAGTTTTTTTTTTTCTTATTATTATCATTATCATATTTGGTCGATATATTTTTCGAATATAAGATTATAACCAAGCATCGGATCGGAATCTTTAGGAAAGGATCATATCAATATTTTTTTTTTTTCTCTTTTTTATTGGCTTTATTGAAAATACATCATCAAGGCAAAAAAATCAACAACAAAAAAAAAAACACAAAAACTATAAAATCAAAAATAAACCTTCAAAAAAAAAAATATTTGTATATTTTTTTACTATAGAGAGTATTTTTTTGTTACATGAGATTCCTGCTTCAGAGACCTCATATAAAATCTACTCTACTTCCTCTCTCGAGGACCTCTTAACTGAGCGATCTTTTTTTTTTATTATCATGTATACTTTTTTTTTTTTTTTTTTTTAATTTTTTTTTGAACTTTATTTTTTTAATGTAAAGAAAGATGAAGATACAACAGTTATTTATTTATTTATTTATTTATTAATTAAATAATAAATACACAATCAACATTAAAAAATCACTCTTATCAATACAAAAAAAAATGTTACACGTTTTTGGTCGTTAAGTATTATATGTTTTATAATGCTTATTAAATACTACGTAAATTAATTATTTAACTACCACCAGCTTCTCTGAACCATCTCACACTTCTGTCCATACACACACAGCATAATCCTTCATTGACGTCGCTTCCCATGCCGGCTCGTATACCTTTATTTATGAACTTCACATCAAACACAGGTGGGTATTTCAGAGAGTCTCCATTTTCATCTTCCAAGAGTATTTCATCCTCGGCCTCAATATCACCAGCAGTCATGTTCAAAGTACTGACTCTTTCCCTCAGTTTGACGTCCCAGACTCTAACTTTGCTATCGTAACCACACGTTGCCAAAAACTCACCGCTGGCACTGAACGACAGGCCAAACACCCAGCCGTTATGTGCAAAGGACCCAATGCTGGTCTGACTACTATGTGTCGCTATGGCAAAATTCCCAATTCTCTCACCGAACTCAGTTTCATACATGGTCACACAACCATATGAACCGGAGTCATTGGCCACAGCAAGTAGCGACCCCGTAGGAGAAAATCTGACACAACGCACAGTATTGCTGTTCTGATCGATTCCTTGTAGACCAAACCCTTCAAAGTTGTAGAGTGGCTTCAATGTGTTCAATTGAGAGACAATGACTGAACCGTTCTCAAAACCTGTAGCAATTAGACAGTTAGTTGAGATATCAACACAAGTCGCAACACTAGGATCCTTAACTGGAATAGTACCCTCGTATCTTAAGTGCAATTTGGGCTTCAACTCCTCATCACTAGTCTCAAGAGCTTCGCTGTCCTCTTGTTCAAATGGGTAAAAATTCCAGATATAAGTGTTACCTTTGACATCCGTGGCGGCCAACTTATGAGCCACATTGAGATCTGATGATGCATACCATTTGATAGCCCAGTAGGATTTCTTCTTTTCAGTAGTAGTCATAAGTTCAATTGGCTTTAAAACTTCATCGGCATCGCTGTCAACTTCATAAAAGAACACTTCCCCGGTGAAGGAAACACACCCAACAACACACACAGCCTTCCCCGTTCTTTCGACACTATTAAAGACATCCACATGATGGATACCTGACTTATGGACAAACTGGCTCATGACATGGTCCCGTGGCGATTCATTATCGAGCAACTTGTTCTTCCACAACTTGATATACCCATCGCCAGAACATGTGACTGTGTAAGGAACACTAATAGCAACTCCATATATATCAGCCTCGTGGGCTTTACCACAATTGGCAGTAGAAATAAAGATCTTAGACATTGTTTCTCACTTGTTTAGTCTCTCTTCAGGGATTTCAAATGAAACAAAAGAACGTTTCTTCTAGTTTTTACATTGCTCTCTCTTATTAGCTTTTTTTTTTTTTTTGGGCTTTTAAAAGCAATGATTTTAAAGGATCTTTCTCTTCAAAAGGTGAGTTTGCAGGAATCCTACGAAGTCATAAGTTATTGGGTTTGCTCTTGGTGAAGAAGTTCTAGATACTATTGCAAAAGGTGCTTGAAGAAGAAAGGCAATATGAGGTTAAGGTACAGGGTGCACATTGATGATGTGCGGATAGACAGAGGGAACTATGCCAAGTACGGGTTGGTTGTGTCCGTTTGGGACAATAACGATGAAGTGAAGGAATTAAAAGTGTACAAACGGTACAGTGAGTTTCGGGAGTTCAAGAAGGGTCTTGAATTGCAAGTTGGGAGTGATATACCGTATGATTTTCCACCGAGAACGGCGTCTATATGGAGCATGAGCAAAGGAACTGACGAGGATACCATCGAGGAGAGGAAAAAAAAGCTTCCGCTGTTTTTAGAGGAACTGCTGAACGATTCATTTGATGTCCGGTGGAAGAGGTCGCCGCTAGTGTCTTCATTTCTAGGAGTTGATCTGTTACAGTTGGAAAATGCTTCTAAAATGGCCCAGGACCAGATACAAGGTGGGAATAAGGCTAGTAATTTGTTAGATACACATGCTCCAATTAACAGAGACAATTGGATCTCGATGTTTCATGACTGCAAGATGGAATTTGAGGATTGTAAAGCTAATCTGACTGGACAAATGAGGTCGAAGAGAGCCATACAGATACGGTTGAAACTCAATGGTTTGGACAACTCTTTGAAAACTGAAAAAGAGATATCCGCTGAAGAGAAGGACCGCAGATCAAATCTGCTGAACAACCTTAAGGAAGATCTGAACGAACTTGTCCTGGAAATGGATTCATCGCAGCGCTGCGGTTCATTGTCTACGAATTCCTCGACCGGTCAGTATCAACCAGTGAAACCATTACCTGGGAGAAGGAGATTTGGAGAAACTGAGGAGACCGCGAAATACGATAACAGAGGACTGTTGCAGACACAGAAGACCATTGTCAAGGACCAGGACCAAGAGTTAGCGGAGTTACACAAAGTAATTCAAAGACAGAAACAGTTATCTCAGGACATGAACGAAGAACTAATACTGCAGAATGAACTACTAGACTCATTTGATAATGACGTGGATAGAACTGCCAACAAGTTAAAGAAAGCTAATCGTAAAGCCCGTGACTTCAACGGTTAAATTCAGTCTACATTATCGTGATATCCACCGGATAAAGTAAAGAAAAGGGACAAAGAGAGAAAGGAATTTTTCCAGAAAGAAATACATTTGAATACAAGAACTTTTCACTATGAATCAATTGCAGGATTAAGATCTGTGGTTGACATTGCGCATTATTCTTTGTGTTAATTATGGTTTTAGCAGCCATAATTAGGGTATTACCCGGGGTGAAAATTTTCCGATTTTAATTGTTTTTTTTTTTTTTTCGTTGGTGCTGTGAAATCCGCGATGAGCATCCCAATGATTAATAATACAAAATGACAGTTGCGTTAAAACTACTGATTCTTTATTCATTTCTCACTGGTTCATAAGTCCTTGAAGATCAAAAATCCAGGGATCATGTCGTATACTCCGCCTACTGATCCGGTTAATAGGCCGACTGTTGTGAAATTAACCCAACTTTGTGAACTATGTCATGCTAGAAAGGCTGTGCTGAGAAGACCCAAAAACCTACAGAAGATCTGCAAAGAGTGTTTCTACTATGTATTTGAGACTGAGATTCATAACACTATTGTTAGCAATAATCTGTTCCATAGAGGTGAGAGAGTGGCTGTTGGTGCCTCAGGTGGTAAGGACTCCACTGTGCTTGCACATATTCTAAAGCTGTTGAACGAGAGATACGACTATGGTATTGATATCGTTCTTCTGAGTGTTGACGAAGGTATTGTCGGGTACAGAGACGATTCCTTGGCCACAGTCAAGAGAAATCAGAAGCAGTACCAGCTGCCGTTAGAGATCGTCTCTTTTAAGGAACTTTATGACTGGACTATGGATGAGATTGTTGCCATTGCAGGTATTCGTAGCAGTTGCACCTACTGTGGTGTGTTTAGAAGACAGGCACTAGACCGTGGTGCCGCGAAGTTAGAGATCAACCATGTCGTCACAGGTCACAACGCTGATGATATGGCTGAGACCGTGCTGATGAACATTTTGCGTGGTGATGTAGCAAGATTAGAGAGATCTACAGCCATCATCACTCAAAGCGCAGGGTCTCCTATTAAGAGATCCAAGCCTTTCAAATACTCTTACCAAAAAGAAATTGTTCTCTACGCTCACTATAAGAAACTCGACTACTTCTCTACAGAATGTACCTATGCCCCTGAGGCCTTCAGAGGTACGGCAAGAGAACTAATGAAGAACCTAGAGGCGGTACGACCAAGCTGTATTATTGATATCATTCAAAGTGGTGAGAATCTGGTGCTGAAGCAAAAGAAGAAGAAAAGGACACAGACAAACCAGACGAAAGTCGAGTTCAAGGATGGTAACAGATGTGATAGATGCGGATATTTATCCAGTAACAAGATATGTAAGGCATGTATGCTGCTACAGGGCCTAGAGAAGAACCGTGCACAGATGAGCATCGACAAAGACACTAATGTAGATGGTGCAGCAAGAGTAATGAGGACCTTAGAGCATCTATCATTCTGATGTATAAAAAACATATGCACTAACTAATATACATATTTATTTTTGAATCTTGTTTTAAATAGTTCAATGGTCATTATTTATCACTTTGTACATCCCCCCACAGTCAAAAAGCAAAGGTCAATCCGATTTTTCTTTCTCAACGAGTTTTTAGTTTGGCACTTTGTAATGTAAAACTAAAGAAGGAGATCAAAGAACTAAGATTAAAGAAGTCTATAAGACATTACAATAATTGTTTATTCATTACATTTCATAAATTGCAATCAGTGGCTTATTCCGTTACTTGTTTATTCTTTTTTAACTGATTTATTTTTTTTTGGTTCAAGAAGTCTTTTATTTATAAAGAAAAAAAGGCTAAAAGGGACATTTAAAATATTAGCAAAGATAACTCAAATTATCACGCCGTGAAACAAAGTAAGAACATACTATATACATAACATGAATACAGCTGAAGAAGATTATGGGTATGATTATGATTACCTGTTTAAGATTGTTTTGATTGGTGACTCAGGGGTAGGTAAGTCTAACTTGTTATCGAGATTTACTACAAACGAATTTAACTTGGAATCCAAATCTACAATTGGTGTTGAGTTTGCTACTAGGACTATTAAGGTGGAAGAGAAGAAGATCAAGGCCCAGATATGGGATACTGCTGGTCAGGAAAGATACCGTGCCATTACTTCTGCATATTATAGAGGTGCCGTTGGAGCTTTGATTGTTTATGATATCAGCAAGTCAAACACATACGAGAACTGTAATAATTGGCTCACAGAGTTAAAAGAGAATGCTGATGATAATGTAGCAATCGGTTTGATTGGTAACAAGTCTGATTTAGAACATCTGCGCGCGGTACCCACTGAAGAAGCTCGTAGTTTTGCGTCAGAGAATCAGCTATTCTTTACAGAAACAAGTGCCCTTAATAGTAGTAATGTTGATCAAGCCTTCCGAGAGCTAATAGAACAGATATATAAAATGGTTAGCAAGCACCAATTGGACTTGAATGATGGTTCAAAATCTAATGCTCCTAAAGGTGCAACTATTAGTTTGGCACCAGTAACTGCTGAGAATAAGAAGAAAAGCAAATCCAATAGCTGTTGTTGAAAAATGTCATTAAAAAAAATTAAATGTCTTGAATATTCCGGTTACTTTAAACTCTAGATTTGTCCTCTGTGAATACCGTCATATTTTTTTTTTCTTATGATCGTTATTGTTAGCACTATTTTCTATTTTATTTTTGTTTCTTTACAGCTACTCATTAGTTAAAGCCCAAGATATAATGTTTGTTGTTGTACTATAATTTAGCAATGAACCAACCAAAATATTTCTTATAAAGCTTACTATCTTATAACTAAAAGATAATTATATCATTTTCTTTCTGTTTTCAACAGTAAATTAGCAGGAGATTTTGGTAAGTGTTATTAGTTTGGTATTCTTTATTGTTGTTTCTTAATTTTCATACGTTACGATTCTTATTTATTTATTCGAACTAACTATTCTGGCTATAAACTTAGTGAATCCAGCAAGAAACCAACATATCTATTAAAATGACTTGGGGAAAAATTTGTTTTGTTTATTTATTTTTCTTCTCTTCTCTTCTTCTCAATTTTGAGTTTGGTTTTTATTTTTTTATGATCAACTCGATATTCCTTTGTGGTCAACCGAAAAATTTCTAACTCAAGGTCCTTGGGTGTCTACGATAAACGAGGTGTTGTATTAAACATACTGTATGAATTTTATGAGCCGATAATTTGAAAAATACTGGTTTTTATTCAATATTACTAATATCGGAATTCTAAAAATAGAGGTCTCATTGTTCTAACTCATCTATATAACCACCCTCTCTTTTCCCTTGGTTACTGTATACTCTGAGCAAAGAATGTTTTTTGAGAGGGTGAAGGCCGCTCATTCCGTTAATTTTTTATTAGGTGGGTGAGAAATTCTTGTTTCGAACAATTATATCCTTCATTTCTTTTTTTTTTTTTCTTCTCATTATTAATGCCTTTGGTTGTCAAATATTTAGATAGGATACGGTAAATATTCAACAAAATTAAACCAAAAGGAAAAAGGAATGAAAGGAGGATAAACCTGGTAACGGGTTATACTGAGCGTCTGTTTCTAGGTTATACCCATCACTTATGGCGATCTACTACAAGGGTATTACCAACCCTATATTTAATTTTACTGGTGGCTCACTTCATGAATGTATGTAAATCTGATTGATTCTATACTGCGTGTATTTCTAACATATATCCTAGGTTTGCTGTTGGTCTCAGATGGCAGTCTCATTTGAACCACTACCCACTATTCATTTTAACGGACATTACACTCTGTTGTTTTTTTAAAAAAAAAAGAAAACCTGGAAAAAATTTCCCAAATAGGCTATGGAAAAAGAAAAAAGGTCCGAAAAAAAAAGTTTCTTTCTTTTTTTTTCCTTTTTGAACAAAGGCCCAAAGGATCTTAATAAAAAATAAAATTACGTCATTTTATATTTGTGCTTTCTTTTTTTCACGGTTCCTTTGGGTACGTTGTGTTGTGGGATCTGTTTGTTTCTGCAAATCACTCTCCAATCCTTCATGATGGACGGCATGTTTTTTCTACATGCGAAGGTAGACGTTTATCAGTCAGATTTCGTTAAATGTCATAAAGAGGAAGTCCGGTATCGCTCTATCTTATATATTTCTTTCTTTTTTTGCTTCTCGAATGTTTTTTTTTCCTAATTCATAAAGGAGGCACTGTTTCCATGGCCATAAAATGGGTGTTGAAAAGGAGTCGATTTTATTTATTTTATTTATTTTTTTACTATTATATTTTTGCCGATCATTTTTATCGACATTCAAATCGGTTCTACAACCTTCCTACGAATGCTTTCTAAATTTCTGCTTTGTTTAAAGCATTTTTTGCTGATAAATCATAACTTGCTGATAAATTATAACTTGCTTACAGAAATGGTGCGCACATAATAGAACATCTTATAAACACACTCCTCCCTAATATTTTTTTTTTATTTGTCTTTCAAATCTATTTTTATCCCATAATTTGAAGAATATAGTTAATTATAAATTAAATATTTATATATATATCTTTAAATGGTAAATCCTTATTTGTTATGTAGAAAAAAAATTCGCTCCAACGGAAATATCATGAAAAATGTGTGGATGGGAGTTCTATTCGTAATTCATATTGAACGAACCTTTTAATGAAGGTTTGTCAACCCAGCAGTTGATACGTAGACCGGTAACTGAAGTGAACAACATAAGGAGAATTTTAAAAAGAAATAAAAAATATATCATTATCTACGTAGAACAATGGGGAACAATGGAATTTCCTTGCAGCGTCTTTTTATACACAAAATTGTTTCTTTTTCTTTACTTTTTCTTTTTACTTTCTTTTCACTGTTAAAATTTTAACGGAAATAATTGTTCTTTCAATGTTGTTGCAAGATAAGTTGTTTGAAACATCTACAATAAAAGATACTGTCACGTGTAGGTAACCTTAATTCTGGCTAGCGTTTATTGGGTATGGAACTAAGTTGCCTTATTTGACTATATTCATTTATAGATTATCACGTTCTCGATTTGTCAAGCTAGTAATGATAACAAAAAAATATAGAAATATGTTTAACTTTTTGTATTGATTACAATGAATTTTGCGGACTCTATACGAACATAGGAGAAACGCTTATTCTGCCTTTAATTTTGGAGCAGCATATATGCTAATTTTCTGGAAAAAAATCAGTGCTGTTCAATCCTTATAGCTTTTTTACAGGAAGTAGAAAACCTGTTTGTAGGTCGAGAATCTCAACTTTTCACATTTTCTCCTCCTTTTTTTTAATTCGCGTTTAGAGAAATATTTAGTGGAGAGAGGAGTGGGGTTCTAGATCAGATTTGCGCTAAAAATTTCCCCAGGCCGGTAGAGGGTTTTGTGGTTGTTTTTTTTTGGTCCCTCTTTTTGACATCCATTGAGGTAGAAATAGGGATAGCCTGGCTGTACAACAGTCTCTCAACAATCGAATCTCTTTGTGCATCTTCTAAGCACAACACATAAGATCTTTCAGTATTGCTACCAACCGACCCCCGTGCAGCACCAATTGTTTTTTTTTATTAATTTTCCAAAAAAATTTTACGTCACTTTTGGTGGGGCCAGTTTTTCCGGTGAATTCCGCTATTTCCTAAGAAGACACGCAGCTCCCGGAACAAAAAAAAAATTTTTTATCAACAAAAAAAGAAACAAGTCATTTTGTTTTTGTGATTGATAAGGAAGTCCTTGTGCTGTGGATTTTCTGGAGAAATCCCCAGAGTTTCATCCACGGAAAATCTTCGCGAACGTCGATTAGACTAACTTGAGGTGGGAAAAAAGTTTTTCCGAAGCACCTCAAGGAGCTCTTTTTTTTTTTTCAGGGAACCTACGTAATATTTTTATTTTACTATGAGGCGGTGTTTTCTTTGTTCTTCGAGGAGAGTGGGATAAAAATGTTCTTAGACCTTCTGCGTGATTTTCACTACCCCTCCATGTCATGACAGGTGTCTCTGATAACAGTATGTCCCACAATATCTGTTCTCGTACATATTTCTTTCTTTTTTTTCATTATTATATCCCTCTTCCCATCGTTAATATTTGTGGGTTACACAAGGCCTTTTAATTTCATTGTTCCTTGCTCCACTGATTATTACGATATCAGTCAAGGTGTTCCGGAACCACAGTTCGTGTTGCCGTAGGTATTGTTTCTTTAACTTCTCTGTCAACAACGTTTCTTATCATAAAAATATATAAAAGAAGCTTATATGAACGAAAGTAAGACTCTTTTTTTTTTTATATGTTTTCCTACTATTGAAGATTAAAGGAAACTTTGTTTTTGGAATTGAAAATCAAGTTAGCTATACTAACAGAGAACATTTCAATCAGAAAAAAAAAAATTAAAAGTGACGACACCTTCTATCAACGCTTTTAAATTATCATAAATTATAAGCATAAAAAATCAGATTATTAATTTTAATTGAATCATTTCAAATAAAACAAAATAATCTTAACTGAAAAATAAAAAAGCTATTATTTTTTCTAACATCTAATCCGTGATTTCTATTATTTTTTTTTTTCTAGAAAGCACTGAAAGTTAGCACAAAAATAAAGCTTCTTCTATTAAAAAAAAATATTTCGTTTGACTTTCTGTCGACCCAGGTAAACTTTAGTTTATTTTATTGTTTTTTATTTTTTTCCTTCGCTAAATTTTACTGAATACTCTAACCTCACATGATTACCATGCCAAAGAGACAAGTTACTTTTCCTTCTGATAACGAAGAGAGGCCCTTCAAATGTGAGACATGTTCGAGAGGTTTCCACCGTTTAGAACATAAAAAGAGACATATGAGAACACATACCGGAGAGAAACCTCATCACTGCTCATTTCCAGGCTGTGGTAAAAGCTTCAGCAGAAGTGATGAATTGAAGAGACACAACAGAACTCACAGTGGTATGTCCCAAAAGAAAAAAGCTAAGGGTAAGAGCAGAGCTGATGAATTGTATACCATTAGTGTAAACAACCTACCAGAATTCGTTAAAACTGAGCATCCAATAAATTATACTACTGCTGCTATCCCAATCACACATGCACAATCTACAGCTATTCCTATTCCTGCTCCACTGCCGCAAGGTCCAATTCCAATTCATTATACATATGCCCCAGGCACATCGCCATTAGTTGCTATTGCTCAACAGCAATTGAGTGCTGGTAACTTACAAAGCTCTGGGCCACTTAATGCCACTTCAATTACACCAGTTCATAACATAAGCAAGTCAGCCAGTTCCCTAGCTCTTAGCGAAATGTCTAACAACTCATCTATCATATCGAGTGTTGGTGGAAGTAGTTCGGGTGCTGGATCACTCTCGACTTCGCCATCTAGTTACAATGATGTATTTTTGAACCCAGGAACATACATGGGCAAGCAGTCCCAACAGTACGCTAATGCAGCAACAAGTGTTCCCGCCTCTGTTGCTGCATCTACTACAAGTACATACAATAACGTGTTACAATCGTTACAACAAAAGACCTCAAAGTCCACTGCACGTATTACAAAGGTAGACAAGCAACCACTGCTGTCCACATCTCCACACGAGTTCCGTCCTTTAACTACATCAAACAGCACAGCCTCTTTGGTAGCACTACTGAAGAACGACAGAAGAGACTCTTCTACGAGAACTACGCAGTACTTAGACGCTAATGTCAGAACAGACGACGAGAACGACGAGGAATGTACATCTCCCAAGGAAGTCAAGCTGCCGCCATTGAGCAACATACTGAAAGAGATACATGACTTCAAACATTAGGAAATTACTTTTTTTTTACCAGTTTTTATTTTACTTCTTCGTATACTTATGTCTATAGAGTAGTTTTTTTTATAAAAAAAAACAAACAAATTGTATTATTACGAATTTTAATATACGCGTGTTGAATAGAAAAAGGGGGTGTTTTTTTAAGTAAAAGGCTCATCTGTACATCGAAACCCCCGCCGTACCTAATCCCCACAGCCGGAAAAACTTTTCGAAATAAAAAAAATAAATTGAAAAGAAAAATAGTTTTTCCGCGATCTGCCCGGTTACCAGATTAGCATCTCGGAAAAACTATCACTTTTATTTTTTATTTTTTAAATTTTTTTTTTTTGGCACACATCGGAATAATAGATTACGTAACATCCTTCTATACATTTTTCCCCTGCTGACTAAAACCGTAAATCATTACTCATCATAGAATACGTATTCATGCTCCTGATCTTCCTCCTCTCCCCCTCCCCCTGGTGGCCCCTTAAAAAAAAATTGCTTTAATTTTTTTCGGGGCACCGCAAAAAAAGCGAAGGGCGAATTTTTTGGATTTTCTCGATGCGCGCAGTTCACAAAATATCCCCTTGTGGGGGTGTATGGAAGCACAGAAACAGCCGTACAAACAACGTTACCTTGGGCTAAAAAAAAAAAATTGTCACCTTTTGTCGATCATTATTTGATTTTTGTACGGCAGTCTCTAAGGGATATACATTCATTTATTATTCTTATTAACTTTCATTAAAAGAAAGCAAATGCTTAACTAAGGGTTCAGCCCTTTGTTTGAATTTTAGTTATTTCATTTCTCTGTAAGAACATATAAAAAGGGATTTACAAAAAGGTTGTGAATGCTTTATGCAAAAGTTGTAAATACTTTAATTATACAATACTCTTTTGAAGTTATATAGGGGGGAAAGTAGTTGGAAAGTTCCATATAACGAAACCAAGGGAAAAAAAAACTAGTCGGAGAGGGGGGCTCTATCGAAGAAATACCAAAAAAAATTAAGATAAAGAAAGGCCTTCCATTAAATAGAAGATGGGGAATACACCAAGCGTAGATGCTGAGATAGGTATGGAGCAAGAAGTGCAGGATCTAGGGTCGCGAGTGTCTAATGTGGAGCTGGAAGGCCGGGAGAAGCCTGTGACGAGGAAGAAGTCGACGCTTTTGTTCGACGAGGAGTCTACTAACGATGAGGACAGTAACGAGGATGGGAGGAGAGGTTCTGTGTGTTCCTCCACGAGCAGCAGTTGTTCTAGTGCTAGTGTTTGTGAGGATACTGTCTGTGAGCATACTGAAGAGGACAACAGGTTGACTAGACACACATCAGTGCATGAAGAAGACGTGACTACAGTGACTAATTCTTCCGTAGACTTGCAACAGACCGAGCAGCAAGCAGATTTAAGACAAATTCAGTTACAAGAGGCAAAACACGAGGAGCTTAGCCATGCGGTGCCTAATGAAAATGGCATGATACCAGTGGAAATCAAGTGGGACCAAGGTGGTGAGAAAGTGTATGTTACCGGTTCGTTCACAAACTGGCGTAAGATGATCGGGTTGATTCCTGTGGATGGTAAACCCGGTCATTTCCGCATCAAATTGCAATTACCACCCGGGACACATAGGTTCCGTTTCATTGTCGATAACGAGCTGAGGTTTAGTGACCACTTGCCAACAGCTACAGACCAAATGGGTAACTTTGTGAATTATCTGGAAGTGGGAATTCACACGACTGACCCAAGCGTGGTTGTATCTCCAAAGAAGGAATCCAAGAAGGAGAAGAAACTAAACAGGGAAAGAACGTCTACTCGACCACTAAGTGCCCGTTCTTGTATAGCACTAGAAATTGAAAAAGAACCTGATGATTTCGGTGACGGGTACACAAGATACCACGAGGAGTTACCACCAGAACCTAAATATGAGTTCACAAATGATATACCTGCGATTTTCATCGACCACTCCATAATCGAACAACTTACAATGGAGAAACAAAAGAAGAAGTATAATAATATGTCATGGCTAACTCCACCGCAGTTACCGCCTCAACTGGAAAACGTTATACTGAATAAAGTTGGTGAACCACTAAGTCAAACAAATGAAAACAACGCGGGTGCATTACCTATTCCAAATCACTCGGTACTAAACCATTTGGTCACCACGAGTATCAAGCATAACACATTATGTGTAGCCACAAACAACAGGTACAGGCATAAATACGTCTCACAAATATACTATGTCCCATTGTAAGCATGACAAGGAAGTTTTTCAACAACTCTGAATTTCTATTCTTATAATCAAAGCTAACATTCTTTAATCATTTTTTTTCTTCCATTCTAGTGTGTATAATTATGTAAAAATCAACCTCACCAAAACATAACATATTCAAAAACTTTATATATTCTATGGTGCATTATATCACTATTCCAAAGTGTAAGAGATTCCTCTAGTACATGGAGTTCTGTATATACAGGTGTAACAAAGTATCATTTGCAATAAAATAATTATATAGCATAGCATAGCATTATGGTGTTCATACAATGTTGTTTAATATATCTAATATTTATATATATGTCTGTATATATTAGCGTGTTGATATGTTTTACCTTTTACATAACATTACAAATTTGTTTCTATCGTTTTCTCCATTAACGGTCGTAGTCAAAGCCAAGTAAAAATACAATATTTTACCAAGGCTTCAGTATTACTAAAGACACTTTTATACTGTCATTGTATTTTTGCATAGACTACTGCTTTTGCTTCAGTCATTCTAATACCTTTCACTATTCCCATTACATTTCCAAAAACGGAAAAATCTCTAATTTTTCTTTATTTCTTTTTTTTTTTTATTTTTGGCTAATGAGCCAGCCCACCTAATAAAAAAGATTTTTTATTAACTCAAAACCTATTTAAGTTTGCATTTAAGGATATAATCTAATAAATAATTCATAACTGCTAGCTCTGTGAAGCAGAATAACCATTAAAACATGACGTATAGTGCAAAGTTGCCGTTGACTCCACCATCTTCCACAAAGAAAGGTACTAGTATAAAGACTGATGACAACAGAGTGACACCAAAGCGATTGATCTCGCAGTTGAAACTTTCTACCAGGAAGCCCAGGTTGAAATATAGACCTTCTCCTTTTAGTACATTTTCTCTGGATGATTACATTGACGGAATCATGGGAACCAAGCATACGAGAGAGGACGATGCTGAATTTTTAAGGTACGCTTTGAATTACAGCAAAAGGATCATATGTGTGGTGGGAGCTGGGATATCTGTTGCTGCAGGGATACCAGACTTTAGGTCAAGTGATGGGTTGTTCAACTCCATGAAATCGAAAGTGATCAGTTCAGGTAAGGAATCTTTTGATTTCAATAAAGTCTATACATCGGATGAGAGAAGCAATATATTTCACGATATGATCATTAATCTCCACAAGCTTTCTAATGAAACGGAGCCTACCGATTTTCACAAGATGCTCAATGAACTATCCGGCCAAGATAGATTGGTGAGATTATACACGCAAAACATTGATGGGTTGGATACAAGGCTCTCGAACCTTACCACAAAGATTCCACTGAAGAAACCTATACCTAAAACAATACAGTTACATGGGAGTGTTGAATATATGGAATGTAATATGTGCTCCAAACTAGACAAATTTAACCCTCAGCTATTTAAATCAGATGAGGAGATTGTGCCGTCCTGTCCCCAATGCAAAGAGTTCGAAGAAGTTCGTAGCATAGCAGGGTTGAGAGCTAAAGGTGTTGGGAAATTGAGACCCAGGGTCGTATTATATAATGAAATTCATCCAGAAGGTGAAATAATAGGTGATATTGCAACAAGTGATCTGAAAAAAAGAATAGATTGTCTGCTAATTGCTGGAACTAGTCTTAAAATACCAGGTGTAATCCAAATGTGCAAAAAGTTTATTGATAAAACCCGTTCCACAAAAGGAATTGTAATATACGTAAATAAAGAAATGCCCAGCCAATCTCTTTTGAATACGCTAGGACACATAGATCTGATTGTGTTAGGAGACTGCCAAAACCTCCCAAAATTGATCTAATTTGACTACATCAAGTAGAAAGTCGAAGAAATTAATATGTAACATTAAATATGCATAATTTTATTTTTATAAAAATAATAGTACAACTCATTATAGTAGTGCAAGTCATGAAAGCAAAAAGAATTGTTAATGAAAAACATTCTTTAGTGTGTAGTCTAGTTTATCAATGCTGCTGGTGGTGCAATATCTGGGACCATACCTAATTGGAACATAGGTGATTTAAAAATTTCTACTGTTTCCGATGGAAGTGATGATACATCGACCTCAGATTCCTTAGATGGTAACCCTTGTACAAAAGCACTTCCACTATTAAGTTGTGAATTTCCAAATGATTGTGCTCCTGTAGTAGATCCAAAAGAAGAGGTTCCTTGTATAGTACCAAAACCTGTATTAGAAACATTAGTATTCGTTCCGAATGGTGACGCTGTTTGGTTACCGTTTTGATTATTTGTGTTTTGCACTGTTCCTCCAAATGCGTTAGCTTGTGCGGGCTGGCCAGATGAAGATGTATTTGTACCAAACGCTTGTGTGGTGCTTCCTGAGTTTAGAGTACTAAATGGAGATGTAGTTGTATTCGATGCAAATGGAGAGTTGGTGGAATTACCTGTGCCAAATGGAGACTTCATAGAATTATTTGTACCAAATGGCGATTGCGTGGTAGTAGAAGTGCCGAATGCACTATTATTGGTACTCTGAGTTGGTGGATTATTAGCAGAAGTACCAAATGCTGAAGCGCCTGTATTAGCAGTGGAGCCAAAAGGATTTTGTTGTGTGCTGTTAGCACCAAAGGGACTCGTAGTATTCGTAGTTGCAGCACCAAAGGGATTTTGTTGATTTGTCTTATTTTGACCAAATGCAGGATTTCCAAATGCAGAGCTTGTATTTGATGTAACAGACGAACCGAATGCAGTGTTTGTTTTTGAAGCTGCATTGGCACCAAAAGCGGGTGTTCCAAAGGCTGATCCTCCAACAGAAGATGCTGCTGCATTGTTATTGTTGCTATTATTGAGAGAGCCAAATGGAGAAGCACCTGCTGTACTAGAACCACCAAAAGGTGAAGCAGTTGCGTTATTTGTGTTGTTGACTTTCATAAATGGATTCTGCTGAGCAGCACCTCCTGATGCAGCGGCTGCATCAAAGGGAGAGGTTGTACTTCCGGTTCCTTGGGCCAACGATCCAAACCCAGATGATCCGAATCCAGATGATCCGAATGCTGGAGCACCAAATGCAGATTGTCCTGTGCTAGCTCCGGCTCCGGCTCCGGCTCCTGAACCTGTTCCAAACCCAGGTTTACCAAATGCACCACCAGCTGTATTATTAGTACTTCCAAATGCATTGCCAGTGGTAGTGGTGGCAGCTGCTGCACCAAAAGCCGGTTTGCCAAAGGCTCCCCCCGAGGCATTGTTTACATTGCTGCCACTATTTATGTTCGAAGAAAATCCAGAGACACCAAACATCCCGGTACTGTTATTTGCAGTGTTTGTGTTAAATACGTTATTATTGTTGTTTCCCACACCAGCGGCAGAAATTGGGAACTTAATGAAGTCCTGTTGTATTGTGCGATGTCCCAGCTCTTTGATGTCCTGCGTGCATTTTTGCAAAAATCGTACAGCGATATCAGGATGCATAGTGACTTCACCAACACACTTCTGCATATCCATTGCCCTAGTTTCCATCACCTGGACATACTGTTGGACCGAGTTGGTTTTTTGGGCCTCGTAGTACTTGAACCGTGACTCCTCTGGTGACAGGTCTCTATCTTGTATCAGGTTCACAGCACATGGGTCACCTAAACTGTATGAAGAGGTCAATGGCTTTGTGGAAAAAGTAGGACATTCTTTCATATCATCCATGATCACCTGGCTGTATTTGTTAATAGATGTCGGGTTGATAAAGCTCTTGTAGGCATCATCCGCATTGCTTGTGTTATTGGCATTGTTATTATTGGCTGTGAAATGACCAAACCTGCATGCATTTCCCTTTCTACAATTCCCCTGTTGGAAGAACTTACAGGGTATTCTTGAAGACATGAATAAAACTCTAGTGGGTGTTATATCAGGAGGCAGATCCTATTTAAATGTACAGATTATAGAATGCTATAAAATTGATTTACCTTTGGGCTACAGCAGGGCCACTTTTCATAGCGCTCCGAAAGCGGGAACTGAAAAATCACGTGAGTCGAAAATATATGATTATTATCATTAAAATATTACAAATGTATTCATATCGGCGTAACTTATATTATTATTACTGATACAGCATTATATTACTTAGATAATTATTTACAAATATCTTTGTTTATTTTGTTTTTATAATTTTTTTTTTTATATTTGATAGAAAAGTCTGGAGACAAAATGCTAATAAAATGATTTATATGTGTTCGTATTTACAGGAACCGTTTTTATGCATGGAGGAATAATGAGGGTATTTTGTTAATTTTTATGAACATTGACATTAATATTAAAACAGGAGGGGAGTTAGATTTACAGGTTTTTCTTTGTTTTTGTTTTCTTTTCTATAAGGATTTTATGCTTTTTTTATTGAAAAAATTTTGTGTTATTTTCATTTAGTATTGACCACGTCTAGAGTATGATCTGTTATTCGATCTTCTTCTTGCGTTATTATGTGATCTGACTTCATCAATTTGGAAAATTTTGGTAGCTACAGGATCAGATCCAATACCAAATCTGTTCAGAATATGATGACCTTGGAATGGTAATCTCTTGTCTTCCTTTAGCAACAAGGCACCGTACGTCTCTGCAACTTCTGGTAAGATCTTCCTGTAGTTGATCCCGTAGTCTTTCAAGCAGGCTTGATAGAAAGAGAGAACACTCAGGATAATTTCGTGAAGTTCATCTTCGTTAACATGCAACTTTGCAGCCAGTGCTTCCATGATATGAGGCTGAGGCTCGTACTCAGTAACGTTCTGGATCGTAACCTTATGCTCTTCTTCTAGTAGTTTAAAGAAGGGTAGTTCACTCTTACAGATAAAGGCAACAGATGCACCTTCTTTACCACTACGTGCAGTTCTTCCGATTCTATGGATATAGTTTGGAAGCTCAGATGGTAGACCGATCTGTAGAACCTCAGTGATATTTGGGAAATCCATACCACGGGCACCAACATCAGTGCATACTAGAAGTCCCTTTGGTTTTCTCTTGAAATCAGTGACGATACGGGTTCTCCTGTTCTGAGTAACTTGGCCATGAAATTCATAAATTGGGAATTTTATGTTTCTCTTTAGGACATTGGCAAAGAACTTTGTAAATTTGACAGTTGGTAAAAATAGAATACCTTTGTAGTCTCTAACCTCTGCAGCTCTTTTCTCGATATGTTCCATAGCAGCATATATACTACTAGAAAACTGGTCACTAACCACCAGCGATTGGTCAATCCTTTCATGGGCTTCTGGTTCATTTTCATCAATGGTGTCAACATATACACATTTCTCTTTGTTCATAATGTCATTAGATAGATTTTGAACTTTGTGGTCAAGAGTTGCTGAAAACAACAGTGTTCTAATATTGGTTGAACTCTTGGTGTTGATGTCATTCAGCATTTTGTTGATGTGAGACAAATCTTCTTTAAATCCAATTTCCAAAAGTCTGTCGGCTTCATCCAAAACTTTGAAGTCAACTGCAGAGAAGTATTCTTCGCCATATTTCTCAATAACATCAATAAGTCTACCTGGTGTACCAATAACAATATTAGGTCTAGAGTGTCTCATACGTCTCATGGCCTCACCAAAATTAGTACCACCAACCAATGACACGGACGCAAATTTCTTCAATATATTATTGTTTTGATGAATCTTTCTAACTTCAGCTTCAATTTGCAAAGCCAGGTCTCTAGTTGGTGCAATGATAACACATTTGACCATATCAGCAGATTCCTTTCTTGTGTTAATTAAATGCTGGAAAATAGGAATCAAAAAGGCAAAGGTCTTACCAGTACCAGTTTTGGCTCTTGCGATAACATCGCTGTCACTATTCGCGATAATAGGTTCAATTGTCTTCTGTTGTACAGGCGATAAAGAAGGGAACTTCATCCTGGCGATGCTACTGTGTAAGTCACGGGAGATAA
Organism: Nakaseomyces nivariensis; assembly: GCA_017309295.1. NCBI lineage: Eukaryota > Fungi > Ascomycota > Saccharomycetes > Saccharomycetales > Saccharomycetaceae > Nakaseomyces > Nakaseomyces nivariensis. The sequence continues at coordinate 553,051 of JAEVGP010000010.1, read as the reverse complement.
TTTCCTTGTCAAAAAGATCCTTTAGCGTCACTTCGGCATCTGCAGTATTCTTCTTGATATGGATGATTTCAGCCTTAGAGTTTGCCACCAAATCTACCTCTTCATCAGCTCTTTTCGTGTATCGCTTTGAAGAGAATTTTTTATCGTTGTTAGTTTTATAGCTTCCTGTGGGTCTACCGCCATTGAAACGGCCGTTGACATTACGCCTATTGTAGTTACCTCTGGATGAATTATCATATCCTCTAGAATAATCTTCTGAGCCTCTGGAGCTATTATAACCTCTGTTACTAAACTTATCGTTCCTACCTTTGAAGTCTCTGGGTTTGAAATCCCTCTTCTTATAGAAATCCTGTTCTCTTGAATCATAGCGGCTCTCTTCGTGGTACAACCTTATGGCTGGTCTCAACAAAATCCTGTTGGGCCCAGCAAATTCAAACAAAAGCGGTCTCAGCGCATTACGTAAAAGCATTAAACACACGGCTGATCGGGTACTTGTATACTCTTCTGGGAGTTAAAGAAGTGGTCTAATTCTTATACAACTAGGTCTTTAAATCAGAAACTTGAAAAATTTCCATACAAAAACCCCCAGAGCGATTCCCAACCGTAGCTAAATATAATTACGTATAGTGTGATAAATGACCTAACAGATGGTTGCAATTATCCTTAAAAGCAATAGTACTAAGACATTATCATATTTCGTGTGTGTAAAATAGCCATATTGTGTATAAAGATATACGGTATTTATTACGGTTTTGTTTTTTTTGTTATATTATCTCTATTTGTACGCTTATCGAAAGCGAGAGCTATTTGCAGAAGTGGATGAGGACAACAGAAATGTAATTTACCTAATATACTAGTGCATTTTTTTAACGGTACCATCATAATCTGCCATTATTTATCTTCTAGCAAACTTGTTATTATTATCAACTCTGTAAAGCATTTACTTCTTCGATGCTGAAGCCCGCCATCTTCTGGATAGATATATGGCTGCTGCACTCACGAAGCCGAATGGAGGGAAGTACTCAATCACTGTGCGGAGCATTGTAGGTTCTATCTGTTTGACCAGGTTGTCCAGTTGCCCTTGCAGCTCGCTTAGGGTGCCGTTGTTCTGCAATACGTAGTCGGATCTCGCAATTCTGTCTTCCACAGACATCTGCGACTTGATCCTATTGAGTGCATCTTCTTCAGACATCTCTGGATTCCTAGCCAGCAGTCTCTCCAGCTGAATCTCCTGGGAACTTACCACACTGATCGTGACACCACATATATCGTCCATGTGGGATTCAAAAAGAAGCGGTACGTCCAGCACACACAGCTTGTACCCCTTCAAATAGTAGTATAGTATGTTCTTGAAGATCATTTGCCTAATCGCAGGGTGTGTAATGCTGTTCAACACTTTCAAGTCCTCCTTATGCGTAAACACCCACCTTCCCAACGCTGGCCTGTTCAATCCACCGCTGCTGGTCACCAAGTCAGGCACTTTCTCCGAGAAATAGTCAACTATACTGTCGTAGGCTGGCTCACCAGGCTCCACAATCACACGGGCTATCTCATCCGCATCTATGACCGGATAGTCATAGTGCTGCTTAAACCTCCGCGACACAGTGCTCTTACCACAGGCAATCCCGCCAGTCAACCCAACAATTAGCATTCCTCTTTCCCTTTTTTGTTTTGCGAGCTAGAGTATCCAATATATAATGTGTCAGAGTGTCAATTGCTGTGTTCTTTTTAAAAATGCTTTCAAGCTTTCCACCCCGAGGAAGTCTTTTTAAAGGAAACATTTAAAGCTTACTTGATTGAGAAAAGTATATCCACCGACTTAAGACCTGGATTTTGAAGCGGTGGTTGAGGACTTAGCCATAATTTTAGACTTAAGCTGCTTCAAGAGGGAAGAAGAACATTCAAATGACGGTGCCGAGGGTGTATACGCTGGGGAATGTGCCTCTGGTGTCTCTACTGGGGTATTGCATAGCTAAATTACCTGGACAAGGCACAATACCCAATGTTGTTATGTTATTGAGGGATCAGGCTGCACTGGACAGATTTCTACGCAATGATTCGAAAGTGACGGTGTCAAATCGAAGACTTATACTCGATCAAGTGCAGACTATGGCCAGTTGTTCTGTGCCAAAGTATTCAGATGGTTCAGTAGCCACAATTGATAATTTGGTTATCGGTGAGAAGAACTGGATGGATTCCACATCCTTACTAAGAAGGTACAGAGGCTCGTTGACCCACAATAGTAATATATTCCTAGTCAATCCAAGTTTTCGAATTTTGGACAGTTTAATGGACCCCAATATCAGTAAAAAACTGCTAAATGAACGTCCCAGGATATTTTGGGGTTGGACAGGTGGGATGAGCAACAATGACTTGGTGTTGAAGGAAGATGAATTTCAGGTATCGCTTCGGAAGCAGCGGTTTGGGATGCATGTCACGGAACTGCCGATGATGAATCAGGATACATTGGAATACAATGGAGTAAGCAATGATAGAAATTCTATGATTGATATACTAGATGAGCTAGGAAATACCACAATCAATGGATCAATAGATATTAAGATGGAACACAAACCATTTAACGATCAATTTATTTCTTACATCGAAAATTACCTTATAGAAAGTATGGTTGAACCACTATGTCTGTTGAATGAATGTAATAACTACGGCGAATTATTATCTGTGGATAATCTCATATCCTTCGTGAATCCATTGTTGTTGGAAAAGATCATTATATTGAAGAGAGCATTTCCTTTTCTAACGCATGCTACAGGAAATGAGTTAGTCTTGGACTCTAAGAGAATATCATATCAAATCCTAGAAAGAGTAAAAACTTTGTCTAAAACTAGGTCATGGGCATATACACAATTGAAAATATTAAAGAAGAATGAACTCTTCCAACTTATCGATTTCCTCCCATATATATCAAGAAAACACAAAATGCGTATGCCTAAGAACTCATTACTAAATCAGTTGGTAAAAGGGAAAGCCAATATATACTGTGCAAAAAAACTTTCATGAGGAACTTCTGTAAATAAACTATGGGTCGGGCATTAGCATTATATTTCCTCATTTACTTAATTATAGAGGGGATCTGTGTGATAGTTAGAGTAAATTACTCCTTAACATTGTAAATAGATAATTAATACGCATACTATTCTTATATGTTTGTTTGATAAGTAAATTTCGGTTGTCATTTCAGGTAGAGATATATAATTAATTAAATAAGGGAATATCGCAAAGCAACAGTTTATAGTAAATTTAGAACACTTTTTATGATATTAAGCTCATCTTCATGAAGAATACGTATATTCCGAACATATAGTATCTTCTTTGGGTCTGTGTATGCAATGTTTTCTAATTCGCTTATGGAGTCGTTGACTGTAGATACTTTTTGGACTAAGATTTCTTTAAGAACAGAATCATTTTTAGACTTGAAAAAGTCTTCTGAGATATAACCCTCAATTAATTTCTCCACTCTTCTGTTATCCTGAGATGTAAAATGGCTCAAGGCTACAGTTAGTCTATAACTAATGTTATCCATAGATAATGAATAATCCCCCCAATAGTCTGAGCTTTTTAAAAACTCTACAGTTGATGAACTTCTGGAGATAACCTCACATACCTCTTCAGTAATATCGATGAAGTTCCAAGGATTATTTGGAACAAAAAATCCATATTCATTATATAAGAAGTCATTGGAGTGAGCACCATAATTTAGATACAATTCCTCGCCAATGTTAACATATTTGTGCTTTCCAGAGTATATAGTAAATTGGCCAACACCGAAATACTCTTTCTTGTTGTAATTAACCTTTGGATAACAGTGTACATCAACTTCAGTTACATGATTCAAGTAATCCACATATGGTACTAAAGTAAATCTGCTAGCTACATCATCATCTTTGTTTGGGATTTCTGCATAAAGACATCTAGAATTAATGGTGAAATATACTCTCAGGAAGTATTGAAATAGTTGTGGTAAGTCATATTGATCTTGTACCTGTTCTGGAATCAACTGTCTCCATTTGACCAAAGTTGGCTCTATAATACTCCAATCATCTCTAATCAATTTGGATATTCTATCTACATGTTTTTGGGATGATTTGGGTAAAAACCTCACAAGATTTTTAAGCTCTAGATCATCACTGAAATTCCACTTGGTTGGTATTTGGGATAGTTCATCATTGGTTGGCCAGCAATCAAAAAAAGGTTTCCAGAAAGACTGTATTTGTGGACTATTATCAGACCACACTGGTAGAAGGAACCATTCTGCTATTATGTATAATGATAAAAGTTGAAATGATGACAATGAATGAATGTATTGGTTTTCAAGCATCTTGTAAGCAATGAATCTTGGGTCCTGTTCATTAATATCAGATATATAGGGACAATTATTGCTTATATCATGTTTATGACCAATTTCTCGTATTTCGTTATTGTATAAATGCAAGTGATGTGTGACAGTTGGAATATTTAATTGGAAACAACTAGGGATGGATATCAGAGAAACATTCTGTCCAACTTTTCCTGAAGTTAGATAAACGCCTCTCCCTGATTCTGGTGTATTCTTAACAGATATTGACTCGTGTAATTTAAATTCAGGACTCTGCCTTAACCATTTTAGCAATGCATCAACATTATCCTCCATAATATGCGGCGCTGATGACAAGATATGGAGAGCGTGCAAACTTTACTTTCTTCTCTTGTTAGATGATTTAATTTGATTTGTTGGTCAACAAGATGGCTGGTTAAGTATGGAACAATCCATAACAACATTTTAAAAAAACGGGCTCATCGCATCGAGAATGCAATGCAAATGCCCAAATTTTTCAAAAATTTCCAATGCTCTCTTCGATCGTATCATGTTACCAAAGACATAACCAAAGAGCATCTCAAGTGTTCCAAGGATGCCATTTTAAAGCAGCTGCAAATATACCAACAGTTACAGCTGCAGTGATTAAAATTTTATTAGAGGTCAAATCGGTATTGCTTATATTTCCGGTATTTTTGGTTTTTCCATTCAATAGATCCTTGCTCTTAGACACAGTTTTTTCTTCTGCTTCCAAAATATTATGTTGTTTCCTCTCTCTTTCTAGTCCATCTTCTACTTCTTTTATCTCTTTTTCCAAGGTTTCTAGTTCGGTATGTTTCTGGTTCAATATTCCCTCTCTTCTTTCACGTAGTCGTCTGTTTTCTTCGTCAATTTTTGCTTTTCGATCAAGACATTCGTTTATTAATTTCTTGTGTTGCTCTGTTAAATTCTGTCTTAATGAGTCCTGTAGTTTTGACAGATACTTTTCGTTGGTTTCTTCCATATTTTTCTTGATATGGTCAAGATTTGCAGTGAAATTTATCAGGAAATTTTCCATTGACTTCAGCTTAATTGCCTCTTGCTTCTCTATTGATAATTCTGTGGTTAATGTCTTGATCGTGTTAACAAGGTTAGGGCTAGTACCAACTGAGTTATTTACAAATATGCCACTAAGTATCTCTGTTTGAACTCCAAGCACGTTATCGTCAAGATCAACATTTATCACATCTCCAAACATGGCGGCTTCAAACGCAGCTCTTTGAGCGGTGGTAACTGATAATATCGATTCTTGGTTGTTTGGAATGGTCGGGCTTGTGATGTTTTGGTTAATTATAGTATGAGTTCCAGAGTCGACAGACGCTGTCTTTTTGATTGCCGTGTCTAAAACAGGCAATGGTTCCTCCTTACCTGTTCCGGTGGGTCTTGAAGCCAATGGTGGGGACTTGTATCCTGCTACCAATGGTATAATCGAGATATCTTCGACAATGGCACTAATTTTCCTGTGTTCTATCTTGGCGTCTATGTCTGTACCGAGATCGATAGTGTCACCAATGTGCACCTCGGTGTAGTTTTGGTCAATTCTGTTCCCGTTTACAAATGTACCGTTACTAGACTTCAGATCACGGATATATATTTTGCCGTTGTCTGGATCGCAACTCAGCAATGCATGGTTTCTGGACAGCACACGGGAATCAAAATTACCGTTATCAGGCCGTATTTGCGAGGCCCCGTTCTTGTTCCCTGAAGCAACAGGCCGCCCTAGCTTCAGTCCATCCGGTTTATAAGGCACCACAAGAAACTTGGTATCAAACGTGTCATTCAAAGACTTCAGGACTATAATATTGGTAAACTGCTTCTTCCCCATGTTAAGCTCTGCCTGGAGTGGAGAGGAGCTTCCCGTAGCAGCTCCGTCTTCACCCGATGTGATTGGCTGCGCAGTAACCTGTTTTAACGGCGATGATACCCGCATGTACGCATTATCGAGCTCATCGATATCCATCACAGTCCGTGACCCGCTGCTCCGTGAATTTGATCTGTTCCTTCCCATTTGCCGTTTCTCCTCGTTCTTCTGCGGGACCTGGTTATCTATTCCCTCTTTTCCTCCACCTTTTGGTATTAATAAGCTGTTTAAAGTTACAGATTAACCCAGTAGAAGGGATGTTTTAGCTGTTTAACACATTTTCGATTCCACCCTTTGATCTCAACGAAGCAAGAAAACGGCTTCCTTTGAAAACAAAATTCAAAAAGCTGTAAAATAAACAAATCAAGGGCATCTTTGCAATTGAAACCGTTTGGAAAGGGGCCAAAGACGGTAAGAAAGACATTAAAAGACATCAGAATAATATGGATAGCCTTGAGGATTGTGTTGTTTACCTGGGAAACGCCGTTGAATTGGTGAGGGAGAGCGTGGTACGACTAGGCGAAGAGAGCCAACAGAGCAACAAATTGTGCCAAGGTATACAGGTAAACCGTGTGTTCGAGCTGGTTCCTGAATATGATGTTGAGAGTGCCAGGCTGGCGCTGTTTGAAGAGGTGGATCCGATGGTCAAGACGCTGGGCGATAAGGTTGAGAAGGCGCTGGTGCGCAAGCGTCGGGAACTGGAAAACTTGAGGCAGACTGTAGAGTTGAACAAGTTGAGGCTGAGTGGTAGTGATATGTATGTGAACGATGGCGGGGAGGACATGGATGTGAGCACCGATGCTGTGGCCATTGCCTCGGCCACAGACGCTGAGCTGGACGAGCTCAGGGCCCTGAAGGCGAGAAGAGCTGAACTACAGGAAATGCTGGAGAAATATTGAAAAAAGTTAATTTATGTAGGGAAGGATTATTTATTTGTGTGCCGATAGGTTATTGAAGTGGTTACTGATACAAATCTTCAGGCCGTGCAGCTTGGAGCTGATGCTTATGAGTGACGGGTCGCTGGTGGTCAATGCTATCTTTTCTATCTCCATCACTACTTTCTTGTCAAACCCCATACATCTCCGCAGGTAATCCTGGGCCTCAGGCAAGGTCACGCTATCTGAATTGAATGTGGACATGATGTTGTTCATTAGTGACGACTCCGTAACTTGAAGACCATGTTGTTGTAGCACCTCTGTGAGGTTTTTGTCCCGGTTGGTCTTCAGTTGATCCTTGATCTGCTCGGTGAAGCATTTGCCGGTTCGCAGGTCTATCTGATTCCAAGGGTGCTTTGTCACTTTGGTCAAGTTCCTAAACTCGATGGATAGCTCATTTCGAAATATCGTGATCTCCAGCGCGATCTGGTGGTGTATAGATTCGAACAGGTTGATGTGGTCCGAGAACATCTGCTTCAAGGGTCCATTGTTGTTCCCGGGAAATGTCAATTCGTGTGGTGGGTTCTGTAGTAGGTCGATAGACTCGTTAAGCTCCGCGAGCACTGAGCTCAGCACCGAGTAGAATTCATCTATATCCTCGATCATTTGTAAGTTCTGTAATTTTAATAGCATGTCTTTCAATTTCATCACTATTGTGCCAAACTGCACCAACAGGTACTTCTGCCCGGTGTCCATCTTGGCTATCACTTGTTTTCCCTTCTTGTACTGTCCGAACGTCAGCACAACTTGCAAATCCGTGATGAACTCACCTTGCCTCACTATCAGGCCCTTTATCACGGGGCTCTCCGAGTTCTTGGCCTCGTCCTTCCCGTTGGTCAAGGGTAAAGTGAACTCCTGGTCGCTTTGCAGAAGCTCCAGACACATGCTGAAGTTATCAATGATATTCGGCAGGTCCGGCTTGATAATCTCGTTGATAAGCCACTTCACCTCGACTTCCAAATCATGGGCCGTGTTGCATTGCACAGTATCCCCAAAGTAGTCATGCTTGTACACCTCCGTGGTCATTATTACTAAATTCTCTATGGTTCTACCCCCTTCTGTTTTGTGAAATAATACTAAAACAGTAGTTCTTTTGCCAATTACTGGAACTCAGAAGGTTTTTGGGTTTCTTTAAAGGTCGTTTACCTCGTCGCATCGCTTTCGCTTTCTTAAAAAGGGTTGTTACATTGAAACAGTTTCTATTTAAACAGTTGACTCAATAAAAAAAAGGAACAAGGATACAATGTTGAGACACTCGTCGGTTCTGAGAAATGCTGTGCTGCAGCAGCAGCAGAGACGTGGGTTTCTGTTGACCACTGCCGCAGCTGCGCTTGGAGGTTCGTACATATTTGGGCGTGAGGCCCGGCTGGCAGATGCCATGGATCGTGGTGAGCTGCATAACAAGAACGAGGACTATGCTGCGTTGAAGGCTGAGAGGACTGAGCAACGCATCCAGTCGCTGAGCCACAACAGGCCCATGGAGCCCCGCTATGAGGGCCATGTTCCGTTGTACTTGCACGAGAAACTGCTGCTGTTTGCAATTTCCGGTATCAGGGCGTTCTTCCACCCTGAGAACGGTATCAACATTGTGCAATTGGGTGAGGCCACTGCGTTCCCATTCTTTCTGGAGAGTTTGAAGCAGACCATGCTGGCTGACGAGACAGGGAGACGTATCCTGAGGGACCAGCCCAATGTACGCACTGATATCCTGGACATGGGCAAGTTATCCAAGTTGCCAAAGAATACGTTTGGGTACACTTTCTACAAGTGGCTGGAGAAAGAAAAGGTCTCCCCAGACACCAGGGCCCCAGTCACCTATATTGACGACCCTGTCCACGCCTTCGTCTTCAAGAGGTACAGACAATGCCACGACTTCTACCACGCACTGAACGACTTGCCAATTATCATCGAGGGTGAAATCACCGTCAAGGCCCTCGAGTCCGCCAACATGGGTATCCCAATGGCTACGTTGGGGTGGATACTGGCCCCATTGCGTTTGAAGAAACCCCAGAGAGAGAGGTTGTACAAGACCTACCTGCCATGGGCCATCAAAACCGGTCTAAGCTGCAAGCCACTGATCAACGTCTACTGGGAAGAACTGCTTGAGAAGGATGCCGAGGAACTGAGACAAGAGCTCGGTATCAAGATGCCTCCCGACCTAAGAGCCATGAGGGCTAAACGTAAAGCCATGATTAAACGCATCAACGAAAAGTACGACTCAAAGAACTGATTTTATTTTTTATCTTATCCTGATCTTTTATTTTTTCTCTCTCTCTCTCTCTCTCCTATGTCTCAAAAGTAAACATATATAGTACTGCTCATATATTTATACCAAGATAATAGTTAGAATTCATTGCTTCATGATTTATCATCTCGTTATGTTAAATATCCCTCTGTACGAATTTGCGATGAAAAGCCATTTTTTCGTTTTTTGGTGCAAAAAGTTGGGTTTTGGGCCCTAATGCACAATACAAAAGTGGTCATTTGTGGGCTTGTGTTGAACACAGACGTTTGAATTAGCACGATATTGATACATAAAAGCTGTTGGTGAGCAGGAGATTGAAGGCACGGAAAGCCCTACGAAGTTTGACACACACCAGGAGATAAAAAAATATATTAAAAACAGATTGTTTAATTCAAAGGGAAAATAAAATGAGCGTCCAGGACCTTTTAAACAGGATTCCACTACTGATATCGTATCCTACCATTATACTGTCGAGTAATTTGATTATACCCTCGCATAGGGAGGTGCTTGATAGAGGAGAGGTGGGGGTAGTGCACTATGAGCACACGTTTCTCGATATAGATCACTTCATAAGGCTCGTACTGCTGCCGATGTTCACAGCATCGTGTTTTGTTAGTATAGGTTACCTATCACATGCAATTGATGTAAAGGTCGCAGCAACTAACGGTGTACCGTCAAGACTAGATCATATAAGGGCATTGCTTCCGATTTTCTCTATCAGCTTTCTCGTATCGCAGCTGAACTTCATGCAGGGGTCGATTCAATCCACTGTTCTATCCCTATTGATGATTCAGGAATGTTACCAATTTGCAGAGCACAAATTCAAGATTACAGTGTCATATTTGTTGCATTTACTCGTAGTGTTTGGCCCTTTGTTCTTGATAAGTCTCATTATCGGTTACAATCCGGAAAACTACGGCTACTACATCACTCACATGGTATCATACAGCATTCTGTTTGGAATTATCCTTTTTATTTCCCCATACACGGGACTCGGAGGTAACAGCACGGTAAAAGCTCGCGAAACCAGTGCTAAAGTTATGTACAAGACCGTATGGGTTGCGATCCCAGCTGTGAGTTTTCTGTTTCTCTTGGTTATTTCAATGTTGTATGATCTATACAAGATTCAATTCCTAATGGTGGTAGTGTTCGTTGGTTGTTTATCAATTTTCTTTTTAACATTGGAAGATATAAAGACAAATGACTTGGACCACACACACGATGGCCATAATTTGAACTGCTACTTTATTGGCGTCTCGCTTAAATTTGCCTTACTATTTACCGGTCTAATGTCAATTATCCTGCAATATTTGTCCTTTAGCACTATAGCATCAAATTTGTTAGGGGATGTCTTTACTCTGATCTTTGTTATCGTGGCAGAAGTCACTAATATGTCACTAAGTAATAAACATCATGTGTCAGCTCACAAACCCAAAGGGTCCACCGAGATTGATAACGTTAATGAAAAGAGCATTTTAAGGCAAATCGCATCCAATGAAGATACAAAATCAATTTTCTCTTTCTTATTGTTAAACACCACATTCATGTTTGTTCAGTTATTATACTCATTTAGGTCCAAATCTCTGGGTTTACTATCTGACTCCTTGCATATGGCATTGGATTGTACATCTTTGCTTTTGGGGCTAATAGCTGGTGTGTTATCTAAGAAACCACCTAGTGATCAATATCCTTTTGCATTGAAAGCACTCGGCACGTTAGCTGGTTTCACCAATGGTATTTTGCTACTTGGTATTGTCTGTGGTATTTTCATCGAGGCAATGGGAAGATTCTTTAACCCGGTGCACTTGCATGGTACAAATGAGCTTCTTGGTGTTGCCATATTGGGTCTGCTAGTGAACTTGGTAGGTTTATTTGCATTTGACCATGCTGGACATGGACATGAAGAAGGCAGTGGCCACGAGGAGAACATGAAGGGTATATTTCTGCATATTCTAGCGGACACACTAGGTTCGGTGGGTGTTATTGTCTCTACGATTTTAATCAAGATGACTGGTTGGCCGATTTTTGATCCCTTGGCATCTGTATTCATCGGCTCATTGATCTTGTTAAGTTCAATCCCATTGTTGAAATCCACCTTGAATGGTCTATTGTTCAAGCTCGATGACAGAAGTCACAATGTCGTAAAGAATGCATTAAACCAAATATCTATGACACCCGGTATCACCGGCTACACAACCCCCCGTTTCTGGCCCAACCAGGCACCATCTCAAGGTCACACACATGGCCATTCTCACTCTCACACACATGATCATGACCATGACCCTGACCACAAGCACGACCACAAGCATGAACATGAACATGAACATGAACATGAACATAAACATGCTCACGATAGTCACGATGATAACCATGGCGACAGCTCATCGCAAAGCAAGCTGACTGGCTACATCCACATCCAATATGTTGACGGCGAGAATTCCACCATTATCAAGAAGCGTGTCGAGAAAATATTTGAAAACTACAATATTCAGGCGTGGATCCAGGTAGAGCCTCAGAGCTCCGAGTGTTGGTGCAGAAGGTGATTTATTTTATCTTCCCTCTCTCTCTCTCTCTTGCACCCCATTTATCTCCGGAATGCATCATAAAGCATATATAAGTATATATATAATAATCTATATATAGCATCAATGAAATACCCCGTATGTCAGATCAAAAATACTCATACAGAACTTGAATATTTGGAATATATGAACCTGTGACGTTGGTTAATTAAATATAATAGGAATGCCACGTGATCTATTTTGTTATATAAAAAAAATTTTTTTTTTTTTCAAAGTTGGCGATTCGGCCGTAAAGATTTTTTTTTTTAATTTTAAATTGAAGGGAAAGCAATTTTGTTGCTTTAGCAATGGGATTTTAATGATTCTTTCTTTTTCCTGTTAAAGGACAGACAAGAGGAAACTAATACCTTTTTATTCTTTTTTGCGGAGACCAGCATTTATTTTATCTCTCTTTCTTTCTCTTTCTAACGCTCTTTTTTTGTTTGCTGAAGGGGTGGTAACAGAATTATAATACTCCCGAGAGGAATTACTGGAAACTATAGCAACTTTACGCATTTTTTTTGTTTTGGAGAAGGAGAACTTAAGAGTAGAAGAAAGGACGGATTAGTTATGAACTCCTTAGGTGAATCAGAATCGGAAACTTTGGTTCTTAATACCATAAGTGATTTTCAAGAGCGACTTAATGAGATTCTACGGACGAACCAGATCACGCATGATTATGCGCTTCTGAGTGGGTTTTTAACCTTTGTGCATTCGAAGTTGATGAAGATGATTGAGAGCAATCTTGTTAAACAGAAGCAGCTGTACAGGCAATATAAAGAGTATCCCAGCGAGATGACGGAGGCATTTGACAAACAGACTGCTGTGCTGATATTGGATACCTTATGGGGCAAGATATACTATCCGATTTTTAAGTGGTTTCAAAACTTGAGGAATTTTATCGTGCCCAGAAAGGCTGGTGAGCAACCGAAATATTTTGAGTTCAGAAAGATGAGCAGTAAGATTGGTAAATTCTATAAAGAAGTACAGACATTTTTGACCGGCATAATCAACTACATATTTTTGGATCCAGAGGTAGAGACCACAGATGGGGTACCACCACAAGTGTTCGTGTTTTTCAAATTGAAGAAAAGACCTCCTAAGGCTCTTCCTAAGAAACTAAGGCTCATGTTGAAGTATAATGACCCATTAGCCACAATTGTGAGATTAGTTTTACACAGGTGTACCTTATACCTGGGCTCAGCTCAAAGATATAAAATAATGAATGAGAAAATATCTAATAGACACTCAGTTGAAGATTTTGTCAAATCCACGGAGTACTTCGACCTGGCATCTCTCCTGCTTCCGTCTTCAGGTGAAACTTATCTACAGCGGGGTATGGTCTACGTTCAGACCGATAACCTTGGTATGGCAGTTGAGGAGTTTATAAAAAGTGCATTAGCTAAATCGCCATGTGCAGCTGCACTTTCGAATTTCAAAACTATAATACTGGAGAATGACAGTACACTGCATTTAAGACTTGATAAACTGATACTGGACGTACATTCACAGGATTTAAAGGGGACGAAGATTGTTAACCGAGAAATTATAGAACTTTACTTTTTGGCAATATTTGGGTCCTATTTTGCGCCAGATATTTGGTGTAATCCAAAAAAGCCAATTTACTTAAGGAATGGGTTGGCAATAAAGACATTAGAACTAACACTCTACGAAAAAATTGCCTCAAGATATATCAAGAATATTGAGACCATATACAATGACTTAATAATAGCAATTGGTGGGTTTAATCTTTTGCTATTGTTTAATAATATGGGCACAAACAATAGGATGAATATGATAAAACCTTTTGCATTAACTAAGAATCAGAGCGCATATCTGGGTTTTGTTTTTACATATATTACAAGAGTTTTGACGGATGTTATTAAAGAGGCATGGAATACCAATCACGAAACTCATTTATACTTGGCTATGTTACGTATTATTGGTTGTTGGATATTTGCAAATGAGACCGTTTTAGATTTTGCAAAGTCCCATACTGCATTTTGTCAGACCTATGCAACTTTACTAAATGATATTTTAGGAAGTGGTTTAGTTTCGCCACCTACTGCTAGCAATACTAAGCCAAAAAGGTCGTATCTCTTTGAGGAGGATATTCAATTAAAAGAATTGACTTTTATTGGTGATGAACTTGATGATTTTAATGACACAAAAATACATACTTCAGAGGACTGTATGATTAGATTAGTTGGTAAGCCACCAATGGAGGATAAGCTATCACCAAAGGAAGAAAAGCTGGCAAGGCTAGAGGCTGTCTTACTAACAGGTAAGCAAATATTGTCATATAATAAATGCGATATTGAGTTTAATACTGAGAAGCAGAAGTATGACATACTAAACGCTGTTATTACAGAACCTAAAACTAGAACTTCAGATAATAAGGGTAAATCCAATAAATCTAATAAATTAAATAAAACCAATTCGAACAGGGATTATAGTGAAAATCGCCAATCAAGTAAAGATAATCAGTATAATGCCGTTTATCAGTTAAATGAGTATGGAAATAAAAGTACAGGGTTAGGACAAGATTCTTCTAAAGTATACAGTGGGACCTCTGTCAAACCACCAGAGTCTTTTGATATAAAACCCAGCTTTCAACTAAAACCATCAGAGTCTGAACTATTGGCAGGGGAATTTAATAACATGAATATAAGTTCTCCACCAAGTTCATCTGACATGCAACATTTATTATCTTTACGCGATGAAAATGAATTAGTTCCCAATGGTAGTGGAATAACAACCGAGAAGTCAAATTTCAATTCTGAAGATGACCATATGAAATATTTAAGTGAGATTTTTCGTCCAAGTATCTCCATGTCTTCGATTGGTTCAAGTCGCAGGAATTCTTCATTGAAAGGCTATTTGTCTCCAGCCGGGTCTGTAAACTTAATAAACCCAGTGGAAGGATCAGCATCAACACCTACCTCTATAGTGGATACTAATAGAAATTCTTATGGGTTTGGTGGCTGGCCAAGTTTGGTAGAGAAGAATAGAAATGATAACTCAATAGGTAGTGCAAGCTCAACAACAGCAACGGGAACTTCCGGTTATTACGATAATACAAATCAATTTGGAAACTATCCTTCTCGGTTGTCAGTCACTTCTGATGGAACCATAATTCCAGATCTTCATTCTTCTTTAAGCCCACAATCCTATCGTAGTTATGCCAGTGATTCAAACACAAATGCTAACCAGTCCCCATATATTAACAATATATACCAACGGCAACACCAGCAAATCTCTCAGCAACAGATACCTCACCAGCAGATTGGACAGCAGCAAATCAATAGCCAGCTTAAGTCACAGAATCAATATCAACAACCTAACCAATACCAACTACCGAACCAATACCAACAATCTAATCAATACCAACAGCAACTGCAACAAGACCAATCACACATTACTAATCAATCATTTCCTCAATCTCAAACTATGATGAATAGTATGGGTAGTTCAATGTTAATGAATAATTCATACAATTCTAGGGCAGGTAATTCAGCTGGCCATAACTTTCCAGCCAATACACCAACTGCATTCAATCCACAACAAACTTATCAAAACAGTGCTAATGTTAATTATCATAACGGAAATAATAGTCAGCAAGGTTTTGAAAGTCAACAAAACAGAATGTCAACATCCAATAACAATGGTTATTGGTCAAATCAATCTGTGGACAGTAATTCATTTTACTCACAATATCCTTACTCGGTTCCAAGTAGTGAAGCGTCTATGGGAAGTACATATGTAAACACCGGGTTTAACAATACTTCGAGACAACAGCCACGACAATGAAGAGCGCTATAAAATTACTTGATTGTGGATTGTATTTTTTTGTGAAGGATAATGGAAAATCTTTTAAAAAACAAAATATAATGAATATGAAAAAATGAATATTTTAAAAATAACAAATTAAGATTTGCATTCACTTAGATAAAACGTAGGATGACAAGAGATATGGCGTATTTTTAGTTTTATTTTTAATTTTATTGATGTTATGAATAGCAATATATGTATTTTAAAAAACACATTTTATATATAAATCTTCTTTCTTTTTCTTAAACTTTTTGTTTGTGCATCGCTTTTCATTATTGTTTTATTAAAAAACTTTTGAAAAAAAATAAAATAAGGACCAAAACATAAAATAATTTCATCTTTATACTGTGCATGTCATTATATCATTTTAATAATAAACGCAGGATCAGTAAGTATATTTCAATGGTTCAATGGTTATGATCAACACAGCTGTAGAACTTTATTAAACAAATACAGAGAATATTAGTACTGACAGATTATGTAAAAATTATGTATATAGTACTTGATAAACTACAACAACTTGGTCTTTTCTTCTCTTCTAAAACTGTACAAAGGTTAAAAAAAATAACGTCTAAAACTTGAATATATAATGAAGTGAAACAAACAAAGTACTTTTGTATGTGAACCTGTTGTGATAAAAAAAAGTGAAAAAATCAATCAAAATCTGGTTTAGCAAGACCAGCAAACTTATCTGTATAGACTGATTGATCATCCAATGTGCTTTGACAGCTGTTAATTTCCATTCTATCTACAGGAACATCAAATTCTGGAGCTGTTGCTTTGTCAAATTGTCTGTCAAAATTAGCGCTATGGAATGTCTGTAACTGAGAAGTATTTGATTCTAGTTCGGAGTTATCTGATGTAAAGGAGTCTATCGAATGGTTATTTCCTTCTTTATCTAGTGTCCTGAGTCTTGATTTTTCATTTGAGCTAACTATGTAATCATGACTCAGCAAATGCATCTTTTCCCTCAAAGACATAGGTGGATAATCCGGAGAGTCCGGATATAGCATCTGGTTGTTGTTCTGTTGTGGTTGTTGTCCATCAAGGTATGCTAGAGGACTGTGGCATTTGGGCACAAACCCGTTATCCATGTTGCTATTACTATTTTTGAATGATGAAATAGAGGAAACTTCGGATGAAGCCGCTACATATTTCTTATTACCCAGAGAGGACAACAAGTTAACAGAATAAGGAGACATTACTACTCCGTTGCCCAGTTTGCTCCTACCTGTATAAGCTTTTTGTTTCCGAACATGCTTTCCTTCCACACCGTCCTTGGTGGCTACCACAGAGTTAGTAGAGTTTCTAGAAGATGTCCTTGACAGAAGACTATCCTTATTTTCCAAGAATAAAGACCTATGTTGTTTAGGATCGTCTAAACTTCCAGGATCCATCTCATACATAGCAACGGTTGACAAGTTATCTGTGCTGTATGTGGGATCAAACAACTCCTGCTCATAATCGCCATCTTCAGTAAGATTAAACCTGCTTGAAGAAACATTCCCATATAACGAAACAGCAGATGCGATATCTGGTGAATCCAGCGACGCTGTATTCAGCGATTCGCTAATTAAGCTCATTTTTTTCAATCTAAAATTACTATTTGTTTGAAAATATGAACCTTGTGTATATAAAATAAAGTACTTCTTGAGTAAATCACACAGAGATTTAAGATTAAACCTATTTTATAAGATTTTGAAATAGGTGAAAAGACGTCTTAACTCCGGTATATAAAAGGAGGGGTCTTTGTTTCTTACTAAATAAACGTAAATAAAGTTGGATATCATCGTAATCCCTTCTTGTTCGGCCAACACCCAGAATAAAATAAATAAATTAATTATAAATAGCAGGGGGGAGGTGATGTACTGTTGCTGTCATGTTACGACTCACTGCCATTGTTTAAAAAAATGACGTCATTTTGTGTTTTTTTTTTCTTTTTAAACGGTGCCCATTTTGCCTTACCCAGACAACTCCACGTAGACGGCTCATATAGAGTAGTCCCATCCCCTACCGATCCGAGGAGCGGCTCACTCAGTTTCCCCGTACAAGTCCTTCTCTACCAACCCCGGACCACTCCCTCGACCACCCACACATCCCATTTATCACTTACCCTGCATTATTTCGTATACAGAGATCGTAAGTCATATGATAGTATTCGTATGGTTATACAAATCACATGACGTAAAACGTAATTAGGTATTTCCAAGAAAATGAAAAAGAAGAGGAAAAGCGCCTTTGTAGGACCTTGGCGGCTAAACTACAAATAAAATATTATATTTTAAAGATTTAGAAAACCATATTAGAGCAGTCTATCCCACAAGAAGAAAATTGTAAGCACTAAACTATAAATGGCAACCGAACAGCTGACTAGACAAAGTGTAGACACATCTATATCGACAGAGCAGTCTCAGAAGTTGGTTCAGACGATGTTGACTATGTCGTTTGGATGTCTGGCGTTTCTGAGAGGGTTATTTCCTGATGAGAGTTTCATTGACCAGAGATTTGTTCCTGAGAAAGTAGACAAGAACTACGACAAGAATATGAGTTCTCAGAGTAGTTCTATCAAAGTTAAAACCTTAGTTCGTGGGAGGAGTAATGAAGTTGATACTTTGCTCGATTGGTTAGAGCAGGGCGTCTTCAAGTCCATTAAGCTGAGATATTTGAAGGCGCTTAGCATGGGTATATTTCTTGATGAAAACCATCCTAATGAATTGATCGAAAACTATGTTTTCGGGTTTAGTTATGATGAAAACGATAATGTCTTTTTAACCATAAACAACGGGAATGATCCTTCAAGTTCTTCCCCACCTCAACCAGGTAAAGAAACCATATCACTGTTAGACTCGAGAAAGATGGCTCAGCAGTTAATGAGGAGGTTTATTATTATAACACAATCACTAGATCCGTTACCTCAGAAAAAGTATCTTACTATGAGACTAATGTTCAATGAGAGAACTGACCCAAGCTACCAGCCTATCCTCTTCAGGGATGCAACCTATGAGAAACAAGCAACAATACGTATACCTGCATCTATGGATAAAGAAATGATCGAGGTTGGCACACTGGACACAAAGATTCACAAATTGACCATGAACGTTCTTTCATCCTTGGAGTTGAAAGATGATGAGGAATTTGTAGAAATCGATCCCTTTGATGTTCTCAACAAGGAACAAGAAGAAACAGAAGATTCTAGCATGAGAGAATCAGAAACTAAAGAAGAAAGCCAAACAACCAACATTTTAGGTGATATCTTAAAATCATCTCAATTCAGTTTACAGCCAACTCAAGCGATATTGCCAGCAACAAAAAAAAATCCCCTACCTCAATGTGAATGCAAAGAACATATTTCTACAAATAATACAGCCTTAAAGACTTGCAAATTATGTGGGAAGGTGGTCCACGGTTTGTGCTATGGCAATTACCATGGACAGAAAATCGAGTCATGTATTCAATGCCTTTGTGGTCCAGATTTTAACTATGACAACAGTGACTTCAATGATTTAATGATGATAAGGAGATGTTATAGATATCTTGCCCGTTCCAAGGGCCTGTTTCCTAGTTCTTTGAACCTACTCTACAATAAAATCACCAGCAATAAAGAGAATGATCCAGCGACAATTGAAAGCTTCCAATTTTGTATATCTGCCCTATTTTTTGATTCAATCTTGTATATTGATGATCCCAATAATTCAACAACTACCCAATCTCAAATGAAGATCCCACTCTCTAGTGTGTCAGAAAGCTTTGAAAGCATTTTAAGCTCGCCAAATCAAAGACTAGAGCCCGGTAGATTTTATTCAATAAAAGTCCGATTCGGTTCTCCCAAGTCAACAAATTATTATCTTTCTCCCTTAGCCAGTTCTAAAAATGAAATACTAACTTGGATCGAACAAGTAAAAGCTCTCAAAAGACAGTATCAGACTCTTTTAGCTGAAACATACAATATAGAAAAGTTATCTATAAATGACAACCAACAAATCGATGAATCAGGTAATAATAAAAGGAGAAAATCACCAAGCTTAGAGACTGCGTCAATTCCATTGGACACACAGGAGCTATTCAAAGATCTAGCAACTATTGATAAACCTAAGAAGTATAGAAAGATTAGCATTTCAAAGAAAACTTTGAGAAGTGTTTGGTAAAAGTAACACTTTCCATTACTCTTTACAGATAGAGCTTATTCTGATATTATATTATCCAGTTCATCGCTTAAAACATTCATTTCATCCATATTAATAATTGCTTGATTTCTTTGCTCATTTATTTCCCTGTTTGCATTTCTGATAGTCCGATTATCTTCTATTATATTTTCCTGTATCAATTCTTTAAGGTCCTCATTCCTTTTTTTTTGTATATCAAGCAACTTATCAATTTTAACGCTATTTTTTAACAAGTTCTCAGCTACAATAGTTGATAGTGATCGGTTAACATAAGTTATAATATCGCCATCGATTTCAAAATTTAAATTATCGTCTTTAATTAATTTAGTAATCTCCTCGCGTACGTTTTCATAATCGATACCCAATTTTTCAGATAAATAACTAATAGTTATTCTTTTAGACATCTTCAAATAAAAACAGTAAATTTTCGATCTCATCAAGGATTGTGCCTTTTCCCAACTTTCATGCAGGAAATAACTCAGGCTACAAGTGTGGTTGATTTGATGGTGCCATAAATGGAAGAACCTATTGAAACTAGTATTAATCAAGAGTTTTAAGCATCTTGAGAGCAGAAAACAGGTATCAAATACTTCTCCAAATGAATCAATGGATATTAAATCGTCATAATTTGACATGGGCACCGATACCAACGTCGCCACGGTGATCATCACCATAATCTCATGTTGCAAGAGTAAGGTCTCCTTCTCATCATCCTTTTTCAAAACAGAAATCATTGCTATAGGGTCATCTTCAAAGAACTTAAAGAACTTCGAAGTGCATTCAAAAAACTTCTTCTCGAGGAAATAAGATAGACAAATTCCCAGTTTAATACGACTTATGGATTCCCTCTCTGATCGCAAGGCTTTATCGGATAATTGGTTAAAATAGTCATCAAGTATATCACCAGAGCTAAAACTAAACTGTAACCTGTACTCAAGTTCCTGTATATTCTTGTAGTTCCCGCTAAACATCATTATCTGAACGAAATGTTCCATGTGTCTATAAGTCTTCTCTTCACTTGCCGTAGCAGCATCCAGGAGTGCTAGGGCCTCCAAATACCTATGTGCCAACAAGTTCCGTACAATCAGTTGTCTCTTATCCTCCTTATGCTCACCGTACATGCCAAAACTATACCTACTATTTGAACTAGGTCGATTCGATCCTTGAGCAAAATTTATCACTTCGTCGAGACTCTGTCCAGCAGAGTCCTCAAACAACTTTCTATGTGGACTTTGACTATCATCATACAGAGCAATTATCTCCAAACCCATGTGGCCCAGTTGTCTTTTATCTGCATCGTCACCGTACCCTACCTTAAGCAAATGTGCTATGGTCTCCACCCGAGTGATTGGATTGTAATAATCCAGTTGTTCCAACATCAATTCTTGTTATAACTTGTGAACTGTACCAACACTGGGATGCCTATTTTGTTAAAGGTTATGGTGATGGTTGAACAATTCTCATCAACTTGTTCAAATTTTTTCCCTCTTCAAATCATACCTTGAGATGACTTTCACTATTAAATAACTTTAATATTTATGTTAACAAAATATTATAATAGCTATGTATATGTTATATATTAATAATTTCAATCTTTTTACAGCAAAATTGCTTTACCAAAAGCTTATTTACAAGGTCTTTTATCTTATAGAACTAATATGCACAAAACAGGAGTACAAAACGAAAAAAAACAACAAGAACAACGAGGGCGTGAACTTACTCGAAGAAACCCTTCATCTTCTTTAGCCAGTTGACGTATTCGTTGTTCTCCTTGAATTCAGAGTAAGTTCCGATGAAGCCAGCTAAGTCTTCATTGATACCTCTGCTTTCCAAGTAAACCTCTAGGGATTCTTGCAATTGTTCGTCTAGGTTAGAAAATGGTGGGCCGTGGTATACAGCGTCTCTCTTACTTTCAGCATCAGCAGAGTCAGCCAATGCCAGCTCAGCGGTTTCAAATGGAGTGATGCTGTCCACGTAGAAAGAGCCCTCTTGGATATTCATCAAAAGCTCAAAGGACAGAGTAGATTTACCTTCCTTGGCTACCACCACGGTAATGTTGGCAAAGTTATCAGACAGCGCATCGTAATCATCCTCGTTAATAGCCTCCTCAGTAGCAGCGGCCTCGGCCAACGAGGCATCGTAGGGCAAATTGCTGACTTGGGCTACATCGAATATAACATGGACCTTCTCACCTTCAGAAGTGATCTTAACAATCTCAGCCTCGTTCTTTCCCGGCGTCTCCACAATGCTGAACCCAGACTTGTCCAGGAACTCCTGGAAGCTCTCGCTCAACACTGGTGTCTCGCCTTCCTTGATGGAATCCAACTCCAGGTTCAATTCACTGCTCAAAATGTCACGTACCTGCTTGCTCTCTTGGTTAAACATGGCCATACCGGCATGAAACCCTCTGACACCAACCACACGCTGGTATATTGGCAAAGCAACAGACGTGGTCCTGGCCACAGACACAACTCTGGTCTTGGCTGCATTGACAGCAGCAGTCTTCAAACAACGAACGGCGCTTCTGGAAAACATTCTTCTCGTTAATAGCAGTGGTTTTCTCTTCTAGTTATCACAGAGGTTAGAAGCACAAATAGAAATCCTCTTGAATTGTGTAATGTCAGATCAATGATAGCCCCACTCAAAAAATTGCCCAGAGCTGGGCCTAAAAAACCTTCCGTAACGTACAGTGTGATATATAACATTACCGGATTATTTATCATACATAAATTGGGATAACTATAGATGTTATGGTATTGAAAATGGACCACTGGATCTGAGCTGCTTCAACTTAGGCCAGTGGGGCCCTTTCTCCCACGGTGTACATGCCCATTTATCCACTAACAGCAGATCAAAGTATTATATCACACAGTAATTGTGTCCTGTCACACAAACAATAAGTCTTATCATAAAGCAATTGTGTCTTTTTAGAGTATTTAGTTACTTAAAATATTATCATATGAGGGAGGGAAGCAATGTTTTTAGTGTACATGGGAAAAGTCAATTAAAGTAAAAAAAAAAATCACGACTCGTACTTGGTTCTCAAGATGAAGTTAGTCACCACAGCGAACAGCAAGAAGAAACACAGCAGGGTGGGCCCCAGTCTGTCGTCGTATGGGCCGGACCCTCTGCGTCTAATCGCAGCAGCCCTCCAGTGGTACGTCACGAGCGCATATATCATACTCCCCATCGCGATCAGCGTGAACAGCGCAGCACTGATCTTACCCACTTTGTCCCCAAAATTCAACAGCCCAACACCAAGACCACCCAGCATCACCGTGAAGTTCAGCCACGACAGAAACGTACGCTCGTTCGCAAAGAACACCTTCGGCTCAACCCTGGTAGGCAACGCTATCTTCTTCCCGGGAGTCTTCTGCAAAAGCGGAGCACTAGACATTTTTCCTTCTTATCTTCTTGTATTGTTTTTTATTGATCTCAGATGTATCAACCAATGCTTTATCAATTGAATCGTAGAACTTCAATACTTCAATAGCCCTAAATCATGACTCCCCTCCCCTCCAAAAACAAATTTGAACCTCCCTCGAAAAGACCGTGGGTATTTGCTTCTCTCTTCGCACGACCCACATTAAATATGTCACGTGTATTTGCATGATAAAAATGATATAATGATATAATGTTATATAAGGTGAATTATTTCTATGATATTCCTGGTTCTGGGTCTGTCCAGGAGCTCAGCGGCCATTCCAGGATAGCTGCGTTGGTGTAGTCGCCTCTGTTTTTGGCTGGTGTTCGTGTGGAGGCTCTGGCGATTCTCAGGTACAGTTTGACTGTGTCGTTGACGGCCAGGGACTGGTCGACGAGCGACTTTAGTGGGGCGTTGTGTGAGAATAGGTCGTCGAGGTCGACGCGCGGGGTGTGGCCCACGTACACCTCGACGTCGTTCAGCAGCAGGGAGTAGCCGTCGATAGTTCCCGTGAGGTCCACGGGCTCTCCCATCGACGTGGACGAGGACGTGGCGTTGCTGTTCAGTTCCCAGCTCACCACGTGTGGGTGCTGGGGCTCATAGGTGAACACTGGTGGCGGGAGACGGCCGCCGGCCTCGCCTCTCAGCAGGGCGACGTTGGTCTCCACTATGCTGGCGAAGTCCCATCTCGCGACCCCCGAGAGAACCAGGCCGAGCAGGATACCTTGGAACAGGTACGCCGAGGCACCTCTAGTGGCACAGCCAGGGACAAGCAGCATGCCCAAGATGTAGTGGTGGATCCTTAGGTTCAGACCAGATAGGCTGGACAGGAAGACCAGCCCGCCGATGAACGTGATGTATATCTTGAAGTACTTCTGGAACCTCCCTGACTTCCACAAGGAGTATGCCTGGATCACGGCACAGGTTAATATCGTCGCGAAAATGGACCCGACCGCGGTCATGGCACCGGCTTGCTCCTTGAGATCCTTGGCAGTCAACCTATCAACTGGCAGCCGGTCAAAGGTGACGTTGTTCATTACACCGAGCCAAAAGGTAGGGTACCACAGCAACACCTTCGCTAACGGCGATCCATCTTCCAGGGTCCTCTTGACTGCGGCTTTCCATAACACGTAGAGGATGAAACACAATGGAAGTAGCCTTTGGAACCCTACACTGAACAACTCGTAAACCGAGGCTGGGTCATGTGGATCTGTTAGCAGTGGAGGGTCCAGTGCCAACGTCAGCGTCCAAAACCCAACGATGTTCAATACCCAATAACCTGTCAAGCTATCATACAAGTAAAAGACAGGCAAACCAAGTAGAATATTAGACACCACCACCGCAGTCCGCGGGTCATAACATCCCGATGCAATACCATCTCTGATATCCTTGAAGGTATATGATCCTGGGAAAAATGAATCCATGGCAACACTGAAACCAGTTCTGTATTTACCCTTGCGTGATGGGAATGACAATTGAGAACCCGTCATCTTAACACGGGCACAACCGCCTGAAAAGGGAGACACGATACCCGCGTGAACCGCAGCACCACACACAAACGAGTCACTCCTGTATGGGTACGATAGTGTTTCCGGGTCATTGGGATCACTCAATTTACCACCTCCAATCTCATAGCCTGTGTACTTCACTCTTCTGCCACCCACCGCGATGGCACTGTAGGTCCAGCCGCCTCTGTCACACAACGCCGGGCACCTGATCATATATTCCTTGTCTTCGAACGGCCCACACTCCTCTGCGTTCAACCCACATTTGTTGTTGGTACCTTCCCAGTTCAAATACGAGTTGCAACTGAGACTCTGTATTGGCACCCTATGTTGCCCATCGCTTGTTGAGAAATACGGTGGCTTGATCAAGTAAGGATACAGCAATTGATGCAGCAGTGCAAGCCAGAACAGACAGTAGAACGCGAGCACAAACGTGCGTACGTATGCATTCCTGAAGTAGAACCCGAATATGTCCTTGGGCACATCGTCTATCACCGCAAAAACCCTCCATTTCCGTACAAACGCTGGTGGATCATCTCGAGGCTCCTCGGGACCTTCCCATATCCGACGGAAAAGCCGTGTCACAAGGTTAGATCGCTGCAGCATCATCCATTGCTCACTGGGCCGACCTGCATTCCTCTCAAAATTTTGCAGCTCCACCTCACCGTTCATCTCCACGTCCAAATCGTTCAACTCCACATCCAAATCGTTCATCTCAATGCCATCATCGTACGTAGCACTCTCTCCTCCAGCCATTGTCGTGACTTCCTCCCCTGCTTCCTGGATCAAAATTCGTAGTTTCTCCTTTTATCAAAACTTTTTCACCTTTAAAATTTTTTTTAGCAAAGCGATTACACAATACCTCGAAGCCATGTCTCGAACCAATACCATACCATACCAGGATACCATACCAGGATACAAATACCGTATAGCGATGTAAGACCATTGTCTCAATGCCTCAATGCCACTGTCTTAGTACAATACCTTATAACTTCGCCATGCAACAATACCTTATACCATGCAACAATACCTTTTACCATGCAACATCTGTAACTTAAAACCAAAAAGAATAAATAAAATTAGAAGGAGATGGAGATTATCTCCTTCTGCTCCTGAAGTAGTATGCTGCGAAGGAGGCAACTCCGACCACAGCACCTGTGATCACCGCGATGCCCTTCAGCGTCTCGTTCTGGATCTTCTCCTCGACCATCTCCTTCAACGCCGCGACTTGCTTGTTCTGCGGCTCGCCCTCATACAATATGTCCACGTATCTCTTGGCCATCGAGTACTCCTTCAGCTTGTAGCACCCGACAGTCAGGTAGTACAGACACTCCCGTCTGCGCTGGAACGACTCCTTGTAGATATCCGTCAGGATCTTCACGCCGAGCCGCTGGTCGTCCACCACCGTGCTCTTGACAAGTCCCCAGCTGTAGTTGAACCGCGACTGCACGGAGGCCTGGTCGCCGCCCTCGGCGACTACTTGCTCCCGCAGGATCTCTATCTGCTCGGGCATTAGTGGCTCGTACGCATCCTGCAACGTAGGCAAAAAATTGATCTTGGTCATTGTTATTCTAGCTCTTATCAATAGCCTTCCAGTGGGTTGTGTTTCCTGGTTAATTTCTAGTTCTGGTTAGTTGTTGTTTGAAGTTAAAATCCCTTTAAATGGCGCTGAGGCTGAAAAAAAAAATTTATTACAAAAATTTTTGCTTTGCGATGAGCACTACTTGGATGAGAACAGGACGGTAATGGAGGACACGACGAAGCTGAACAGGTCTAAGCTAGGTACGAAGCAGTACTGGGACGAATTCTATGCGGTAGAGCGGAGAAACTTCGAGAAGAACCCCGAGGACACCGGTGAGTGCTGGTTTAACGACAACGATGCCGAGGAGAAGATGGTAGAGTTTCTTATGGACTCCCGTGGGCTGCACAGGGTGCAGGAGCAGTGCAGTATGATTGATCTGGGTACCGGGAACGGGCACCTGCTGTTTGAGATGCACGAGAGCGGGTTCAGCGGGGCGATGCTGGGCGTGGACTACTCTGAACAGAGCGTGCAGTTCGCCAGGGAGATCGTTGCGGAGCGTGGGTACGACCAGGACAAGTTTAAGTTCGAGCAGGCAGACATATTCGACCAGCAGTGGAGTCCCGGGGAGTTTGACGTTGTGCTGGACAAGGGCACGCTGGACGCCATCGCGCTGAGCGGACTCACGTTCGATAACGGCACAAAGACCATCGTCGACGTGTACAGCCAGGTCATAGAGAAACTCCTGAAACCGGACGGGGTCTTCTTGATCACGTCGTGCAACTTCACCCAGGATGAGCTGATCAAAATCATCGAAACAGACTCAATCAAAATGTGGGACTCCGTAGACTATCCGTCCTTCGAGTTTGGCGGTGTCAAGGGCCAGACCATCTGTACTGTAGCATTCACCAAGGTATAATTATAATATATATATCTAAATATATTTATTTATTTAGGAATGGAGTCTATTATCTTTTGGTAGAGTTCCTCAGCGGTATCTTCTTTACCGGTTCTCAATGCATATTGGGTGGGCTCGTTGTTCTCGTCGAGAGCCACTATTCTAACGTACTTCTCGCTCTGTAATGATCCTGGGAACCCCTTCTTCACGCTGAAACCCTTGACAAGTGGCAGGTTAAGGATGACTTTCAAAATACCTCTCGACCGCATCACGACACGGGTCTTCGAGCTCTCCTTGTCCCTGTTGATCTTCACCGCACCTACACCTCTCTCTTTCCATCCTGATTTGATGTCTACCAACTGGAACAGCTTGGCATTCACTTGGTATAGACACTCTTCTGACTCCTCCCCGGACTTGACATCCTGTTTCTGCAGTTTGATGGCCGGCTGTGTGGCTGAATTCGAGTCTCTGGTGTCGTGCTCTTCCTTGGCCAGCTCCGAGTCAGGTATTAGCTTCGACTTATCGTCTTCTATCTTTTTCTCTTCTTCTTTCTTCTTTTCCGTGTTCAAGACATTGAAACCTGAACCAAACGACAACCCAGAGCCAAACGTGAACGCAGGCTTCTCATCTTTCTTCTTCTCATCCTTCTCGTCCTTCTTCTCAGCTACACCAAACCCTGTCTTAAAAGCAGATGTAGCACCAAAAACAAACTTGGGCTTCTTCTTGTCTTCGTTCTTTGTAATATCTTCACTCTTTTCTTCACTCTTTTCTTCACTCTTTTCGTCACTCTTTTCTTCATCTTTCAATTCATCCTTCTTTGATTCATCCTTCTTTGATTCATCCTTCAATTCATCCTTCTTTGATTCATCCTTCACTTCATCCTTCACTTCATTCTTCTCTGTATTTTCTGGTGTAGCCTTGCTATCCACCTTGGCCTTCTTCTCCGGCACCTCCGGCACTTCTGGCACAGGACTATCTTCTCTATCACGTTTCAGTTCCTCAACCATTGACTGCTCTCGTATACTTTTTGATGTTGTTATATATATTGTAGTTTGGTAGTCCTTGAAATAAAATTTTTTTATATTTTCTTAATGCTTTTTTTTTTTTCACTTCAGCGATGCCCTAACACAGTGCAACTACAACAAGCACAACTTTGTAATCACAATACAGCGCATTACAACAGTTACATAACCGTATCATATATATTCATGAATATAAATTCATATAGGTACTAAAAAAGAGAGGGGTGGTCTTATTATTGGTTTGCTACAGACATATACTATATAGTATTTTATATATATTTTTCAGAATTGTGTGTTCTTTCAATTGTACCTCACACGGTTCTTCTATCAGATAGGTAGTGTACAATTGGTCTCACGCCGTGGGTGCTGGTGACCTTCTCGAGCCATGCCAGCAGGATACCACCTTGTTTCTGGCCCTCAGGGACAGCCATGCCGCGGTACAGGTACTTAACGAGCACGTCAACCTGGTCGTTGCTCAACTTGCCAACGATGTTGGCAATGTCCATCGTCCTCACCTGTGCAAGCGCCTCCAGCACCGCCAAGAGATAAACCTGCTTGTCTTGCTCGCCGCAGTTGTATGGCGGGTCGGTGGTAATCACCTGTAGAGCACCGCCAATGTCGCCACTGCTAGCCATACTCCTCAATTGACCAACACGGCTCTGTATCTCCCCAGAGCTCACCTCGGGCGTGCCATATGCAGGAACAAGATCCTCCGGCCTCAACCTCCCGCTCTCAGGATCAAACGCATCAATATCTATCCTTCTCCAATCGCTCATATTTCCCTCTGTCGCTATGCTTTCTTTACTACCTTGTCGCCTTGTGAGGAGACAGCTATACATAGAATGGTCTTGGTGCTTTATGACATTGGCGTATTGCTGTGATCCAATCCCCCCCCCCCCTATCGCGCCCTATGGGAATTTTCCAAGGTTCAGTACGTGGATAGTGATAGTACATGTGACATTTTTTTTTTGGCAAGACAGACCTGACTCAGTACTATACACGCACACACAGACACACAAACAAATATAAATGTATCTTACCATGGTATCTCTGTATCTATCTGCTGTACTGCAATGCAATCACACATATGTTGATAGATCCTACAGCAGTACACTACACCATATTGTATACCATTGAAGTGTAACACCTCCTTGTATAAACCATTACTAATGAAATATTGTATGCATTGCACAGTGTAGTGTACAGTGTAGTGTACAGTGTAATGTACAGTGTATTGTGCATTGTATTGTGCATTGTATTTGTACAGTGTAGTGTACAGTGTATTGTACACTACATCATCACACAACGCAACGTTTTCACCAAAGGGGACCCCCTTACAACGGTGGAAATTGGTGATATTTGTACGGGGTTTTGTTAGAGAAATTGGCAGAATTTCTCAATTCCAACTGATTTTCGACAGAATATTATATCGTACTATACGGTATTGAATACAGTACTGTACAGTACTATACAGTACTATACTACTCTATGCACCATATTATAGCATACCATATTGTACTATAATATACTGTATTGTACTATACTACACTATACTCTAATCTACTATACTGTACTATACTATACTACACTGTAATATACTGTAATATACTGTACTGTAGTGGTATTATACTATATCATACTATAGTGTACTACATTTCACCACACGGTATTATACTATATTGTATTGTACTGTACAGTACACTGACATACTAATATTGCTCTTGTCCATCCGACAATGCAATATATTATATTACACACTACATCTTCCTCCACAATCACAGCTACGGAGTGTGATTTCATCCCAGACTCACAAATTCACCAAAGGGTACCCCCTTGCAACGTTGAAAATTGACACTTTTTGTACGGGAGTTTGTTAGCAAATTTCCAAGGATTTTTCAATACCAATAGATTTGCACAGATTTCTATATCGTGATGTACGGTACTATACTATACTGTAATATATAGTACTATATAGTACTATACTGTATTGTATTATACTAAACTGTACTATAACGTGTCATAATGTGCTATAATGTAGTATAGTCCACTATATTATACTGTACTGTAGTGTACAACACAGTACTATACTGTATTGTACTCTACTATGTACTACACCTTACTACATTGTATTGTACTACACTTTACTACACTGAACTATATATTACTATACAACATTGTACTGTTATATAACAGCATATTGTACTGTACTATACCACACTGTAATATACTCTACTATAGTGTACTATATCATACTATACTGTACAGTAGTATACTACACTATACTGTACTATACGGTATTGTACTGGTGCATACTACACAGCACTATAATATGTGCAGTATACTCTTACACCACTGCAGTACCACACTTCCTCCACGATTCCAGTGACGGAAGCAGAAATCTCCAAGGGGACCCCCTTACAACGGTGAAAATACCTCGTTTCTGTACGCGGGTTTGTTAGTAAAAAACCAGCGATTTCTCAATTCCAACAGAAACTTACAAAATTACATATCGTACTGTACGGTGTGATAAACAACACAGCATACACAGTATACAACACAATATACACAATATACAACACAATATACATAGTATACAATAACCTGGTGTTGTGATGAACAGTTGTACATTGCTTGTAGACTACATTACTCTGTACTATAGCTCTACATCTTTACAATATACAGAATAGTTGTGATTGTACAATAGTACAGTTCACTGTAGCTGTTGCAGTGGCAACAGCTACAACCACAATAACACACAACTGTACATCACTTGTTTGACAAATAGAACAGTT
This sequence comes from Nakaseomyces nivariensis, assembly GCA_017309295.1. Classification (NCBI taxonomy): domain Eukaryota; kingdom Fungi; phylum Ascomycota; class Saccharomycetes; order Saccharomycetales; family Saccharomycetaceae; genus Nakaseomyces; species Nakaseomyces nivariensis. The sequence goes on along the minus strand of JAEVGP010000010.1, from coordinate 521,941 downwards.
CCCTTCGCAACCACAGAACCTTGGATAATTAGGATCGTGAAATACGATAAGTAACCCAATTGCACAAACACAATACAGCAATAAAGAAGATTGTCATATCTCTGTGTTTTCTAGCTGTGTTCTGGATAGAGTATTATATATCAAATTCACAGTCACGCCTCTGTAGTTATATAGAGTGTGGGGCACCTAATTCTTGGCATCGAAGTAAGCCATGATATATTACAATTTTATATAGTATCTCTATATATTAGGTGTTTGTTTCGATATTGTATTGACTGGAATGATCTAGAAGCAACAATTCCAGCTATGCTTAGTAGTCCACTTCCTGTCTAGCAGTTCTGGACCTGTAAGTTGTGCGTGGTGGCTGCTCTGGGGCTGGTCTCGTTGCTGTACGGTACGTGTTATCCAGGTCGGTGTGCCTGTCAATGTGCCGATCGGTATAGCGGTCTGAATAGCGGTCTGAGTAGCGGTCTGAGTAGCGGTCTGTATACCGCGGTGGTGGTGCCGGCGTCCTATACGACGCCCTGTCAGGTACTCGGCCTGCCTGCGATGTGTATCCTCTGCCTCCCAGACCGCCTCCGAGCCTGCGTGGCTTGAAGAATTTCACCGTACGGCCACGCTCGATATCCACAATGCACCGTCGCCCATCTATCTCTATACCACGGTGCACGCCGATATCCCGCGTGCACACTCTGGCTGTCTGGGAGTCCTGGAATAGTATGAACGCATACCCGCGGGACTTCCCGGAGCCAGGATCCCGCACAACCCTAATCTTCACTATCTCCCCGTACTTGGCAAACACCTGCTGTAGCACCAGCTCGTCTGTACTGTAGGATAGTCTCCCTACGAACACAGTCTTGAACGGATCAGTGCCCGCTATGTTCGCATCATTCGCAGGGTCCCACTGCCGCAACTGCCGCCGCAGCTGCACATCCTGTTGCTGCGGTACCGCATCATTCTTCCTTTCCAGATGTGCTCTCTCTGAGGGAAACTCCGAGGCGTACTGTCTCGCCAGCGCGACGTAGTCCGTCATAGGCTGCAGCTTCAAATCTTTGCAACTGCCCTTGCGCGACTCCCCAAGATAAGGCAACGAACGTGCACTAGACATGTTTTATTTTATTTGTTTTTGTACTGAAATACTATATAGCTTTGCTACTTAGAAAAAGGTCATCTCATCGTTATAGAAATTTTTTTTGATTTTTAAACATTTTTTTTTTTTTTTTTACAAAGCTGACTCCATCGAGATGGGCTGTGTCCTGTAGTCTACGTCGACCAAAGCACCGTCGTGTGTGCAGGTGACGTCTACTTCGATCTTGAACCGCTTGTCGTTGAGTTCAGACTCGTCGGCGTAGTGCCAGGTGATCTTCTCGAAGGTCTCCTCCTTCGACTTGTTCTTGAACTTCATGTTTGGGTCGTGGAACATCTCCCGGATGTCCTTCAGCAAGTGCTTCTCTACGTGCTGGTGCAAGTGTCTCACGAACTTCTTGTTGTGGGAGTTCTCGGTGTCCTTGATCTTCTCGGGGTCGTCGTGGCTCTGGTGCAGCACGAATGGTGGATAGTACTGCGCTTTCACGTGGACGTGATCAAACTCGTTGTCCTCCACTTCCCCACGCAGAAAGTTCTCGAAGTCGCCCAACTCCTCAAACACTTTCAGCGTCTCACCACTCTTGGTGGTCAGCGTAGCAACCTTAGGTTTCTTCTCCTTCTTAGCCATTTTATTTTGATTATTTTTGTCGATGTAACTAGTAAATTTATCAAACTACAATATGACTAAATGAAAATACCTACAGTGGGGAGATCCCCACCCTTCCTTATATAATATCGTCTCTGCACCCTCCCCATCCACCCAGCACGTACTGATCACTTCGTCATTAACCCCAACATCCTTTTTACTCCAACTCGAGGCTGTAAAAACTTATTATTCAAGACGGCAGAGGGGAGAAAACGCTGGTGAAAAGGCATTACTCCAAATAGATAAAGATATAATTCAATCTTTGTTGCAAGATTTCATGGGTACATCCTACTCCCCACTTCGCCTTACACATTTAGGGGAGGGGAGGATTGAAGATAACCTTAAAATAAAATAAAAAAAAATTGATATTAGAAACACATCCATCTTACAGATCACGAAACCTTTATACTCAAGTAGTATATCCCTGTGATTACGACGATTTGTTTTGTTATGCTGTGATTATATATATATATATATATATATTGAAATTGTCACGATAAACAAAACAATCTAATAAACACAGAAACACATCGAATTAGTATGCTCGCGTGGCGTAATGGCAACGCGTCTGACTTCTAATCAGAAGATTATGGGTTCGACCCCCATCGTGAGTGCTAATATCAAATTCTTCCGTGATAGTTTAATGGTCAGAATGGGCGCTTGTCGCGTGCCAGATCGGGGTTCAATTCCCCGTCGCGGAGATATTTTTTGTATATTATCCATACTTTTTATTACATTAATCACATCTTTATTTTGTTTTTTTTTTAATCACTAAAGCAATAATACAACTTTTATTTCATTACACCATTATAATCTATGACCCGGTACACAACTAAATAGTACAGTAAAGCTTGCGGTCCATAATACAACGAGGATTAGACACCAAATGCCTCTTTTGAAGAGCATCCTTCTGATAAAAGGGTGCTCTATTCTTATTAGTCTAGCTCTACCACCCAACAACAGGAAAATAGACGGGATGTTAGTGTTGTAGGAGTTATCGTATGTCGTCCTGTGAGTATCCTTATCATTCCCCTTCCGGTGAGTGTATATCAGTTTCTGCGTTAGTCCAAAACACGAATACAATATGTCTAGCTGGTAGATACCACAGATAAGGAAGTAGCCTCCTATGCCAAACGGTACCACTGTTGTTACTCTTATTGCTCTACTGTAATGGATGAATATCAGCGTGTAACCTATCCAAAACCCTATGCCCATCCAAAGAGAACCAAACAGCACCCTGCTCAGGGCTGAAAATGTCGAAAATGGAGACCACGATATGTGCTGTGTGTGCATCGGGCTGCTCTTGAATATAGATGACGAGTCGTCTTTCTCAAGTAACGCATTTGGTGGGCGGTTATTTGGTTTGCTGCTGGGGTGGAACCTCCAATCAGAGATTTCATCATGGATGTTATGTAATGCTACTTCCTTCAGAAACTTGGGGAAACAGTCCACTTCAAGGAAATGATATGTCATCTCCTTCAGCTCCTGGAAAACATCAGGATCGTGTCTCTTATTCTGCTTGACATTCGTCAGAATTTCATTTTTTATCACATCCGGTATATTTGTCAGGTAACGTTCACTGACATGTGGAGATTGCAAGTATGTGTTGCAGATTTGAAGCGCGTTTGTGTATAGTTGTTTAGTCGTTATGTTACCCTTCTCTCCATTCTTCGCTTGGTTCTTCAAGAAACTATCCACAATAGCTGAAATACTTTGTACGCTGTCGTGATTTGAAATGTCGATGGCTTCGTTTGTAGTAAGACCGTTCTGTGAACTCATACCCGATGATCTTTCATTACGATTCTTCCAGTTCTGAATCATTCTTGTTACCATGGGCGACGTATGTGTGTTGCCTTGTAAGAATTCCGCCACTCTGTCTGGATTATCAAAATCTAAGTAACCTTCCGATACCAATGCATTCATCACTACCGATGTTGAAACCGAACTTGGATCATCGAAGCCAGGCTGATCATCTATATTTCTGAAATCGTTTAAGGCGGAGGTCATCGCAATGGACCTCCTTACATTGCTAACGTAGTCCTTACACAACCGTATATGAGCCATTAAATCAATCCAAAAATCCAAGTAATTGATCGCATATGGAAACTGGGACAAGTATGTATAAAAGGACCATAAATCTACTGGGGCAGACGTTTTCATGATAAGCACCTCATAAAGAGTAGGCAGACGCTCCCTCTGTATCTGATCAAAATCAATTTGATTTTCAACCATTTTTTTAGTTTCTATTGTTATTACTTCTTTTTCTTTGTGTTCCTATCTCTTAATATATAAACAACTCTTTTAGCTTCAAATATCTCAATATTTCATTTATTTTATACTTTTTTTTTTTATTACACCTTGAAGTAAAGTTCTTCGGGGGAATTGATGTTGTTTCTGGTAACAGTTCCTTATGTAACTTATTCAGAAGGGCTCGGAACAACGAATCAAAACACAATTATTTTCTAATCTTTTCTTTCTAAGTTAAGTTTAATGTAGTAAGTATTTTTCTTTTTTTTCTTTTTCCCTCTTTAAAATAGCAATTGTTTCAAATTCAAATGTGTATCTTCAATAAACATCATTATCCTCTAGTTTCTAATTGATTTCTTAAAGAAATCCTTCTCTTCTTTGTTTTGTTTACTTGATTTCCATTTTCAGATAGCCTAGCACATCGCGTAGGAGAGAAAGATGGCCCAAGGCGGAAGTTTGCTTTCCTCGAAAAAATGATCGTTTCTTTTTTTTTTTTTCTCTGCGGACGTTGATCATGATAAAAAAAATTTGGAAAAAAAAAAAAGCAATTCACAAAAACCTTTTCAACTTGGGATTTACACTTTTTTTCTTGCTCTAGTTCTTCCTGTGGTTTATAGTGTGGGCTGTGAAGGCAATTACTATTCCGTTTACGTAAGTTTAATTGATGCGACCATTTCTTTGATTGCTGCGTCCTTCTCCTTCCAGCGATCCTCCAGCCATTTCTCAAGGTGCCTATCCTTTAGGCAGAGTAAAGGGTTAGAACCATGTTTGCGAACTGATATCATAGTGATAATAGGGTCTCTTGTGTTAGTTGAATCAGGTCTGAGAAACTCTAGCAGCGAAGGGGAGATTTGTTCCAGCTGATAGCCACATTCTGGAATTATGCTTCCATCGGTGTGGTCATGAGTGTTCTGTACGTATTTTATTCTGTAATAGATAATTGTAACATCGTAGATGTATGGATTGATTTGGATTTTCTCTTGCTGATGTTTCAAGTTACAGTGCTGGGGTTTCTCAGGGGTACTATCTTCTTCAGTGTGGTCCAATATATATGTAATAACTGCGTTTGCCTGTACATCATCTTCGCCTTCGTTGAAATTTGTGAATAGTGAGTCCATCTTTTGATTTAGATACTGTTTTGTTTCATTAATTATAGGCAAATGGGAGAGCCGTGGAACTTCTCGAAACTTCGCAAAGCAGTCGATCGTGTGCACAAAGCTTTTGAATCGAGGGTTCAGTACATTACGAAATTGTGTAGTAAAAGATTTGTTCTTGTTCAGGGTTCTCTGTACAATTGAGAGCTCCGTGGTCATTATATTGACCTCTGGAAACAACACCACCGTTTGATTATAACTATTTTTAAGTAGGAATTCCAGATCCTCGGTCTTCACGGAATTATTCTCATCTGTGAAAAGGATGTGAATCCCAAATAGCAAAGTTGGGAACTTCACAATTTGGCCCCAACTGAGGTGCTGTAGTCTCATCCCTTCAAGCTTCTGAGTGTTAAAATATCTCCAGATTATCCCTCGTTTGCTTATCCGGCTGATGGTAGACCCTGCTTTACTTTCCATCCTAGTTTTAACTAAATACTGTATCAATACGTAATCCATCAGAGATCTATGATTTGAGATTAGTAAAGTGGTCATAAAATTAAGGTTATCGTCATATAGGTTGATGTCGTCGCTTCCAGACCTCAAGATTACATTTAGAGTTTTCTTATCATGACCAAAAATTAACTCCACCAGGTGTACCTGGAAGACTAACTCCACCAAGTCACACCACACAGCCAAAGTTGGGATAACTACTCTCGGAATGCTGGTTACCAGATACGACCCCAGCCGTAAGAAATAAGTACCAAACAGAGGCACATGCCACCAGAACCTTCTATACAACGAGTAACTGCGCAGAAATACTGCCGTTAACGTAAAATATTGTAAAAACAACCTTAAAAGTAGCAATGATGTGTGTAACAAAAGATAAGCCATGATTATCGAGCATTTGTAACTTACAACTACCCAGTCCCAAATCTCCCATCGTTCAATATCATTTGAAGGCCCCACAACACAGTTCTCTACAAAAGCTACAAACCCCATTTGAACTAAAGACCTTTAAGTATCTTTTACTGTTTTGTGTTCGAATTATACACTAAAACATAATATTGGTTTGTAACTTTGATGTTTTTTAACCGCCGACGCACAATTTCCAAAAGCTTTTCTTTCTTTTTTCTCGCTTTGAGAGGTGAAAAAAATAAAGAGACCCAGGAAGCAGAACTCGATCAAGAAGAAGATCAAAAAGAAGGAACTACAACAGGAACAGGGCCATAAATAACACAGATAATTGCTATAAAGTATTGTAGGACCACAAAATGTTGAGGTATAATGTTGTTGGTTTGGCTAAGATTGCGAGATTAGGTGGTGTCAGTGCTCGAAGGGTCAGATTCAACTCTCAAGTTGCTATACCAACTAATGAAGTAAAGAAGGAAGATATGGAGAGGGTGAAGCAGACGGTGAAAGAGCAAGATGATTCCAAAAAGGAGGATATCAAGAAAGAAGAAGATAATGGTAAAGAGCCAGTAGTGATGGGTAAAGATGGTATTTTAAGGTATAGAGTGATCCAGCCTAGTGAACCTGAGAACTCTTTTCAGAATGATTATCATAAATACGTCAACTATACCCTTTTGCCATTGACCTTAGCTACTTTTGGTTCCGTCATGTATACAGGTGTAGTTCACCCGCTATTAGACACCTCACTAAGCACACTATTCCTGGTATCCACTCATTACCATTTCACCAGCTGCATCTTAGACTATATACCGAAGGAGAAATTCAAGAGACTGCATAAATTGGCCATGTACCTGTTATACAGCGCTACGGGACTCGGGTTATTCGGTATTTACGAGATGGAGACGGAAAGTAACGGATTTGTAGACTTGGTGAGGAGGTTATGGTCAGAGGACGACTCACAATTATTCTTCAGAAAATAGTTTTGCTATCTATATGCATGCCTTGTGAAGTACTTCTCTTTTGTAAATATTAAATATACATATATAATTAAAAAAAAAAAATGGTTTAAATACAATATGTTACTAATCCTACATTAAGAAAACTGTTGATGATTGTAAAAATTTGAATATACTAATACGATATGTCTATGGCATTATATTATACTATTTATAGCTATTTCCCTGCAAGAAATGAGGAAGAGTATGCCGATCTAAGCATCAAGGTCTTGCAACTTATTAAACATGCCATTTTAGTATAGTGGTTAGTACACATCGTTGTGGCCGATGAAACCCTGGTTCGATTCTAGGAAATGGCATTTATTTTTTTATTTTTTATTTATTTACACTGACGTATTCAGTGAGATTTTAGATATTCAATACACTTACTACTAAAATATAACGAAAATAATACCAAGAAAAAGTTAAAGCTCAAACATACGGATTGTTTTAATATCTTGAATATTATCATTACATCATAAAAAAGTTATATACTAGTTTTGACTAAAAAGAATACATGGGAAAAAAAAAATGGAATAGACATAAATTATAAACAATGGATTTGCCGATAAATAAAGAAGATAATCACAAACAGCTCAGAGAACAAACTGGAAAACACAAGCTTTTTTTTGGTTTTTTTCTAAGAGCTATTTTACTTTGCTAACTTTGTTAAGATTTCGGCGTTGTTTGCACCTCCTAATCTTTCAAATTCGTCTCCTCTTGTCAACATGTCAGCCAGAAGCTTGTGATAAGGAGGAATACCAGCTCCATCCTTTTCAACTGGATTGTTCTTCAACACTTCGTTGAAATAGTTGTGGTAGATATCACCATCGTAGTAACCAATTGGAGCATTCAACATTCCATCTGGCCACTTGAATGCATCAGTCAATGCAATACATTCTTTTCTGATTTCAGGCAATAGTTGCAACAATCTTGGTTGGACAACCTGGGAGATTTGGTCTGGACTCAAAATCTTGAATTGTTGGAATTCACCAGCATGCTTATCAATGAAATACAAGGAGAACAATTTGTAAACCTTCCATAGCTCTTCCTTGGTCTTTGGACAAGTAACATAGGAGTCTGTTGGTGAGTTCAACTTCTCATAGTATGTGTTCAACATAACGTACAAAGCATGGAATTTAGAAACCATGACAAGAAGCTTCGAAGCACTATCTAGGTCCTTAGTCTTTTCAACCTGTTTTGCAATGTGCCTCAACAACTTCAACAAAGCAACTGCCCAGATATTGGTGTAGTCATACAGGCTATCCAACTTATTTTCAGATGAAGTAGTGAAAACCTTACGGATAAATTGTGGGTCCAAGTATTTGAAGGATCTGCCATCCAACTCCTTGTTATATTTACCTTTAGTAGCAGAGTCAACAAATTTCTTCAGGATAGACTTGGCGGAGGTCAATGACAAGATGTTGTTGTCACCTTCCCAAGTACATTGAACGACCCAATCGTTGTAACCCTTACCGAAAGCATTGTAGCCCGAATAACCGTGACCACCACAAGTTTGTCTCAACTCATCAATCAATTGGGCAACAAGCCATGTATTAGTGGCTTTCAAACTGGCACTGTCAATAAACAAGTTCTTCAATTTTTGGCCAACAACAAGTAAGGCTCTCTTGTCATTCTTAGAAGAGGCGGCATACAATTCATCTAGAGTGCTGTAGTAGTAGTTCAACAAACTGAAAGAGGCTGGAGAGATAACGTATGGAATCACAATTTGTGGTAGAACACGGTATTGGTGCAATGGATAATCAATCAATTGCTTTTCAGGCTCACCAGGCTTCTCAGCGAATTGTTGTCTACCAACAGCATAACGGGTTGCAATTGTGGCAAACTTGGAACCGAATCTGAAAGAGTCCATAACCATGTTAACTCTACCACTCAAAAGTGCACTGTAACCAGAAATTTGATCCATTTGAGGGTCAACTTGAACAGTTGGTTGGCTGCCCAAGTTTCTGTGGACCTTGGTAAATCTGGATAGCATAAATTCTCTTGGGATAACCACATTTCTGAACTGAATCCAACCATTATCAATACCATCACGGCCCATCTTAGCACCGATATCACCGATAGTGACACCAGGCATCAACTGCAAAGTGGATGGGTCTCTCAAAGGCACGACAAAAGTCTTCACACCGTAGTCCTTACCGTTAACCTTTAATCTAGCATAACAAGCAGTGTGTGTAGCAGAATGGGCGGCACCACCGATCCACCACTTTGTAGCAGCCAGGTCTGGGGTATTGATGACAAAAGTATCTGATTCTTGGTCATACGTGGCTGTAGTCTGTAATTGAGCGACGTTAGAACCGTGTCCCAGTTCTGTCATTGCAAAGCAACCGTAGATTCCCTTAATCAACAGGGCACCTCTAGTCTGTAGCCAGTATTTGATCTGTTCATCTGTACCGTTACCCTTGATACAGTTCCCGAATAAGCCCAAATGAACACCGATTCTTGTTGAAAGTTGTGGGTCCATGTTGGCCACCAGCGACAATCTCTTGTCGAAGATGGACAAGTCCTTGTTAGTCAAAGAAGGCGTAGTGTTATCGTTCAAATCCTGCAGGGATTTCAACAAGTCAGTGTCACGGAAATGCTTCCTCACACTCTTGATGTCCTGCTCCATGTACAAAGCCATTCTAGCAATCTTCTTGACAGTCACCTCTCTTTGCTCCAGCTTGGTCAAGTCGTAAGTGGAGGTGTCAGTCTTAATAACGGGATCATGGGCAAGCTGGTCCACCAAAAGATGAGTCAAGTCTCTAGATTGGGGATCACTCTCCAAAAAAGTATTGATCTGATCGATATCCAGCGCAGACCCTTCTCTCTCCCTCTTAATAAACTTCTGAGGATCTAACACCGTAGCATCCGGATTAACCGTGGTAAGTCTGGTCATTTTTTTTTTGTGTTTATTTTCTTACAATATATATTCGTAGTGTATACGATTATTGGTATTACTATTATTAAAATGAAATGTTAAAGAAACCAAGAAAGAACAAGAAAATGAATCAAAGCGACTCTTTATATACGTTGTCTTTGTAAGAAAATAAAAACAAAGTCTTTTCCACCTACTCTCGGCGTTAATCTCTTTCCAGATCAAATAAACAATGTAGTTCACTCTGTTTCTCCATTAGTCCCCCCTCCTCCTACTTCCTGCCCTGCCCTGCCTCCCCCCTCATCCGCCCTTGATTTCTGGTTTTGGAAAAGACGACACGTCCTAGCAGTAACTTATTTTCTCGGAGAGAGAGAGAGAAGGACCACAACTTGCTTTGACACATGATGTGACCTTTTCCCTCACACCCCCCGCCCCTCATTTTTTCATTTTATTTAATATTGGGGTTCTTGCCCTTTTCCTCCATTGTTCGGATTTTATTTTATTTTATCTCTTGCTAGCCCCACACACAGCCTCCCCACAAACATACATAGAGCACCTGGCCCATTTTTCTTTCTCCGAGAAAAAAGAGATGTGGTGATCACCTTTTTTTTTTTTTTTTTTTTTTCTGAGGCTCGGAGTTAATTCTATTTCGGAGCTAAATAACTTTGCGTAGATGTACGGACACGAACCTGCACGTGGCACGCCCCAAAAAATCAACACTCTATATGCCTATATACGGAGTTGCATTTCATGATACGTATAAAATTACCACACATAACTATAATTTCGTACGAGATTCCCGCTGTTGAAAAAACTGCTTTCTAATACATTTTGTTGAGTGTGGTGGGGCTTTACGGAAATAAAAGCGGAGCAAAAAGTACAAACTGTGCTTGGCGGTTAATATACCTTAAAAGGTAATGAGATCTGGAACAAAATTAGCCAAACGGAAAAAATTGGGGTAATTACATTTCCCCATTTTTCCTCTGCAGACATCTCTTTTTTTGAAAACGTATAAAAGGGGGAGTAAAAGTTAATGTAGCAATTTATTTTTTCTTTCTTCTACAAAGTTATTGTTCGTAATTAAAAGATGTCAAAACTCTTCTACAATTATCATTAACTACTAACAGGTCACTGAGTATGTATCGTTGAACAGTACTTTTATTTTTATTTTTTTTTTTTTATCTTCACAAAGGGGAGGGGCGAGGCCGTTGTGTTATTTTTTTTGATCGAGATATTTTTTTTTTTCTTTGTTTTTTTGTCTCTTTCTCTAACTTTCTTTTGAAAAGGGAGGGTTTTTTTTATTTTATTTTATTTTTTTAGTGATTTAAAGAGTATTAAAAAGGGTTCTTTTTTTAATTTCAATTTTATTTCTTTTTTTCTATTTATTCAATTGGTTAATTTATAAACAAATAAAAAGACCAAAACAGCAACATTATTTTTTTTTTAAATGAGTGATCTGCCTATTGAGTTCACTGAACTGACAGATCTGACGGCGCTCGGGATTTCACCGCAGTCGCTAGATTTCAGATCTACTACTTTTGAAAGTGATCACTATGTTACTGTAAGAGAGACAATTGATGGCAACAACTCTGTCGCCATTGTTGACTTGGCTAATGGTAACACTGTGACACGTAAGAATATGGGTGGTGATTCTGCCATCATGCACCCTTCACAAAATGTTATATCCGTGAGAGCTAACGGTACTATTGTGCAGATCTTCAACTTGGAGACAAAAGCCAAACTTAAGTCCTTTACATTGGATGAACCTGTTATCTTTTGGAAATGGTTGACTGAACAGACACTGGGTTTTGTTACAGCTCGTTCTGTACTTGTGTGTTCCGTGTTTGATGGTAACGTTACCGGTAAGCCACAAGTGTTGACACAGAGACATGCTTCTTTAAATAACACACAAATCATTAACTTCATCTCTAATGAGAAGGAAGATTGGTTCGCTGTGGTGGGTATCTTACAGGAAAACGGTAGAATTGCCGGTAAGATTCAGTTGTACTCTAAGCAACGTAACATCTCCCAAGCAATTGATGGTCACGTCGCTGTTTTCACTAAGATCCTACTAGAAGGCAACGGTGCCGCTCCAGTACAAGTTTTTGTCACAGGTAACAGAAACGTGCAAACCGGTAACGGTGAATTGAGAATCATCGAAATCGATCACGATAACTCTTTGCCAGTGCAATACCAAAAGAAAACTGCTGACATTTTCTTCCCACCAGATGCCACAAACGATTTCCCATTATCTGTCCAGGTCTCTGAGAAGTACGGTATCGTCTACATTCTAACCAAATATGGTTTCATCCACTTGTATGAATTGGAAACCGGCACCAACTTGTTTGTCAATAGAATTACAGCTGAATCTGTATTTACCTCTACTTCTTACAACAACAAGAACGGTATTGCCTGTATAAACAAGAAGGGTCAAGTGCTTGCTGTTGAAGTAGACACTACTCAGATTGTTCCATACATCTTGAACAAGTTGGCCAATGTTTCCTTAGCATTAACAGTTGCTACAAGAGGTGGTTTGCCAGGTGCAGATGACTTATTTACTAAACAATTTGAGTCTCTATTGAACTCTGGTGACTATCAAAACGCTGCAAAGGTTGCTGCTTCTTCCACTTCATTGAGAAACCAAAACACCATTAACAGATTGAAGAATCTACAGGCAGCTCCAGGTGCTATCTCCCCAATCTTGTTGTACTTCTCCACTTTGCTGGACAAGGGTAAGCTAAATAAGGAGGAAACCATCGAATTGGCCAGACCAGTCCTACAACAAGACAGAAAACAATTATTCGAAAAATGGTTGAAAGAAGATAAGCTAGAATGTTCTGAGGAATTGGGTGACATTGTCAAGCCATTCGACAACACATTGGCCCTTGCTTGTTACTTGAGAGCCAACGCTCACGCTAAGGTTATCTCTACTTTGGCTGAACTACAACAATTCGAAAAGATTATTCCATACTGTCAAAAGGTTAGCTATCAACCAAATTTCTTGGTCTTGCTTTCCCAATTGATTAGAACCTCACCAGACAGAGCTTCTGAGTTTGCAATTTCTCTATTGCAAAACCCAGAGACTGCTAGCCAAGTAGATATCGAAAAATTAGCTGATTTGTTCTTCTCACAAAATCACATTCAACAAGGTACTTCTCTGTTGTTGGATGCATTGAAAGGTGATACCCCAGACCAAGGTCATTTACAAACTCGTGTTCTAGAAGTTAATTTATTGAATGCACCACAAGTTGCTGATGCTATCTTGGGTAACAATATCTTCTCTCACTACGATAAGCCAACAATCGCCTCTCTAGCTGAAAAGGCTGGCTTGTATCAAAGAGCTTTGGAAAATTACACCGATCTAAAGGATACCAAAAGATGTATTGTTCACACCAGTAGTCTTCCAGTCGATTGGTTGATCGGTTACTTTGGTAAATTAAACGTTGAACAATCTCTAGCTTGTCTAAGAGCATTGATGGATGACAACCTACAAGGTAACATTCAGATTGTTGTTCAAGTTGCTACCAAGTACTCTGACCTAATTGGTTCCAACACTTTGATTAAGTTGTTTGAAGAGTACAGAGCTACTGAGGGTCTATACTATTACCTTGCTTCTTTGGTCAACTTAACCGAAGACAAGGATGTAGTTTATAAGTACATTGAAGCTGCCGCTAAGATGAACCAATACAAGGAAATCGAAAGAATTGTTAGAGACAATAACGTTTACGATCCAGAAAGAGTCAAGAACTTTTTGAAGGAAGCTAACTTGGAGGATCAACTTCCATTAGTCATTGTTTGTGATCGTCACAACTTTGTTCATGAACTGATTTTGTACCTATACAAGTCCCAAAACTTGAAGTATGTTGAGACATATGTCACCCAAGTTAACCCAAGCAAAACTCCTCAAGTTGTTGGTGCTTTGCTAGATATGGACTGTGATGAGAAGTTTATCCAAGATTTACTACAATCTGTTTTGGGTCAAGTTCCAATTGATGAATTGACTGAGGAAGTTGAAAAGAGAAATAGATTAAAGTTGTTGTTACCATACTTGGAACAAACATTGCAACAGGGTTCTCAAGAACAATCTGTTTACAATGCCTTGGCTAAGATTTACATTGACTCGAATAACTCTCCAGAAAAGTTCTTGAAGGAAAATGACAAGTATGACACTCTTGATGTTGGTCGTTACTGTGAAAAGAGAGATCCATACCTAGCTTATATCGCTTACGAAAAGGGTTCCAATGACGCTGATTTGATCAGAATCACTAATGAGAACACAATGTACAAATACCAAGCTAGATACTTGCTAAAACGTTCTGATCCAGAACTATGGAACCAAGTCTTGGACTCTGAAAACATTCACAGACGTCAATTGATTGACTCCATTATTTCTGTCGGTATTCCAGAATTAAAGGATCCAGAACCAGTTTCGTTGACTGTCCAAGCTTTTATGACCAACGGCCTAAAGCTTGAATTGATCGAGTTACTAGAAAAAATCATTTTGGAACCATCTCCATTCAACGACAACACCGCTTTGCAAGGTCTTTTGCTCCTATCCGCAATTAAGTATGAACCTACAAAGGTTTCTGGTTACATTGAAAAACTGGAAAACTACGATGCTGATGAGATTGCTCAATTGTGTGTTGAACATGGTCTAACTGAAGAAGCCTTTGAAATCTACGACAAACATGAAATGCACTCTAAGGCATTGAAGGTTTTGATCGAAGATGTCATGTCTTTGGACAGAGCTATGACTTATGCTGATAAAATCAATACTTCAGACTTGTGGTCTCAATTGGGTACTGCTCAATTGGATGGTTTGCGTATCCCAGATGCTATCGATTCTTACATTAAGGCTAATGATCCATCCAACTATGAAAATGTTATCGATCTTGCCGAACAAGCTGGTAAGTTTGAAGAGTTGATTCCATACTTATTGATGGCCAAAGAAACTTTGAAGGCCTCTAAGATTGACGGTTCCCTTGTCTTGGCTTATGCCCAATTGGATAAGTTACATGAGATTGAAAACTTGCTAAGTGGCTCTAACTCTGCTAACTTGGAAGAAGTTGGTGACAAGCTTCTGGAAAGCAAGAACTACAAGGCTGCCAAACTATGTTACTCCAGTGTTTCTAACTACTCTAAATTGGCTTCTACTTTAGTTTACTTAGACGACTACCAAACTGCTGTTGACACTGCCAGAAAGGCCTCTAATATCAAGGTTTGGAAGCTTGTTAACAATGCTTGTATTGACAGAAAAGAATTCAGATTAGCTCAAATTTGTGGTTTGAACTTGATTGTACATGCTGAAGAATTGGATGAACTTGTTGAAAAGTACGAATCTAACGGTTACTTCGAGGAACTTATTTCATTGTTCGAAGCTGGTTTGGGTCTAGAGAGAGCGCACATGGGTATGTTCACTGAATTGGCAATTTTGTATGCTAAATATGACACCGCCAAGACTTATGACCACATAAAGTTATTCTGGTCTAGAATCAACATTCCAAAGGTCATTAAGGCTGCTGAAGATGCACATCTATGGAACGAATTGGTGTTTTTGTACGCACACTATGATGAATGGGATAACGCTGCTTTGACTATGATCGAGAAGTCAACTGATAACTTTGACCACGCCTATTTCAAGGACATTATTGTCAAGGTTGCTAACTTGGAGATTTACTACAAGGCTATTAACTTCTACGTTAAGGAACACCCATCTCTACTGGTTGATCTATTGTCTGTATTAACTCCTAGATTGGATATTCCAAGAACTGTCAAGATCTTTTCTCAATCCGACAACTTACCATTGATCAAGCCTTTCTTGATCAATGTTCTGCCAAAGAACAACTCCATTGTCAACAAGGCTTACCACGATTTGATGATCGAGGAAGAAGACCATAAGGCTTTGCAAAGTGCTGTCGATTCATACGACAAGTTTGACCAATTGGAATTGGCATCCAGACTAGAGAGTCATGATCTAATTTTCTTCAAGAAGATTGCAGCTCTACTGTATCGTAGAAACAAGAAGTGGGCCAAGGCCTTAGATATTTTGAAGGAGCAAAGACTATGGAAGGAAACCATAGAAACTGCTGCTATTTCTCAAGACACCAAGGTGGTTCATGACCTGTTGTCATACTTTGTCGACACCGGTAACAAGGAAGCCTTTGTTGCTTTGTTGTACACCGCATACAACTTAATCAAGTACGACTATGTTCTTGAGGTTGCTTGGTTGAACTCATTGGAAGATTACATCAAGCCATACGAGATCTCAGTCAAGAAGGAACAAACTCAAGCTATTGAGAAGCTGACTGAAGAGTTTGCTGGCAAGGCCAAAACCTCTGAGAACAGAGATGGTGAACCATTGATGTTGATGAACGCTGCTATGCATTCTCAATCCACCGGTTTTTGAGATTGAAAAAAAGCCCATTAATGATTTAAGATAAGCAACTATCAATAATTTATTCCAACGAAGGAACGTGTCCTATTAAAGAACTCTCTGTATTTTATATTTTCTACAATAAAAAAAAACAACTAACAAATAAAACTAACTAAACTCTAAATAGTAGAACTCTTAAAAATAAAGTAAAACAAAAAAAAAATATTGAATATTTATAAAAACAAAATTTAAACACAACGTTGCATAACTGAACCTCGTGAAAATGAAAGGATAAAAAAAACAACATTAGAACGTACTTAATCTATAAGAAAAGTGTTTGGTAGAATTATAAATATTTATAAAAAAAGAATAACGTATTATCATAGAACAAAATTCGAATAAACGAATAACAAACATCGAGAGCAATAAACAACAACAACAACAACGTAGAATGGCTATTGTAGTGGTGCATACAAGATTTGGGTGACGTATTTCCTCTTGTATCTCACGATGGATGCCACACAAAGAGTATTGTGCTTGATACTACTTGTTGCCAAGTGATTTAGAATAACATGATTAGGAATAGGGAGTGCACCTGAGTTGTTTTCATTTGATGACTCACCTTGTGCACTAGAGTAGCTATTAAGTATAACATTCTCCAGGTGAGGTGGTAATTGTGGGGGTGTTAGCCATGCCATATTTTGGTGATTATTCTTTTGTTGGTTCAGAGTTAAGTAGTATTGTTCCATGACATTTGGGTCGGTGAAGACAGCTGGAATGTCCTGTGTGTATTCGAAGTTTGGTTTTAGCGGTGTTGTATCATGAAATCTGCTGTAACCGTTACCCAAATCATCTGGTTCCCTCTCAATCTCGAGTGCAATTCTGGATCTTGCACTCATAGGTTGTTTTCTATCGTCTTTAGAGGTTTGATCAGCAGATTCCCCTATTCTTTCTGGCTTTGTATTATCTTCTGGTTGCTCAGGTGGTGATATCTCCAAATAGTTGACGAAGTTACCCATTTGATCGGTTGCTGTGGGCAAGTAGTCACTGAACCTCAGCTCGTTATCAACAATAAATCTAAATCTGTGAGTACCTGGTGGAAGTTGCAACTTTACATGCAAAATCTCTGGCTGGTCCGGCATGGGGACCAACCCTATCATCTTCCTCCAGCCAGTAAAAGAACCGGTGACATAGACCTTATTACCGCCTTGTTGCCATGTAATATCCACTGGCACCATGTTGTTTGCTCGTGAGTCTCTTGATTGTTGTGACTCTGCGGTGGCACCGCCGGTACTACTGGCAGCACCCGCTGCTGATGCATTCGAGGTGGTACTCGTTTCGTTGCCTTTAGTCTCCGTTGTACTGTCCGTAGTCGCATCTGTGTTGTCAAACATCATGTTTGAGTCCGAGCCATTCTCTGCACTGTCTATACTACTGGCCACGCTGCTGTTCTCCTCTCCATCGAAATCAGACAGAGTTCCCGAGTAATGCTCCTCGTGTTTGGAGTACGGAGGAATCTCATCGTCATCGTCAAAGATCAGCGTCGATCTGGACCTGTGTCTCGTCGTAAGCTGCGGCTCCAATTCATTGGCACTGTCCACGTTCATCTGCGAGAAACTGTAGCTCAGCGGATCACTAGCCTTCGTGATCTCGGCATTCACATCCGACACGTCTATCATAGACGCATCCCTATTGTTGTTGGTACTTCTGTTATCAGACATCCTCCAATTGATATTGTTGTCTTCACTTTCTCTCTCGTCCTGCCTTCCACCTTCTTAAAATCTCAAACTGGTCAAACCACTGCCTCTTCCCCCCTTCTTCAAAATAAACCTTTCCCTTCCCAAATTAATTTTATTTTTTTTATGCTGATTGAAATTTTCACCAAACAAAAAAAAAAAAAAAAAAAACTTTTGGAAAAAGGGTACCGAGAGTCGTGAATGGTGATAAATTACACAAGACCGTCTTAACAACGTTTTAAATTATACCAAATATAATATTTGGTTTTGGTCACCATTTAGGGAATATATGATTAATTATATATGTTATAGTAGTATTGCGAAGTTGTTGCGTCCTGGGCCCGGGTTTATCTCCTTCTTTTTGGAGAACTTGAGGTGGTTCTGTTTGGGTTCCGATGACAGCTGCAATAAACAGTAGAAGAGTTTGCTGGAGCTATGTGACTTGACCAATTCAAACCCTAGATGGTTCATTAGCTGAGTGAAGTGGTCAATGGTTGTATAGCGGGAGTTGGTGACACATGGAAGCGGCAGTACGACGAATACGTACGACGGTACTTCTGTTTTATCATTTGGTAAAAGAAACTGGGAGAACAGCTTGCACATTTGGCCTCTTTCCAATGGCGTGTTGACAAAGTTCAGCACCAGGGAGCAGCTGATGAGGTTAAACCTTTGCGTGTCCGCTTGTGGCAACGGGCGTTTCATGAAGTCCTGTCGTATGATGGCCTTGTCGTTGCTGTTGAGATCGATGCGTTCTACTTCTTGGAATACCTTGCTGGTCGAGATGTAGTTGGAGACGCTCAGACTTCCTATCTCCAGCGCCCTGAGATTTTTGTGCTGGTGGTAGTTAAGTTCCCTCAGCCATTTGACTAGCAGCTTCGATGAGTCTCCGCCACGGGACTTGTCCTGACCCACCGTGCTCGCGAGCTGATAGTTCTGCAGCCCGCCGCTGTGTATCTGTGCCTGGACATAGCCAAGACACCGTGCCAGCTGCGCCTGGTCTGTATCCCGTGCACTCAGGCTCAGCAATTGGGACTCCATAGCCGTGTTCCGGTCCTCCGACGCACCTTCGTCGTACGCTTTCTGCAACTGCCTGTGCTTCTGTAGGAACTGCTCCACGAGAGCAGAGTTGAACTGCTCGTCGTTGTCCCTGAACCGCTCGTCCAGCTTCAGCAGCTGGTTCAGCATGGCCCGCTTGTTGATCAGGAAATGGAACCGTCTGATCACTCTCCTGGCCTTCACAGGCTTGATCCGTGGAGCTGCCCTTCTCACACCAGTGATCCCTTGCTTTCTGCGCGACAACATAATAAAAGTCAGTTACCGAGAGTCAGTTACAAATGCAGAGAGATACCAGAGAGACACCTACCTAAGAAGTCCAAATATTCATGGCAGAGAACTGCTTTTAAGGCTCGAAGAACCATTGCTCAGGGCCCATCGCAAAACTAAAAAAATTTTATTTTCAGGCCTTCGTTGTGCGTGGTTTTCTGTGTGGAAGTGATTGAAAAAAAATTTTTCTTTTAGTTTTGCGATGAGCTTGCGATGAGCTTAATATATTTGAACCATGATGGGAGAAGTACTGCTAGAAACAACAAGTGCTGAGTACACTACGACTGCAATAGCTAACGAAATGGGTAAGATTGTTACTGACAAGGAGTTGAGGTGGAAGAAAGTGGAAGTTCCTGACACTTTGGATGATTTTGGTGGGTTCTACGGACTAGAAGAGATTGATGGTGTTGGTGTGAAGGTGGTCAATGGGCAAGTCCAGTTTATCGCAAAGGAGGAGAACGTTCGCGAAGAAGGAGAAGAATCAGAGGATGATTTCTTTGACTTTGGTGAGGAAGTAGAGGTGCATGAGGAGGAAGAGGAGGAGCAAGAGCAAGAAGAGGAAGAACAAGAGGAAGAGGGAAAAGAGCATGAAGAAGAGGAGCATGAGGAAGAAAAGGATCAAGAAGAAGAAGAACAAGAGCAAGTAGAAGAACAAGATCAGCTGAAAGAAAATGTCTTTTCTGCCGATGTGGATTTGGAAGATGTTAACGTTGATTTGCCTGGGTGGACTGACACTGTACAGTTGTCAATGACAACTCTTACGGGGCTATCTAACTTGGGTTTTCAAAACATGACACAGATTCAAAGGATGTCTATTCCACCAGCACTCGAAGGTGAGGATATTATGGGTAAGGCCTCTACTGGTTCTGGTAAGACCCTGGCTTACGGTATTCCCATCATTGAGAAGATGGTCAAGTCACAGGACAAAACTAGAACTAACGGTATTATATTCACACCAACTAGAGAGTTGGCCCAGCAAGTGACGAAACACTTGACCCAAGTGTGTGATCTACTGATGAAGAAGAACCCGTACATGATACTGTCCCTAACCGGTGGTTTATCCATTCAAAAGCAAGAGAGACTTTTGAAATACGAAGGTGGTGGTAGAATCGTAGTCGCGACACCAGGTCGTTTCCTTGAACTTCTGGAGAAGAACCCTGATTTGGTCAAAAGATTTGCCAAGACAGATGTACTGGTACTTGATGAAGCCGATAGACTACTACAGGATGGCCATTTCGATGAATTTGAGAAAATCTTGAAACACCTGAGTGTACAACGTAGGGCTCAACATATCAAGGAACACTGGCAAACAATGATCTTCTCTGCGACTTTTTCCACCGAATTATTTGATAAGCTGGCTAACAGTTCTTGGAAGAAGAACAAGTCAAATGAAGATGAGTCCGAAATGGAGGCAGTACTGAAGCATCTGATGAAGAAAGTCCATTTCAAATCAAAACCTTTACTTCTAGATGCTAATCCAAATGACAAGATAAGTTCTCAAATCAAAGAAGCCTTAATCGAGTGTGCTCCGCTAGAACGTGACTTGTACTGTTACTATTTTGTAACGATGTACCCAGGAACAACTTTAATCTTCTGTAACGCTATCGATTCCGTCAAAAAACTGAACGCCTTCTTGATTAATCTGGGTATTAACAGTTTCCAAATCCATTCCTCCATGACTCAGAAGAACCGTCTAAAGAACCTTGAGAAGTTTGAAGCCATGACTCAAAAGAATAACCACCTAGGAAAACCAACTGTTTTAATTGCCAGTGATGTGGCCGCTAGAGGGTTGGATATCAAGGGAATAAAACATGTCATTCACTACCACTTACCTCGTTCAGCTGATATGTATATTCATAGATCTGGTAGAACAGCTAGAGGTGAAAACGAAGGTGTGGCAGTCATGATTTGTTCTCCACAAGAAGCTATGGGCCCACTACGTAAGTTGAGACGTATTCTATCTTCTAAATCAGAAAAGGCTAGCTATGGTGTCAAAAAGAAGTGGCAACAAACCGTCCCATTGCTACCAATTGAGATGGATATTGTACAGCAACTGAGACAGAGAAGTGAATTGGCTAGTGAGCTAGCAGATCACGAAATTGCATCTAAGTCCTTAAGAAAAGATGACAATTGGTTAAGAAACGCTGCCGATGAACTAGGAATAGATATTGATTCAGATGATGAAGAAAAAGATATTATTTTGGCTAAGAACAAAAATAAAAAACTGAATAAAGTGGTAGATAAAAATGAGGCCAAGTCAATGAGAGCTGAATTGAACAGTCTGTTAAAAATGCCTATTAGGAAGGATCTAAGAAGAAGTTATCTAACTGGTGGCCTTGTTAATCTTGCTGATAGTTTAGTAAAGAAGAGAGGTCACAACAATATTATCGGTTATGAAAGGACTGATGCATTAGATGTAATAAAGAATGGCAAAAAGAAAAACAAAAAACAAAAGACCAAATAGCTAAACTCAATTTTATAGAACCTACATGCATTGTAAATTAATAAATATCATTCCATGGACAGGTGGTATCTGGGAAATCCGGTCAATAAGTTTACTTTTGATATATATATTTTTTTAGTCTTGTATTTAATTTTACAACAAGATGGAAAACAATAATATTTATGTTTCTTATTATAATCATTAAATTTACATAATGGTATAACTATATAACTATGCCATTTTTTTAAGATATGTATAGATATATATGCACTACTCAGTTAATAATTTAGAAATGTTCCAAATAACCTTGTAGACATATAGATTCTAAAACCATATATTTCAGTTAAAAAGACACTAATATATATTAGTTTCTATTATTTAAAATATTTATCTTTTATATAATCGGTGTGTCTAAGTGTGGTATATTGTACAAGTTGAATGTGCCCCTGCAATACTTTCGAATTACTACTAACTATAAATGAATTAAGAGTAGGAAAAAGTGTTAAGAAAATATCTCCATTGGTATAATAAGAAATCAAATTTGGTAATGTTCTTATTAGTTGTAATTATTAAACAAAAAATGCCGTTTTTTTTTTCTTTTAAAAAAAAAATGAATTTAAAAATATTAAAACCCCTTAAATGAAGTCGTAATCAGATTCAGCCTCATCGGAGTCAAAGTATTCATCCTCAGATTCATCAACCAATTGCTCGAAGTTGACCTTGTAACGCAAGATGGCACCAATACCACCGAAACCAGTAACGAACTGAGAACCTTCTTGGGACTTATCAGTAATGAATTCCAAAGCAGCACCGAAGCTCTTGTAGTTTTCAGCCAACCATTCAATCAAAGGTTGTTCAGAAACAACTTCCATCTCTTGGCCGGTAGCCTTGTCCATAGCATAGGACTTGTCCTTGGCGTCTGGTTCAGCAAACTTGATGACCTCACTGTCTTCAGAATTCTTGAATGTGTATCTAATGGTTTCCAAGTTCTCGAAGACGATCAACTTCTCAACAGCACCAAGGTCCAAAGCCTTCAAAGTATCATCAATACCATAACAGAACTTACCAGTATCCTGAGAAATTTCATCGAAGTATTCATCCAAAAGCTTCTTCTCTTGGACAAACTTAACGTTAGCCAAGGCATCAGCGGAAAGTTCGATAGCTTGGTTGAAACCATTTTCACCACCGTATGATATATCAACAATTTGGACAACCTTGGCAGCCAATCTTTGATCGAATAATTCGGACTTAGCCAAATCGGTCTTGAAATCAGCAGAACCAGCAAGGATCAGACCCTTCACGTTAACCTTATCGTTAGTGATGAAATTTTGGACAGCAACTTCAGCAACCTTTCTGACGTAGTTGTGTCTTTTTTCTTCTCTCAGACGTGCGAAACGAACAGCGGATTGACCACCTCTACCGTGCTTCTTTGGCAAATCGACTGTGAACTTGTGCAAGACTGTTCTGGTGTTACCTTGTAACAGACCGAACAAAGCACCTTGACCGTCCATGACAATGAAACCGAACTTGTCATCGGCCTCGAGCAGTTCAGCCAAGACTTCTGTGTGGAACTTGTTGTCACACAAGTACAGGGAGGTGTTGATAGGCTTGTATGGCTCGATATCAAAGGTAACCTTCTTTTCCTTACCATCCTCGGTAATGATATCACCACAGTACAGCACCAGACCGTTTGGTGGTAAACTATTGTACAATTTCAACTTCTGTTGTGTAGAGGTAATAGCGGAAAGCACAGAAAGACGGTTAACACGAGACTTAATGTTGGATGCAGTACCGTATTCTTCAGTCAACATCTTCTGGATCAAAGGAATCTGACCCTTTGGTGGGATAACCAAAGAAATCATAGAGGTACCGTTACCTCTAGCCTTTTCCAAAGACCTCACCAGCTTCTTAACCTTCCAGATTTCAATATTCTTCTCAGCGTCTGTATCCATGTCTTATCTTCCTTATTGGTTTTATTAGTTTCCAATTGCTTCTTAAAATTGAATGTGTCAATTTTTATTTAGTACTTCCACAATGAAATTTCAACTTTAATTTTTTTTTCAAATTTTATTTCATTGTACTTCAGAAAGCTCATCGCAAAAAAAGATTTTTTTTTTTCTTTGGTGCCGGCCACCCTCCCCCCCGTCCCCCGTTACCACACCCAAAAAACAAAAAAAATAAAAAAAATTTTTCATCGTTATCAGGGATAGTTCAGTAACGTGATATGATGTATGAAGGTATATTGCACGTGTTGTTACGTTAATGGGTATATGCTTCTAAACGAATACACGTGTGTTCGTAATAGCGGATATTATATTTGACGTATTTACCACATGACTGTGTATCACAAGTAACGGATTTGTGGGGGGAGGTATTTTTTCAATTTTTGCTTGCTTGGGGGGGACAGATTATTATTTCGATTAATATTTGTATATAGTTGAACATTGAATTGGAACAGAATCACAGCAAAAGGGGTACAAAGACCAAGATGATGTGGCTTAGGGGGTTACGGTTCAATGTTAGAGCCGTTAGAAGTTTCAGTTGTAGCAGTTTATTAAAGGAAGAGTACCGCAATGTTGCCGCGGCAGGCCCCATCAAGATCACTAGGATTGTTCCCAAGTCACTAACATTCTACTCTGCTAACCCACCTCATGAGGAGAAGATCGCGAAGCTGGAGTCATTGCTGAGGAAATATAACTTGCCTACAAGTGAGAAACTGGGCATATCAGAGCAGAACAAGAGACCCTCGTGGATATCGTTTTCCGACTATGCGTTGATCGGTGGAGGTACTAGGTTGAAACCTCGCCACTACGAGCATCTGGTACAGCTGCTGAACAAGCTCAACAGCATCGACCCGCAGCTGACTAACACGGAGATTAAGAATGAATTGGCCAAGTACGTGAGGAAGACCAACGCGCAATCGCAGCAACAGAAACGCCAGGAACTGGATCAATTCGGTAGAAGTGTTGCCGTTGGTAAGAGGAAGGCCGCCACCGCTAAAGTATACCTGGTCAGAGGTAACGGTGACATACTTGTAAATGGTAGACAACTAAATGACTATTTCGTGAAGATGAAAGACAGAGACTCCATTGCTTACCCACTAAAAGTTGTCGACTCTCTAGGCAAATATAACGTCTTCGCAACCACCACCGGTGGTGGACCGACTGGCCAAGCCGAGGCAATCATGCACGCCATCGCCAAGGCCCTCCTTGTATTTAACCCACTATTAAAACCAAGACTCAGAAAAGCAGGCGTAATCACCAGAGACTACAGACATGTCGAAAGAAAGAAACCTGGTAAGAAGAAGGCAAGAAAGATGCCAGCCTGGGTCAAGAGATAATCCGTTACATTGGTTTTTATTTTTTTTTTTTTTTTTTTTTGTTGGTTACTTGTATATAAAACTTTCCTTGTATAAATTCTAAGAAAAAAAGAATCAAACTTAAAATCCTTCCAAAGCCTTCTCATAAGATATGTGCAGGTTTATTAAGTTCCTGCGTTTTGTAGGTACATTAACTCGTAATGACATATATAGGCTGTATAAAAATATAAAATTAATAATAATAGTAAAAATAAATGATTTACGGTATTCTGTACGGAAATTTCTGTGCGGCTATAACAAGTGAAAAAATTAAAAAAAAAAAAAATTTAGTTGACTGACAGTTAGTTACCACTAATTGCTATTTCAAATGACCTCATCGGAAAACCACACATTCTAACTGGTTTTATTTTTTTACTGGATCATTAAAACAACGGAATAATCAAGAATAACATACAAGGGATAATCACATAATATATTCATATGCTAGTTCCGATAGATTTTACAAGGAGAAATATCAGTGAGATTGCTGGCTCCATCTCTATTGCGTGCTGGGTGGTGGTGTTTGTACCGCAGATATATGAGAACTTCAGACGGAAGTCAAGTGAGGGTCTCTCGCTGCTTTTTATTATCCTGTGGCTGATTGGTGATATATTCAACGTTGCTGGTGCGATAATGCAGCATCTGTTACCCACCATGATTATCCTTGCCGCATACTACACTATAGCTGATATTATCTTGTGGTTTCAATGTATATGGTACAATAAGAAAGATGCAAATGGAGATAGGACTGCATCAATGAATAGGACTAAAACCTCCGTCACTAAAAAATCTTTACCAGAAGAAATTGAGTCGACTATCATTGAGGAAACACTAGAGGCTGGGGCTGAATACGAACCTATGATCTCTGGTGACACACTAACCAACGATAGTACCGCAAGAAGACATCATGAGTTTAGCACAACTTCAACTACCACTTCAACCGGTGGAGCGATCGAAATAGATGTCGAAAACGGGTGTGCTTCCAGTAAAGTAAGAAGAAAAGAAAACTATTTATGGGATGCGTGTATCGTTATCTCTGTTATGTTTTCAGGGTTCTTGTCGTGGTATATATCGTATTGTAATAGCTACAATAAGAGAAATACATCTACAAAAACGAAAGCTCCTGTTGGTAATGCAGAAGATATGCATCTAGTGGCTCAAATATTTGGTTATCTAAGTGCAGTACTTTATTTGGGATCTCGAGTACCCCAAATTCTACTAAATTATAAGAGAAAATCATGCGAAGGCGTCTCTTTACTATTTTTCCTATTTGCATGTATAGGAAATCTTACTTTTATCTTTTCTGTTCTAGCAGTATCTCTTGAGAGTCATTATCTGTTAGTGAATGCTTCCTGGTTGATAGGTAGCGCAGGGACTCTGATTCTTGACATGACAATATTCTGTCAATTCTTTGTCTACAACCATGACAAAAATTTTTGAAAAACATTTCAAGTCATTTTGCTAAAAGGCAGTTCATTTTGCATATATCACAAATACATTTGCATATATAGTTTATTTTCATCCAAGGAAATAAACAAGAACATTATTTAATGGTTATCATGATTATTATAAGCACCATATAGAATATTAGTGTTTCAACTACAATTCAGCTTTAAATTTATTTTTGAAGATGTGTGTAAGTTTTTGTGTCAAGTTATGAAATGACACTATCGTTGCGAGAGAACGGATAATTTATGATCTCAAAATAAATACAATTTACATTCTTGAGAATTATCCTACATATACCTGTTGATTATAAAAATACATTATTCAGCAAGATGTCAGTTAGGTGTTTCATTTGTTGGACGGAAAATAATCAATAGTACAAAATCGAAGAAACAAATGACCGACAATAGGGATAATGGTATCGAAGATTCAATCAATGATATTTTTGACTGTTATAATACAAATGATGTTTTATACAACAGAACAGATATTATTGATCTAAACCTTAAAAGTTTTGAATATGAGGATCATAATAATAACAAAACCTTAGGAGGAAATAATATAAAGCCCAATCCTGAATCACAAACTATACTAGGTTTAATGTCCTTTAGAAACTGGTTATTTGGGAAAAGCTCTTCCGATACAGACCATTCACATGGAGGTAATGTAGAGCTTGCAGTTTCAAATGCAGACTTATCAGAATCCAGAAATACATCCGTTGAATATCCAACACGTAGAGGTCTTAAATCGATCTTTCGAAGAAATAGTGTAAAAAATGAAGAATGTCTGGATTCATCAACATCTAAACAAGACCGTAAGTGCTGGAAAATTTTACATAGTAAATTCTCAAGGGACAAACTGAGAATAGGCTCCAATGAAAATATAGCTGGTCCACGCCAAATTAAATCTGCTTCATCATCAAAAAACATTGAAAGACTAACACTTCAGTTGTCAGATTTATCACCTATTTCAATTAGAGAAAGAAATGTTTTATCACACAATGGCAATCTTCTTTGCAATAGTTCTTCAAGTTCTATTGAAAGAGCAGTCACGATTAGGAAAAACTTGAACGAGATTTTGTTTCCTGCAAGTCCTGTTGATGATACTGGGACCTCACCACAACCAAATGAAAATATGGGTGAGAGTATACAAATTAATAGCAGCAAACAAATCTTTGCAACTGAAAATGATAAACACGAGGAGGAAATTTACTTAAATGTCACAAATGCCACTTCAGGTAGTAATTTCAGTGAGTCAAATAGTTTTCATACCATTGAATCTCATGTTGATACCAAAGGTTTTTCTAAAAATGATTCAAACGAAATGATCAAATTAAACAACCTTTCAAAAGATAATAATGGAAGCCAAGATAGCTCTGGAAACAAGCTAAAAGTAATGTTTCCATCTGTTTTTAAACCAGCTATGACTATTTCAAATAGAGTTTTTGAAACAGAAGATATTAGGATGGATCATCTCAAGAAAGATATAGATTTTATCTCCGAAAATCCTGAAATAAAACAAGAAGAGGAATTTGAGGGCTCTTACAGCTCAGAGGTATCCCCATCAACTCCTATTGAAGAAGCCGGACCTTATAAATACATCTTTCCTTCTCCACCATTTCCAACTGAAACTCATGAAAACATCGACAATCTTCTGATTGATAAAAATTCCATTATTTTTAATATACTTTTACAATGTTTTGAAGAGTTGAATCTTAACTGCTATATTACCATGCTTAGTTGTTGTTCCGTCAAAGAAGTTAGCGAAAAAATACTGCATGGCATCGTTACCATGAAGATGAAATTCAGCGAACCCAATAAAACTAACATTGTTGGCCCACCTTCTAAAAGTAAGAATGATGAACATGCAGACAACTCTAATATTGGAAATCATATAACATCTGATGGTGGTAGTTTAAATAGCGAAGGTTTCCCATTAGCTTCTATAAAAGAGAATCAATTCTCGAGTATTCAGTTCGAAAATTTAAGAAATGAAAACATCTTACTTCAGAAGAATTTAGAAGAACTCAAATCAGAGAAATTTCAATTGGAATTAAAACTAGAAAGCATTAATAAAAAATATGCTGAAATCATGAAACTAAAGCAGATTCAAACTACCTCTTATAAAGCAAACTCCAATAAAAAAAAAATGCAATCAAAAAGAATGAAGAATAATCACCTCTATGAAAGTCTAAGGAAATATAGGTATGTTTCAGTTGAATTCATAAGCATATTCCAGAAGTATCTAGAAGATATGGCTTTACGATTTAATATCGAAGACCAATCTCATTGCAATATGTTTCTATCATCACTTTTGTCAGCCATGAGAACAAACAACTTAAAATACATAGAAGAGAGGGCATTACGAAATTGCGTTCAAGAAATATTGACGTTTATATCTAATGTATTTGAGATTTTATTTCAACAATCTTCTGAATTCCAGCATAATGAATTAGCTGTTCACTTTTTAATGCGTGAACTAAAGAATCTTCGAAGAGTACAGAATTTGATCACCATAAATCATAGAAGCTTAAGTGATATACCACACAGTAACTGATGCTAAGTAAAAGTGCTTTCTTTATGCAATTATATATAGAGTTTTGATAGCTAATTTCTAATACATTATATACTTTTTTATTTTTCTGAAATATATCTCCCCTTGGGACTATAGGTTGTAACATAATACTCTATGACAGAATCAGTTTGAACTTCTAAAACTTATAAATAGGATTGAACAAGATAAGAAGAAAAAAAAAAAAAGAAAAAAGAAAAAATAAATAAAAAAAAGACAATAAAAAGACAATAAAACGCTACAGGTCTATGTCACAATCATACCTATGAATATGAAAATAGCATATCTCTATCTGAAAAAAACAGGCCTTGTAGTAAGAAATCTTGAAACTCGTCAATACTATCATATGGACTCGTTTCCAGCACCGGATCGTATAGATCAAGTGGTAAAATTGATCTGTCCTCAATTTCTCGCTCTTTATCGATCTCCTCTTCGGAAATTGTAATTTCTTGATCTTTACATTTTATAATGTTACCACCTCCAAATATTGGGGTACGTAATATTTTTAATGCCTCGGTATTTAACTTTGTGAAAATACTTAGTTCCTTAGCATTTTCATCGTCTTGAGAGCTTATGTCTATTCCATTTATATAATCTGTATTATCATTAGGATCTCCGGAGTCCTCTTTGAATAAACCCATAATATTGACAAATGCCTCAAGCTGTTTTAGGATATCTTCTTTAATTGATGTTTTTGTCTGGACCAATCGAACAAGGAGAGGGCTTAACGATTTGGATTTGATGTTGAAGTTTTGTTTCGATTTCTCATCATTCTTAAAATTTTTAGTGATGCTATGTAGCAAAAAAGTAAAGAAAAAAATCGACATATTCCATTTCATATCCTCTGAGACCAACATTTTTTGATCTTCGCCAATAATGAATGTATGGCAATCAGTTAATAAGTTGATTAAATAAACAATTTCGCAATTATTTTCTGTGTTGTTTAGGTTTTTAATAACATATAATAATACCACAAACAAAGCAGTCAATAAATAATATGATAGTTCAGAGTAGAGATCAGGATCATATTTAACAGAAAGGAATAACTTCAATACTTTAATACTTTTGTCCTTAGCCTTATTAAAGAAAATCTGTTGCACCATTGGGATACTGTGCCTAGATTCCGCCCATAGGTCTTTGTTGTCTTCTAAAAAAGTGTTAGTGAATAAACTCAAATTGATTACCAAGTAATAATATCTGAAATGAAGGTTCAATACACTGCAGCAAACATTAACTATTCTTGGTAATGAGTTGTCAGCTGGGATTTGAGAATGTAATAATTCAATATATTCTGTGTAATTTTCTATTTTCAAAACACTGGGTAAATTTTCTCTCCATGTATCTAGCATTGACTTTATTTCTAAAACCTTATCTGAAATCTCATCGAAGGAGTTATCGATTGTACTACGAACCGAGAAACATGTATCATACAAAAGTAATTCCACTTTCACAAGCTTAACTTTAAAATATCCAATTATAACAGGTAAAAATTCGTAGTGTCCAAGAATAATTTTTAGAACTTTTTCACGATTTTCACGAGTATCTTCTCTTAATGAGGAAGTGTCATCAGTAAGGGTTGGCAATATAATTGAGTGTAAAATTGAAAAAAACTCCTCTGCTGTCAATACATCTGTATTATTATCTCTGATTAAAGGAGGTCTGGAAAGAATTAATGAAAAGTACTTATCCACTGAAAAACAATATGTCCATAAAACTCTTCTCTTGATCAATTCATTGGTATTGAGAGATTCATATGAATCCTGTAAGTGCAACTCTAGACAAAATGCAATATTAACCGCCTCTACAAGTACACCAGCGGCGGTTTCGGTGTTGATATAAATCTGAATATAGTGCGTTAGTAATAATAACCCTTGCAATGTCTCAATAGTGACAGTTGCGGAACTGGTTTTGTGAAAGAAATATACTGAATTCAGTAAAGTCACATTCTTAACTTTTAATAAAAGTTCTTCTGAGATATCCTCAAAATTTTCATTTTTTCTAATGATCTGATTTCTCATTTTCTGGGCACCAAGACATAGACACATATTGATTAATAAAAGCTCTGGTTTGTTCATGTCAGCTCCTTTAGATTGATAATATCTTTCAACAAGATTTGAACACTCCTTGCCATCCGTAGGAAAGATCGAGCTGGAAATCAGTAAAGTTTGAAAGTTTTTTATTAGTAACAATGCCTGATCTCTACTTAAAAGATCGTATAGTCTATTATCATTACTTAATGTTGGCATTGAGGAGACTTCCATGACCTTCGTCATTTGTACAACATAATATTTCAAATAAATCGAAAAAATATCTTTGAGTGCTGGCATAAATTCCTCTTTAAAACTGTTTGATGAATCAACACTGGCTTCTGAAGCTGGTGTTCCCATTCCTTCAAAATCTAGCGAATTTGTGATATTATCGGGTTGACTCATTCCATGATGTGATTTGAATTTTGAAAATAGTTTTCTTTTTATATAGAGCATATTGTGCGCTGTAAAGAGCATTGTTGTATACTGCCGCCTAGCGGGTTTTGGTTGCTCTTCTTGCCCTGGTATCGTTACACCAGATCTTCTCAGCAAAAATTCCAAATCCTTGTCTATTGTTGGACTATAGTTAACTAATCCCTTTACTTTTCTATCTATTCTTAGTAGCTGTTCATTCAGTTCTTGTGCCTTTTCGGGATCAATGTAATTTTTATCATATTTGAAATGCTCATGTATATTAGTATCTGAGGCGCTCTGTTTCCAATTTACAACAAAATCCCTAATACTTTTGACACCATTGATGAAAGATGGTTTATCTGGTAACACCGTTTCTGATTCAATTTCTGGTGGGGGGACACTAAGCGATTCTCTGTCGGTTGCTTCTGGTAGATATAAACTTGTTGACGGACTGAATTGGTCGAAAGTCGGTATCTCAGGTTTCCATTCTCCGTTTATCGAACTACCAACTGATATAGGAGCATGAGATTCATTAAGATTCTTTTTCTTTCTTTTCTTCTTAGCAGTTTTCCGAATGTTTTCTTTTGCCTCTGCAGCACGCTTCTTCTTCTGTTGCAACTCTTCATGGAACACAAATGTACATGCTACATTGAATTTAGTACAGTTAGGACATTTTCCTGTCGCTACTTCAACCTCATCGCACCTGATCTTTCTTTTCCTACAATGATCGCAAGCCTTCGTCGATCTCCTTTTATATAAATTTTGGTGCGGGAGTAGCTTTAATCCATAGTCCATTACAGGAGTTTCGCTTCTACGGAAGCTATCGTCTCTTCCAAAACTCTCATTGCTTGCCACGCTTGTTGGTTTCTCTGGTTCCATTGTCATTGAACTATAATCTAAATAGCAATTAAACGCTTTTTTTGTTTGGTTTTTATTGCACTAGTTTTAGGTATCTAATCAATTGTGGTGTTCAAAATTCATGCAAAAAAAGAAAGAAAATTAATTAACATGGAAAAAGAGATGCTGTAACTGTGAAATATATTTATAGGCAAAACAAAAAAAAGGACCGATAATTAAAAAATGTTAAAAATTATTTGAAATGGTTCTTCTTTTATAATACTAACTTCTTTTCCTTAAAGCGTTTTCAACCTAATGTGCTAAATCACACCTTTTTAAATAATAAAAAATGTTTTAAACTTAATGGAATTAATACAAGATGTGCTCTTTTTCCCTTTATAACTAGTAAACCTGAGTTTATTTTTTATTTACTTTTGGTAAACCTTTTAAATTAAGAAAATGTCAGCTGTTGATGTCAAAAAAAACTTGTGATTCTATATGATTTTGTTATCCACCTAGGAGATTCAAAAAAAAAAAAAAAAAAAAAAAAAATAGTACTCTTTACTTTTTTTTTTCCTTTTTTTTCTACTTTGATCTTTTGATTCAAAGCTTTCACCTAATTTTCCATCGCCTGAACAAGAAAAAGTAGAGATAAAAAGTAATTTTTCAATATGTTTAAGGATATCACAGATATAAATTAATGCATAAATGAAAAATAAAAGCAAGGTGAAATTAACATCGGATATAATGCAAAAGTAAGTATTTACCACACATTAGAATGGCCTCGTTAATGCCATTGGAGGGGACACGGAAGATTGGATTAATTACTCTTCGTCCCAAAACGGCAAGCAAGCCACTATTTCTTTTGTTTTCCAACCAAGTAACATTTTGACATTACGTAACTTCACTGCGTTTCGGGGAACGGAATATAGTTTCATAACCGATGGAAAGAAAAAACCCGACGACAAAAAAAACCAAAGGAGAGAGAAAGACAATTAAAATTAATAGTCACATATCACTAACGGTAAAAGAAAAAAAAAAAAATGTGTGATTGTGTGAAATTCAATGAAATTTTATTAACATTAAAACTCTCCTTATCTTCAGGAGGAAATGTATAAAGCCATCAATGAAGTTTCCGATAATTCATCATTTTTATAGATTAATATCATCTGGAACGTAACCAATTCTCGATAATCTCCAAATGTTCTTGCCTTATTAACCCAAAAAAAAATTTAAGTCATGGTGTTGGAATAAAGAAGACCATCTGATGTCTCACACCTCATAATACACAGAGTGCAATATATAGTTGGAAACATCAAAGCAGGTGAAAATATGGTCTAGTTAGTACCAAAAAAAGAATAAGAAAAAAAAAAAAAATAAATGAATAAAAAAAAAGAAAAAGAAATATTTGATGAATATGGAATATTAATGATTAGGGAAATACTGCACTTACAATATTTTCATAATGTTATAGATTGTCTTTTTTCTGAATTGTTCTTATGGAAAGTAACGTAAGAATGATGAAAGAACTTTGTAAATCTTGAGCCCTTTTATAGTCCCTAAAAAAAAAATAAAAATGGAGTAAAGAAAAGCAAAAAAAATTATTGATCAAAAAGAGGAAATTTAACCGCCGTTGAAGTTTGATTTACCCGGAGAGCTGTATCGTTGAAATAAAAAAAACAAAAAAATGATTTCGCCCAGGATCGAACTGGGGACGTTCTGCGTGTTAAGCAGACGCCATAACCAACTAGACCACGAAACCATATTAAATTGGTTGCGAGTTTTGGTTGATGATACAACCCGGTTTTCAGTGTAACCACACGGAGATTATCGGATATAAAAAAGAACAAAACTTACCTCCGTTTAATTAATTACCGGCTTGCGCTTCTTATTCAGGCCCCATATAAAAATGAAGAAAAAATGATGTAGCACTATAATAAAACTTAAAAGGTTAGTTAGAATATCAGATCGCAAGGAAATACTCTGTTGAAACAGACAATTAAAGAATTGCCATTTTCATATAAAAGAAAGATAGCAAAATGGGGGACAGTTTGTTGGATGAACAGGCTAAGCAGGATATTGCCAAGAATATTGATATAATTGATGAAGGTGGGTGTCTGAACTGTGATTGTGAGGATGATATAGTTGCTGGCGAGAAAGTGTTTGATAAGATGGTGATTGAGAAGGATACACAGCTCTACAACTCGTCTAAGGTTCCTAAAGTACATTTTATCATTCCAACATCGCAGATGGATTGGCAGTTTGATGCCTGTAAGGAGAAGCCAAGTTCGGTTCAATACAAGATAAGCGAATGGTGTGAGAACAATGTGGAAAAGTATGCTGGTGCTGGTGGGGAAGGTGTTTCTTTTAACTGTAATGTTACTTCGATGCCTATTAATATTCTGGATATAGATGCTATGAGAGGTTCAAAGAACAATGTCCTGGTGCTGCCTTTTGGGTTCTGGATAAACGATTTAAGAAGCGAACAAGTAGATAGTATTTTGGACGACCTAATCCCCAAGTTACTAGACGAGAAACTGGATCTAAAGAAGTTGATAGCTGAGCACCCTAATTTAGCTGAGGCTAAATCAAAGGCATATGTGTTTATTTGTTCTCATACTACCAGGGACAAGAGATGTGGTATCGCAGCACCTATCCTGAAGAAGCTATTTGATAAGGAATTACAAAGGCACGGTTTATACAGAGACAATTCCGACTTAAGAGGTGGTGGTGTCACCGTAGAGTACATTAACCACGTTGGAGGCCATAAATTTGCTGCCAATGTACAAATATACTTGAAAAGCCAACACACTCTAGTATGGCTGGGAAGAATCACCCCTAAAAATGTTCCTCATATCGTCAACCACCTACTGGTTCCGGAAAATGGTAAATTACCATATCCAGAAAATGTCAGATGCATAAAGAAATACCAATCCTGGTAAAAATAATATATATAGAAATCCAACCATTATTTTTAATTACCAGATTTGTTTTCTTTAGAGGTAAAAAAAAAAAATAAGAAACATTAAGTTTTGTACATAAATAATTTAATACTAATAGTTTTCAATTTTTTTTTTTTAGCTTTTGCCCTTTTTTTTATGTATTTAATGTCAAGAAAATCGTGATGATCAAAATTTAATAAGACTTAAATGAGCCTTTGGCTAGATCACAAACTACTTGGAAAGAGTTAATTGACTAAATAATTAGATAGAATGTTCTCAGAATCAAGTGAATATTCTAGTAGTAGTGAGGAAGAAGAAGAAACTGTGTTTCATAAGCCTGTACTATTGACAAATATCAAGACGACTGCATGTGAACAGTCTCCTAAGGACGATGAGGTGAGAAATAAATCAGTTAAAAGGTCAATTGAGGCAGCAAATAAACTTGCTGTAGAGAAGGAAGAACTGCAGAGACAGACTGAGCTAAATTATTCCGCAACAGACAAGGATTTACTGCGAAGAACCATGGAATTAGATGATGATGACTCCATAGATCCAGAGAACGAGTACAAACGATGGATAAATAGACAAGAATCTAGAAAATCGAGACAAAGAGAGCTATTGGTCAAGAAACAGCTTGAACTTGAACGCGATGAAGTCAATAGAATTAAGCATCAGGGTGAAGATATATAGGACATAAAATTGAAATAAAAACGTGATGCGATGCAAAAAAAAAAAACTTAATATAAAACACAAATACGCATATATATTTTCTCCACGATACTTTATTCAATTGACTTCATCGCTTTGGTGTTCTAGTTGTTTCTTGGGGGAAAAAAATTGGGA
The DNA here is from genome assembly GCA_017309295.1 of Nakaseomyces nivariensis. Lineage (NCBI taxonomy): Eukaryota > Fungi > Ascomycota > Saccharomycetes > Saccharomycetales > Saccharomycetaceae > Nakaseomyces > Nakaseomyces nivariensis. Next base: position 485,773 of record JAEVGP010000010.1, on the reverse strand, counting down.
ATTGAAAAAACTTGGTTTCTGCTTTCAATATATTTCATATTTCATAGAAGCAAGAGCAACTAAGTGCTCGAAATAACGACCATAGTCATAATGTTAAGAATACGCCAAGATTTACCACCATTTCTTTCCAAGTACCTTCCAAACACTCCTGAGCAAAGTAAGGTATTTGTAACTTTGACATATGCTCAGTCTATCGATGCCAAGATATCAAAGGGCCCAGGAATCAGAACCATCATATCTCATATCGAGACCAAGGCTATGACACATTATCTCCGGTACCACCATGATGGGATTCTGATTGGAAGCGGCACAGTGCTCGCCGATGATCCAGGTCTCAACTGTAAATGGACACCTGAAACAAATGAGACTGATGCAGAACCATTGTTCGAACACAATTCCCCAAGACCAATTATAATTGATACTAAACAGAAATGGACTTATACGGGGTCTAAGATGCATGAATTACATACTCAAGGAATGGGTAAAGAGCCGATAGTAGTAGTTGCTCGGGAACCGGCCATTAGGGAACCTGGTGTCTCCTACTTAGTCTACGGAGACAGCCCAATAGAATGGAGTATACTCTTTGATAGACTACTGAAGGAATACAATATAAAATCAGTGATGGTCGAAGGAGGTGCACATGTAATCAACCAATTGCTGGCTCGCCCAGATGTGGTTGACAGCCTTATTGTTACCATAGGATCCGTATACCTAGGGGAAAACGGTGTCACTGTTAGCCCACCTGAGGAAGTCAAACTGACTGATATAGAATGGTGGACTGGAACATCAGACTCCATATTATGTTCAAGACTCATGGTATAAATGAATATCTCTATAATATATAACCAAGTCTTATGTATTAGGGTTTTTCCCTTTTTAAGAAATAGGGTTTGTTTGTTTTGTTGTTTTTTTTTTCAATGTTTTTAGGGTTTTTCGAGAAACCTCAGTTGGACTTTTTTTTTTTTTTTTCAAAGGGAACAAAAACAATATGCACTATAAATCCATCATAAATCATTCTAACAACTTTTTGACCGAGTCCAGAATTGAATATCAAGACTAGGATTGAGTGCATTAATACATTGGTTACAAGCTTGTTTGTTCTATAAAAATTCTCGGTTGTTGTTGTTTTTTTCAAAGTTAGGAATTCAGTTTTACAAAAAAAAGAAAAAGCAATCGGTACTAATTCGTTAAAGCTGAACCATGGAGACATTATTCCAGATACTAGGAACTTCTAAAGATAAAATAGGTAATGTCAAGGATATAGATCCATCTGCTGGAATTTATGATGATTTTGTTGCTGAGCATAAGCGGTTAGGTGGACAAGCCAATCAGAAACTATGGGAAGAAAGAGAACATCTGGAAGAAAGGCGAAAAAATATTGAGAAGACAATTCATGAGGTTCTTCCGCCTCTAAAAGGTTATTTACATGACTTTCAAAGGCAATTGAATAGCCACACTAGCGATTTGGATCAAATTAGGGAAAAATCACACTATCTCAAAACTTTGTTGGAGTTTAATTCTGAAAAATTGAAAAATATAAGTCCTCTAGTGAATGACTTGATTATACCTCCAGAAGTGATTCAAGATATCCTACATGGTAAAATTAATGCCTCTTGGCAAGAGAATATCGATTTCTTGAGAGACAAGAAAGTTATTTATGAGAAATATAAGGAGGAAGACAGCGATACGTTGAAACCCAAAGACTTCCAAGATTTGTGTGATATTCTAGAATTTTTGAATCTTGCAATTGTGGAAAGATCTAAAAAGTATATCGTTTTCAAAATCAAATCGCTGAGAAGCAATACCCCTATAGCATCACAAAGACTTCAGTGTGACTTAATGAATGTGAACAAGCTATTTAAATTTATGGTGGAGAACAATCTTTCAATGGCTCTTGAACTTCGTCAGGCTTATGCATATACTATGCGTTGGTACTATCACACATATTTTGCTCGTTATATCAGATCACTAACGATTTTGAAATATAAAGGTATTGATTATCACTATATTCTCGGAAACGGATTAAGTATTTCACCAAATGGTATGGGTGGTGATTCATCATCTAGTTATGGTTTCTCGAGTTATCTGATGCCTACAGCATTGACAAGTTCCGTAATTTCAAGTGATGATATAAATCAATACTTCGAAGTTGAAAGGAGAATCGATCTATTAACCAAAGAGGATAATACCGTAATGGTTTCCCAGATAGCTGAAACGAATCAAAGGGAAAACTTCTTAGAAATTGGTTATAAAAATTTGAATCTAGCAATTCTTGACAATTTCTCCTCAGAGTACAGATTTCTTTCAAGTTTTTTCAGAGTTGATGGAAATTCTAATGACGAACTGAATGGTCTACTTGAAAAGATATTCCAACCAACGTTTACCGCAGCTTTAGAATTTAGTGAACAACTAATACAGAACACTTATGATATATTCGGCGTTTTGATATCAATAAGAATAACAAACCTACTTCAATTCGAATCAGTAAGAAGAGAGCTACCATCAGTCATGGAAAATTTCCTAAACTCACAGCTAATAACCCTATGGCCTAAATTTCAGCAGTTGGTTGATGTCCAATGCCAAAATATTAGAAAAGTATCAATAACAACAAGATCAAAAGAAACCGCTGATATTCTAACCATGCCACATGAGTTGACAATCCAATTTGGTAAAATGCTCTTTAGTCTTCTAACACTATCTGTTAGTCATAAAAACAATGTTGATGAGCGCTCAGAACCACTGTATCAATCTATCTCAAGAATTAGAAATGAGTTTGAAACTATTATGACAAAACTAAGCAAAACGACCTCATCTCCTGAGCAATTTCTGGGAACCAATTACATGTATTTGTATAATATCCTGCTGCAACAACGTTTGAATCATATGTCTGAAGAAACTGGTCTTACGCCTGCAATTGATGAAGGTAAGTTTGTTCAAGAATCTGATGAGAAGGAAAAGAACTCAGATGTGCCTCTGATAATAAGAGAAACTGAACAACATTTCAAGTCGCTGGTCGAAGCCTTTAACAAAAGGTAAAATATATAACTTAATATTACATGTATTTTTGGCTACGTCTATAGATTATGATAATGAATGACAACTAAAGAATATTATATTATTTTCACTCTATAAGATACTAGAAACCCTCAGGAACACCAGCAGCTGGCTTCTCCTTTGAATCAAGGTATATACCGCCATTACTAAACCCATACCATTTATAAGAATGTGGTGATGTGTTATCAGCGTTAAAAGACTGCAGCTCTTGGATAATTTTATACGCCTCAACATCTGAATATGGCACACCATTCTTGGGATCGAAATAATGACAGTCTCTGTTATTTATTAGACACTTCTTACGCATACCACTTGGCAAAAATATACCAGTAGGTACAGCTGTTTTTATTTTAATTTCCAGATCCTTTACGGTGTTATCATCAACTTCTTGTACAATTTTTTTATCAAATTCCCCGAAAGCTGGAAATTTATCAAGAATGCTTAAATCTGGTTTTACTTGAGTTGTCGATACGGCAGTAGCATCTGATTCTGGTAATTTTGATGAAAAAATTCTCTCAACATCTACTGACCTATGTTGCCCGGTCCAATCTACCCCAAATAAAATTTCATTCATATTTTCCTTTATACTATCCTGAAAAACATAATACGCTGTTACAAAGTTTTTAGCAACTAATTGATTAGGACCTTCACTTATTAGTTCTGGTTCTAAATCTTCAGGTTTGGTATCTTCAGGTTTTAATGATGTAATTGTGGTATCAGATACAGATGTTGAGTCTTCAGCTAGGTTGGTATCTGTAATAGAACTCTCCTTATCATAAACAGATATCTCAGGTGTAGATTCGAATCTGACATTTTTGATTTCTTCTGGCTTTTTTTCTTCGGATTTGATATCTTCTCGTATATTTTCAGAGTTACTAACATTATTCTTGTGCTGTTCGTCATCCTTTTTGATATTTGTAATATCAATATCTTCCTTGTCATTGGGAGATTTTTCTTGGTCAACATCTTCGTTACCTGTAGAGAGTTCTAAGTTACTGTTTTCTATATTACCTATTTCATTAATTTCGGTATTAGCCCCCGATTGTACGGTATTTGTCGATAATATGACATCAGAATCAACTAGATTTTCAATCTCAGGGACGTCAATGGTTTCGACATTATTTTCAGATTTTATATTCGGTGTATCATCTGTTATTTGTTTACGATTATCTTTATCCTGTAAATTATGAACCGATATTATTTCGTCGGAACTAGTAAACTTATTTTCAACTTCTTTTTGATTATATGTTTCCTCTGATTTAATTACTGCGTTGGAAGAGGAGGATTCAATTTTAAAATTCTCAGACCTGTTCTGATTTTGAGACTGTTCTGTAACAGAAGAATTTTCTAGAACATGTTGCGATATTTCTGTATCCGTTTTCTCCAGTGTTTCACCCTTTTTTTCAATATCCTCCATATCACTTTTGGGACCCTGTTCTAAGATATTCCCATCTGGATTCTTAACTATATCTGTATTTTTTAGATCACCTGTACTGCTAATATCACTTTCAATTTTCTTTTTAGACTTCTTTGAATATTTCTTTCTTTTCTTGTTTCTTTTATCTAATATAGCTTGCCAGTATTGGGCATCCTCAATTTCCATGGAAGGTGTGACCTCCCATTGAGTTGACAATTCTGATATTATCAATTCTCCTGGTTTAAATTTCATTTTTTGTCTTTGTTGCATTGCAAGCCTATAGTTCTTTTTAGATACTTCTTGTTCCTTATATTTATTCAAACTCAGCAAATTAAATTGTTCTGTTTCTAGTGCTATACGCATCCTATCATCTTGAGTTAGTTCTTTAACTGCTTCCTTTTCTCTAGTTCTCTTTAAACGTTCTCGTATCAATTTTCTTTTTTCCTCCGCTTGAGATAGCTTCTCATATACTCTTATTTTGTTCTGTACGACAGATGCTCTTGTTGATGTACGCCTGGTATCAAGTAATAATGTTTCTGCATTTATGGAATCTGACGATGGCTTTTTCTTCTTGAGTACACCATTTTCATCTTCATCGATTAATTTTCGTTTGATTACTTGTGGCTTTCTTTTCTGTTTCTGAGATTTCTTCTTTCTTATACGCTCCTGCCTTATTAGTTCTTTTTCTCCAGCATCTTCATCCTCATCACTTTCTACATCTTCTGAACTTGATTCACTTAGCATAACATCATCATCCTCTATAGCCCTTTCAGATTTAGAAGTGGTATCCGTATCAGCATTCGCCAATTCAGGATCTTCTGCTTCTTTTTCGTTTTCCACACCTTCTTGGTCCTCTTGGTCAGTATCAGAGTCTCCATCTTCTTCACTCTTGAAATCTTCGTCCTCCTCATCTTCCTTAAATAGCAAATCTATTTCATCCTCATCAAGAGCTTGCGTTCTAGTTTTCAGATCTTCTAGTTCTTGTTCCAGCAGCTTTTGTAATTTGTTACCAGCATTTGATCTTCTCTGTCTGGTATTTATAAGTAGCTCTCTTTCCTCATCACTACTATCTGAGACATTCATTAAGGAAGTTAGTAGCAGTTCTCTATTGCTGTTGGGCTTATTAGAGATATGACTTGACATTTTTTCATTGAACAAAATTAGATTGTATAAATGCATATTGACACTTTTTATTCAATTTCATGAGATGCCTATTTTCTGTACTTATTCGTTTTTGGTGATATTATTTACAGAGAAGGTCAGATAGCCTCGTTATGATACAACACAAAAAGATATTTTAGTTACTTGTTATTAATCTATTGAAAAAAAAACTATTGTACAAAACAATGCCCAAATATAAAAGTATTTATATACATTTATGCACAAATAGGCATTAGTTGGTTATCATCTTCTGAATGGAAAAAAAGCTGAGGAAAATAATGTGACAATAAAAAATCAATTTTATATTGTGCATTTCCCTATGAGTTTGTAACTTTCTTTTTATCCTTTAAAGATGATGGTTCGTCTGAAATAAATTTTTAAAAAACGAATAGGAGTCATTAACATGTCTAATATTACTGAAAAGAATTGAATATTTTTGAGGAAGAAATAGTACAATAATTTTATTCTACTATTAGAAAGGTAGTGTTTATCCTTGTTCTTGTAAGATGTCTACCTGATGATTTTTTATAGGGAAAAAAAACTTATGTGACTAAATTTAGGAATGCATCCAAATTGAATCCTCCAATTTTTAATATATCTTGTTGGCATTTTATTATTATTCTGAGTGAATCTAAGTGTTCATCATACTTTTCTACTTCCGCTATTGGTACTTTGTGAGTTACCAGATTTCATAAATTCATATCTACCCAAAAGCGGAATATGATCACTAGGAAACTTGTCATTTGGGAAGCCAATAAAGTTAGAAATGTAATCTTGGTCAACTTCACCAAGTAAACCACGGACACGTAATGATTGAGAGGAAAACCAAATATAATCAATAACATCAGTGAAAGATGGTGTGAAATTAGTGAATGGTAACTCACCAATACAATTGTAACTAGACTGTAAAGCTAAGTTGTGGGAGAAGTTCTTTTCTGACATATAGCCAAAATCCCTATCCTTACCATCAAAGTTGTGTTGGACGCGACCTGTGCTTAATAGCTCATAAACAGCAGATGTGAGATAAGAGTTCAAATCACCACAGATCAAGACTGGAGATTTCTTGACATCTTGTTTTGGATTATGTTCCTTCAACAAAGATTCCAAATGATCTAGTAAAACACCTACTTGGAAAGTCTTGACATCATTGAATTTAGGATCCCAATGTAAATGGGTAGTAACAACCCAAACAACCTCACCGGATTGAATGTGTTGTAGCTTCAAATAAATTGCAACGTTATCTTTGTTCATTGCACGGTTTAAATAATCCTCAGTTCTTTGGAACTTCTTATGTTTCATCCAGGCACCACTGAAGTCCATCACATCTTTGTACATTAACTTAAACTTTGAGGTCTTAAAGAAAATACAACAACCATCAACCTTCTTGGAATCCTTTGTTTGCATTGTTTTAGCCCTTGTTTTAGCGTAGAAAATACCTGTGTAACCATGTTTTTCAAGAAGTGGTTGCCAGAAATCTTCAAATGTCTTAGCTTCAACTTCTTGTAAACACAAGATATCTACATTGAATTTCAAGATTTGTTCCTTCAATTTCTCACGCCTATATTCCCAACTCAATGCCCAAGAAGGTGTGTAACGATACATTTTTGGTGTTGCATAATGCTGACATAGTGTATTGTAGGACAGTAAGGTGAAACTTTTCTTTTGTAATTCGGAGTTCAATTGTTGATCTGCCACCTGTACAGATTCATATTCTTCATGAGGCTCACCATCTGTATTTATTTCAATAAATCTTCGGTCCTTTGGATAAGGTACTTCAGGTCTATTATCTCTCAAGTAGAAAATTAAACCCGTGAAAGACTTTTCCGTTAAAATTTTCAACAAATCTTTATCAAGAGGATTCCCTTCGCAACCGAGGAATTGAATGTTACACAAATTACCTAGTTCCCAAGGCAATGTGGTAATTTGGTTATCAAAGAAGTATAAGTATTTCAACTGATAACAATTACCAATTTCCTTTGGAAGTTCAGTTAACTTATTGTGGGATAAATCCAAAACACGTAAGTTATTTAAATTTTTAATACCTGGTGGAATTTTATCAAGTCCATTACCATTCAAATATAATCTGGTTAAGAAATCGTACTTCATCAAGTTTGGACTTATAGTGAAAATCTGTAAGTTAGATAAGTCAATAGCATGCCAAATTTGGTCGTCGTATTTTGTATCCTTTGGAGCTACCATGCGGTTTTCTATTTCATCATCTTCGTCAATACTGTATTGGGAAAGTTTTTTATGTTGTAATAGTAGCGATGGTGTGGAGGGTTGTTCTCTAATCATTTCTACCTTAGGTGTAGTTGGCGTTGAAATTGTACTATTTCCATTTGCGGAGTTAGAAGCAGCACTAGAAGGATGCATTCCTTTGTTGATTTTAGATTCTTCAGGAGCAACCATATCCATCAAGGCCTGCTTGGTACAGTCAACTAATGACTTTGAGGCCTCGGATATTTGGGACTGAGCCTGTAGTTGTTGTTGGTTTTGATTTGGTGGTTGGACCTGAGTGGCTAGGTATTTCTTCATTGCATTCTGTCTTGCATAGATATTTGGTTGACCTACCGATTGGCTAGATATGTTAGCCAATTGCAATTGCAATTTCCAGATAGTATTATTCAGTAAAGATGGATCTTCCAGGTGTGGATGGTATAGAGGATTGTTGGCGTTTGGGTTTGGTTGTATTGGTGCCATGCTCATATTGGTATTGTTGCCAAGCCCTGCTAGATTAGGCATATTACCACCAATCCCATTACCACCTCCCATATTACCTATGTTCATGGAGTTAGTGCCATTGTTTCTCATAATATTGGTTCCCGACATATTCATCATGTTACTTCCTCCTACACTATTATTGTTGTTATTACTGGTACCTCCTAGATTGTTATTGTTGTTACCGCCGTTGTTCCCCATTGGCATACCCATAGGAATTTGCATTTGTGGATTGACATTGTCTTGTTGCTGTTGCTGTTGCATGTTCATAGCATTTTGGTTCTTATTAATCAACTGGTCGAGCAACTGGTGTGAGTTCACGTTAGGCCCCATAGAGTTTGGATTACCTCCCAACATGTTATTCCCCATCATAGACTCGTTTCCTGTGTTCATCATCATCCCAGGTGGTGGCATATTAGTATTCATAGGATTCATCATGGAATGAGGCTGCATAACTCCAATAGCTTGTTGCTGCTGTTGCTGCTGTTGCTGTTGCTGTTGTTGCTGTGGCCCCATCCCGGGATACCCCATCATTGATAAATCATTCATAATATTACTATTTCTTTTATTTTTTGATAACTCAATTTTCTATTCTTCTTTGTCTCTTGTTATACCTAAATTTCCTCAATTACTGTTCAAATTAAATTCAAACCTCTTCTGGTCAAGTCTTGTTTCTTCTCTTTATTGTTATTTGTGCTATAGAACACTCACTCTTGTCGTTTCTGGTTTTGGCCCTCTATAGGATATTCTACCCTTTTAGCTTGCTGTGTTCTTAAAAAAAAAAAGAGGTTTCTCGATCGTTGTATTCTTAGCTTCTCCTGTTAGACACGTTCTAAACTCAGTTGTCAAGTGTTTTCCCCTTTTTTTTTCCAATTATCCAGAAATGTTTTGTCTTTCTTACGTTGCCAATTCCTGGAAGTTTTTTAATTTTTTTTCCTTGCTCTCTCAATTTTTTTTTGTTTTTTTCCCGTTTCTTCAAAAATGGCTTTCCACTGCATAACCTTCTTCCCTTTTTTTTTTCCCGCTGTGTGTGTGTCCCTTGGTCGCTTTCGTCGCTTCCCGATTGCCACCGTGCCGGGTAAGAATCATACCGTGACTTCCGTTCTAGGTGATATTAAATTTCAAAAATTTATTTTTTTTGTGCAATCATTTCTATTTTTCTCTCGGCGGCTAATTTTTTTTTACTTTAATTTTTTATTTTAGTACTTCGGCGGCTAATTTCTTTTATATATAATATCTGGAAGAAATTTATTTAGTTCTATTTATTCAATTCTTATAGGTGGTCAAGAATAAGTTCTTTTTTTTTTTTATCTCATAATATAGGTATGTTTGTGACTATCCAAGATGAAGCACAGCCGCCAAACAATTGTATATAGGTATGTATATCATCTTTCAGTGTTATAACTGGGTTTAGAGGACTAGTTACATTGGATTTATCATTTATCCAGTTTGATACTGATTTGTCTGAGTTCAAAGACCCACAGTTACCATGCTCACCCCATCCCCAACAGAAAATTGTTTTACGCTTGTCATTACTAACTTCAGCCAGAAGAATGCCATGTTCACTACCAGTGGTAAACATTTCTATGTTTTTAATACCAGTTGTTCCAGTCCCAGGGAATAATTGTCCGTGGATATTGTTACCATAAGAATACAACTTGTTCATATCCTTTTTAGTCCCTATGTGTACTGATTTCCACATGCTTTTTATCGTTAGACCCTGCTGAGACTTCCAGCACTCGTCATAGTTCCTAATGAACTCCTCCGGTATATTCCCTTGGTATTTAATGATCGTGCCATTAGAGTCCACAATAATAAGGAAATCCTTTCCCATACTAACCTCAGAGACCATATTGTCTTCTTCATATATTATATTGGGTAAACTTACGCGTCGGGATTTGGGTTCCGTTAATTGACATTTGGTATTATTACCCCAACCATATACAATACTGCCTAACCTATCCGGCTTATCTACAACTAATATACAGTTCTGGAATGAAGAAAATAATCTTGGGTTTTCAAAGGAAGATATCTGCAACACTAGATGAAACTCATCCTTACTTTCCAGTAAAGATTCCCCTAGTCCGAGTTCACCTTTCAAACCAGTACCCCTGCTAAACACTCTTCCATCCTCTGTGACTATAATTGTACTCTCCCAACAAGCAGTGCATGCAACAACCTTACCAGGTGTTTGCAACTTCTTCCAACCTACTAATCTTTTATGCTCTTTAACATCCGCAAGTTGACCACTAGAATTGTCACCACATCCTAACAAAGATCCATCTGAAAGCAACATCATTGTATGGTTACCTCCACAGCTAATGTTTCTCACTTGTATATCTTTGCCACCGTTATAACTTAACATTGGAAATAATGTATCCTCATCATGATCCAGGCCTAAGCTGAAACCCACCGTTAGATCCAAAACTGTAAACGTACATTAATATTTGTTTTGTATATTCTATCCTTAGAAGCCAAAAAAAATCCTATTATTTTGGCCAATAGAGCAAACAAGAACTGATCTGTTATGGTTTTTTATATTAGATCAGTAGGTTTGTATCAAAATGTGTTTGAACAAACCAAAACACCCACCGATTTCTTTGTGATGAGCTTTATATTACATTTGAGACACCCTGATTCTAAAGTGACCCGGTTTAAAAAATTTAAGATCTAATTTTTACCAGAACAACTTAAGATTTTTCACCTCATTGCGAGTAAAAGCAATTTCGGACAACGAAAAATTTTTGGTTAGCAACCATGAAAAAATTCGAAAATTTTAAAACTATGCGCACAGAAGAGAAAAAAAAAAGGTGTTACTTGACATATATTAAATTAAAGTTTCGTGAAATTAGAACTCATATAAATTAACTACTATAGTTGAGATTCCTTAAAAGGTGACCTAATTTTTTTTCTGTTTGTTGGAGACTACTAAATCAGCTACTGATATAAATTTAGTGTTAATCAATTTCGCATTGCAGCTGAAAATCATTACAAAAACGCGTCTTTGTTTTAGGTTTCTCAGCATCTTTTAAGCTACAACCATCACGGGATCATATTTGTTTTTCTTAATAAGATAATCCGTTAAAAAAAAAAAACAACGTCAGATTTCTACTATTCATATTCACTGTATTCATTCGGACGTGAAATAAAAAGTTTTACGGATCAAATAGAAAGAAGAGGAAGAAAAACAAAATACAAGTGGAAATAATGGGAGAAAACGATAGTCAAGTTCCAGAAAGCTCTTCTCCAGCTCAAGTAAACACTTTTTCTTCATCACCTCTAAAACCGGCAGACACAAAAAGCTCTAGTGTAAAAAGTTTGAGAGATCAGTTCACATTCAAGCCAACCACTATACCTCCCACTGCCAACATTCACACCCAAGGCCCTACCACTACTACATCATCACAAGGTCAAATGAATAACGATTCTAAGGCAAGCTTCCAAAGTTTGGTGGATGAATTCCCTGATTTTTCACAGACTCTGGTCCAGGCTGTCTACAAGTCCAATTCCTTTGATATCGAATTAGCTAGGGAAAGACTAACCAGAATCAGAAACCAAAGACAAAATTGGGTTACTGCTAAAGGTAAAAAGCCAAATCCTAATAGAACATTCACAAGTACTGGTAGGTTAAGTGGGATCAAGAACGACTCTTCAAAAATCGTTCTAGAAAAACAAAAGAAATCTATATTTGATAGATATTCAAGTACTGTCAATGAGGGTGCTCAAAATGGCGGCATCAACTCCGAAATGTTTGAAAAAATGCAACGTAGTGGTCATAAAAAGAGAAAGCTAGTTCGTGGTGATAGATTAGGTGGTGACGAAGATTACATTGACAGCTCAAATTCTCATCTTGAGAAGGCTAAACAACAACTTCTGAATAAGCGTAGTACACGAAATCTTTCTGACGATGAAGAGGACATCGAGGAAACGGGTGCTCTGTCTGATGCTAGCAGTGATGAATATGAAGAGCATACACCTATAGTAAACATTGATGATCAGATTTTAGAATTTATTAATACCGCATCAATTGATGATTTGATGGATTTAGGTGAAGTGACGTTTGAAAGAGCCAAGATTATTGAGTCTATGAGACCTTTTAGTTCCCTTAACCAATTTGCAGAACAGGAATTTTTAACTGAAGAAGAACAGGAGAAGAAAGCGGCACAATCACAACAAAAGAAGAGAGGAAGAAGGGGGGCTGTTCTAAGAAAGGAAGGTGAGAAAGCATTAGATAGAATTATGCAATCAGTTCGTGGTTACAATGCTATTGAATCTGTTATCAAAACCTGTTCCTCCTACGGTAAATTAGTCTCGTCTCAAATTAAAAAATGGGGTGTTAATGTAGACGATGATAATGACGATGGTGAATTAGATATTATCAATGTTGGATCCGAAACTGAAGGTGATGCCATTGTTGAAGATTTTAGCTCTGCTGGACAAACACCAGGTCCAGACGAGACCACCTCCGAACAAAAACATAATGTCGATTTATCAGAAATCAACAAAGTATTAGAAAATGGATCCAAAGAGGAAGATAGTAATCATCTGAATGAAAAAATTACTGAAGAGATAAAAAAAGAAGAAAGCGAAAACCAAACTAAAGAAGAAGATGTGACTATATCAAAGGATACTGATATTACTGATAAAAATGAGATTTCAAGTAAAACTGAAGATCCTGATAGTGATTTCCAAGCTGATGAAGAAATGGAGTTTGTTGATGAAGACGAAGAAGATGAAGAATATGATGAAGAGATGCCAATTACAAGGAAAATGAGATCGGGTGCATCAAACTTAAGAAAAGAAGTGGCCAAGAAAAATCGTGTTGTAAAGTTCTTCAGAGGTAAGCCAAAGTTGCTAAATCCAGAAGTTTCTTTGAAAGATTACCAACAAACTGGTATCAATTGGCTAAATTTACTATATCATAATCAAATTTCATGTATTTTGGCTGATGATATGGGTTTAGGTAAAACCTGTCAAGTCATTTCATTTCTTGCATATCTAAAGCAAATTGGAGAACCAAGTCCTCATCTGGTTGTTGTTCCATCGTCAACACTAGAAAATTGGTTGAGAGAATTCCAGAAGTTTTGTCCTTCTTTGAAAATTGAGCCTTATTACGGTAGTCAACAAGAACGTGCAGACCTGAGAGAAATTCTAGAATCAAATGAGGGTAAATATGACGTTATTGTTACAACATACAATTTAGCTGCTGGTAACAAATATGATGTTTCATTCTTGAAAAGCAGAAACTTTAATGTTGTCGTATATGATGAAGGGCATATGCTTAAAAATTCTATGTCTGAAAGATTCAATAAACTAATGCGAATTCGAGCTAACTTCAGACTTCTTCTAACCGGTACTCCATTACAAAATAATTTGAAGGAACTAATGTCGTTATTAGAATTTATTATGCCTAACTTATTTGTCTCTAAGAAGGAGTCGTTAGCTGCCGTCTTCAAACAAAGAGCAAAAACCACAGATGACAACAAGGGTCACAATCCTCTATTAGCCCAACAAGCTATCAATAGAGCCAAAACAATGATGAAACCTTTTATTCTTCGTAGAAGGAAGGATCAAGTACTAAAGCATTTACCAGCAAAGCACTCTAGGACATGCTACAACACGATGACAGATGCTCAAAAAGAAATTTATGATAGAGAAATCAAACTTGTGATGGAACACAGGAAAATGATTAGAGATGGAACTCTACCAAAGGACAAGAAGGAGAGAAGTAAAATTGAGAACTCAAGCTCTAAGAACTTGATCATGTCTTTAAGAAAAGCTGCCATTCATCCATTATTATTTAGACATATCTATGATGATAGCAAAATTGATAAGATGTGTGATTTGATTTTAGATGAGCCTGCTTATGCAGAAAACGGTAACAAGGAATACATTAGAGAGGATATGAGCGTCATGACTGATTTTGAACTTCACAGACTTTGTACTAATTTCCCAAATACTCTAGGAAAATACCAACTAAAAAATGATGAATGGATGAACAGTGGGAAAATTGAGTCACTAAAGAAACTTCTTGATGATATCATTAACCACAAGCGCGAAAAGGTTCTGATATTTTCATTATTCACCCAAGTTCTAGACATTCTTGAAAAAGTACTGACTACGCTAAACTACAAGTTCTTGAGGCTAGATGGCTCTACCCAAGTTAATGACAGACAAACCATGATTGATAAATTCTATGACGACAAGACTATTCCAATTTTTATGCTTTCCACAAGAGCTGGTGGTTTCGGTATTAATTTGGTATGTGCAAACCATGTAATTATATTCGACCAAAGTTTTAACCCACATGACGATAGACAAGCTGCAGACAGAGCACATCGTGTGGGACAAACCAAAGAAGTTACAGTCACCACTTTGATCACAAGGGATAGTATAGAAGAGAAAATCTTCCAGCTTGCTAAGACCAAGCTTGCTCTTGATAACCAAGTCAGTAGTACTGAAGATAAAGACAACGATGCCATTGATACAAAGGTGAGTGATCTACTAGAAGATATTATTTACAATGAAAATGACAATTGAATTTTTTTTTCTAATTCTATTTAGTTTATTTTTACTTCTTCTAATTTCTAATAATATCATTAATTTTTTACCTTTTTGTTTATATATGTTTTCAACGTAAATATGAAAATTAATCAACTCTCTTATCAAATCTATCACACCTTATTTAGTACATAATCATCTTGGACTAAAACCTTTGCCATTCTTCCGGAGAGCCCAACTCTTGATTTATTTTTATTTTTTTTTTTTCAAATTTAATCACTTCTAGTGAGTCTTCGTCGTTTTTGAGATGCAAGAAAAAAAAGGATCGACAGTAAATTTTATCTCTGCACAAAATTTTACAAAGCGATATTTCATACGATGATATCCTATCTTTTCTTTTTAAGAGAAATATAATATATGTATATGTATTTTTTTTATACTAAACCTTCCGATAAGGAAAGATGTTTAATCCATTTCACCGCTATCACACCAAAGCTCTATAACTACATGATATTTGTATGTATAGAATATGAAAGGTTCACAACTATATCTTTTTTTTTTCTCTGCCAAATAGCTTCAACTCCGGGCCCTGTTAAAAACCAAAAAGAAAAAAGACCTAGTATCAATTTCTTACCCGGTAATCTTTTTTCGTCGACTAAGCCATATATTTTCCCTTGTACGTATCTTTCTGAATAAAAGGGTCTGACGTGTTTTCATTTTTTTTAGTTTTTATGGAGTGCTTTAAACCCTTCGTCAAAGGAAATTGATTCCTTTTCTGGGAAGATGTACGGTGTTTTCTTCCAGGAATAAATTCTATACACGTCTTTCAAGAAAAGTTTAGCGTTCCAGACTTTTATCCAGCCCTTCTCTCTTTCTCTCTTTCTCTTCTCTCTCTCTACGCTTCTGCTCTGGCGCACACCTTTTTACCCCCCCTCCCCCCACCTTCCCCCCGCAGGAAAAACTTAATTTGGTACGCTAATTTCTCTGTAAAACCAAAAAGTAGATTATTTTAGCCTTTTTATTTTTGATTTTTTTTCTGTGGGAGTGAAAATAATGCAGGAGATTTGTCAATCCACTTGCGCCCTGCATTTTGGGCTGGAGAAAAAAACCGGGCGGGGGGTGTGTGAGGGGGAGGGGAAGGGATCGAGGTTCATTTACTACGCGTGTTTGTTAGTGTATGTAAACACGACTTTCTCTCCTGCCCTTTTTTTATTTTTTTGTTTGCTTTAAATTTTTCCTGCTTTTATTTTTCTCCGGTTTTGGTTCCTCTTCTCTTCTTGAAGTTGGCTACTTTGTGCAGGTGTTTCTCTTGGTAAAGCAGGGTATTTTGTGCAGGTGTTTCTCTGCATGATCACCGTTGTAGCCATCTTACCAAATATTTTACCCATTTTCATTTTGTCGGGCTTACCATGCTTTTATGTTTGTTTGTGTAACTTTTTTTTTACCCTATATAAACAAGATAGGTTGTAAATCCAAATTTTTTCCTTACTTTCTTTTCTTCCCCCATACCCGCTGACAATAAAGACATATTCTTTTATTGATATATTTGAAAAGAAAATAAAAGAAGTATTCTTTTAAAACATTAAGTTCTGTTAAGAAAGGCATTACAACAAAAAAAAAGAGGCTTTTTTTTTCACCTACTTTAGAACCCGACAAGAACTTGATTAAGAAAGGGGGGAAATAAAGAATTTAAGAGGAGTATAACCGATCTTATCTTTCTAAGGAAACTACATTTGTTAAATACCAAGGGGAAATTCCAAGAAAAGTTTCGTTTCTCTCTCAATCACCCTCGTAATATAGAAAAAAGAAAAAGGAATAGGATCATCAACTGGTACTTACCCGCCGATCTCAGTAAACTCACTTTTTTCTTCCGAGTTCGTACAAACAGAGTTCGTGAAGAGTTATTTAAGGGACACGTTTTTTTTTGTTTTTGGTTTTTTTCTGGTTGACGTATTTTTTCTTTGCAAAGGGAAAAAAAAAAATCGCAAAAGGAGGGGTTTTAGGCTTAGAGAAACGCGTGTGGAATTTTTGCTGTTCTCTACATTTTTTAAAGCCGTTCTATTAAATTAAACAAAAAGACCAAAAAAAAAAATTTTTTTTTTTACTGTCTTACTGTTAACGAAAAAATAAGGATAGGTTTTCTTTTTTGTCAATTTTTTTGGGAATTTTTTTTTTTTTGAAGGAAATATAAGTTATCTTCTTTTCTTTGATCTGACAGAAAGGTAAAATTCTCCCTTACTAAATTTTAATTTTGTTTTTTTGGGATTTCTGGAAAAGAAATATATTAGAATAGAAACTAGTTTGTTAATTTATTTGCTTTCTTTCTATTGGAAGATCAAGAAAATACTAGAAAAAAGACTCAATCTTCTGAAAAAACAGGAGGAAAAAAAAAAGACTAGAAGATTATAAATCTTTCACTAAAGAACCAACAGTTTCTATTAAAGGGAATTAAAGGTTAAAGAGAAGATATATTAGGATTTCTTTTTTACCTTTAAAAATCAATAATTTTTCTTTTTTCTTAAGGAAAAGTTTGCTTCTTTTTTTTTTAATTCAAGAGGGAATAAAAAAAGAAAGGCATTTGTTAAAACTAAAACTTTCTTAAGAAAGAAAGAAAAACTCATTTTTTTTTCGTGCTAGGCTTCTTCAACCAGGTTTCTAAACCAAACAGATTTATCTACCACAAATACACAACAGACAATGAAACAATGTGCACAAGTAAAGAGAGTATCCCTATGCAACAGAGGTCTCAGAATGTCTCTGAACTTCTGAACATCTTAATGGATATCAACAAAATTAATGGTGGAGACACTAATACCGCTGAAAAGATGAGAGTTCATGCGAAGAGTTTCGAGGCTGCTTTGTTCGAAAAGTGCTCCTCAAAGGAGGAGTATCAAGAGACAATGAAGTCTAAGATTGACGCCATGAGAAGTACTCGTGATAAGAGAAAAAGAGAGTCAGTAAGTACACCCAGTGGTTTGCTACCGCAAGGTGGCACTCCTGGTCTTTCTGCAAACTCTAGTATGAATATGTCTCAAAATTTCATGTCGAATGACATGTTTAACAAAACACCTAGTAGTAATAATAACAGTAACAATAATAATAACAACGATTCTCAGATGTTCTTGAATCAACAGGCCCAGGCTAGGCAACAAGCTGCAAGGCAGTTGAAGAATAGACAACAACAGATGGGTTCGCAATCACAACAACCATCGCAACAACAACAAACACAACAACATTTAACTCAACAACAACAACAATTACTAAACCAGATGCGTGTAGCACCAATCCCTAAAGAACTTCTACAGAGGATTCCTAATCTACCGCCTGGCGTAACCACATGGGAACAAGTCACAGCGCTTGCCCAACAGAACAGATTATCAGCTCAAGATATGAGTATTGCTAAAGACATATATAAGATCCACCAACAATACCTGATCAAAGCAAGGTTACAACAGCAACAGCGTCAACAGCAACAGCAACAGCAACCACAAGCACAGCAGCGTCCAGGTACTGTTCATCAACCTAGCAATGCAAATAGCGATGCACAATCTCAACAACAAGTTCCTCCACAACAACAAAGGAATAATAATCAACGCAATAATGTTCTTGGACAGATTAATCAGATGTTTACCCCAGATGAACAAAGGGCGCTGTTGCAAGAGGCTATGGAAGCTTGTAAGAACTTCCAAAAGGCTCACTTCGGGGGTCAAATGTCTGATGCAAACAAGCAAGCTTTTATTAAGAAATTTATAAACTCTAAAGCTCTTAAAAAATTAGAGGCGATGAGAATGGCTCAAGGTAACAATAACAACTTGAAACAAAATAAAGGTGCTAATCAACAACCGCAACCACAGATGAGACAACAACCAAACACACAGTCCTCACAATCTCAATCGCAAGCTCAAGCACAAATTCCAGCTCAGCAGCAAAGAGGTGCTGCTCAACGTAGAGGTGCTATGATGAATAACACTGCAGGTCCAGGCTACGTAGCACCAATGAATGTCCCTGATCCAATCGCAACCCAAAGCAATAATACACCTAATACTAATAACATTCCACTAATGCAAAACCAACCTCAATCTCAACAGAGTCAGGCCGCGCAACAAAAGGCTCAAGTTCCAACGACAACCCCAAATCTATCACAGCAACAGTCACAACAAGGTAGATCAGTTCCTATGCTGACACCAACACCTGAAGATGTTGAAGTTGTCAGACGGATCTCTGCCGAGGCAGCTAAAACTCAGTTGCGTCTAACAGATCTCACAAACTCTTTAACTCCACAAGAGAGAGATGAGATTAAGAAACGACTACAAAAAAATCAACCACTTTTTGCTCAAGTTAGTAGCTATGCTCCACAAGTGTATTTATTCACAAAAAGTGAAAGCTTCTTGAAGGAAGTTTTGCAATTAAGAATATTTATCAAAGAAATTCTTGAAAAATGTTCTAAGGGTATTTACGTTGTCAAATTAGACACTGTTGATAAATTGGTTATGAAGTATCAAAAGTATTGGGAGAGTATGAAAATCCAACTGTTAAGAAGACAGCAGATCTTGCAGCAACAGCAACAGCAACAGCCTGCATTTTCTTCAACAGATTCTAACAAAACTCAAAATATTTCTCAACAACAGCAACGTGTGCAAGGAAATATGCAGCAGATACAGCAGCAATTGCAACAGCAGCAACAGACAAGAAACAGAAAATCAGGAAAGACTCCATCTAATGCAGCTATAGCAGCTACTGTGGCAATGAATGCCAATGATAATGCTTCATCTATGTCACCAGCATCACAAAGTAGAGCCGGCTCTAACCTTCCAAACTACCCTCAACAGATGTCACCAAATATGGCATCTGGCATGATACCACCTACAAATATACTTTCTCCTCAAAACCAAAGTCAGCCTGTAGTATCTCCAAATATGATGAAGGCATCCTCTGTCGCTACATCTAAGAATGATGGATCTACAAGTCGTCGTGGAAGCACCAAACCAAGAGCAAAATCCACCGCAGCTGGACCTGCCAATAAGAAGACTCCTTCCGCTAGTACTCCCCAAGTTTCTACTCCAGCATTAGTAACTACAGCACCATCGGCTTCTGGTACTCCAAATATCAGAAACAAATCCGCAACTCCTTTGAATGGTGGGATATCTCCAAGGTCAACTAACACACAAGGAACCAATTCAAACACTGGTATTTCATCTATGAAAACGCCTTCTCCAATGACTGTTCCAATTCCACAACCTGGAAGCAGCTCAGTTTACAAAAAGGAAGAGGAGTACTTAGCAAGATTAAACCTGAGAAAAGAGGAGATCATTTTCCGTCAAAAGCAGAGACAGGACATTCTTTCAAACTCACCTATCGATTTGTTTTTAGCTACAGTAGCAGATTGTCTAGGAATTGATGATAATGATGTCGAATTGGTACATAAGATACCTGTTGCTGTATCAGACAACATCAACAATACAGGAAAGAAGAAGTTAACTAAAGCTGCCCAAAAGCTGAGAGAAAAAGAATTGCTTAATGTTTCGATTATTGTCGGTGACAATGATAAGCTGATTATGTCCTCAAAGACTCCAGACAAGATGGACTATTCCATAGATAACCATTCATTGTCAGCAGTTTTTAAGAATTCTTCTGGTATGGATAATTTGACAAAGATGACTCTATCCGGTGGTGATCATGATGTTATGCAAGCACTTGATAACAACACACGCGGCCTCAAGAGAAAATTGGAAGAAGTTGAGATTAGCCCAGCTAACTCTAACGGATCGCCATCTGCTTCAATTATGAGTGAATCCAAGAAGATCAAAATAGATTCACCAGAGGATATGTTTGTTAACCACAACAGCGACAGCTCTAGTGCGGCCAACGGTTCTTCTATTGCCGATTCAGGTAAGGAGGGATCTTGTAAAAGTGTAGTAAACTCTGCTACGGATGGAAATGAGACCAATATATGGGATTGGAATTTTTGGACCAGTTTAGAATGAATCTAAATATTATAATACTGAAATCTATTACTCTCCCATAAACTGTATTATTATCAGGAAAATTATCATTTTCTTATTTCAATGTTTTTATTATATTACCTTGCTCTGTGGTTCTAAATATTGTATTATAGATACCTAGATTGGTATTTAAATTGGTATTGGTAGATTTTATGTATTATATCTGTTATCTACTACTACGGAACGTTTTTTTTTTAGCTTTTTTTAGATATTTTTTACTATTAATTTTGATACCTTTTTTTTTGTTTTTTCGTTTGTCGTTTTTTAATGTTTTAGTAGTCATCATGAAAAAAAATACCAATTGAAACTTGTTAAATAATAATGATCACTTGCTTCTGACAGTTATACATTTACAAAGTCCCAAATACAATCAAACTTGAATGACTATTTGAAGCACAAAGTGGTATGTTCGTCGGTACTACAAATCCCAAGGTTTCCGTTACCTTCTATGTGGAACGAATGTATATTTATTTTCTTGCCTCACTAGCAAAAATTTATAGAGTTGATGTATAAAAATTAATAAACTAGGAAATTTATTACCTGAACAAAGTAAGTAAATATGTCAACTTATCTTGTTGTGATATATTCATCTATGCCTAGAAGTGTGGCTCCAAGGATATTTGTAGAGAGAGAGATACCTGCAATAATTGGCAAACTATCCAAGAATCCAGCTGTAATTCCAAAGGCAGCATACTGTCCTGGGTGTTCAAATATTTTTTCAAATCTCTGGCTATTGTCTAAGCCTTTCAACCTCAACATCTTTGATAAGTATATCCTAGACAATATTGGTGCAGATAAAAGATGGAACATGAACGGGCCCACAATAGGGATTCCTGATATTCCCAATAAAAGAATTAGTACAATAAGACCTGACAGATATTCAGCTAATTTTTTTGGTAGGTAAAAAACCCAAAAATATGTTGTTCTAGGAGATACTGTATATCTAACCGGTTTTGATTTGAATATGCTCTGATATCCATTAATATTAATACAGGAACTAGCTAGGTCTTCATTCAAGTGAGAAACCCTCATAAACATCATAGTCAACATATTTGTATGTACCATCGAGTGTATCCATGCTAACATTATTCCAATAGGACCTGCAAATATGAACACTGCTGTATACATTGGTGTAATTGTGGCCCAATACACCATACTTACAATAGTATACATTACCAGATATACAATAAAAAGAGCAACAGATCCCGCTGAATAACTTCGAAAGTTATTGTAAAATTCATAAATACCTTTAAATGGATATAAAAAAACATTTCCATTGAACATATCATCCATAATAACCGCAGAAACCTGAGCGGTACGTGTTACCAATTTGAAGACTTGCTGCTGATATATGTTAGGAACATCTTGAATTGTGGCCTTTGATGATAAAGGTAACGGCCTAAAAATTTGGTCACGGCTGATCTTATAATAAGCAGAACCAATTCCAGTCAAAATCAATGAACCAGCAAAACTCATATTTTTTATCTTTTTTTTTTTGGTTTCTCTCTTTTTAGCTGATTGGATGTTTTTGTGTTTTCTTCCTTTCCCTTCCTTTATTAAAATTTTAACAAACACCAGTTGTTATAGAAATTTTTTTTATCTTATATTTATATTGATATGAGCTAGAACTGACACAAAAAAAAAAGAGTATGCATATATTTAAAATTGGCTTACATAATAACATACGGGTTTAGCCCAAAAGAGAAATAGAATTTAAAAGGCACGCTGACATAATCAAAAAATAATTACATAGACGAAAAGGGTATGCATATTAAAAAGAAAGAAGTGAAGAAAAAAATAAAGCACAGAACAAACCCTCTGGGGCTTCTTTTTAGTCTTAGGGTTGTTTTTTCCTTCCTCCCCCACCTTGCAGAAGACCCTTTAGGGTTTATTGGAACTCAGAAGAGTCCCCCTGCATGGGTGGGGCGGGTAAATGACGTTGATGGAGGTTAGGGTTGCATGAAGGGATAGTAGGCTTAGGGTTTAGGAGAAGGGGGGCAGGGGGGCGGGGGCGGGGCGAAATGAATTAATAGTCTTTTAGGGTTCTATGAAAGTATGGAGTAGGGTTAGGGTTAAGGGTAAGACTCCTTTTTTTTTTTTTTTTTGGGCAGAGAGAGAGAGAGGGAGCCCTAAGCTATGATTTGCTCTTCAATCACACATCCACACCCCCACACATGGGGAAAGAGGAAGTGCTTTTGTTGTTTTTTCTTTTAAAGGGATTCTCATTTTATAAAAGGAAGAGAATAGTTTAGGAGTTTACGACTCATATGATGCTTTGAATTGGTAAAGTGGACAAGATAAAGCATTAAGGTAAAGAATAAAGGAAAAGCTGGTAAGAAAAAGGAAAATATAGGGTTTACAAGAGATAGCAATATAGGAAGGACGAGAACTCATAGCTCGAGATTAAAAAGAAAAAAAGAAACAAGAACCTTCTGCAAAGAAAGATAAATTATATACTCCTTGTTAATAGTAATCCGGGTTCTTCAAAGATAGAAATATTAAACAAAGTAATACCAAGACATAATTATTTTTAGGGAAAAAAATTTCTGACAAAAAGAATAAAATGCCTTATATTGGGGCATCTAATAAATCACAAAACTCGTTTGTAAGTTTGAAGGAGAAACATTCCATTAGGACACAAGGTTCGCATTCGAACAATGGTTCGGAGGTTTCTTTGGAAGATCCGTCAAACAAGAGTATAACGCCGTCTAGATTGGCTCAAGTTACTACAGCTGCCAGTTTGGATGAAGAACAAACATTAAAAGGTGAAGAGGAAGAAGGAGATAGTGGTGATGAGATACCTGAAAATGATGGAGAAGATAAACAAGAAGAACAGCCTAAACCTAAAACGAGGCCTAGAGAACAATCTTTCAATGGACCTTTACCGGAAGAACCACTTAGAGATGACATAGCATTTCTTTCGAATATTGAAAAGCCTCCTGCATTAGCGAGAAACACATCTTTGGACTCATCGGCTTCTTCTTTCTCAGAAGTTGACGCTAAGGAGTTATTTATTTTGCCTAATGAGTCCACACATGCATATTCATACAATCCACTATCTCCTAACTCGTTAGCAGTACGACTAAGTATTTTAAAACGGTCGCTAGAGATTATAATAGGACATCCAGATATGTTGCGGGACCCAGAATTAAATATTGATGAGTCGGTGGATACACCTGTTCAGAGAAGGAAGAGTTTAAATAACTTGTACGCACCAAGATTCGAATCGTTCTCAGCAGATAGAAGTGCCATGAGAGTAACATCACAGAAGTGGCAACCACATAGAGCAACCTTAAATGCATTCGTTGCAAATAGTACAACAAATTTTAGAAATTTAACTTCAGATACTGGGGGGAT
Source organism: Nakaseomyces nivariensis (assembly GCA_017309295.1). Classification (NCBI taxonomy): domain Eukaryota; kingdom Fungi; phylum Ascomycota; class Saccharomycetes; order Saccharomycetales; family Saccharomycetaceae; genus Nakaseomyces; species Nakaseomyces nivariensis. The sequence continues at coordinate 461,563 of JAEVGP010000010.1, read as the reverse complement.
TAGCGCAAGAAGTGGTAAAAGTAGTATTATCGGTGGCCCTAGTTTTGGAAACATTAATGTTGGTGATATCAGTGGCTTGCATAGGGCTGCTTCTATTGCATTTCTTCCGTCTACATTTAATAAGTTAAACTCGGAAAAAAGTTTACATGATATAAATAACAAGTATGGAAGGCGGCCTAACCCAGCTGTTACATTCAGAGAACCATTCAAAGATATACCTGAAGGAAAATTAGAGGATGATAATTCCTCATCTACAAATACTTTAAATCAGGAGGCTACGAAAGGTGATATTAGTAACAACAACCCTAGTAGTATTGGAGATGTCTCAGAGGGTGATACAGTTGTTAATGATATTGATCAGTTTATTGACGAGCAGAGAGCAAATTTGATGAGCTTGTTAGATTTACTAAATGAAACACTTGAACATAATACGTCGTCGAAGGCATCAGATTTGCACATGATTTCATTATTTAATTTAGATAAACTTTCCCTAAAAAATGATAATAATGGGAGGTCAAATTCAGAATCTGAAAGGAGAACTATAGCACTAAAGAAGACCTTGCTTGATAGTTTAGCGGAACCGTTTTTTGAGCATTATAATGAAAATAATACTGAAGAGGACCCAGAATTCAACGAAGAAATGGAAGAAATCGGAGGTATTGATGATTCGGTGTCTCTGAGTGAGTTAAGACCACAACAGGATTATGGGAGAATATTGAGAACATTTACTTCAACTAAGAACTCAGCACCACAGGCTATCTTTACATGTTCTCAGCAAAATCCTTGGCAGTTTAAAGCCGCAAATGATCTGGCTTGTTTAATATTCGGTATTTCTAAGAATGCATTGAGAGCATTAACATTACTTGATTTGATACACACTGATAGCAGGAACTTCGTTGTAAATAAACTTTCATCCACTGAAGGCCAAGAACTGGTATTTACTGGTGAAATCATTGGTATAATGCAACCTGGCATGGATAAATCCAATCTTGTTTGGGCCTCTTTTTGGGCTAAAAGGAAGAAAGACGTTCTTGTATGTGTATTTGAAAAGGTTCCTTGTGATTTTGCCGATGTTATGTTGAATCTATCTGATTTTTCAGTAACATCTGTTCAAGACAAATGTGGGTTGTTAGAATCTGCAGAAAATAAAGAGACAAAAGAGCCTACATTCCATATTGGTTTACATGATGATTCCTCTGATTCTGAACCTGAAGATGGAGTTGTTAACGATGGGGAATCGGAAACACCGGAGCAAATGAAAAAGAGTGTTAAATTTGCCAATGAGATATCAAAAGTTGAAATGTTTAGTAAATCTTTAGCACAACTGATTCAGGATGTTTGTGAAGGAAAATTAAAAGATTTAGATGACGATTTATTGCCACTCCCACTGAGAGTGTCCAATAGAATAAATTACACTAGGTACTTTACACTAAGTCATTTATCACACCATGTTCCATGTGCTGTTTCTTCTACCATTCTAGAAAATGAGATTAAGCTAAAGATTCACGGAATACCATATCAAGCTGGTCTGTTTGTTGTCGATTCTCATAATTTTCAAATGATTAGCTTCAATAAATCCATTATAAAGAATATGTTTGGTTATCACTTTGCTGATATGGTTGGAAAGCCAATTACTGATATCATTCCTTCTTTTACAGAGCTGATAAAGTACACCTCATTGAGATATCCTGCATTAAACATAACAAGTCATAAGAACAGAGGATTAGTGTTAACAGAGCACTTTTTCCGTAAACTGAGAGCTGAGATGAAGGGTCGTAAAGATGAATTTTATACTTCCATTGGTATTGATGCTATTCACAGGGATGGTGGTATGATAAAGGTTGATTTCCAAGTTAGAGTTATGACTTCAAATATTATGCTATTATGGATTACGCATTCTAGAGATGTATTCTTTAGTGATTATACTACCACACCATCACAACTTCATATGCTAAAAGAGAACGATTTAGCTGTTGTAAGTAGTGGTGGTAGTTCTACGTGCTCTTCAAACAAATCTTCTTCGCATGTGTCTACTGGAACATTAAAGGCACTAAGTAAGATTTCAGATTACAAAGAGATAAAGACAGATCGGAGTTACAAGGAAAATTCAGAAAAATCATCAACTATATCATCGAAAGATTCTACCGTTTTTGAGAAAGATGACAAATCTCCAAATGATGCAGTTATAGATGAAAGAGATACAGATGGTAATGAAATAGAAAAGGATATTGAAGATCCAGATCTGAGAAGAAAACTAGCTTTAGCGAGAATTTATCATAAAGATAAGTCTCAGTTTGTAAAAGATGAAAACTTCAAGGTGAATCAGAGCTTTATTCTAAGTAAAATTTCAATTCAGCCAAGTACAGATTCCCTTGTTTCTACTAGATCGGCTACATCTACTGCTCAGCAAAATAGTACCGACAATGATGCAAATAATGCAAAGCCAACAACATTTTTAACAATAAATGAAAATCCAATAGGTGCTAAGAAGCATGTGAAGAAATTTTCTGATTTCTTGGTGTTACAAAAGATGGGTGAAGGTGCTTATGGGAAAGTTAATTTGTGTTTGCATAAAAAAGAAAGATATATTGTTGTGATTAAGATGATATTCAAAGAACGTATTCTGGTTGATACCTGGGTGCGTGATCGTAAGTTAGGGACAATTCCATCGGAAATTCAAATTATGGCAACATTGAGCAAAGAACCCCAGGAAAATATTCTCAGTCTTCTTGATTTCTTTGAAGATGATTATTATTATTATATCGAGACGCCGGTACACGGTGAAACTGGTAGTATTGATTTATTTGATCTTATCGAATTTAAGACAAATATGACCGAGTTTGAGGCGAAATTAATTTTCAAGCAGGTGGTATCTGGTCTAAAATATCTTCATGACCAAGGAATTGTTCATAGAGATATTAAGGATGAAAATATCATTGTTGATTCTCAAGGATTTGTTAAGATTATTGATTTTGGTTCTGCTGCATATGTGAAAAGCGGTCCATTTGACGTTTTTGTCGGCACGATTGACTACGCTGCACCAGAGGTGTTGGGAGGAAACCCATATGCTGGTAAACCACAAGATATTTGGGCTATTGGTATTCTTTTATACACTATTGTTTTTAAAGAGAACCCATTTTACAACATTGATGAAATTTTAGAAGGTGAATTGAAATTCAGCAATACTGAAAGCGTTAGTGAGCAGTGCACAAATTTGATAGCAAAGATACTGAACAGAAATGTCCAAAAGAGACCAACTATTGATGATATCTTTAATGATGAATGGTTAGTGCTTGAAGAAGTGTAAACATCTTTCGCGTTTTAAATTTTTTGCATTCTATATTCACACTTCATTTTATTGTTGTTTTTTGTTTTAAAATTAATTACATTTGTTCCTAAATTAGTTTGACTTCTAATTTTTTCTTCTTCTTCTTCTTTTTTTTTTTTTTGTAATAGAATTACGAAGGTATTATTTTTTTTTATTATTATTTCATCATCATTTCAAATTTAATCATATATTCCTCTTTTCTTGTTACGCAAGTTCTTTCGTTTGCTATGTGCAATTTCTTCTTTCTTTTCCACCGTTCAATTTTTATATTCAATTTATTACTACAACTTTCTAATTTTTAATATGTATCTGAGCTTTTAATGATATTTCTCGAAAAAAGATTATAATACTGATTTATATAGATACACTTCATTAACAATATTGCTTGATTTAACAATATTGATTGATTTTAGATTTTATTCTGAAAGCTTACCCTGCTTCCATTATTTTTAATTTTTTTTTTTTCTTTCGACGGAAAATGAATTCACGAGGAGAAGAAGAATTTGGGGGAGGGGGGGGAAGAGGGATAAGGAGTTTTCAAACTACAACATATTGACAATATTAAACTCTATCGGTCAAAAGAAACATATACCAGTATTGATTAGGTGACTTATCAATTATCAGTTATTGCTAAATTTTCTAAGGGGAATTATTGAAAAAAAAGCTAGCTCCCTTCTTTGTTTTTTGTTAATCTGTCAGTTTTTTAGTTTTAAGTTTTTGGAACAAAATTGTCTGTAAGATAATTAAAGAATAGGACTTAAAACAACAAGATACGAATTGATTTGACTTACTTTCGTTTTTTGTTTTTTTTTTGATTTATTGTGATTGTATTTGTTTTTTTAATTGTTTTTAAAAACGATTCGTGATTATAAGAAAATAAAGTTAGAAATGGCACAGACTGCAGAGACTGGCCAGGATTTATATCCCTTGGCGTTACTTATGGATGATTTGAAGAATGATGATATCTCCAACCGTGTTGAAGCCACCAAGAAAATCGATCAAATTGCAATTGCCTTAGGTCCTGAAAGGACCAGAACTGAATTACTACCCTTTTTAACGGAAGTGGCTGAGGATGACGAGGATGAAGTTTTCACAGTCTTGGCTGAACAGCTAGGTGATTTTGTACCATACGTTGGAGGGCCTCAATATTCTTCCTTGATCTTACCTATTCTGGATATTCTTGCTGGTGCCGAGGAAACAATTGTAAGAGAAAAAGCTGTCGACTCCTTGAATAGCATCGCAACGCAAATGCCAGACGAGGATTTATTCAAATCTTTTGTCCCATTGCTACAAAGGTTGGCAACAGATAGTTGGTTCTCTTCTAAAGTTTCTGCGTGTGGTCTATTTAAGTCCGTGTTTTTGAAGGTCAAGGATGTGCAGTCAAGAATTGATTTATGGAACCTGTTCATGTCACTAGTACAAGATGAAACACCAATGGTCAGGAGAGCAGTTGGTAGAAATCTTCCGGTGTTGATTGATCTACTAACAGAGAACCCTGATCTATGTACCGAAAAGGACTTGGAGTACATTTCAAACACCTTCCAAACTGTTATTAATGACCCACAAGATTCCGTCAAAATTTTGGCTGTCGATTGTTTAATTTCGATCCTGAAATTTTTCAACAAGAGAGGGCTGGATACCCACTCTAGAGATTTATTGAATTCTGCCCTATCCTTGGCTGGAGATGAGGCCTGGAGAGTTCGTTATATGGTCGCTGACAAGTTTGATGAACTTTCCGATGGCTTTGCTTCAAACCCAACCTACATAAACGAATTATTGGAGCCATTCCTAAAATTATGTGAAGATAATGAAAGCGATGTTAGAAAAGCTATCGCAAAGCAGGTATCAAACTTTTCCAAACACATTAAGGACTCACATGTAATACTAACTAAAATAATACCAGTGGTGCAAAATCTAAGTATGGATGAAAATGAAGATGTGAGGGCATCACTGGCTTCTGGTATATCTGATATCGTCTTACTTCTACAAAAAGACCAGGTTGTTGAATACGTCTTCCCAATATTCCTGAATATGTTACGAGATGAAATTCCGGATGTTCGTCTAAATATTATCGGTAAGTTGAAGGTTGTTAACGATGTAATAGGTATAGATATGTTGACGGACTCTCTTCTACCTGCTATTTCTGAATTAGCCAAGGATAATAGCTGGAGAGTTCGTTTGGCCATTATTGAATACGTACCAATTTTGGCCGAACAACTAGGTGTAAGCTTTTTCAACAGTCAACTAAGTGATCTGTGTTTATCCTGGTTGTGGGATGCTGTGTATTCTATCAGAGCTGCTGCTATCATCAACTTACAAAAACTAACCAATATCTTTGGGTCTGACTGGTGCAACAGCGAAATCGTTCCTCGTTTGCTTGGTCTTGATCCTCAGTTGATAGAAAACTTCATCTACAGAATTACATTACTGAATACTTTTAAGGCCCTTGTAACAGTTTTATGTCCTGATGTTGTTGCTAATCAAATACTACCACATGTGTTAGAGTTGACAAGTGATCAAGTACCAAACATTAGGTTTAATGTGGCTAAGACTTACCCAAAAATAGTGGAAGTGTTGAATAAAGACGGTACAAAATATCAAGCTCTTATCAAGGATACCATATATACGTCATTGAATGAACTTTGCCAGGATCCCGATTTTGATGTAAGATACTTTGCTAACGAAAGCATGAAAGAATGTAAGACTATTGTTAACTAAATTTTATAAAAGTAAATATCTTTTTAATAAAATAAAGTATTGGCCCTAAAGGAGACAGATAATAGAAATAATACAAATATTTTCAAGCTCTAATTAAGATCATTATGTCTGATTAAATCAATACAAAAACTAGAATAAGTACAAATATATGAAAAAATATTTGAATTTTAGCTTTATGTATAGATAGTCATTATAAAGGGTGAGTATCATTATTCACCCAACTTCATGCTGGTATTTTGTCCATTGTGTCGTAAGTGTCCTCTACAAGGTCAGTAGTTGGCTCAATTTTAATATTAATTTCTTCTTCCTGTTTGACTACGATAGAATCACAAGAAGGCTCTGGTTTAACAGTAATTTTTTCTTCACAACTAGCAGAACTTGCTGGATAATCATTAATCGAAACATTTAACTCCGCAGTTAAATCTTTCTCTAACGATCTAATATCCAATTCCATTAAGAATTTCATCCATTTTCCATAGCTTGTTATATTAGATTTAATGGAGTCATTAAGTTTTGATAACGTTGTGAAAGTTTCATTAGTAATTGATCTCTCTTTAGATTCTTCGTTCTCATTAACATGGAATATCTCGAAATCCCCTCTAGATTTTCCAACCACTTGTCCAAACCCTACCAATAAACCATTTATCTCTGTCCATAATCTTCTAGGAAGCCACTCTTGGAGGGCTTTTCTAGTATCATTGGGTGTTTTACATTTATTTGGATCCACCCATTTCCACATTTTACAAAGTCTATCTACATGAACATCAACGCATATACCTTCAATTTTACCCCAAGCTTTTTGTAGAGTTAAATAACCCATCTTTGGTCCTACACCTGGCAACCCCAAAATATCGTTAACATTTGTAGGTACATCGGCCCCGTATTGTTCGTTTAATATGGTAGCAGTCCGTTTTATGAAGTTTGCTTTTCTTTTATGGAAACCTACTGAATGAATTAAGTTGTCAAGAACTTGCTCATCGATTCGCAATAAAGACTCTAAAGTTATTCCCTGTGGATCATGTAACTCGTCTATACAGTATTTCATGATATTGTACATCCCCATAGCAGTAACTTCATCTTTGGTCTGGGCAGAAAGCATCACACCTATCAGAACTTGTAATCTATAGTTCTTAGGAAGAATTTCTTGCTTTTTGATACCACACATTTCTCCGACAGTCATTGGGATTGAAGATCCTCCTATAAGGTCCACGGGAGCACGGATGAAACCCCTCATCCATCTCATTTTCTTGTATATTTCAGGAAAGTTTTTAGGTAGTTTCTCTAAACTCTCATCGTCGAGATCAGTAAATATAGTGTCATCAAACGGTTGAGTCCATCTGTTTGGACCGTTACCATTGCGCATCACAATCCATTTGAAATATTCATCACTATTCAAGGACTTGACCCAGTCGATGTTTACAAAGTCCTGATCTACCATACCATCATCTTCTTTCTTTACAACTGTTTTTTTCTGCTTCTTGAAATACTGTGATTCACCTTCCAGCTTAGGTTGTAGTTTCCTTTTTCTCAAAACTGCCATACTTCTTACAATGTAACTCGGGATTGCTAATCTTGTCAATTTTGCACTGATGGGCATATAGGATACGGTTTATTATGGCATTTATAATCGAAGATAAAAGTTCTTAAAAACTGATTCATTAGTAATCGATAAATCAGATTCTGTGAAAAAAAAAAATCTAAATCAAAAAGAAATGCAGACACCCCTACGATACCGTCTGAGGGGACTACAGTTAACACTCAACCTAAGATAATTATGATGAAATTCTTACAGTATTACCAACAGAAAGATCAGAATTATGGTTAGCAACACAATTATTGAGCAAGGACCGTTTACTCTTGCAGTGTTTGTGAAATTGGTAAGCCTCCTTTGAGCCCTGTCGAGATTTCTGGAGCTCGAATCCAGCATGTTTTCCAAGTCATCTAATACATGCTCATTCTGATCAGTAATTTCCTGGTTAATATCTACTGATATACCATGAGTTGTATGTACTGTGCTCGCCAGTGTGTCCAGTTGTGAGTCTTGTTCGAGTAGTTGCTGTTGTTGTCTGGCAAATAGTTCATCATTGGAGATACGAGAATCTTGATATCTCTTACTATCTGGTTTATGCCCTTCCTCCTGATCTTCCTCGTAGTCATGATATGGTTGGAATGTCATCGCAGTCGGGGACGACGTTTCGGGCTCTTCTTCATGAAACGTCTCGGGATCCTCATTAAATCTCACTTTCTTCTGATTGGGATCTACTCCTAGCAAATCTTCTTCTGATATACTAGCCCTTTCTTCGCTATTTCCATTCCTGGCTGTGTCCTTAGCAGTCTTTGTAGGAGGAACAAACCTATATAGTCCCAGGTCAATATCTTTGTCCTCGCCTAAATAGCCATCCAGCAGATCATTATATTCCTCTTGGTAAACCTCAAACTCGGACTCTAGGTTGTTATCGTTCAGCAATTCCAGTACGGTGTTCAGCTGCTGTTTCAGGGCCACACTATCCGATTTGGAAGGAGCCATCCCCAGATCCGCTACCAACCGGTGCCTTTCCTCCACAATATCCTTCAGTTTATCCAGTTCATACGAAACCTTAAGCGACATTCCGTTGTTGTACTCGTAGCCCAATTCGCTTCTCTTTTAGAGTGATCAGGCTTATCTCCAAAGCCTCTCCCCAAATTTCATCCCCGCCAGTGGTTACTTTTAAAAGTTTCCAATTGCCAAATCCACTCCGGGGGGGGTCCTTTAGCAAAGCAAAAAAAAAAATTAAAAAATAAAAAAAAATTGTAAATAAAATAACAAAAAAAACCTTCACAATTCAATTCAATACTTTCCTGCTTTACATTTCTGGATTAACCAACAGATATTTAGTTCAAAACCTATTTAATTACTACAGGGGACAAAATGGAACATATGGAGAAGGAAGTAGAAGAAGATCAGGAGAGTGTGCTGTCTAATTTGGATTTCAATGGCCAGGAGGAGGAAGTGAAGTTAGGAGTGCGTAGTGAACTGAACCTGTCAGAGTACTGTGTTAGCAGTGATGCTGATACGGAGAAGATGGATGAGGAAGACGAGGAGTCGCATCCGAAGTTGAGTACTTTGATTGGTGAGCAGGTGAAGCGGGAACTGGAGGAAGGGGAGACAAATGACACTAAGAGACCGCATCTAGATGGACAAGATGGTAAACTGGACAACAGTACTTTGGTTGATCCGGTTGCTGAAGGTTCAGAATCAGAGCTATCTGCACAAGATGATGTTGATCAAAAGCCTTTGAACGAGGCTACTGAAACCTTGATATCAGAACCGGCTAAAAACGAGAGTGCTGAACCAAGCGAGGAAGTACAGCAGATAGAAGAAACAGCAGCTCCCGCTGTTGCAGAAGAGCAATCTGTCTTGGAACCGGCATCAGACGAGGCAGAGCAACAGAAGGAGGAGAACGAAGCAACAAGTGTAAAAGAGGACCACTCTGCTCCTACTCAAGATGAATCTCTATTGAATGTACAGGAGCAGTTGCCAGAAACAGAGCCGGTAACACAGCAGGAACAAGGGCAAATGGATAATGAGACGGGAGTGTCGCAAGAAGAGCAAGATCAAGAAGATAACGGCACTTTGATTGACATGACTGGACAACAGCTAGAGGAACAATCGACCAACCATGACTCCACAATCACGAATGGTCCAGAAAACATGGAAGATGCTGCTGGGACAGCGACGGTTCGTGACAGCACCAGCAACAGTAATAACGATAATGTGAGTAATAATGCCGACGAAGACGAAGGTGAAGTTGGTGATGCTGATGATGATGAGGATGAGGACGAAGATATTGTCGAGGACGAGGAGGACGAGGAAGAGTCTCAAGTGGGTGATAGTACGAGCAAGGACGAAGTGAGTAAGAAACGGAAGCGTAAGAAGTCGTTTATCTTACCTATGGTCATAGAAGAGCAGAGACAACAGGCTCTGAAGGATATCACCGAGATTGAGCATAAGTTTGCCGAACTGAGACAGCGATTATATGAGAACAAGCTTGAGAGACTGGAGACCGAGCTACAGATGTGTGTTGAGGGCTCGCACCCCGAGCTGCACGAATACTATGAGAAGATATCTAAGCTGCGCGACTTCAAACTCAATAGAACGTACCAGAGGCAGAAGTACGAGTTGAAGCGCATAGACATTGAGACCCGGGCCACGAGGACGATGATCCATCAAAACTTTTTGAAATGTGTCAATGAGCTGAGGAGCCAACTACTTCAGGACACCACCACGAAGTGGTACGACATCAACAAGGAGAGACGCGACATGGACATAATAATACCGGACATCAACTACCACGTCCCGATCAAGACCATGCACAAGACGCTAAGCTGTATCACGGGCTACGCGGGGCCCGCCCAGCCGCGCAAGTACCTCGGCGAGCCCGTCTCCGAGGACCTCCAGTGCGAGAACATAGAGTACCGCTACCAGGGCAACCCCGTAGACAAACTCGAAGTGATCGTCGACCGCATGAGACTCAACAACGAGCTCTCGGACCTCGAAGGCCTGAAACGCTTCTACAACGCCTTCCCGGGCGCACCAAACCTCTCAAGCCTCCGCGACTCAGAGATCCAAGAAGACATACAGTACTTGAAATAGTTGTTACTTATGTATTTAGTATTTTATTAATCAACCCGTTTGTAATTATACTAATATCACATGATGTACACAGTAACACTCCACGAATCTAAAAAAAAAAAAAACTCGCCGCGCTCGAGGCCTGGAAGAAGAAAAAGACGTGGAAAGCCACAGTTTGTACAGCGGTTTCTCCGTGGCCGCATCAAAGGGTCGAGAAAAAAATGTGTCAAAAAGGACCAAGGAAATTACGTATTTTCTACCATTGAAAAATTGGGATTTTTGGGATTTTGCTTAGAGATTGCCGTAGAAGAGAAGTGTGCTCATCGAAGAACTGAAAAAAAAAAAATTTTTTCTATTTAGTGATTGTATATAAAGCTGCTCATTTGTTAATTTTTTAATGTACTTTCTTTTTTTATAGAAGTTATAGTCATCCAAACCAAAACCAAAACCAAAAAAACAAAATTCAAATATATACAATGGCTCTAAAGGATTCTGATAAGTTCGCTACCAAGGCTATCCATGCTGGTGCTCACCAAGATGTTCATGGTTCTGTTATTGAGCCAATTTCCTTGTCTACTACATTCAAGCAATCTGCTCCAGCTCAACCAATTGGTACTTACGAGTACTCTAGATCTCAGAACCCAAACAGAGAGAACTTGGAAAACGCTATCGCTTCTTTGGAAGGTGGTAAGTACGGTCTTGCCTTCTCTTCTGGTTCTGCCACCACTGCTGTCATCCTACAGAGTCTGCCACAAGGTTCTCACGCCGTTTCTATCGGTGATGTCTACGGTGGTACTCACAGATACTTCACCAAGGTTGCCAACGCCCACGGTGTTGACACCTCTTTCACCAACAACTTGGTCGAGGAATTGCCATCCTTGGTTAAGGAAAACACCAAGTTGGTCTGGATCGAATCCCCAACTAACCCAACTCTAAAGGTCACCGATATCCAATTGGTCTCCGACACTATCAAGAAGATCAACAAGGACATCCTTTTGGTTGTCGACAACACCTTCTTGTCTCCATACTTGTCCAACCCATTGAAGTTCGGTGCTGATATCGTCGTTCACTCCGCTACTAAGTACATCAACGGTCACTCCGACGTCGTCTTGGGTGTCTTGGCCACCAACAGCAAGGAATTGTACGAGAGATTCCAATTCTTGCAAAACGCCATCGGCTGTATCCCATCCCCATTCGACGCTTGGTTGACCCACCGTGGTTTGAAGACCTTGCACTTGCGTGTCAGACAAGCCTCCTTGAACGCCATGAAGATCGCCACTTTCCTACAGGACAACGAAAACGTCGTCGCCATCAACTACCCAGGTCTAAAGACCCATCCAAACTACGACGTCGTTCAAAAGCAACACCGTGAAGCTCTAGGTGGTGGTATGATCTCCTTCAGAATTAAGGGCGGTGCCGAAGGTGCTGCTAAGTTCTCTTCCGCTACCAGACTGTTCACCTTGGCCGAATCCCTAGGTGGTATCGAGTCTCTATTGGAAGTCCCAGCCGTTATGACTCACGGTGGTATTCCAAAGGAAGCTAGAGAAGCCTCCGGTGTCTTTGACGACTTGGTTAGATTGTCCGTCGGTATCGAAGATGCTGATGACCTATTGGACGACATCAAGCAAGCTTTGCAAGCTGCTACTGCATAATTACATGATCTAACACCCAAAAAAAACTTAAACACAAAATAAAAATTCACTAATGACAAACTTTCGATAAAGAAAAAAATATTTTTTTTATGGTCAAATAAAATTAAAAATAATAATTCAAACATAGATATGTTATTGTATTATATATATTTTTTTTTCAAATCTTTTGTTGTATATTATATACTATTATTATAAATTCCCTATTTTCTATCCGCAAAACAAATGTGATCACACCCGTAATATACATGATTGGTTATACAAAATGTACAAATAAAATGATATGCTTTTGGAAATTGGGATGTCATAATGTACGATTTTGCCGTATGATATTTCATTCTTGCACTTTTTTGCAAAAGTATTTATTTTTTTTTTTTGGTCAATACTATATGAACTTACATTAAAATCGATGCTCTTCTGAGAAGAATTTATTTGTGGCCACCAGTAAAAAGCTAATAGGACAATAGGACATATGACAGTGGCTCTGCGAACACGGAATCCGCCCAAAATTGAGGACGGTATTGATAAAAGTAATATTATTGATGATGATGTGGATGATAGTTCCAAAACAAGAATGACCAGGAGAAGGCGAAGAAGACCTGAGCAAGAAGAGAAATATAGTGATGACGACGACAATATTAATGAATTTAATGATGATGGAACTTTGAAAACTGAGAGTAGCATGAAAACCGCAACTGGAAGTGGAAGACCATTCGAAGTGGTAGCCGGATTACCATGTAGTTTGGATATCCCGCAGTATAATTCCGCATTGACGGCTCCATTATCTGTAAAGGACTCGGCTGTGTTGTACAACTCCTTGGTGAGCTCGAGAAGAACGTGGATCTCAGGAGAGATGTTTGAAGTTTACTGGACTAGAGCTAACAAAGTGCCCTCTCTTGCCATAAAGGACCCAAGCATGCTGAAAGAACTTGAGGCTTCAAAGGAGACAGATGCCAGTGGTAAAGAAAGAATGCAAAAGATGTGTGATTGCGAAATTTTGGCAGGTCCGCATAGCTTTGGAGCCAAGTTGTTTATAGTCAAAGATGAAGAAATCGAAAAGAGATGGCAACTGGAACAAGACTCGAAGAAGAAAGAGAAAGAAGAGAAGAAGAAGATGGAAGCTGAGATGAGAAAGCAAAGAGCTGAGGAGAAAAAACAGAACCTGTTGTTGAAGAAGCAAGAAAGGGAAAAACAAATGCTTTTGCAAAAGGAAGCTAGGGCTAAGGCAAAAAGAGAACAAGCAGAGGCTAGAATAAGACAACGTGAAGAACAAAAACGTCAAAAACAGCTGGAGAAAGAGAGATTGAAGGAGATGAAAGCCGCGGCACCAAAGGTTAAGAAAGAACCTTCTAAGAAAAAATCAGACAAAAACATGATAGCTAATCTAAATATGATGGCTCAACGTGATCCCGAGTTGAAAAAACTAATGGCTAAAGTTGCTGGTGGTCAAGCTGATATAAATGAGATAGAGAAATTCAAGAAGATCATAGATTTTGCTAAAAAGATGCCGCCACCAAAGGAAGATAATACTAAATCGGAACAGCAATCTAAAGCAGAGAAGAAAGCGACAAAGACTACAGTAATTGAAGCTACAAAAACTACCGATAAGATTTCTTCTGAACAATCTGCTAAAAAAGAATCTGAACAATCTGATACCAACGGTTCTAAACCTGAGAAAGTTAAACAATCTGATCATAATGGATCTGAGCAATCTGCTGAGAAAGGTTCTGAACAATCTGCTGAAGGAGAATCTGAACTTAATAAGGAAGCTAAGCCAAATACATCTGAAGCGGATATCACTGGTTCCAAGAACGATATTACTGCAGAAAATGCAATGAAAGAGACGGAGCCTATGATCAAAGATGAAAAATCAGTATCATTAACTGCTAGCACGGACTCTAAAACGAAGGTGGATAAGTCAAAGAGTACCAACTCTAGCAATTCTGATATTGCTGTGAAAGCAGAGAACAAAAAAGAACAGAAAATAAAGGCTGAATCTAATGTTGACATTACATTGAAGAAAGAAAAGAAGAAGAAAAGTATTAAGGATAACGAAATGACAGATGAGGATAAGGATATGCAATTGACCGCGTTTCAGCAGAAATATGTTGACGGCGCTGAAATTGTCCTTGAATTCAATGAAAACTCCAACTTCAGGTTTTTACTTCCAAAGAGGGCCATCATAGAGAATCTGGGAGACGGCTATAAAATGTCTTGGATGTTGGTTCACAATCAAAAAGATATTGATAGATTTAGGAATAGAAGGGTTAAAGAACTAACGAAGAGAATACACAACGAAGAAGAAAAACAAAAGATCATTAATGAGTATGAAGTTTTAAGAGACCGTAATTGCCCGACACCATTATTCACATCTCTTACTGTCACGTTTAAAGGTATTCATAAGAAATATGAACAGATAATAATGAATAGTTTTGATCCAATTGAACAAGTTCAAATCTTCATGAAAGACGTACTAAACATTGGTACTAGATTATCTGGTTATAATCTATGGTACCAATTGGATGGTTATGATGATCAGGATCTGGCAGAAGAGCTCAGAGTCGAATTAAATGATTTCGAACAATCATTGAAACCAAAGAGACAAAAGAGAGTGTAAAGACATGTTACCATACTGCATATACAATTATAAAAATATAAAAATTCATCATATAGATATAATGGTTTGACTTTAATTTCTTTTTTTATTTTTTTTTTGATATAATTAAACGAAATTTCTATAGTGTTAAAACTAGGTATTAAATAAAGTTATAGAAGAATAAACTGATAGACTTATATGGGTATCTCCAGTTTATCCATAGTTTTGTTAAGAAAAAAAAAATAATGATAGAAACGAGTAATAAGAAATAGCCTTCCCATAAGAATAAACGAAATATAAAATGTAGAATTATGTTGTGATTTTGTTTTTGATTTGATTTATAAAACCTTTAGTTTGTATTTTTTTTTTTTATTGTATAAGTTTCTCACACTTAGATCAACAAAGCAGCAGCAGCCAACAAAGCCAAGGAAGAACCGGCCTTCAAGTTGTTACCAGCGTCAGTGAAAGTAGAGACGGCGTGGGAAGAAGAAGAAGCCTTGGAAGAAGAGGCAGCCTTGGAAGAGGATGTAGTTTCGGAAGAGCTTGGGGCAGCAGATTCCTTGGTAGAAGTGGTGTAAGTGACAGTAGAGGAAGAAGAGAAAGAAGATGGGATAGTAGAGATAGAAGAGGTAGATGTGGAAGTGGAGCTGGAAGAAGAGCTGGAAGAAGAGCTAGAAGAAGCACTGGAAGAAGCACTGGAGCTGGAAGCGCTGGAAGAAGCAGAAGCAGAGGTAGAAGAGGCGGAGGAAGAAGCGCTGGAAGAAGCGTCACCTAGAGCCTTGTTGACACCGGAACAAGCACTCTTGAAAGCGTCGTAAGCAGTGTCAGCATCACCGTTAGGACAGATAGAGTCCAGACATTGCTTCATAGCGCTGTTCTCGTTCTCACAGTAACAACCAATTTGGTTCAAAGAGTTACATTGACTGCTACTCTTGCCAACTTGATCAGCACAGGCCAACAAACAGGCTGGTGGAGTAGCAACGGCTTGGGAAGCCAACATAGCCAAAACAACAGAAACAATAGCAGCTTGCATTTTTATTTTTTGTATTATTATTTTTATTCTTGTGTGTGTTGTGTATATGGATTCGTATTATCCGTTCGCTAAGAATTCAATTCCTTTTAAATATTTTTAAATAAAGTGTTTATTTATAATTAAAAATCACTAGTCCTGGGCCCCCCCCGTCTCCTCATGCACTTTGGAGCAAGCACCTTCGAGAAAATGAAAACAAAAAAAAAAAAAAAAAAATTTTCTTTTGTGCCCTTTCCCAGCCTTCCCTGCGCAATTTCTTAGAAAAAAATGCTTGCTCTGTTTTGATTTTTTTTTTGTTTTTGTTTTTTTTTTTTTTCTTTCTTTCGATCTCAAAAATTGAGAAGTCCATCCTGTGCCCTGCGCAATATTCTAAGAGACAACTTCTAATATACGCGATTCCCAGAAGGAAAGAAAAAATGCTTTTCTGCGATACTTTCTACACCCTTGTTTACCAAGGTTCCTTTTTTTCTCAGTCCGGGTAAATTAAACAACGACTTCTATTGTTGGAAGTGTAAAGAATTTATTATTTTTTTAATTGTACCTTTGTACGTACCTATTCTATACGTATATAAACGTGACCTATTAGTACATGGTTACATCCGGGTAACCATCAGCGGTTACTTATATATATAAGTCGAAATTTTTTTTTTATGGGCGGCTATTGTTTTTTTCTCTTCTTTATTTTATGTATATTTTTTATTGGCGGCTATTTTTATATTATCTCTTATAAACAAAAAAAACCAAATAAGAGTATTGAACAAATGAATATGCATTTTATCAGTATGTTATTATTTACAAGAATGTACTAACTTTTTATATTTTTTTTTTTTTTTTAAGTTCTCTTTTTTTGTTCTTCTATTTCGGTATGTGCTATTGCCTGTTGGGCTAGTATTGCTGGAGGTATTGGCTGTAGTCCCGGTGTTTGATCCTGTATGAGGATATTGCCCTCGGAATCATACTTTGGGACTTCTATATCTTTCCTGAGATGACCATCTTTTTCTAGCTGTCCAACAACTATAGGTTCGAAGAACCGTGCTCCTGTATATATACCAACTAATGACACAACGCCAATGGTGATGAGGTCAAACCCTTTAACACGACTCATTTTTCTTTTTTTTTTTTTTTTTTTGTTTTATTATTGCTTGTTTTTGTGTGTCTTTTTCTTTGTGGAAATTGCAAAGAAACAAATCTGAAATGAAGGATTTGTAAAATTAACTTCTTTTTTGTTTTATGTCCTTATATTTCTAGATCTTTAAACTCTCATTCCCTATTCTCTTCACTTACTGTTTTTTTATTTTTGTCTCGCTTTCTTTCTTTCGTGCTAAACAGAAAAATACAATGAACGATGATGTGTTTCCCCAGAGCCCGGAGGCGTTAAAATCAAATAGAATAAAATAAAATAAAATAAAAAAAAAGGGTATCTTTTGTTCTTAAAAAAAAAAAGGTATAACTCTTTCTTTTTCAATTGTGAACACAAAGAAACTACAAAAAAAAAAAAAAGAGAG
The DNA here is from genome assembly GCA_017309295.1 of Nakaseomyces nivariensis. Taxonomy (NCBI): domain Eukaryota; kingdom Fungi; phylum Ascomycota; class Saccharomycetes; order Saccharomycetales; family Saccharomycetaceae; genus Nakaseomyces; species Nakaseomyces nivariensis. Next base: position 444,125 of record JAEVGP010000010.1, on the reverse strand, counting down.
AAAAAATTAGACAAACTGTTACGACACCATTTGTTGTTGCTGCTTGTTATTTTGCCTTTACTGTATATGAATTTTGGTCTATACAGAGCATCTCTAGTTTCATTTGGAAGAAAAAGCAGTTCAATTATATCCAATAATAAGATCTCAATACATACTGTTCTACCAATTGCACTGAGAAGAAATATGACCTCAACAAAAAATTATAAGGACCTTAAGGTCAATTTCTTAAAACCTGATCTTGATGATAGAGAATATCGTTATATTCAACTGCCAAATAACTTGAGGGCACTATTAGTTCAAGACAAGACTACGGATAAGGCTGCTGCCGCACTTGATGTCAACATTGGTGCATTCCAGGATCCAGAAAATTTGCCAGGTCTGGCCCATTTCTGTGAGCATCTATTATTTATGGGGTCAGAGAAATTTCCAGATGAGAATGAGTATTCCAGTTTCTTGAGTAAGCATGGTGGTTCATCTAATGCTTATACTGGCTCTCAAAATACGAACTACTTTTTTGAGGTCAATGCTGATCACTTGCAAGGAGCATTGGATAGGTTTTCCGGGTTCTTTAGCTGCCCATTATTCAATCAGAAATCAACTGACAAGGAAATTAACGCTGTGGACAGTGAAAATAAAAAGAACTTACAAAATGATATTTGGAGAATGTATCAACTTGATAAGTCATTGTCTAACCCAGAACATCCATACCATAAGTTCTCAACTGGTAACTTGAAGACTCTAGGTGAAAATCCAAAGAGTAATGGCTTGGATATCAGAGACGAGTTGTTAAAATTCTATAAGGATTCTTATTCTGCCAATTTGATGAAACTGTGTATTTTGGGTAAGGAAGACCTGGACACTTTGTCCGAATGGGCTTATGAATTGTTCAAGGACGTTTCAAACACTGACCGTCCCTTGCCTGTGTATGATGCTACAATTTTGGAAAAGGAACACCTACAGAAAATTATTAGGGTTAAGCCAGTTAAGGACCTAAGAAAACTTGATATTGCATTTGTCGTTCCAGACTTTGAAAAGAACTGGGAATCAAAAATTCCTCATATTTTTAGTCACTTGTTGGGTCACGAAGGTGGTGGTTCGTTACTTGCACATTTGAAAACATTGGGATGGGCAAATGAACTTGCTGCTGGGGGACACACCATTTCTGAAGGAAATGCCTTCCTGAATATTGACATTGAACTAACTGATGAGGGTTTAAAGCACTATAAAGAGATTTCTGTTTTGATCTTCCAATATATTGAGATGTTAAAGAACTCACTTCCACAGGAATGGATCTTCAAGGAATTGCAAGATATCGCTAAAGCAACTTTCAAGTTTAAGCAGAAGGGAAGTCCATCCCAAACTGTCTCTGGCTTGGCTAAATTGTTGGAGAAGGATTATTACTTGCCACCAGAAAATATACTATCCTCTAATCTCTTACTCAAGTACGAGCCAGAATTGGTAAAAAAATATGTTAATGCATTGAAACCAGAAACTTCTCGTATTACTCTAATCTCCAAGAAATTTGAAGTTGATGACAAGGAAAAATGGTATGGAACCGAATACAGTGTAGAGGATTACTCAGAAGAGTTTTTGAAATTAATCAAGAAGCCTGGCTTAAACTCAGAATTACATTTGCCAAGACCCAATGAATTTATCGCCACTAATTTTGAGGTTGAGAAATTTCATGTTGATGAACCTTCTAATGAGCCATATTTATTGAAAGAAGATGACTGTAGTAAACTTTGGTATAAAAGAGATGATAGGTTCTGGCAACCTCGTGGCTATATTTATGTTACCTTAAAGTTACCTAATACTCATTCTAGTATCATATCCAGTATGCTTACAACTTTGTATGTTCAGATGGTTAATGATTACTTGAAAGACCTTCAATATGATGCATCTTGTGCAAATATACATGTGTCATTTGTCAAAACTAATCAAGGTTTGGATTTAACCGTCTCTGGATTCAATGAAAAATTATTGATTCTAGTTAGAAGAATTTTGGAAGGTATCAACTCTTTCGAGCCTTCAAAGGAAAGGTTTGAAATATTTAAGGATAAAAGTATGCACCACTTGAAAAACCAATTGATGGAGGTTCCATATAGTCAAATGGCTGGGTTGTACAACAGCGTAATTAATGAAAGAACTTGGTCTAACGCTGATAAACTAGCTGTAGTTAGTAAGCTGACATTTGAACAGTTGCAGGTCTTTGTTAAAACAATTTATGAAGGTGTTTTCTATGAATCATTGGTTCATGGTAACATAAAATCAGAAGAAGCCAAGGAAGTTGATTCTCTGGTTTCTACGTTGTTGAGGATTGATTCAATAAAGAACTTGGATGTTCAAGGCAGTAGATTAAGATCTTACGTTCTCCCAAGAGGTAAGAGTTACTCTTTTGATACCAAATTATATGACGAAAGAAATGTTAATTCTTGTATTCAACATGTTATCCAATTGGATGTTTATAATGAAAAACTTTCTGCATTAAGTGGTTTGTTTGCACAAATGCTTCATGAGCCTTGTTTCGATGTTTTGAGAACAAAGGAACAACTTGGTTACGTTGTCTTTAGTTCGAGTCTAAATAACCATGGTACTGCAAATGTCAGAATTTTGATCCAGTCAGAACATACAACACCATATCTTGAATGGAGAATTGACGAGTTCTACAAACACTTTGGCGAACTTTTGAAGAAGATGAGTGCCGAAGACTTTGAGAAACATAAAGATGCGTTGTGTAAGACATTGTTACAAAAGTTCAAGAATATGAAAGAAGAAAGCTTGAGATATGTTGCTGCCATTTACTTGGGTGACTACAATTTTACCCATCGTCACAAGAAGGCCAGCCTTGTTTCTGAATTGACTAAGGAGGATATCATTTCCTTTTATGAACAATACATAGTTGGACCTGACGCAACCAAGCTTATTATCAATTTGCAATCTCAATGTATTAATGAAAACGTTGATGAATCAAGGTTGGATACCAGTTATTACCCAAGTGGTGAAAAGATAACTGATGTCGGCAAGTTTAAGTCACAATTGTTCTTAGCACCATTGCGTCAACCTACTAAAAAGTTTGAAGTGATAGAGGACTAAGCTACTTGTATCTATTTTACATATTATAGATTAAGTCCCAAAATAAAATAAAATGAAATAAAATGAAGTAAAAACCAAAATAAAAAGACTGCTAAGAGAATTTTGTTCGTTTTACTCTGTATAAATGAAATGTAGACTTCCTTCGACACCCTGGATCCACAGTACCTCCCCTTTATGTTTTCCTTAGGGAGGGAACTAAGATAAGAGCTTCCTTTTCCGTCCGTTAAAATTTTTACTCTTGGAAGCTAGTATTTCAATCTTTGTAAGTTGAAACACTGGCAATCAACTGCTGTTGGATGACAGATTTAGTCGACTGTGGCATGCTTCCGTTGTATTATTTTTGATTCAAGGTTCTTAAAAACTAAAAAAAAAAGAAGAGTGGATCAAAATAAAAAGAGATGTAGTTAACATTTACTCTTAATCCTTTTTATACCTGCACTCTAGAAAAAAAATTGAAAAAAAATTTTCGTCTCTAGTCGTATCTTATGATGGTTTATTAAGGTTAGGTCATTATTTCATTCTCGACCCTCTGAATTTGGGTTTTTTGTTTTATTTAAATTGATTTTATTTATATGATGGCATTCCAAGATTCATAACATTGATTGCAAGAAAAAGTGTATCTAAAGCATTTCATGCATGTACTTTTTTTATCTTCACTTTGGTTGAAATGGATTGTCCCGTTTGTATTTTGGTTTTAGTGCATATGAAGATATTAACTTATCATTCAAAAAAGATATTGAAATTGGAATTCTGTTCATGAACTGACAAATGCTTGCTTTCTATCGTTTTAGACTTCAAAATTATATTGACCTTGTGTTTTCCCTTAGTAATTCATTACTTAATTCCCCAGTTGCGGGTAAATCGCTTCAAGATGAGTGACAGAGAGTGTGTGGCGGAGATATTCATTTAAAAGCATTGGTGATCATCAATTTATTTCGGGATTCCATTACTTGAGAAGACACCAACAAGAACAGAAATATTCAATAATGAGTACCCCATCTTTCACCTGTAACTCCTGTGTGATCCAGTTTCAAACCAGTGATTCGCAGAGGTATCACATGAAAACGGAATGGCATCGTTATAATTTGAAGAGAAGAGTGGCTGAATTGCCTCCTATCTCAGCTGGTATGTTTGCTGAGAAGGTGCAGATCTCTGAAAGAGAACAGAAAGAACATCAGGTTGATGAATTTGGCTTTGAAATACTGAAGACTGTAGATCGTGGCCATAAGCCAAGGAAGAATAAGAAGAAGAGTGGCAAGGGTAAGCAAGAACAGGAGGAAAATGTAAATGAACTGCATAGAACGGTGTCTGCTACAGAATCGGTAACTTCTGAAATGTCCCATCTAACTACTAGTGAGTACAACACCACAGATTTCGGTGAAGATACTGCCTCCGAGTACGGCTTCACCAGTGACTCCAACTATGATTATGCCACTTCTTCTGACGAGGACTCAGATGATGAGGACGACCATACGCATGAAAAGAAGGACCTGAACGAGTTCAGCACAACTCAATGTATATATTGTGGCTCCGAGAACAAGGATGTGGAGAGAAATTTAAGACACATGTTTAGATCCCACGGTCTTTATATCCCAGAGAGAAGTTACTTGGTTGATCTAGATGGCCTGCTGAAATTCCTAATCAACGAAATACTTGTGGAGTATAACTGTCTGTGTTGTAATTACGTTGGTTCAAGTCTCGAAAGTATCAGAGCTCATATGGACTCCAAACGTCACTGTAAACTACCCTACGAAACCAAAGAAGAACGTGAATTCGTTGCTCAGTTCTATGATTTCTTTTCTTTGGAAGAAGCCACTGAGGACAATTTGGAAGAAAAAGAGGTTGATGAAGCTGAAGAATTAAATGAAGACGACGCTAATGGTATTAACTCCAACTATACCGTTGCAACAATTGACGAGACTGGTTCCGAATTAACTTTACCTACCGGTGTGAGATTAGGTCACAGAGGAGGTCAAAGGTACTACAGACAAAACCTCCCATTGCCTCCTGATCAAAATGACAGCAGGAGAACAGTGACCGCTGCTGACAGAAGAATGGTGAGTGGTGTTACCGAAAAACAATATAAGAAGGGAATGAAGAAAATGCAACTTTTGGAACAGAAAGCTGCCAGTGAAAATATCAGAAAGGAGGTCAAGAGAGTTAACTTCCAACCTCATTTCAGAGACCCATTGCTACAATAAAAAAATTGAGGTGCTATTTTATAATACCCTATCTACTTTTAATTAACATCCAACTATGCATAAACATACTTTTTTAGCATTAATTAATTTGTGAATAACGCTATTATAGACATTCCCTATCACATACTTGACTTTTCAAAATTACCAAATTCATGTCGACTATATTTTTGATAGCTAATGGTGATACTGTCATGCTACGAGAGCGTACGGTATTATCGGTATCCCTCATTCACATTTAGACTGCAAGTACAACTATATATATATGAACTTGATAATATAACTTAATTATTATATAAAACTGTCTATATTATCAAATCCTATTTGTTCCTTGTATTGTTCTTTGTATTTTATTTGTTCTTTTCTTGCTTACATGGAATGCAACAGTAGTTTCTTTATCATTTGTCAGGTTCAGTTAATTAAAGCAAGAAAGGATACCGTGTCAATTTGAATTTACAGCAAATCTAATAGCATGACCTTTTGCCTAGTCTTTCTGTTTAATAAATGGGCTGCATGTTATTATTGCTTGTTTCTCATATAATGTTACACGACCCCACATGATATACCTAACCACGAAGTGTTTTTTCCCAACGAAACCAAAAAAAAAATAAATTGAGCATTTGTCTCAGAATTTAAAGGAAAATAAAAGAAAGAGGAGAAAGAGATCTGCAAAGAGAAATAGGGTAGAAACTTCTAAAAGGGCAAGAACGATAAAGAAATGGACTCTCTTTCAAAGAAGATACAGAATTTGGGTATTCATGATTTGAGGAACGCAGCAAGGTTTGCGCAGAATGTGATTGTTCAGTATGAGCCGTATCAGGTTGATGTTAGGCGGGCCACTAACACAGACTCCTGGGGGCCTACGCCGAAGCATTTGGCGAAAGTGTTGCGGAACAGGTACCAGGTCCCGCTTTACTTGATCACAGAGTACATTTTGAAGAGGTTGATTGACCATATTGCGCACAGGCCTAAGAATCTATATGAGAAGGCGAGGAAGGACTATGTTAACTACGGTTCTGAGTGGCGTGTTGTGATGAAGTGTCTTGTGGTGTTGGAGTATCTTCTGTTGAATGTGGACGATGGTGATGAGATCAATCAGGTGCGTTCTTGTCTGTTGACACACAAACATCTGATCTCTAAGGAGGTCTTGAATTACAAGATCAAGTTCTGCAATGACGGGAAGATGGAAGTGCACGAGCGCGGTATTCACAAGAAGGCTGAGACTATCTTACAGTTTGTTGAGGACTCCAAGTTTTTGAAGCAAGAGAGGTTGAAAAATAAGAAGAACGCATTGAAGATCAAGCAACAAGGTGAGTCGGATATGTTGTACAATGCTGATACTATCACCTCTGGTTCCAGCTATGGGTCTTCAATGAGAAGCAATGATTTCGACTACGGTGATGACATCGATTTCGATGATGACGATGATGATGACGATATCTCCGTGGAGAACAACAGACCTCGTCGTCGTCCTTCTCACGCAGACAAGCAGAGAAAGCAGAGAAGAGAGATTTTGAGAGAACAAATAAGAAACAAGGAACAACAACGAAGAGAGATGCAGAAGAAGAAAGAGGAGGAAGAGGCAGCTGCTAATGTTCCTGATTTGATCAGTTTCGACGATATCGAACCGCACCCTACGAATAACACAAGCACCAGGGCTTTGTACAACTCTGACAGTGGAGCTGCCACAAATGATATAAATTTGACAGCTACCAAGACCTCCCTGGAAACCACTACAGAAGAGGACGAAGATGAGTTTGGAGACTTCCAAAGTGATGTCTCTAAGATTCAAACTAACATGACCCAGCGATCTATTGCTTCCAAAACAGTTGGTTCCAACAGTACTTCAGGGAGCGCCTCTACTACCACAACTAATAATACAACTAATAAATCGTCTACTGCTAATGATGATCTGATGGATCTTTTCGGACCTTCTAAGAAACCTGTTGAGGAATTGAAAAAACCTGTTAAGAAAGATGCGTTCTCAGATCTATTTGCAAGTTCTAAGTCGTTGATATAAATATAAACTCCTTCCTCCAGTCGATTTCCTTCATAACCTTTTATTTTTGTATTTTATTCTGAGACATTATTTCATATTGGAGAGAAATAGGCATGAATGAAGAAGGAACTTTAATTATGCATTTGCAAAGTAGCTGAAAAGCTTATTCTTTTTTTTTTATTTAGTTTATTTTTTCTTATCCTTCCCTGTTACCCCCAAACACTATTAATTTACTTCTAACAGCTACTTTTTTTTCCCATGTTTTTCTCTATAAATAGTAAATAAATATCACTTACAATTCTATATGTAAATTATATTCCCATATTAAGGAATAAATATGCTAATACTAAATTTTGCAAGAATAAAATGGTTTTGAGTGTCTTTTTTTTTTTGTAAATTTATTTATAAAGAATGAATTTTTTTATTTTACGTTTTGGTGATTTTGTTGGCTTGAAATATTTCCCTGAAAATAGAAACCCGTTTCGTATCAACTGCTCAGGTCCAAAATATAGTCGAGCAATACAGCATATATCTTGAACTATATGTTGGCAATAACTTATAGCTCAAGAAGGCAGTTCCAATATCATCCTTTGGTTATTTACGTTATTAACATGAAATTAGTTTAGAGTTTACTGACTTACATAATATTAGATCCTTGTTCTTTTGCTCTTTCTTTCCATTACTGGATTTGAATCTATTTATTAAACCTCTATAATACCTTGGTCTCCTTTTCATTAATAGTTTACATTTTATCTTATACATTTTTTATATTATTATGATGATGATGTATTAGTTTATTTGAGTTTTGTAAATAAAAGCAGATAAAGTTTGGAACCAAAAAGTATTTGAAGTGTTTTACAAGTCAGTCTGCTCCTCTACATATTTAGTCGTTACAAATTTTTCAATTTGTCAGTAGCATCTTCGACATCGACGTCATCGACGTCATCTAATGTACCTTCTACACCTTGTTCAAACATCTGTTTACCTGTTAACCTACCGTGGTGTGCTTCAACCCTTCTCTGTTCATCTCTCTTGTCTAAGTTCAACTCCTTTCTGAAAGTTTCTCTCCATGCCAGGAATGATTCTCTAGTAACTTTGGTACCATGGAACTTGGCCTGCTCTTCTTTCTCACGTGCCTGCAGCTCCTTTTCATGTTGCTGCTGCTTCAAGTTAAGTTGTTCCATAAAATGTTGCTCAGCTTTCTCCTTAATAGAGGATATAAGTGCGAAACACATCTGCATACCAGTCAGCATATCAGTTTCTATCTGCTCTTGTATCTCGTTTATTAGTGTACCGCCCTGAGCGTACTCAACTAGGGAGATCGTGTCCGGTATATTTTCATATCTACTCATCAACTTGTTACCATGCTCGTCGTACTGCTGCTCGTCCTCTTCGCCGTCGTCCTCTTCTTCCTCGTCGCCATCATCCCCACATATTTCTTCGACATCAATATGTATGAGTGGTGTCTGGTCAGGGTACTCTTCTGGTAGTTCAAAAGTAACGTGTAGAACGTGTTCCTTAGATAGATGGCCTACCGTGTCTTCTATCAACTCCTGTAGCTCCAGCTTCAGATCAACCTCGAACTTGATCCCAGGATAGCTTTCCTTGACCATACGCAGCTCATCTGGGTATATAGACTCCAGAACTTCAAGCTCCTGCACTTGTTCCTCCTTGTAATCCATTGTGTGTTGCTGTTTCTTGGGACCAATTGACCATTTCACCAACTCGAATAAACTATTTATGCGATGAGCAAAGCTATTTTTTTTTTTTTGGTTGGCTGAAAAAAAAAAAATTTTGGAAATTTGACAAGAGAAAAAATTCAGACATTTTGTACGACATCATGTGATGTGATGTGTATAGACTACAATAAAGGAAATCAAAGGGGGGGGGGGAGCACATATCTTTGTCTGAATCAAGCAAATATTAGCATTCTAGGTGGTAAGTACACATACACGTTTTGCAATTATTTTTATTTGTGCAATTAGTTCTTTTTTTCTCTGATACATACAGAAATACCCGCACAACAGACGTTGCTTAGTAATGTTGGAAAAAGCGTAAATCCTCAAGAATGTGATAACTCCGAACCGGGTAATAGAGAGCGGTGGGAGGGAAAGAGACACAGCAATACACAGCAATGCCCAATACACAGCAATGCCCAATAAAAAGAACACCCCAGAGCTGATCTCGACTTAAACATGTCTGTCCGAGTACTAATAAGATACGGCCGGAATGATTAAAGACACATTTTTTTGTTTGGGTTCTCCAAGGGTTCTCCAAGGGTTCCCCCCTTACAAACGAGAAAACGGGTGGTTTTTGTACGTGGTTTTGTCAGCAAAAAGCCATAAAATAAAGAAATAATAAGATGAAATAATGAAATAATAAGAAGAAGAGAGCAAGAGAACAAGAGAACAAGAAGAAGAACTGAGGCAAACAAGAGCACTACGACCTGCTCCACAAAACACTGTGGCACCGGAATTTCTTTTTTGGGTTCGAGAGAGAAACAGCGTGGGGAAAACGTTTTTTTGTTGGTTGCACCCAATTTTTTTTCGAGGTGCGGCTCTTTGCACCCTCGATGAATGGCACCCTAATAAAATGGGCCCTGGGGCAAACCTATATAAGAGAGATGAGTATTTTGAAATTGGACAAAGGAGCAAAGAGCATAAAGAAGCAAAGAGCAAAGAGCAAAGATGGACAGTGTGACGGTAAGTGAGTCGATATTCTCGTATCCCCATGGAGCGCACGGTGCGAATCCGGAGGAGGAGTATGAGATGCGGATCAAGGAGATAGAGGAGTACTATGTGAAGACGCTGCTGAGCGATGACCAGCCCTCGTACGGGAGCGACAGGAGCCGCAGCGACGTGAGTCTGGACGCTAATGCGTACTACACATCGCACGGGAAGGGCTACCTAGACACACCAAACTACGTTAATCTGTTCAGCACCGTGCCGGTGCAGCCACAAGTGCAATTACAGCCACAAATACAACCACAATTACAACCACAAGCTCAAATTCAAATACAACCTCAAGTACAACCACAAGTACAACCACAAGTGCAGCTGCCTGTTTACCCTAATCTGGAGGTTGAGATCAAGCCGCAGTACAACAACAACGCTGCGTTGCCTCTGACCTCCGAGAACCTGCATAAGATGCAGCAGCTGAACCTGGACTCCACGTTTGAGAAAATTCATAACTCGTTCCACATCCAGAAGACCACTGTGGATAAGTCGAAGTCGCAGCAACAGCAATCACAGAACATCAACAAGGAGCTGTACAAGACCGAATTGTGCGAGTCCTTCACCACCAAGGGTTTCTGCAAGTACGGGAACAAGTGTCAGTTTGCTCACGGGCTGCACGAACTGAAACTTAAGAAGACTTCCAACAACTTCAGAACGAAACCTTGCATTAACTGGAACAAACTCGGTTACTGTCCCTATGGTAAGCGTTGTTGTTTCAAGCACGGTGACGACAGAGACATTCAAATTTACAAGAAGGCTGGTACATATGCACCAGAACCTGAAACCTCCTCTGCTGGCTTAGAGGAAAAGAAGGTCCCAGAGTCACCTGTAAGACAAAAGAACCTACACGCCAAGATAAAGAAACTACAGAAAATGACATGGTAATCTTTACACCTCCATTTGCTATTTGAACATCGCTGAAAACATACTTTTTTCCTATTTGTTTGTATTGTGGTTTTTCTTTTTAATACTATGTTACCTGTTACGTTGCCTTATTACTTCATCTCACATGATTACTTTATTGTATCATAATAATAATATTATTTTTTGTTGATCAATTGTTTTATTTCCGTTTTCATTGTACCACTAGATTGTTTTTGATATACAATTGTTCAAATACGAGAACATATTGTAGGATACTGTACATCAATATTTTAAAATCCTGAAAATTGTACCATGAAAGTTTCGTTAGAACCTTATTTATTAAAGAAACTATCGTTTCCCATTCATTTTATAACAATATTTATTTATCTTTAATAATATTAAGTTTTTTTTGTTGACTATTCAATTAATTTCATAAGATACTTAAGACTAGCTATCTACGCGGTCCCTTAATGATGCTATCGATGGTTTACGCATAGATGGTTTAAATGTACTACCCATTCTGCGCTGAACATGCTGACCTTCAGGTCCTAGAGGGAATACCTTACCTGCATACATCGAATCATCCATATCCTCTACAATTTTATCATAGGAAATACCATCCAAACTTCTCTTGATCAAATAACGCAAGGAGTTGTACCAGACGTTATGACGCTCTCTGGTTGGACAAGTAAAGACAACACTTCTTTCGTCCGTAGTAACGACAATACTCTTGTGGTACAAACCGGCAGGATGACTGTTGGTATCTGGAATAACAGATACACTCAAAATAGAAACACCCTTCGTCTTACTATGAGAAGCATTTTCCATAACAGGGTTAGTCTCAGACCAATACAAAGTCATACTATATGGATGGATCCAGAAGTATCTCCTGTGTCTACCTTCTCCACCGATATGACCCAATTTCGGATAATACTTGTACAAGTACTCACCAATAACAGTTTGTGTTAGCGCAGGAATTATAACTTGTTCATTGAATGATGCAACTGTGTTTATGGTTCCGATGGTATCCACGGAAGAAGAACGGTTTACAGATGGTCTCACTGGTTTACTCTTTGGAATTTGTAATGTCGAATGAGTTGGTGTCAAGAAACCTGGGCGAGTTGGTGTCTGATTTACTGAGTGGACTGGTGTTTGGAATGGAGTCTCCTTCTTTGGTGTGTTCACCTCAGAATCCTTAGGTAGTGGCTCAAAAGCCATGTTTATAATCGTAGGTGGGATCTCTGAAGTTGGACTAGATGGTGCAGTTTTACTTCTGATATGTTGTTCCTGTAACTCCGAAACCAAATTAGGGTCCAGGTTGTTTGCTTTCTTTTGCGTCATAACAGTTCTCTTAAGAGGTTTTGGATTTGTACGGGCTAGTAGAGTCATGTAATACATACGTGGGATAACAACAACCTTTTTGCTTGTAGGACTCTTAGCATAAGGTGTCGATATAAACGCTGTGTTTGGTACGACTAAATATCCTTCACTTTCTAGTCTTTCCTTGATCTCTATGATATCCGCATCTGCCTCAGAGAAGGAACTTGTGCTAGCCATATCTGGACTACTTGGTCTAGTACTTGGCTTAGAGCTAGACTTAGAAGCTGGTTTCGAGGTTTGAGATTTCAATTTGTTATATTCGATCTTTGTTATACCAACAAGGTTGTATCTTGTCTGTAGAACCTTCAACAATTCAATCTTTGTTTTAGGCTTTGCTTCCTTCTCCAAAACCAAGAATTTCTCCCTGCTCATAACAACCAAATTTCTTTCCTTAGCCTTCTTTTTCAAAGTAGCCTCATCCAATTCTGGAATGACAGTCTTTGTACTTTGATTTTGTAAATTTTTGTATTCGCGATCATCTATTGCTACTAAACCAAATGAAGGTGCTTTCTTCACAATTTCTAAACGGGTTAGTTTAGGAGCAGGCTTGATTTGAGACTGGTTTTTCTTTGCTGCCAATGACTTATAGGAGTTCAAAGAGAGAATAATCAAGCTTCTCTTTGACGCTTCTTCCTTCAGCTGACTATCAGTGAGTTGCGAGCCAGATCTGAGTTTCGTTTCCTCGTTTTGTGGAAGGACTGCCAAACCATGATTTTTAGCCTCAGTCTTAATTTCATTTATTGTAATCTTATGGTTTGCTTTTTTAGTTAAGTTCTCCATTTGTGACCTTTTATAGATATCATATTCAGTTTCCATCAGCATTGTTCTTATCTTCGAGATATCTAGTGATTCTTCTCTCTTTTTAGCTGGTTCGTTGTTACCATTCTCTGTGTCATCATTAGAGTTTACTTCAGATGAAGTAGCTGTAGTCTCTGAGGTCAGTTCAGGAAGATCCATGACCTTGTCCTTCAGCTTATTAGGAACAAGGAAGTAACCAAGATCATTTGCTCTTACAGTTAAATCTTCGAGTGATAAAATATCTTTATTTTCATCAGTTATAAATGGAGAGACAACCTCAGTTTCCTTAACTATATCCTTCTCTTCTTTACCCTCTGAGAAGACTAGCTTATTTCCAGCTATTTCGGCTGGTGGGACACTATCCTCTTTCTTGACCAAATTCATCTCCAGTTGATCAGCATAATTTTGCAGTTCCTCGAAGCTCAACTTTGATGGTGTTGCTTTTTGTTGTAACATCTTAGTATAAGTACTCTTATCAATAATTGCCAAATTCATTTCTCTAGCTCTTAAATAGATCTCGCTCTTTATTAAAGATTCATCCTTTTGGTTTTTCAATAGCTTTTCATATTCCTCAGTAGGTAAGGTGACAAATCCCAAAGCACGGGCGTGTTCAATAATCTTACCAGGTTGTTGTTTTTCCTCCTTAACTATTTGCTCGAAATATTGTTTGCTTGCCTTAACCTTAGATGCTGGCGACATGAAGTTTGCTGCCTTAGATCTGATATTATTATCATGCTCATTTAACTCGTCAGAAGTGAAGATAACTGCACCAATATCTTTTGCTTGGTTTCTCAAAATATCCAAGGATGGGTTATCCAAACGTTCCTTCATATTTTCCCACTTTTCTTTTCTGATAACCACATAATTCATACTTTCAGTTCTAGCCTGCAAGAATTCAAAAGAAGGACTTTCACTATTCTTCACTAACTCCTTATATTTGTCGATTTCAACTAGTTCGTAGCCCAATGTCTTAGCATTTTCTCTAACATGATCTAAATCTGGTTTATACAACATATTTTGCATAGTCTCGGCTTCATTTCTAGGTAATAAAACCATGGACTCTCTACGTGCCTTCTTTCTCAAAAATTCTATGCTTGGTGTTTCTAGCTGTCTGGTTTGATTTTGATATTCTACCCTATCAATTAGAACTCTGTCTAGCATTTGAGCCTTTTCATTTAGATATTCTAATGAAGGATCCTTAATCTTAGAACGCAATTCGTTCAATTCATTTACATCAATTAGTTGTTTATTCATTGTTGATGCCTTAGATTGCAAAAATTCGAAGGAAGGGTTCTCAAAAACTTCCAACTTATATTGGAATTCTTCTTTGTCAACCAAAATTTTTCTGAAGTTGGTTGCCTTTTCTTCTAGATAAGAAAGTTCAGGATTATCAACAGCAACTACAAGATCTTGATATTCTTTGTTGTTCACCATGATCATGCCCTTATCAGATAATTTTTCAGATAAATACTCATCTGAAGGATTATTGTATTTATCTTGTTCATGTTCATATTGATCACTTGGAACAGCAACATAATTGAAATTCTCTAAGGAGGAAACAAGGTAATCAAGAGAAGGATATTCTATTTTCTTTTGCAATTCATCATATTCATCATTCAGCAAAACAACAGATTGTAGGGTGTTAGCATATTGCTTAATCTCATCACCCGTTGGATTTGTTGTCTTTCTAACAAGTTCTCTATATTCAACTAAATCAACCAATTCTTTCCTTTGTCTCCTAGCCTTTTCTTTCAAGTACTCTAGAGGAGGTTTGGCTATTTGTTCATCTATCTTATTCTTTTCCTCTGCTGTCATGATGATACAATCAATCTTTTCAGCCCTATCCTTCAGCATTTCTATGCTTGGATTTTCTAATTCAGCATTCATGTCTTCCCATTTTTTTGTTTCGATTAATAAGTATCCATAATGTGCTGCCTTTTCTCTAACAAATTCCAAAGGTGTGTTTTTGACAAGATCTTCATTTCTAGAGAATTCATCCTTATCAACTAAGATATTATTGTACTTTTGAGCCTTCTCGATCAAGTAGGTTAAATCTGGTTCCTCTCTCTGCCTCTTTAATTCATTATGCTCATCCAAAGAATGTACCATAAACCCATGTGATTTGACTCTATTGATTAACTCATCAATTGAGAAGATGGCATGTTGGGCATGTCTCTCTAAATTCTCAAATTCATCAACTGGAATTGCCCTCAAAGAGAATTTCTCACAGAGATCCATCGTATCCTGAAGTGTTCCCTTTTCACGTACTGATTCAGATAGTTTTTTATAGCTATCATCTTCTAACATGACATATCCGTCGGTTTCTAGACGCTTTCTAATTTCTTCCATAGGAGCAGTAGATAGTTGTGCGTTCACCAAATCATTATATTCAGAACTTGGTACTGCCTTGAAACCAAAAGTAGCTATATTTTCAACAGCTGCATCCTTGTCGAATGCCTTTTGTCTCAAATCATTATATTCAGTCTTTTCAATGACAACATGGTTTTCACTTTCTGCCTTTTCTTTGATAAATGCAAGGGATGGTTTATCATATACTTCCTTAAGAAGAACATATTCTGAATCTGGGATCGCAACATAACCAATTCCAGCTGCAATAGCTGCCAACTCCTTGGACGTTGGTTCACTAGTTTTTCTCAATAGATCATCATATTGTTTTGTCTTTATCATTTCATAGCCCTTTGAAGCTGCACGAGCAGATAAGAAGTCGATTGGAGGGTCTTGAGACAGTAATTTCAACTCTTCAAACTCATCGGAGGAAATCAACTTTTGATCATAATCTTCTGCCTTTTCTGAAATAAATTCAAAGGTTGGTTGTTCTACAGATCTCAACAAATCCTCGTATTCAGAGGCTTGGATGATCTTATGACCATTCTCAAAGGCCTTTTGTGTTAGGAATTCCATTGATGGATGCTTACTCGTATTATCCAGGTCCTCATATAGTTCCATTGGTACTACCTTTTGGTTCATAGATTCTGCCTTCAAAACGATGAACTCCAAAGACGGATTCTCCAATTGTCTCATCATTTCCTCATATTCTGCAATAGTAATTAGTCTCTCATTATGCTTATTAGCAGCTTCTCTAATATACTGCACATCTGGGTTTTCAATAGTCTCCTTCATATCGTTCAATTCCTTAATTGGAAGCAATACTTGGTTATGTTCGTTGGCCTTTTCTTTTAAGAATTCCAAGTCTGGATGTTTAAATGTCTTTTCTAGTTCTTCCAAACGCTCATTTGGAATGGCAACCATATTATTGTTCTTAGCAAATATCTTGATTAATTCCACAGATGGGTTGGTTGCTTTTTCCTTCAGTTCTTCAAATTCTAACTTTTCAGTAATGACGTAGCCGATTTTATCGGCATTATGCTCTAGCCAATCCTTGTTCGGATTAGACAATTTATTATTCATGTCGTTGTATTTTTCTTCCGTGATGATTACACGATCGTTTTGATCAGCAAGCCATTTCATGACTTTAACTTGTTGATCTTTATTATTTTCCAAAAAGGACGCTTTGATTTTGTCCACAGATGGGGTTTCTAGTTCATTATTGATGGTCTCCCATTCAGATTGTTTCATGGTCTTGTAACCATTACTTTTAATCTCTTCAATCATTTGCTCAGTAGTCAATTTGGCATGCGTTTCCTGGGATTGGGGTATCAGTTTCATATCGTGTTTTTTGGCAATTTCCTCAACTTCGTCTAATGAAAACTCAGATTCCGGTATGCGATCAAATATATTATCATCAAATTCATCATCATGGAAATCCTCAGAGACAAGCTTCCTGGATTTCAGAAACTTAACCAGGTTTGCTTGAAGTTTCATCAACTTTTCATTAACGCTCTTATTTTTATTGGCCAAATCGTCATTTTCGTCATTCAGACTATGTAATCTCTGCTGCATTTCTTTTTTCTCATCATCGCCCTGGACACGTTGAGTCCCCAGTTGTTCCTGCATCCTCTTGTTATCCAGTTTCATAACTTCGAACTCTGTCTTCAGGGACTCCAGTTGTTTACCCAGAGTGTCAGACTGCTCCGCAAGCGTGTCTCTATCCGTCTTCAAGAGCTGCAAAGATTTGTTACAGCTATCCAAGTTTGCCTCCAGATCCCAGTTCAATTGTTTCAAATCCTGAACTTCCTGCTCTAGCAAATCCTTATCCACCCGCAACTTACCCTCGCTCTCCACTAATACATCATGCCCGGACTTCAGCTCCTCAAACTTCCTCTTAAACTTATCATTAGCCGCCTGTAGCCGCCGACACTCAATCAACAGGTTCTCACTCAAGTCCATAGTGAAATTGATGTCCTTGGAGTTGTTAGACCTAACCATAGACCCATAGGAATGACTGCCAGCAAACATAGGCACATCAACTTCCTCGCTAGATGCAAGATCAGTGACCTCATCAGTAGCACGTCTCAGTTCCTCATCTAAATTCTCACTCATTTAATTTTCTTTCTTTTTTTTTCTCCTCTTCTATTCCCCTTGTATTTTTACTGATCTGTGAATAGTAATATATAATTTATATAGAAATATTTTTTTAGCCGCCAATTGTCTTTAAAACCAAAAGAAGATCAAACTCCTTCAAGCTAATTGGTGCCCTTATTTTTAGAAAAAAGGAAAATTTTTTTTTAATTTTGATTTTGCGTTGCGTAAACAAAAAAAAAAATTAGAAAAAACCGGAGATACCTTTATACGTCAATGTATCAGGTGATAAATTTTGATATCTTATGGAACGAAACTTACCCTGATACATAAATATACATTAACACGAAATCAACTTGTGTTTGTAAATCACATGTAACGTCAAAAATTTCCACTCAACGAATCAGATGGCGAGATTGGAGATGGGAACAGGGTAACAGGGTTTATAGTCAACTCGGAGTGCGTCTTTTTTTTTTTAAAGGGCGGTGGACACAGAGACAAGCTCAAAGGGATCCGAGAATACGGGAATTTACTTGTTGCGTTTGTATTTAAACTCATCTATCCTTTTTTAGTTTTTATACCTTAGCAAATTAAGACCACTGAAAACAAAAGAAGTATTTTATATACTATTGATTAACAATAAACAAAACAAAGAAACAAAAAAAATTCAATATGTTGTCCAGGTCGGCTGTTGTTATGAGAAGGTTTGCTAGTCCTCAGCACGTGAGGCTGCCAATGCAGAGGATTCCATATGTTGCGCAATACCGTTGGGCTTCTACCTCCGTCAAGGTGCCATCTATGGCTGAGTCTCTAACCGAGGGTTCTTTGAAGGAGTACACTAAGAAGGTCGGTGAGTTTGTAGAGCAGGATGAGCTTTTGGCTACCATTGAGACCGATAAGATCGATATCGAGGTTAACTCGCCAGTTGCTGGTACTGTTACCAAGCTGAACTTTGAGGCTGATGACACCGTTACTGTGGGTGATGAGCTGGCACAGATCGAGGAAGGTGGTGCTCCAGCTGGCGGTGATGCCGCCCCTAAGGCTGCCGACAGCTCAGCAGGTGCTGCTCCTGCTGCAGAGACCCAAGCTGCTGCTCCTAAACAAGAGTCTGCTCCTAAGGCTGAGGAAAAGAAGCCAGCTCCAGCTCCAGAGAAGAAGCCAGAGGCTCCAAAGCAAGAACAACAAGCACCATCTTTCACTAGCTTCTCCCGTAACGAAAACAAGGTTAAGATGAAACGTATGAGAATGAGAATTGCCGAGAGACTAAAGGAATCTCAAAACACAGCTGCCTCTCTAACCACCTTCAACGAAGTTGACATGTCTGCTTTGCTAGAGATGAGAAAGTTGTACAAGGATGAGATCATCAAGAAGACCGGTACCAAGTTTGGTTTCATGGGTCTATTCTCCAAGGCCTGTACCTTGGCCGCTAAGGACATCCCAGCCGTCAATGGTGCCATTGAGGGTGACCAAATCATTTACCGTGACTACACAGATATTTCTATTGCTGTTGCCACTCCAAAGGGTCTAGTCACTCCAGTGGTCCGTAACGCTGAATCTCTGTCCGTGATAGAAATTGAACAAGAAATCGTCAGATTGAGTCAAAAGGCCAGAGATGGTAAATTGACCTTGGAAGATATGGCCGGTGGTACATTCACTATCTCCAATGGTGGTGTCTTCGGCTCCCTATATGGTACTCCAATCATCAACATGCCACAAACTGCTGTCTTGGGTTTGCACGGTGTCAAGGAAAGACCAGTTACTGTTAATGGACAAATTGTTTCTAGACCAATGATGTACTTGGCTTTGACTTATGACCACAGATTACTAGACGGTAGAGAAGCTGTTACCTTCCTAAGAACAGTTAAGGAATTGATTGAAGATCCAAAGAAGATGTTGTTGTGGTAAATCAAATCATTATAATCAATATTCTTATTAAATTAATACCTTGCAGAATATTATATTCCATACTCACACATAGTAATAATGAAAACCAAAAGGACTAAAAATAATAGTTCTTCTTCTTCATTTTTTTGGATCGGTTTTTAGAAAAATTTCTTCAAATGCCACATTACAAAAAGCCTATTTATTGTATATTTTCTTACGCTTTCAGATATTCTTATCCTCTGTCAAATAAATAACAAACGAACAAGCTATTGACTAGTAAATAAAATAACAAAATTTAACCTTTCTATCAAATTAAAACTTTTAGTTAGTATAAATGTTACCGTATATAATTAATCGTCTCATGTACTAAATGCGGATCGTGTTTATCAATTATGCCAAATTGTATTAGGTCACCCCAAAATGTAGAAAGTTTACCTTGACAAAACAATAAATATTGAAATATTTTTTCATCTGTACCTTCAGTTGGACTTGGTGTGGATTGATTAGACGAGTTTCTACTCGCTTTAATAGTTCCACTTTGAAGTATGGCCCAAATAGACCAAAAAAGCTGCGAGCATGGTCTCCAATTGCGTATATCGCTTTCTAGCTTTGATTGTTCAAAATTTGTATCATTTGAAGATTCAAGATAATAATTTATAAACTCAGTCACTTTATCAGAAGTTGGATACCTTTCATAATCGCATCTATAGGAATCATCTCTGTCATAGTCATGCATCCATTCACTTAAATGATTAGCAATGTCAAAAGCAACTGAGTTAGGTCCAGCATACTCAAAATCAATTAACATAGTTTCTCTTTTCTGTGAATCATCTTTGTTAATCAATAAAACGTTTCCGTGTTGTAGATCATTGTGTGCAAAAACAAAATTATTATTATCATTATAATGGCAATTACTAAACAACCAATCTCTATACTTTAACACTGCTGATTTAAAGTAACTCCAACTGGTACAATGTAAAAATTGCCTTAGATTTTCCTCATTATTAATCCATTCTGAACCAACGGTATCCAAAACCTCAAACCATTCTTCCAGTTTATGAAAACACGAACCATACTTGTACTGTTTTTCCTTTGGAGCCAAAACCACTGATTTATGTAGCGTGCACATTGAACTACTGATGCTATTCATCACCCAGGGGTCACACCGTGCATCTCTAGCCACAGATGATGATCCTCTAATATAGGCTTCGAACCTACCGTTGACGAAACAACCCACTATACGTGGACCTTTCAGATTTGCCTCTTGCAACCGTTGCAAAACTGTAATTTCATAGGATCTATCAACAATCGCTTCTAATTTAGCACCGAATATTCTCAACAGTATCGAGTACTTGTTGTCGTATATAGCTTCATAGATCACGTTTGTCAAAGCACCTTTAATTTTTCTCAGAGAGAATTTTGCAATTGATTTGGATTCAATTTCATTCCAGAGACCCAAATCAACAATCGTGTTCCAGACATCTTGAGTTAACTTACTCTTAGAGACCGATGGATCGAGGAGACGTTCAACAAACGGCACATTATCTCCCAGCGTAACCAAATTATCGTGTTCCGCACCTTTAGCAGCGTATACCTTGTGCTTAAAATATGACATCAGCCAACTTTGTTCGAATTCTCTCACCAAATCATGCAAAAACAAAATACAAACAAAACAAAACAGTTTGCTACACGGAGTTTTAATTTTAAATAAAATGCAAGTCAAATGGAGTCACCATTTTTTGAAGCTCGTCATGTGATTTCGATATTTTTTTTTGAGCTTGCTGCTTTCAGTTCGAGATACTAAGATCATAATATACGTCTTATCACATGCCAACTCAAACCATAAAATAAATAATATTGGTATAACTTGATATCTTATTTAGAAACAAGAGAGAGAAAGGCAAAGAGAGAGGGACTAGCAATGTACATGCTGTTTCAACTAATCATGCCATAGTATGAGTTAATTATGGGGAGTTTCTGCCTTCCAATTCACTCACAAACTCTTATCACACTTATTGAACAACCTGGCCCCCATGTGTTTCCATTATAGTAAAACAAACCTTTTAGTAAAATGTTTACCTCCTTCAGACTGCCTTCACGTCCCCCTCCAATTAATACCTTCACTTTACTTTTCGCTTTCCTAATCGGGTTATAAGGATCCTCAATAATGGTTCCTGATTCGGAAAAAGGTAAACAATGAAAAAAAAAAATCAATTGAGAACAATTTTTTTCTATTATTATTCTAATGGAAATAGATAGTGAAAGAGGCCATGCTGTCGATCCTTTAAATGTAGGGGGAGGAAAAGAGAAGCATTACTGCCTATATATATATCAATTACAAGATTTCAAAATAAAAACAACCAAAACAACAATATAAGATAACAAATAATAATAAATCAAGGAAGAAAGCTGGTATTTCTTTTCAAATATATTCATAAAAAACCAAACTAAGGTAATAAATAATCAACAAAAACAAACAAATAACTATAAAATATGGATACCGATTGGAGTACGAAACTGTCGTCGAATGACGATTATTATCTAAGAGACTCTAAGAATCTGAATATATCGTTTGGCAATGACGATATGAACTTTGATATGGGCATGCTGCTCAACGACAGTAATAACAACAGCAGTAATAATAATGACTTCGATGGTTACATGCTGGAGAATTTTCTCAATGAGGAGTCGCTTAATAAAATCGATGACGCTGTGAATATGGAAGATATCGAGAGTCTTGATATACTGGATGTTCCAAAAATGGAGCCTACAAAGAAACCCAAGACCGAATGGAACTTGGACATGGACAACAAAAACAAAGCCGCTACCGAAGGTAAGAGTGCTTTCTTCAACGACAAGGCCTCTATTGAACTTCTGTCTTCGCCGCTAGGTGAGGCTCTTTGGAAACAACAGGAGGAGTTACGTAAAGCGTTGCGGATACAGCAGGAATTAAATGCTCAAGTAGTGAAAAAACTGGATCAAACAGTGGAACAACAAGTACAGTTACAAAAAGCGCTACAACAACAAAACCATTTAGCACCACCTTCAAGACCAACGCAACAGCAACAGGACTACTCGCTATCGCCGGCTTTAAGTCATGGTAATAACAATAACGATTACATCGACTTGTTGATGGATGGTCAAGAGGAACATGATGATCTACAAATTGGTAAATCCTTCATGATGAGCAGCAACACTGCTTTCAACGGCTCACCAATGAAAAGAGAGAATAAGCTGGGCAAGAGAAACACGTATCTCAAACCTAATATGAAGTTAAACTTCCAAGATGGAGGGAAGAACAAGGCCGCAGCCCCACCACCTTACACACCAAAGAGTAGAGTCTCCTCGATGACATTCACACCGAAGACATTGGCCACCCCGGACAACCATGAGGAATCGCTGCAGAATGTGACGATTTCGCCACAATCGGTGACAATGTCTCCCGTGATAGGGCTTGGGCTGCACGTAGCACCTTCTGAGGGCAGCAAGATAGACATTATGCCAACAATCCCGGGATCTGCGAGCGCTACACCAGCGGGCAAGCAAAAGCCAAAGAAGCACTATCAATTCGACATGGAGTACCCATTGTACGACAACGACGAGGAAAACGAGCAATTTGAAGAGAGACAAACTTCCCAGCTGCACCTAGTGGACAGCTCATTGTTGCTGCCACCAGACTCCTCCAGTCCCGAGAGAAGGGGAACCTCGAGCAGCAGCCCGCAAGAGTTGTCCATGTCCCCTGGCCCATCACCGGTCCTCAAGGCCCGGGACATGAAGTCCCGCCCCGGGTCACCAGTCCGCCTCGATTTCAGCAAGAACACATACCTCGACGCCGCGCACGACGAGGACGAGGACGAGGACATTCCCGCAAGCCCCACCAAGATCACCCGCAAACTCACCACCTTGCCTCGCGGCAGCATAGACATCTACGTCAAGGAACTACCGGACAGACAGTACGAGTGCATGTTCCCAGCCTGCGGCAAGCTCTTCAAGAGACGCTACAACATCCGCTCCCACATCCAGACACACCTCGAGGACAGGCCCTACGCCTGCGACTACGACGGCTGCGACAAGGCCTTCGTGCGCAACCACGACCTCGTACGACACAAGAAGACTCACCAGGAGAAGAGCTACGCATGCCCCTGCGGCAAGAAGTTCAACCGCGAAGACGCCCTCGCGGTGCACCGCAGCAGAATGATCTGCATAGGCGGGAAAAAGTACTCAAACGTCGTCATCAAACGGTCGCCAAGGAAACGCGGCCGCCCCCGCAAAGAAGATAGCGCATCGCCGACAAAAGAACTCGTGTCCCGAATGGAGGAAACACTTACCCGTCAAGCAAATTATGTAAGCCAGTAAATACTCCGTAACAAAGAATATTGCTAAAAATACACACCAAAAAAAAATAAATTGATTTTAATATTTTCTCGTTATTTCCGCCGCAACACTTTCCACACACTGTAAAACCACCGTGGTTGTCTCTCTCTCTCCGGGTATAACACAGGAAACAAGCAGCATGCACGTAAATCCCGTTGCCTTTTTTTTTTTCTTTCTTCCATTCAAATTTTCCCAGCCCACAGGGATTTTCTTGAAAGAGAAGTGATAAGGAACAAATAAATTATTCCGCGAAGAAACACCCGCACCCCACCAACCCTCTTTGTCCCGATACCTTGGAAAAACAAAGAAATGGTAGACAGCAAGAAATCTTTTCCAATAACCCTTACAGTACTACACAGAAACGTACGCAGTAAGTAAGAAAATTAAGAAGAAAAGTGTCAAAAAAAAAAACACAAGAATAACCCTTTGGGTTACGGATAGTGTCAAAAAAAAAAAAAAATTGAACAACATTCAAAATCATGTGTACTAATAGAACAAATATTTATGGGAAGGAGTTTAAAGAAAACTAATAAATGGACTTTTTGATTGATATCCCATGAGGTATCCTTTAAGGTTATCTTTAGGACAAAAAGGCAAAAAAGAAAAAAAGAATAAATAAAAAGAGCAATTAAACCTGGGAAGAGATTTAAGAGTTTCAGCAATATTTAAAGAGGTAACAAAGTACACAAATAAAAAAAATTAATATTCCTATTTCTGCATTTGATAACAAAAAATAACACAAACACAATCACAATCACAAGAAAAAAATAATAATGCTAGATAATTTGGTTGGACAACTTCTTTTTAAGAGAGATGATGACGATGGTCCTCCACCTGTTTGTGAGGGTGAGAATGAATTCGACGGTAAGACGAACCTGCGTATCCTGGCGGTTTTCATGGTTTTGATATCGTCTGGGATTGGTGTGTATTTCCCGCTGCTGGCGTCCCGTTACTCTGCTGTAAGAATGCCTTCGTGGGTGTTTTTCATCGCCAAGTTTTTTGGGTCTGGTGTTATTGTCGCTACTGCTTTTGTGCATTTGTTAGAACCTGCCTCTGATAACTTGGGTAATCCTTGTCTTGGCGGTACTTTTGCTGACTACCCATGGGCCTTTGGTATCTGTTTGATGTCTCTGTTCCTGCTGTTTTTGGTAGAAATAGTCTCCCATCACTACATTCACAAGGCTATGGGTGGTGAAGGCGGTGAGCATAACCACTCCCACAACATGCCTTCTGAATTCAAGGCTCATACTCATGCTTACGAAGAAGTTGACGAGGATGAATCCTTGGGTGGCCATAGCCATACTCATAACCATGGTGGAGAGGTAGATGACGATGAGAAGTTCAAGCTGCCACATTTCGGAGATGACAGCAAATACCAGAACTTGATCGAAGCTACTAACATGTACGACGACTCCCTAGACTACAGTGAATCTCACAAACACCAACACACTAACAGTATCTCAAAGGAGGCTGGCCAAGTTCATGAAACCACTCACGATGATCCTTTGGCTAACTTGCCAGGAAGGGACCATTTCTCACATGACTTGGAACACCAAGATATTACTACAAACATGACTCCTCAACAGAAAAAGAACTCAGAGAAGTACTTGAACCAGTTGACCGCCGTGTTTATCCTTGAATTCGGTATCATTTTCCACTCTGTATTTATTGGTCTATCATTGGCCGTTGCAGGTGATGAATTTAGAACTTTATTTGTTGTGATCGTTTTCCACCAAATGTTTGAGGGTCTAGGTCTGGGTACTAGATTAGCTGAGACATACTGGCCACACTCAAAGCGTTGGTTACCATGGGCAATGGGTATGGGTTACACAGTTACCACACCTATTGCTATTGCCATTGGTATTGGTGTAAGACACACTTTTGCTCCAGGTTCTAGACATGCCTTGATCACTAACGGTATCTTCGATGCTATCTCTTCTGGTATTTTGATTTACACTGGTTTAGTTGAGTTGATGGCTCATGAATTCATCTTCTCCTCTCAATTTAAGGGCGAGGGTGGTTTCAAAAAAATGCTATGGGCTTATCTAATGATGGCTACTGGTGCTGGTGTTATGGCTCTACTTGGTAGATGGGCTTGATTATTCAATCCCCCAAATTTTATTTTCAGTTAAAAAAAAATTATAAAAAAAAAATTTTTTTTTCCCTCGTATCTCATAGATTTTTTTATCTTTATTTGAAATTTTAAATCATAAAATGCTATCCTTACAGTGGAGGTGTTGTATTAGTTAGCAAACTTTTCATGGCTTTGCTAAATATCACCCTAATGACAGTAGATTTGTCATGAACACTCGGATATTACATGAACTTCCCTCCCACTATTTAATGTCTCCTTACGAAAAATCATTCATTATTATCACTTGTACATTAACCATAAACCAACTTCTGCATTTTATGTTTATTCTCTTATTTATTTCACATTTCATTTTGAATACAATCTTACTAATTTTTCTCAATTAATTAAATACTAAAATCAATATCTTTTTATAGAGCAACTTTTCATATCGAGTTCGAATTTTTTTTCAACCCATCTCTGGTTAGTTTTAGATTCACTTTCGTTTCCAGACCTTCCTTAATCTTCACAATTGGTAAATAAAATGTCCAAGAAGAAATTATGTTTTAAGTCCGTCTCTCATAAATAACATTTAATTTAACCATCGCTTTTATTAAGCACTTACTAATTAATTTTAATGATTGTATAATATATCTTTAATATGTATAAAGAGGAGTCAGGTATTTATAATTGTATATTTGTTCCTTTCATCATTTTTGGAAGTTCGAAGGCTTTCCTTTGTTAGTAATAGTACTAGCAGCTGCGGCATTGCTAGCTGTCTTTTCCGTATTTATGTTTGTTAGTTTTTGATTGTATGCAGAAGATGCATTCCATTTACGCACACTTCTGATTTCATCAGCAGAGTAACCAGGTATTCTAATATTCCAGTTTCTTTCTAAATGAAGTTGAATGTCTCTAGGCTCAAGGTTATCTGACTTTCTATGTTTGGCCAACCTGCAAGCAAAACCTGTTACATTCGTTACGAAATCGTCTGCCAAATCTAGTAAAATTTCCTCAACATCACCATCGATAACTGTTTCACCATCACCTTCATCGACACCTATAGATTTCACCAGTTCACGTAGTTTACGCTTGGACATCACTCTATCAGTATCGATTTCATAAGGTGGAAGTGTAGTAATAACAGGTGTATTAAGAGCGGTTGCATTCATTGCTGTACCATCAGATATTGTAGGTCTGTTTGATCTATAAGCAACCGGCGATGGTGGGTCCACAGATAGATTATCGGCAATAGGTACGGTTGGATCAGATGGTTTAAAAATGGAGGACTTATTTACTGCTGTTGGGTTTGCCGTAGAAGCTGCAGCATTAACATTTGTAACTGGTGACTGTTGTCCTTGTGTGCCCGGAGTCATGCCTTGACTTCCGCTGTTACCTGGAGTTTGGGCAGCTGGAACAGAACCGCTAGTTTCAGATTTCACGGGAGGTTTCATTTCTTGCTTAATTGATTGATTCAATGCATCAGTATTAGGAGCAGCCGCAGGAGTGCCGGTGGTATTAGCCTGCGGTGTAGCCACAGCTGGAGTAGAGGCCGTTGCCGAAGCTTGGGCCGGTACTTGGGAAGCTGAGCCAGCTTGTGAAGGTGCACCAGCAGAAGCTTGTTGCTGCTGTTGTTTCTGCTGCTGCATCATCCTTTGCTGCTGCGAACTTCTCTGCAGTAGACGTTGTAGAGCTGGATTTTGTCTAGCACATTCGATATAGAAGTTCTTCTTACTATTCTGTAATTCCTGTTGTAATGCCTGGTGTTCTAACCTGATGGCCTTGATGTTCCTCAGAAGCTCTGTCTTCTTCTCATTCAACTGTTTTTTAGCCTCCTCATCTGTCTGTTTATTAATTTCCGCCACTAGTCTATCTATATTCTGCTTGATAAAAGTATGTTTGTCCTTGATGGCACTAGCACGAGCCTGGAAGTTCTGTAAAAGAGACTCATATTGCTGATTTTGTTCAGGAGTCAACACCTGCTTAATAATATTGGCTAGTTGACTGCCACTTCCACCAGACCCCCCACTTGCATTTCCACTAGACCCACTTCCACTTCCACTTCCACTGGCACTTCCTGCTCCACCAGCATTTCCAGCTTGCTGCTGCTGTGCTCTAGCTAGTGCCTGTTGTCTCCTTGTATAGTTCTCATAAACCGCTTTCAGTTTAGCTGCTTGTAACAACAGTTCTTTACCTCTAGGCGTCTGTTCACCGACTTTCTTCGCCTCACTCACAAGTTGCTTAAACCTCGCCGTCAGTTCCTGTATCTGCTTATGTTGAATTGAACTCTTAGAGACTTCATTTTTAGTATCTTGAGATGCATTATTATCAGACATTTTGTACAACAAAAAAAAACAACACCTGTCCCTTCCAGATTAAAAATCAGAGGATATTTACTTCCTTTATATCTCAAAAGTCTCTTCCCTCTCCTGTACAAATTCAAATTACTTAAAAATTGCAATTTAATTACTGGTTTTAACATCTTTATTGATTTATTAACGCTTTCACAGTGCGATGTGGAAAAAAAAACGAAACGAAATTTCGTCCTTAAAACCATTCACATCGTTTGGAGTGATGCATATACACCTATTCTACACGATACTACACGTGGTGTACGTATATATTGACAAGACATGTGATCAATGTTAAAAGCGATGTAATATCATGTGACATTTATGTATATAATGACAATAATTATATCCACAATTTACTGTTCTTTTCTTTCTTTTTTTCTTTTTAATTTAGATTGATGTTCAAATATATTGCAATATTTTAATTAAGTAGGCTTATGTTCCCTGTTTATTTTGTTTTATAATGTTGTGTAGAGAAAAATCGCACCTACTTATAAAAATAGTTTTGTAACAACCCAAATTACATAATATTTTTGTACTAATTAAAAAGGTCTCGAGGATTTTTTCAACGCCACGAAAAAAATTGCGAGGGGAGGTGAAAAAAAAAAAAGGAACAAGAGCGTAGATCATTTTGCAATTATTTTTGGTATCTCTTAGAAATGGCAGTACAATGATAAAAAAAGAAAGAAATTGTGTTGGAAGCAGAGATATCGCAAATTATATGAATCATTTTCGTGTTGATTTTAATTACTCTTTGAAGGTATATAATGAGAGCGTTTTCTTTCCCCATTAAAGGGTTTTATCCATTTCTTTCCCCGAGAGTCACCAAGAATTAAAAAAAATATGAAGTTCGGTGTTGCTTTACTTGCGCTGGGGTCAATGCTGGATGTAGTGGCTGCAGGGCCCTACGTTAAGCTCGGATTTGACAAGTATACTGGTGAGACGTATGAGGCTGCGAAACAGAATGGACAACAGCAAGGAATGTTGAAGAAAAGGGCTGATTACCAGGGAGTCACCATCGAAAACCAGCAGAACTTCTACTCTGTGGAGCTGATGATTGGTACACCGCCACAGAACGTGACGGTGCTGGTCGACACGGGTTCTTCTGACCTGTGGGTTGTGGGTAATAACAACCCATACTGTAAGAGAGACTTTTTGTGGAAGAGACAAGACAATGATGATGATGATGATGATAGTGGTGATGATGATTTTGGTGGAGCTAGTATTCAAAGCCTGGTCTCTGCTATTCGCTCTGAGTTTGGAGGTGATGACGGTTCTGATAACGATTATCCTACTGCCAGTTCAGACATTCCACAAGCAGAAAGAACTATAGATTGTAAGCAATACGGTGTTTTCGATATGGATGACTCCTCTACGTACAAATCCAACGACACCGCTTTCTCTACTAGCTACGGTGATAACAGTTACGCCGATGGTCTATGGATCACTGACGTTTTGACGCTAGGAAGCGTTAACGTTTCGGATTTACTGTTTGCCGTGGCCAATGTTACCAACTCCACCGTGGGTGTGCTAGGTATTGGTCTAGCATCATTAGAGTCCTATGTCCCAAATGATCTTTCAGAGTCTGCGGAGTCCAGAGAATACAACAATTTCCCATTGGTCCTGAAAAAGAACAAGGTCATACAAAAGGTTGCATACTCCCTATTCCTAAATAGCGAAGACGCCGTTAACGGTCAATTACTATTTGGTGCCGTTGACCATAGCAAGTACACTGGTAACCTATACACTCTACCATTGGTCAACTCGCTCTATGATCAAGGTGTAGATACACCAGAACAACTAGAAATAACTTTAGATGGTATGGGATTACAAACTGGACAAGGCCAAGTTACACTATTCAGTCAAAAGTTACCAGCATTATTAGACTCAGGTACCACTATTACATATTTACCCGAAGAAGTCTTCGAAATTGTGGTGTCTCAAATGAAAGCTACTGTCGATGACACTGGAATGATCAGACTGAAAAGCTGTCCAGCATCCAACGATGATACTCAGTTGGTATTTAGCTTTGGCGGTGCCCCCATTTACATTAACTTGACCTCTTTCATCGTCAAGGATGGTGACAACTGTTTGGTTAACATTATGCCGCAATCAGATGAGGGAATAATTCTTGGTGATAACTTTTTATCTTATGCTTACGTAGTCTATGACTTGGAGGATAAAGAAATTTCAATTGCCCAGGCTAAATTTGACGATTCTGAAGAAAACATTGAAGCCATTGTAAGCACTGTTCCAAGTGCCATTAAGGCGCCTGGCTATTCTGCCAGCTTTTCCGTATACCCTTCGGTTTATACCACTGGCGGAAATATATTCACTTTCAACCAAACGAGTACACAAACACAAAACAACTCAACCCATCAAACCACATCTAACAGTCGTAGTACAGGAGGAAGTATTACCACAAGAACTACTGGTGGCTCTTCCCGTTCCACATCAGGTACAAGTACTACTACAAAGTCAAATGAGAAAAAAAATGTTGCTGTAACTAACGTTAATAATCTTTCTTCTCTATTCGGCGTATTCTTACTAAGTATTTTAACATTCATTGTTTAGTGTTATCATCTCACTATTTTCAAGCCGGTAATAAAGTTATAGATAGTTTCTTTTGCCTTACCCATCCAGAATATTTTTTTGTATTTTCATTCAAGTCTTGCCAACAGCAACATAAATACAACATTCAAACTTTATTGGTCAATACCAAAACTAGACTCCATTTAGCTAAAATTCTTAAGATGTTAAATATTATAAAAAGTACCATATAACAAAATTTAATGAACAATTCCTAATTAAATTCACATCAAAAAAAAGCAAATAAATTAGATACCCAATCCAGAGGTTAGTTGGTTACCATTACCGTGGCACTCAACTTCTGAAAGAAGTTTGGTATTTGTATCATTTTATTTCTGGAAAACATCAGTTTTTAAGCATTCTGGACTAATATTTTGATGATATACGCCATTTCGCTACTTGTTATTTGTCTAGGCTTTCTGTAAATCGAGAACTCAATCTGATGTGACATAATCTTGGATAACTCTCAAGAAAATAAAAAACTACACATAGTTTTTATCTGTTCTATAGTGCTGCTATCTCCTTCATTAAACCATATATATAAAACATAGCAATATAAACGTGATTGAGAACGTATAGGTTGATGTCATTACTAAGTCATTATCGATGCTTTTTTTCTATTTTCGCTGTGCGCTGCCTTTTTTCCATTTTTCCTGCTTAAAAAGAGAGATAGTGTTCTTTCGATTTCTGTACTCTATTTTTATCTATTTCCTTATCTAATAGCCAATAAATCCTCATATTGATTGTGTCTTTTCCTAATATAAGAGGATAGGACCAGTTAAGAGATATATTGTTGAAAAAAACACAAAAAAGCAACTGAAAAAAAGAAGAAGAAGAGGAATAGATCATTACTATTAAATCAAATAGATTTTTGGGTATTTTCAAGGCCTGAAATATACAGAAAAATAACTCAAGTTACATTTAAACAACTTATCCGAAGAGTCGATGTCTAATCCAGAAGATAGAAGTTCAACGGATGACCGTTTGAATGAAAATACAGGCGGAGAAGGAAGTAATAATGACAATAATCCTGCTGACACTACTACCCAGAACAGTAACGAAAGTGTTCCAAGAAGTAATGTAACTGTACGTATCCAGTATCAATATTTTACGCCAGAAGGACTAACTGAAATGAACAATAATAATACAACTGCTGCAGGTGGAGATAGTAACCCTGGAAGTACTGATCCGACGACTATACATAATGCTGGTATATCTCCTAGTGTTGGAACTACACCGCGACTTGCTTCGTTAACTAATAACAATGCTACAGAGAGTCCAGACCTAATACTATCCTTCCAAGATGTTCCACTTACTTCACCTGAAAGGTTAAATTCATTTATAACTATTGCTGCTGAGTTGGCTATGCGCAGATTCCAGGAACTAATGAACAGACCAAAGGGTATAACAAGAGAAGCGTTTGAAGGGCTTCCAGTAATAAGAATAGAAGAGTTACCAGATAAAGAAAACAGTAACTGTAGTATTTGTTATGAGCATTTCGTAGATGAGCCTTTTAAGAAGGATGATGAAAACAATAAGAAACGTACTAGAGAGACCTCAATTGATATGGATGAAGAAGACCGAGAGGACAACGCTAGTGTGAACAAACTACAAAGAACTGGATCAGAGACTCCCTCCTCGTATGTTACTGCCATGTCTACAAACAATATTGCTGATAACGAAAGAACTACTATCCCTTCGATTTTAAACCCTGAAGAAAATGAAAACATTAATGCGGAGCCAACCAGAAATAATGAAAACGAAACTGCTAACGATCGAAATGTTGAACAAGAGGACATGGAAGAACCTGTGTATCAACATTCACCTACAGAGCTACCATGTCATCATATTTTTGGTAGGAGCTGTCTGTACCAATGGACTAGACTTGAGAATACTTGTCCTCTTTGTAGGAAAGTGATTATTGAGAATAATGAAAATGAAAGACAACAGAATAATGAGGGCTCTTCAAATATGGAGGCATTCGAAGCTATCAGACGTATGTTGTACAATACTACTGGTGCTAACCAAACCGATTCTCCAAGTGCCACACCGACCACCGAGGGTAACCCAAACACAGCATCTATAAACCCAGAAACTGGTGCATCTCAGTCTGCTAATACCCCTAATCCTATTGGTCAACAAGCAGAAGGTGTATCATCAGTTCCATTAGGAGGTTTCCAACCACGTCCTGCTGATGGATCAACTCCAAATAATAATGCAACTATTTCTAGAACAAGTATCATCTTTTTGAGACCAATGACCTCCGGAGAAATGCCACAACTAGGTTCTAACAATGCTCCAATGGGCCAAATTCCTCCTGGCATTTTACCTCCACGTACTGCAAACACTGCAAGAACACCTATGCACATTCAGTGGATGCCAATATCCTTGATCAACCCAGCAACCAACTCACCGGATAATGTTCCACCAGAGCAGAATCATAGACTAAGATCTATTTTTGATCACATTTTTAGTGCTAGTGGTAGTGCAAATACTGTTGATACCCCAGGAAACTCTGAAAACAATCAAGAAACCAACCAAGAAGGTTCCCAAACTGCTATTCCCAATCAAGAGACCAACCATGGTACCCCAAGAAACGCATTTTTTAGTGCAATGAGTAGAATTGCTGGGAGATTGAGACCTTCGCAAAATAACAATACCAACAGTTTGAACACCAATAACGATTCTCAACCCTCTCAAGGTACCTCTGGAGGAAGTTTGAGGGATACTATTGCTAGAGCTCTGAACGAGAGGAGAAAGAGAACTAACAGACAAACGAATGATTTAAGAGACGGGTTATTCAGTGCTGGTGTTGGTAGTTATAGAAATCAGGATGGTCATGTGTCAACTTTCCCAATCAACCACAATAATCCACTACATTTTACACCAAATACAAATCAAAACAATGATCAAGCTACTAATCAAGTATCTAATGACAATAGAGAGCAAAGAGTTAATGATTCTTCTAATGAAGAGAATGTAAACGAAGAACAAAGAATGTCTGAATAAGCAACTTCTTCTTCTCTTTTAATGTTTTTTTTCATTTCCTCCTTTTGTGTTATTAATTTACTTTCTTGAAGAATTACAATTAATATTTCATAAATCACTATTGGCATTTATTGTTATACCATTATAATGACCCAAAACAAAAAACATTTCTTAAAGATTTAAATTTGCATAGGAAAAATTTCATTTCCATATCCGCATAAGAACCCCCCCCCCAAGCATTACGATAGAATTTTTAATAAGTGCATTATTACTGTCATATTCTCTAGTTTTTCCCCAGAGGCAAAATAATGAACTTCATATGTTTATATAGAATACCACACATTATTTTTAATATGTTGACATATATTATTATATATATAATATGTTTATAAAAAACAAATATTACAATAAAAAAGACAAGTAATATTTAAAAATTAATAGAAGTAAAGAAAAAGATAATCCTATAAAAAAACAAGAAGAGCAACATATAACAAATCAGCACTTGATAGTAAGTTATAAATCCGCCTCTCTTGCATTAAAATAAAAAAACAAACAAACATTGCCAACTATTTTATATTGTCAACTTTTCAATAATTAGAAAATTTTCTTCTTCGAATGTTTTTAGATTTAACAAATCATTTTTTTCCTTTACCTTTTGATTATTTTAAAAGATTTCCCTGTTTCTAACATTTGTATCATTGGATATAGAGGATGATAATAAAAAAGAAGTTATCTCTTATTTTATATTATAATTTGTGTGTGTGTGTGAAAAAACAATAAAATATTTCGTTTTATGTGAATGGGCATTTTTTTTGATTAAATTAAGCTATCTTACAAAGTAATGGTTGGTTGAGAGTGTCTATCGTTGGCAGTAGAGTGAGGGAAGAATTCTAGGGTATCTTCATCGGAAAGTTTCAAGACTTGCTTGAATCTGGCACCAATCTTAGACAATGGCTCCTTGTCACAGGACTTGGTCCATAGGGCAAATCTGTTACCACCCTTTCTGACATTCAAAACAACACCGTTAATTTGAGAATCTTCCTCATCAATGGTCTCACCAATAACTGCTAGAAGAGTTCTCAACCACAATTCGTCTATCTCAGCACCCCTGCCTCTGACTTGGAAGGACCACTTACCACCCTTGGCGTTGGCAGAGTCTTCCCACTCTGGTCTGACATCGTTACGGAAAACATGGTAATCAGATTTTAGTGGTAGCTCGTGAGGCTCTGGAATGTTTTGAACAATGGCCCAGAACTCCTCCACGGATTGGAAAGCAGTAACTGGACGTAGCAAATCAGACCACGACTCAGACTTGTCCACAGCTGGCTTAGTATACCACAAAGTCCACTTAGTGTTCAATGGATGTTTAACCTCGAAATCCTTAGCATCCGAAAGAACAGTCTTTGGAGCGTCAACGTTCACAGTCTCTTCAAACTTCTTGGTAACTTCTTCAACAGACATCTTCTTTCTTGTACGGATCTAGTATTGTCTTTGTTATCTTTAACCACTTTTTAAAAATAAAAACTTTATCAACTACAATTCTTGCTATATAGATGATGAGGGCCCTTTGCTCGGATATTTTTTTTTTTCATCGCAAAAAAAAAAATTTTTGCCTCGAAAATGTGCCGTTATACGAAGAGATAGTAGAATGTGATGTGTCACGTGAAATCCATATATAAATCTATATTCTTGATATTAATATATGCGTATATATATAGCTTATTGGTATCTTTTATAGTAGTGGCGGTGCTGTGCACCCAGAGGGGCAGTTGGACATCTGTTCTGCTAGGAACCAATCCTGGGCGCAGTTGAAGTGGAGTTCGTGTCCGCAACGGAGGACGCACAACGCTAGTTTCTTCAGTGGTTGGTTGCACAGGACGCACAAGGTGTTTGGTTTTGCACAGGAGTCACAGTACCAGAACCCCACGGACCTGTCCTGAGCCATCTTCGAGGTTTCGTTTGTGAGGAGCTCGCCGCACCGGTCGCAGAATATCTCGATGGTCGATTGGTCACCCTCAGGGCCGAGTAGGTCGGTCCAGGGACAATATTTGAGTATAGCTGCGGCGATTTCAAATAGCTCGTATTGGTGTAACAATCGCACGAAATGCACTACGCTATCTTTCACGATCTCAATACCGGCGATGTGGTAGACATCTTGGAACAGGATCAGGATGTTAACGGCAAGGATGACGTTACCCATCTCAATGGCTTGCGAGTGTATCTGTTTTAGCAACTTAACTGTAGACCATGGAGGGGTATTTTTATCTGTGTCGGATCCCGTGCTATCTCCAAGTTCACCAGATCTCTTCGATTGTAACATAGAGGCGTTATCATGTGGCCAGTCAAAAGAATCTGCCCTAGTGGTTGTTGACGCTCTTGGTGACAGCTTCTTCAATAGTGCAAGCTTGGATGGCGTCGCAGAGAAACTTCTTGTAGATGATAGATTATGTTTGGGGCTTGAGAATGAGTAACCGGGAGATTGTTTACGTGACATATACATTCCGCCGCTGAAGGGTTCAGGAGATGGGTCATTATTCATGAAAGTATCAATGAAGGAGGCCCGGGCTTCTCTCTTGTTCAAAATAGGAATTCCCTGTGTCATATCACCCCGTTTGGTGCTTCCTTTCCTGCTACTCTTCTGAGAATAGTTGATATCATCATCTTCACCATCATCATCCTCGTCTTCTTCTTCAATAGCGCTGGAATCAATATCACTATTTCTGCTGCTTGATGGGTACCGATCTGCAAGTTTCACAGGTGGACTTAATGCACTTGGTGATCTAGCAGGACTACTGCTTGAAAATCTTCGTGAGAATAAATATTTGTTGTTATCTTCATTCTTTAGCTGCTCACCTAATTTAGATACAGGGGACTTTACATCTTCTGAAGCATCTGAAGAATAATCAGATTTCCCATGATATGGACGTGGGTGCTCCGCGTATTCAGAGCTGATCTCACTAGTTCCCAACCTACTGAAGTCTGATAAGAGTGAATGCTGTCGTGTATCATCTATGCTCATTGGGGACTGTAGAATATCTCTTTCGAGTTCTACTTCCTCACCATCAAATGATGTATAGTTTTTCAGATCCCAAAGTAACGAATCTCTAATCATTATCCATGTCTTGAAATTAGGAAGGTCTTCGATGATAGAATAAACTGATGCATTATGATTACTGGATTCCACCAATTCCAGAAGCATTTTAACTCTATCTTCTACATTTTGTAACTGATTCTGTTCTTGCTGAATTTCTTTAGTTATATTTGACTCAAACTTTGATTTACTGTCGTTGGTATTATAAGACTTCAAAATCTCCGTGTCGGCTTCTGATGCGTCATTTGTAGTTGAAGATCTTCTCGTTGATGTGGAAAGAGTTCTCTCCCTTGTTCTGTCAGTCTTTTCTTTCACAATATTAGCCCAAGTAGCATTTTCTGAGATATCAAACCGTTTCATTAAATTTTGCTTGATATTGTCATCATTGGCACTTAGTTCTCTAC
The DNA here is from genome assembly GCA_017309295.1 of Nakaseomyces nivariensis. Lineage (NCBI taxonomy): Eukaryota > Fungi > Ascomycota > Saccharomycetes > Saccharomycetales > Saccharomycetaceae > Nakaseomyces > Nakaseomyces nivariensis. Next base: position 406,866 of record JAEVGP010000010.1, on the reverse strand, counting down.
TTAATTCAAAGTTTTGATCCATAAGCTTCTCTTGTCTAAATGAGAATTCAAGCTCCCTGGCAAGAAATTTGAAGATCTCAACATTGGATGCCCTAATTGATGAAACTTTCGGTAGAAAGCTGTTTTTTTTTAGTTCAATAATTCTCGATTTTCTAGTATTTTGATACGCTTCAGGTAAATCCAAAGTGACTATTAACGGTGATCTTAGAAACTTGTTTTCTATGATTTCATCTTGAGTTGCCATACTTGAAATTGACGTCGAAGATTTATTGATTGATGATAGAGTTAGGGAAGAAATCTGGGGTTTTGGAGTCAATCCAAACCCTGGCCTCTTCGGAGTAGCTCTATCCGAATTGTAGTTCACACTACTATTGCTTAAACCCCGTTTAAGATTTGCCATTAAACCCGTACCTGGAGTTGGCGTCTCAGTTTTCACTGCTGGAGAATGTTGTTTCTGAAAGTTAATCCTTTCTGAATACTCTTCTTGTTCTGAAACTTCATAAGAACCGTACTCCTGGTTCAGAAACAAAAGCCCACTACCGTCGACATCTCTCCATTTAACGACATTCTTTGGTAATTGGTCTAGGACGGTTGGCTCATTTGAAATATCCCAACCATTAATATAGCCTGCTTTATCAACATTAAATATAAGGTTGGAATCCCACCACACTAAACCTAACGATGAGTTTCCTGTGGTTAACAAATGCTTTGGGATATATTTTCTCGCTAAAGAGTATATGTTAACCTCAGCTTCATCTCCCATAGCTGATAAAGCTAATAAGGAGTTGGAAAGAATTTTATCATGATGGGGTCTGAACTTTAATTTTGTAACAGCTGATCCCGTATTGATTGTCATTTCGGGAAGAATATTGGAGGAGACAGATGAACCTATAAAATTGCTGTGGCTTACCGATGGATTATTTGCAGGTGGAAGGAATGTTGTAGATAGTGGTGTATGTTCGGATTGTTTCCGTTCACCAACATACCAAACAGAACATTTACCGTCTCTACCACCTGTTGCAATATATTCTTGATGAGGATGCCAATTTAGACACAGACCAGGTCCACTATGCACGTTAATCTTCCGCTCAACTTGGTTAGGTTGTCTAATATCATATTTAAGCAAGACACCAGTATCATGTATGGATGCAAAAGTATACCCTGGAGTGGATGAACCCGATATCTTCGGATCTCCAAAGGAGGCAAAATTATAGGAAGGCATCCATTTAACATCTCTTATAGAATCATAGGCTGTTCTAACGTTTATGTCACTTCTTCCTTGTTTCTTCATCGAGTTTGCTCTTAAATCCCAAATTTTCACACAGCCATCTTGTCCTCCACTGATTAATAATTGAGTCTGTGCCATATTGAAATCAAAACTGTTAACTGCCCTAGTGTGTCCAGATAACACCTGTGTTAGCGGATTATCGACATCTCGAGACTTGTTCAAATCATACAGTGATATATCTGTTGAGTTATTACACACTGCAAACATGTGACTATAGCCTTGAAACCCACATTTGATGTCAGCTGTGTTACTGATTTTTGCACCTTTCGTCCTCTTTGAAAGATTGGGCAGTATCCATTGATTAGTATTTTTTTGAGTCACATTATTCGTTGCCTGAATGAAATCATGTACACACACAATGGAATTGTCTACTGTTGAAAACTTATAGTACCCCAGATGCTGTTTCCCGGCACATAACAGACCCTGTGCAGAAGGATCATTAATTTTGTCAATACTTGAGATCTCATAATTAGTCTTAAAATGGAACTTTGTCGTAGACTTTTTGCTCTCATGTTTTTTGGGCTTGGTCTGAAAATGCGTAGCTGTCCCTGGGGCATGTTTGTGATACTGCGAATGCAGACCCATCCTCCTCCTTCCTCCTCCCAAAAACTTCTCTTCATAAGAAGAACCATAGGAGTTCGAAGGTGGCCTGTTAAACAAATTCCCTGTCTCGTACATCCCATACCCCTGCGTAGACCCATACGAATACTTGGCCGTCAGTTTTGGCCTAGTAGCCGGGTCCAGCATATAAAGATGTCCTCCACTACCACTATGTGGCGGCAATACCCCACTTTTCACCGAGTTCTTCCCAATAGAAGAACTAGTCCTGCTCAAAACCCTCTCATTGATACCCGAACCAGCAGGTGTCTTGTTAGGTGAAATCATAATCTTTGTCTTTTAAGTTTTTATGGTTATAGTCAGCTCAATTCATCTCAATTCCTTCTCGTAAAGGATGTCGTTGTCGTTTTTATCTGGTGATGATTGCCATTGATTTCACCAATTTTTTTTTTTTGCTTTGCATGCAACTTTTTTTTTTTTAATTTTAATTTTGCAAAAAGAATGCGATGAGCTCCTTAACGGGAGTTACTCATTTTCGATATTAGTTCAAAAACATTACTTCAATTCAGAAAGATATCAATTAGATAACTTAGAGATGGATACAAGTAAAGGATCAGGTGAGGAAGAGTTTGAACTGGACGGGTTGCAGTCCGTGAATGATCAGAATGGGTTCATCAAGAAGGAAGACAAGCAGAATGACCTCGAGAATGTAGAGCTTCCGTTGATACGAGAAGTTTATTATAAGGGTGAGGCTATTCAATTATATGAGCTGGATTATGAACAGTTGCCGATGGTGAGGTATCAGGTTGCATTTTGTCTGGTGATGTTCGTTGTTTTCGGGTTTAATGACCAAATTACTGGGTCACTGTTGCTAACGTTGATGGATGACTATAATGTGACGCAGATCGAGGTTTCTTCTATCTTTTTGATCCAATTGTCTGGTTATACTGCTGCATCATTGCTGAATGAACGGATACATAGGGCAGGTGGTATCAAAGGTGCTATGATGCTTGTCTGTGTGCTTTGTATGGTGCCTCTCACAATCTTAGCTTTGAAACCACCTAATTTCCCAATATATGCGATGTGCTGTTTCCCGCTGGGTCTAGGTATAGGTATTATGGATTCTGCAGCTAATGTGCTCATGGGTAACCTAAAGAAACATAAAAACGAATGGATGGGTATCCTGCACTCGCTTTACGGTGCTGCAGCAATGGTAACACCACCTATAGTCTCATATTTCATCACATGGGGCCACTGGTCTTACTTCTTTTTAATTCCTCTGGTATGTGCGACTACAAGTTTAGTCCTAATTTTCCCTGCTTTTAAATACGAGACAAAGGCTAAATATAATTATCTGTCGACTCTTGACCATGAAGGGAATGAAAGTAGCTCCGATGTGGATGAGACTCACATCTTCCAAATCCTACGAAACCCTGTGGTGGCATTGTACTCGCTGTATATGTTCCTGTACTTAGGTGCAGAGATAACCACGGGCTCCTGGTTCCTCACTTACTTGCTTAAGACCAAATCTGACAATAGGATCTCCATGTCCTACGTTGCATCCTCGTTCTGGGCTGGTATTACGCTAGGTCGTCTATGCTTGGGTTTCGTGACCAATCGTTTGTTTTCCAGTGAATACAAGGCCAGTAATGCGTATAGTTGGGTTGCAGTGGTATTCTACTCCCTATTTGTTGCCATCGGGCTTCTAGAATACGACTCTTTCTTTTATTACATGTGTCTATGGTTCTCATTATTCTTTGGTGGATTCTTTATCGGTCCATTGTTCCCTAACGCAAGTATTGTTGCACTACAGAATCTACCTCAAAAGTTACACATCAGCGGTATGGGTACTGCTGTTGCCATAGGTGGTTGCGGTGGTGCCGCATTGCCTTACATTTCTGGTATCATCATTCATAGTGTCGGTGAAGGTATTATCCCAACATTGTGTTGGGCCATGGTTGTGGCATTTACCTTTGTCTGGTACATGTACCCAAAATTTATCCCAGCACTGCGTTAAATATACATTCAAATACATACAATAACATAACATTATAATATGATATCGAAATCAACAATTTATATATTGCACGTGATGAGCTCGTATCAAAAATTTTTATTATTTTTTCAAATTACGTCATGTCATCGCAAGAATTTTTTTTTTAATTCCTTGTTACATACAAAATGTAGGTGATGTTAGCATTGTTAGTTTCTCCTGCTTCAAGTGCAAGGACATTAGTATAACAAACTTGCAAGCTATGAAAGTTGACAGCTATGAAGCTCCCGGTGAGGAGGATTATGAGTTACATACAGTGAAGACGGCATCTCATGAACATCATGACGATGATAGCGAAACTTTGATGACTAAGACTGAATTACGCTCTGATATGTATGATGTGACTTGGAATGGACACACTATTCGCATCTATGATGCCAACTACAAGAAATATGGAATGGTAGGGTGGCAGATAGCATTTAGTTTGATAATTTTTGGGATATTTGGGCTTAATGACCAGGCTACTGGTGTATTGATGCCAACATTATTGGAACACTACAATATATCTATGGTTTTTGCCTCGACTATTTTCTTGGTTCAGCTCGTTGGGTATCTATTTGCCTCAGCTTTGAATGAAAGAGTACATCGCTGGTTCGGTGTCCGTGGTGCAATGCTGGCCGTTTGTATCCTATGTTTTATACCATACGGTGTATTATCGATGGCTCCACCAAGCTTCTCCGTTTATCTCATATGCATGTTTCCAATAGGTCTAGGCCTAGGTATTGCTGACTCTGGTGCCAATGTCTTGATAGGTAATTTGACCGTGAACAGAAATGAATGGATGGGTATATTGCATGCGATTTACGGTGGTACTTCCATGATAACTCCACCAATTGCTTCATATTTTATCAAATGGGGACACTGGTCTCTTTTTTTCTTAATTCCAACAATAGCTGCACTGATCAACATACTGATTGTCCCCAAAGCATTCCCATATGAAACAGCTATAAAGTACAAATATCTGGCCACTATTGGCCATGAAGATGATGAAAATTTGAAGGATCTTGATGAAACAAACATTTTCCACGTGCTAAGAAATCCAGTTGTTGCACTATACGCCATCTATATGTTCCTATTGCTAGGTGGTGAGATTACTACTGGATCTTGGGTGTTCACATACTTATTAAAAACAAAATCTAGTAATACCATTGCTATGTCCTATGTATCATCATCTTTTTGGACTGGTATAACTGTTGGAAGACTATGTCTTGGGTTTGTCACCCACAGACTGTTCAAAAACGAATACACTGCTAGTAACGTTTACAGTTGGCTGTCTGTTCTCCTATACGCAATTTTCGTTATTCTGGGCTTCTCTTTCTTCGATAATGTATTTTATTACATCTTGATATACATCACTCTATTTTTTGCCGGGTTCTTTATTGGGCCTTTATCACCAAATTCTAGTATTGTGGCCATGCAAAATCTACCGCAAAAGCTCCATATTAGTGGCGTCGGTCTAGCTGTAGCAATTGGTGGATGTGGTGGTGCTGCACTACCATACATCTCGGGTATTATCATCAACAATGCAGGTGAGAATATTATCCCTACATTGTTATGTATTATGGTCTTTGCTTTCAGCTTGGTATGGTGGATATATCCAAGATACATCCCAAGCCTACGACAATAAGATTTTACAACTACAATTTCACTATGAAACAACTCTGCATTTTTTATAAATTCTTTATACACCATTGTAAAATATAAAAATTCATAATATTATTTTTAACGTTAAAACAAAAAAATAAATTATAGAAATAAATAAATAATAACAAATAATTAAAATATGTATGTTCTCATAAGGTCATAAAAGTTAGGGGGGAATCGTAGTTCTATAAGTAGGATATGTTCATTAATACATTATTGCCGTTTCCAACTTCTTTTTCAACATCAAAAGGAAAAAAAAAATATGATGTTAACAAAATAGTTAGAATGAAAGCTCTTTGAATTTTTTTGAATATGAAGAAAGTTCAGAAAAGTAGTCCTTGTTTACAATTTTTTTAAGCATTGTTGTATGCCTTTGTCTGTTTGATTGGTCCCATAATGATAATTTATTAGGAACAAATGATACAGCTAGGAGTGCAGATTTTTGTGCGATCTGTGGCAGACCCTTAACACTATCATCAAAAAATTGCCTAACTCTGTCAATATATGCGTAACCATACAAAGAACAGTAGTTAACAACAAAGTTATCAATAACATTTATAGTATTTTTGACGATAGGCGATTGGGGTACATTGCTGCATATATTAGATTTGTTTTGATCTTTTGAAGAGACCAAACCTGCATTAATAACATTGTAATAATACAATGTTGGTTTACCCTCAGTTGTTATGTTTGATTCCAAAATAGATTCAAACTCTTCATGTGTGAACGGCACAAACTGAGAGTAGTAATATTTCAATCTCTTCGAGAAATCCTGTACGGCAACTTCATATGGTTTATCAAAGTAATCTTCGTTAAAGGTTTTGTTATGGATATTGTACCTGATAAAATCCTGTTCTTTACAAGTTACTTGGAACACAATTGGAATCAGGTTGAAACGCGAGTCTTTCTTGTTGTTATAGCTGTAAATTTCTTTAAACACGAAACTTCTACGTTCAACAGTAGAGTTCGTGGCATCGAAAATCGCGAAGTCACAGATATCTTCATCTAGCTCTTTAATCAGGTTGTTTAGAGTGATTCTGGCGTAGACCTCTTTACGATCAGCATTTGCAGGGTTGAACAGGTCCTGTGAAGGATCAGTGGCCAGCTCCAGGGACTTCTTCTGCCCGTTACACAACATCCTCCTGATCTTCCCTGCATTATACACGGTAGACCTCAAATGCGCAGTCCTAGAATCAGTCTTCAAAGACTGGATCATATGCGACGATATAGTAGACTTACCAGACGCCGGTAAACCCACCAGAATAACAATAAACTTGTCACGGGAGTGCTCTTCCATCTCCTTCTCCTGAATAGACTTACGCAACGAAGCCAGAGACAAAAAGGAGGAGTTCATGTCGTTTTCGTGCTCAATCGGCACAGGCAGCACATCAAACGACGACGTAGTCGCCACAGGTTTCATAGAAAACAACGAATTAGTAGAGTTCTCATTAGACGACATCATTCTTTTATCACTTGTTTTTTTGTTAGTGACCCCTTCTGCCTTGGATTTGTTAAGTCTTTTTTTTTTATTGGAACAATGGTGTTATATATGACTAGCTGAAAGAATAAAAAAAAATTTTTTTTTCCTGCTTCACTAATGACGTAAATCTAGTGATCGACTTCCATGCACCTACTGTGTCCTTCTTTTTTTTTTTTTTTTCCTTTTTCTCTTGATTTACACAGAATTATCCGTAGACCACTAGTTGTTCCGCTCACTGAGAACCCGGAAAAATCTCGAAGAAAACATAATTTTTCCGTGAGAAGAAATTTTTTTCTATCTCTGATCCAACCCCCACCTTCCCTTTTAGGTATACAGAAGAGCTTGTTGCATTATCTCGAGAAAATTACGTGATACCAAAAAAAAACCAAAAAGTCTCCAGATGACGTCCCCCGTGCGGTGTATTCTACCCCCTCACTATCAATTTTTTCACTTCTTGACAACCCTTTGTAGTTCCCTGCCAGCCTTCCCCCCTCCCTCCTCCATGCTCCGTCACATTAGGACGTTCCCCGCGATATAATTCCATTTGCTTCTCGATACAAATTAGCGTGAATTGTGTATGCACAACTTACTTCACGGCTGTTTTGAAGAAAAAGAAGAATCATGTGATAAAATCGTGAAAATGGATATATACGTAAAGAACGATATGGTTAGTGTGAACTGAAAAAAAAAAATGAATTTCTGGTTTCGTTGTCAAGAAAATTGTGATTTTCCCAGTGAAACGTCCGTACAGATTTGGATAATTTCAACGTTTCCAAGGGGGGACCCTTGGTTTTCAAAAGTAAAAAGTGGTTTTGCCATAAAACACTGAATATTTTGGTTTTGATTGTATGTATTTGGTATATTTATATATAGTTTTAGTGTCACAATTTTAAATGCACAATATTCATGTAAGTCCGTTACTCTCTGAGTCCCGCAGGAGTGCTTGTACTTCTTTCAGTTTCTCTTTGACTTGCTCGCAGACCTGGTCGATGTGGGCTACCTCTTTCTTCTTGTATTCGAGTTGCTCTTCCAGGAGCATGATCAGGGACTCTCGGGACTGGTGGGGTCTGTACTCGTTTAACAGGTGGTGGATGTTCACCAGTATGGTCCTGATATGCTCTACTTTCTGTTCGTGCAGCTCTGGGTTTATACTTAGCACCCCAACCAACTCGACGAAGTTTAACAACAAAGAGTAAGACAGCTTTCGCAGCTCCTGGATCTTGAACTGGTAGTTTGTAACTTGTCCATTGTCCTCATTATCCCTGGCCTTATTGTACAATTGCGTTATTCCCATGGTCTCCAGGTCCGGCAGGTGGTCTTTCACTTCCCATACGCTACCAAATGCCCTGTAATTGCCCGAAGAAGGCATAGGTGGCGGTATAAGGAAGTCCAGCTCGTTCTCTTCTTTGCTATCTTCTGCACCTTGTGTCTTGTTCTTCTTGTAATCTTCCACACGATCCATGTTTTCCTTTGTGAAGAACTTGATGTACGGAGGTGGTGGTGGGTACAGCGACGACACATCGTTCGCATTGGGGTCTACACTGGTTGCTCTGCTCATTTGTGATGTATGCTGTTTATCTTCAAGTGTTATTGTAGTGTAGCTTATGTTTAAACCTTATGAAATCAGGTGTTCAATAACAGCTTTTGTTCAGCATTCCCAATTTTTTTTTTATTTTTTTATTTTTTTCAAGAGAAGCTTTTTGAGAAAGGTTAAAAAGGAAACAAGAACACACACACAGCAACAATCAGAACAAACTGCAAGCAGCTACAAAACCAAAGATGGATAAGATGGACGTTGACTTTGAGGAGCAAGTGGATACTAAGAAGAAGTTTCAGATCAAGAAGTGGACCGCTGTGGCGTTTTGGTCCTGGGACATTGCCGTGGATAACTGTGCTATCTGCAGAAACCACATTATGGAGCCATGTATTGAATGTCAACCAAAGGCCATGACTGATACGGATAACGAATGTGTTGCTGCATGGGGTACTTGTAACCATGCTTTCCATCTGCATTGTATTAACAAGTGGATCAAGACAAGAGATGCGTGCCCACTGGATAACCAGCCTTGGCACCTTGCTAGATGCGGAAGGTGAATACCTTTCTCTCTCTCCCTTTTTACAAAAATGCATTATTTCAATTCACACTCTTTTAAGATTTATTTTATCTGAACTCACTTGGCGCCCTCCCCTTTCTGTATAATAATAACTTCCAAATATAATAGATATCAAATTCTTTTTTTTTTTCTTTTTTTGATTTGTCTTTCTAATTCATTATTATGATCTATAAAATACTGTCTATTTAATTATCAAAATGTTATCTTTATAATTGTTGTCTTAGTTCAAGTAGTTTCTCCCAGCCATCGGAATCATCCCACCTACCTTTACCTCTACTCATTAATGCCTTGATGGCTGATCTACACTTGTACTTCCAGTCTTTGCAGACAAGACTTCCGTCACCATGCTTACCTTCCATTTCACCGAGGGATTCATATGCAGCAACAAGGTCCTCACAACCCTCAACAACGCTGTTCCATACGTTTTCGTCAACTTCTAGGTCTGGGTTGTGAGAAATGGCACGATAGGCCTTTTCGTGACATTCCAAAGCAGCCCATGGCCTCTTTCTCCATAACTCAACACGGGCTACTAACTTCCAACATCTAGCATCTGTTGTGATAACACTTGGTAAAGTGTCACAGATGAAGTTCATGCACGATCTTTGGAAATATGTGAATTTCAACTCACCATCGTCGGTTAGCTTTGGATAGTCAGATGTGACTAATAGCTCTACCAATTTTTCGACCACTGGAAGGTCAATGGACTGTTCACCACTTTTATCCTTTTTAATCTCCACTAGTTGCTTACAAGCTTTCAAAACATCGTCCCATTCATCTAACTTGACGGAAACCAATAAGAAGTTTTCCCAAATTCTCCAATTTTTTTGAGAATCAGAACCAATTGCTTGTTTCAAACAACTGTAAGCTTCCTTCAATTTGCCTTCTTGAATATAAGCAGCACTTAAATTGGACCATGAAGCAGCATGGTTTGGATCAAGAACGGTACATCTAGTGAAAGCTTCTGCAGCAATGTTTAGCTGATTGCACTCAAGAGCAATGCAACCATAGAAATACCAAGTGTTGAAATTTAGTGTGTACTTTCTTAGAGAATCATTTAAATGTCTTAATGCTAAGGCTGGATCTGGAGTAACATTAGAATCCTTTGGAGGGCGATAGTAGTATCTCGCTAGAGAGTTCTTAGCATTGACATATTTACCGATTTCCCAACTCTTTTCCCATAGAGCTGGATCCTGTCTAACATCACCCAATAAGGAGTATGCTCTTGCGTCATTAGGATGGGTTTCTATTCTCTTGACAAGTATACTCTCAGCAGTCTTTTCTTCACCTACAGCAGCGTAACATAGAGCGGCTTGGCAGCTCATTTGCAATCTTTCATAAATTTCCACGGCGGACTTCAGAATACCCAGAGACATAAACTTTTCAGCTAGAGTTGCATCTAATTCCCATCTTGGAATAAATGGAAGCTGGTGGATATATTTTAATCTTGGCATTGAAGATTCTGGATCTGTTGATTGCGGTAATAGTCTTGTTTGGATTTTCAAACCCAACTCTTCAACAAGAGATTGCATTTGCAAAATACCTCTCTCTATAGTCTTGGCTTTTGTAGTCTCAATTATAGATCTTTCCCACAATGAACGAGAAAAGATAGTCCAGTTTTTACCACCATCTTGATAGATAATTCTGGAGACCAGCGCACCTAGTTCTTCTTCTACAAGTGGATCCTTAGCAGGAGAAGTTTGTCTAATCGTGTATAATCTTAATAATAATTGAATATTGTCATAATTTGCTAGTTCTGGTTGGGCGTTTGGATCTATTTCCTGCAACTCCAATGGGATATTTTCTTGCCTAATAGCCAACGGCAATATTTTGTCTTCGATAAATCCATTTTCATCAAGTTTCTGTCTCTTGACAATTTGCTCATCTAGAGGTTCATTTGCGATAGCTTCAAATGTTGGCCTTTCCAAGAGAACATCTGAGTTTAGAGCCAAACTTTCTGGAGAGATTTCTGGTTCAGAATCCTTGGAATCATTGAAGAATTGAGATTTCGCAAGAATAATTAAACCGGACACAGCTTTTTGTTGAAACTTGGTTCTCTTGGCTCTTGCACCTGTCAGCACAAACTCAAATCCAGTCAATTTCTTTACTTTGGTTAAAGATGGTAATGCACGATGTTCCGTATTGATTGTTAAAGAGCATTTAACATTCTCAAGATAGTAAATTGTGTATAAACTCTTCTTTAGACTATCTTCCGCTAAGGTTTCAATAGCATTTGTGATACTCTTTGCTAAGTTAATACTTTCCAAGATGGAAGAAGCTACCACTGGCTCGGCACCGTATAGTTCTGGAAGAACGGAAATTTGTGTTAATAAAGCTCTGGCCCTCCACCATTGAGCAATACTCTGGAGGGCATCGTTGTTTTCCTGAATTTCTATAATCAAAGAGTTTTCATCCTCGACATCTCTACCAATTAAAGTTGGTTGGTTCGTTAGTTTCTCCAGGATGAGAAGAGAAAGAACAAGATACGTTGGATCATCCATTAGTTCATATGCGATCTGGCCAGCACTAGAGAGCAGACTAGTCAACACTGGTTGTAATTGTTCATCAGTTTTACCGTTAAATAGCACAGAAACAATATCTAGTGGGGCCTTTGGACCAGTATAATTGTTTTGTATAAATGTTTGCAATGACGCGATGGCAAATAACAAAGCAATACGTTGATCAGCTATTAATGTACCATCAATGTAATGATTGATTGCTGAAAGAGTACTGGATTGGTCAATTTCTTCTGGTAAAGCAATAACTCCGCTTTGTTGCACCACATCTTGAACAACAAGATAGGAATCACCACTCAAAATTTGTTTGGAATATTTAACAATTTTAGAATCATATTCGTTTTCAGGCTTCACTTCATCTAAAACCTGGGGGTTTGAAGCCAACAGTAAGTGGCAATGCACAAGGGTATCCATAATTTATCTCTGTTAACCTTGGTTTATGGTAATAACACTTGAACATGATAAAATTATATAATGTGCTTTCTTATGTTTTCGATGCTCATCGATTTTTTTTTTTTCACATCGCTTTGAAAAAAAAAATTTTTTTCAGCAGATGGCCTTCCAAGACCTGGTGATGCTGTAGGAAATTCAATTAAATTTGTTATAATTTCGACAATAAGATAAATATTTCAGAATATACCATATTTCTATATTTTCTTTGGGATAATTTCTATAGTAGGTATATCATTTTTATTGCCTCTCCCCCAAAACACAATCTATTTAATTAAATTGTGTGAGAAACAGCCAATGAAAATTAAGAAGAATTTTTGGCTTTCATTATTGTATACTGGCAATATTTGACGTAATATTCAAAAATATATTCTGTGATATTCAATTACCTTTTTTTTTCATCAATTTCTTGTTTGTATTTCGTCCATCTATTTTTGTGTCATTAAGTTATCTCAATATAATATACAAAAAAGATAAAGAAGATATACATAGCAATGCATTAGCTTTAAAATGAGAACAATCCAATATGTAAGAAATATTTAACTGTTGAAGACAATAAAGTACAAGTACAATTGTAAAGTAAAATGCCGTTAAAGTATCTGTTGTTAGGAGCAATTTTAATTAATCAAATAAGAGGGTATGTTAACCCAGTCACGATTCGTGATAAGCATTTTATAGACAGTGTTACTGGCGAGCCCTTTTTTATCAAGGGGGTAGATTATCAGCCAGGAGGTGCCGCTGAGATCAATGGGACCAATGATCCGCTATCTGATCCAGACAAATGTGCAAGAGATATCGCCCTATTTAAGGACTTGGGGATTAATACTATTAGAATATACAGTGTTAACCCCGAGTTAAACCATGACAAGTGTATGACAATGTTGGCCTCCGCGGGGATATATCTGATTCTGGATGTGAACACACCATTACAAAACCAGCATTTGAACAGGTACGAGCCGTGGACCACGTACAACCCGTACTACTTGGAACATGTATTCAAAGTAGTGTCCAAATTTGCAAGTTATGATAACACATTGGCTTTTTTTGCTGGTAATGAAATCATAAACGATGAGAAATCGGCCGTACATTCACCTATATACGTTAAAAAGCTAGTTGGTGATATAAAACAATATATCGCCGAGACAGGTATTAGACCAGTACCGGTCGGTTACTCTGCTGCTGATGACTTGAATTATAGGGTGTCTTTGTCAAAATATCTAGAGTGTGATTCAGGAAACAAATACGACTCGGTTGATTTCTACGGTGTCAATTCGTACCAGTGGTGCGGAGAGCAAACAATCGAGACATCTGGGTACGAAAAGCTGATAGCTGCCTATAGGGACTATAGCAAGCCAGTGATACTATCTGAATTTGGCTGCAATAAAGTGCTGCCCCGCCAGTTTGGAGAGGTTGATGCCATATATTCGAAGGACATGTACACTGTGTTCAGCGGTGGCCTCGTATACGAATACAGCCAGGAACCAAATAATTACGGTCTAGTCAAGATTCAAGCTGACAACTCGGTGCAAATACTACCTGATTTTCAAACTTTGAAACGTAGGTACAAGGCCACTAGGCTGCCTACTTCAAAGGAGCTATTTAATGCAGACTACCCCAGTTCCCAGGGCACGATCCCCTGTGCACGTGAGTACAAGAACCTGGAGATAAGAGGTAAAGTAGCCGACACCATTGCACAGCCAATAATCAAGCAAGGTGTCAGTATCCGTGCTGGACGTTATGTAGCTGACTTGAAACCCAGTGACTTCGAATCACCTTATAGGATCGTCGATGTGGATGGTTTACCCTGGGTCGCACCTGACACAGAGGTAAAACATCCGTCACCTCGCAAGAACCACGGTACCCAAATAGATGTCAGTAGTCTAGTGTTGGTAATATTAACATTACTACAGATTTTCACTCCATAGGATTTATAAATTATATATAGGAAAAAGAAATCAACTACAATCATGTATAGAAAATAGAATCATAAAAAAGTAATGGAGGATATTGTAAAACTGGCAATCTACAGGTCAGAGATGGCCAAGCTCGCCAGGGCCCGTTGCATAGCCACTAGGCAAATAAACCAAATATATAGAGATATACACAACACAGCCGAGGAACGGCTGGCATCCACGGTATCCCGAGGCCTATACTTCTCACTTCCCAAGTACTGCCCTGCACCGCCAACATCCTCCTCATCTATTCCAAATTACTCACTAGGTTCAGAAGATGATACAACATAAATAGTTTAGGAGCAAAGCAAAAAAACAAATAAAGGGGGGGATACATACAAATATATAAAGAATAATTAGAACAATATAACCAATATCAGAATTATATATATGTGAGTAATTATATTTGTTGTATTCGATATTAAATAATGATGTCACATGTATTATCGTCTTCCACGAGTTTGAATTTTTGCTGACAGGGCATCGGGGCTGACTCGGGCGGCTTTGCCATGTGGGCCATCGCAAAAAAAAATTTAAAAAAATTTTCAATTTTGCTGTAAAATATAAAAAGAGGAGGATATTTATTCAGTTTTGGGAAGAAGTTAAAGGTACTCCCCAATGGAACAAGATATGATTACTGGTTGCTAAACGTTTGATTATCTGTCTCTTCTTTTTTTTTAAAATTTGAAAGAAGGAAAAGGTTTTATTGAGAGAAGACAGTGAGGGATTTATTTAAATGACACAAGGAACTGTGTGAAAAGAATTAGATTAAGAACACAAGTAAAAGAGAATACAACGTTATAAAAATGTCGTCTTCTGAATCTGAGAGTTCTTCTCACTCGCCAGCGTGCTCTGTTGCTGGTTCTATGGTTTCTATGAATACGGAGGACCACAATGAACTATATGATCACAGACAGCATATTACTATGCCCAGGCAAAGTGCTGGAGCTGATGCGAGGCAAGACTTCTTTGATGACAGGGCCAACGAGGATTTTGGGTTTATGATTATTGAGAACATGGATTCTGATTGTGAGCCGCTAGGCAGGGAGCACCATCACTTAAGGGTGAGTGCTATGCAGAATTCTAACGCTAGACCATCGAGGGTGGCACACACGATGTCACACCAAAACACACTGGAACGGACCAACACGAAGGAGAAGGAGAAGGAGAAAGGTAAAGGGTCAGGCTCTGCGGTGCAAAATGCGAGCAATGCTAATACGGATATTAGGAAGATCGTGACTGCAACATCGAGTTCTCCACCAAGTAAGACGAGGAGACAGTCAAACACTTGGTCGCTAACGGATAAAAAAGCGATCAAGGGCCAGAAATCCAGAGCAAACTCTATCAGCTCTGCTGTGTCATCAGGGCACAGGATTAATCTACCAGTAGTAGCAAAGATAGTGTCTCAGAAGTCTGCGGATGAGGATAATAATAATGTCAAGCGGAAGATGACATCTGCTACTAGGGCCTCTTTTAGCAGTGACAACTCGCAGGCCTCTAGAGAATCCCAGGAAACAGAGGAGGATGTGTGTTTCCCAATGCCACCACAACTACACAGTCGTGTTAATGGTATTGACTTCGACGAACTACAAGAGTTTGCCGAACAAGTCAATGAACAAAAGAAAGTGTATGAACTTACATTGAAGTCAAATACTGGCAGCAATGTCGTAGCAGTTAACTCTGGATCAAGTTCATCTATTGCCACATCTGAAGCAGCTCTGAAGTATACACCAAGACATGCCAGAGAGGAAAATCTGGCAAAAGCGGAATCAAATGAAGAAAAACATGTCTCCGACCCAGAATCCTCGGTTCCGCCACCTGGTATCTCATTCGGAAATAACAAGATTGAAGGTGAAGATGACGCATATTCTTACAAACCACAGCAATACACACAGACACCTGAAAATCAATACTATGGTGATGGTAATTTCAAGGCCCCAGATAGATTCTCATTTTTCTGTTCTGATCTTGAAGAAACCGTCCATGCCACTGATATTGGGTCTTTAGTTAACCCGGGACAAACCTTCTTCGATCTATTCAGAGGTGGTGAACCAACTTGGTGGCTCGACTGTAGTTGCCCAACAGATGATGAGATGAGATGTATTGCTAAAGCATTTGGTATCCATCCTTTGACCGCAGAAGATATTAGAATGCAGGAAACTCGTGAAAAGGTCGAACTTTTCAAGTCATACTATTTTGTTTGTTTCCACACTTTTGAAAATGATAATGAATCGGAAGAGTTTTTAGAACCAATCAATGTGTATGTTGTTGTCTTCAGATCTGGTGTTCTAACTTTCCACTTTGGACCTATTTCGCATTGTGCCAATGTTAGAAGAAGGGTAAGACAATTGCGTGACTATGTTGATGTTAACTCTGATTGGTTATGTTACGCTCTTATCGATGATATTACAGATAGTTTTGCTCCGGTTATTAGATCTATTGAATACGAAGCAGATGCAATTGATGATTCTGTCTTCATGGCCAGGGATTTGGATTTTGCTGTTATGTTGCAAAGAATCGGTGAAAGTAGAAGAAAGACAATGACCTTAATGAGACTATTGAGTGGTAAAGCAGATGTCATTAAAATGTTTGCTAAAAGATGCCAAGATGAAGCCAACGGAATTGGCCCAGCTTTGACATCACAGATTAATATTGCCAATTTAACATCCAGTTCTGATCCAAATATCAAGTACTTGCAGAACATGCATATGAACAGTCAACCAAGAGGTGATATTGCTTTATATCTAGGTGATATCCAGGATCATTTACTCACAATGTATCAGAATTTATCAGCCTACGAGAAGATTTTCTCGAGATCTCACACTAATTATCTTGCTCAATTGCAAGTTGAATCCTTCAATTCGAACAACAAAGTTACCGAGATGTTGAGTAAGGTTACAATGCTGGGTACCGTCCTAGTTCCACTGAATTTGATCACTGGTCTTTTTGGTATGAACGTCAAAGTTCCCGGCCAGGACGCCAGTATTGCTTGGTGGTTTGGTATTCTTGGTGTGATGTTCGCCATAGGTGGTGGTCTTTGGGTGCTAGCCACCTTATGGATTAAACGCATTGTTGTTCCGTCCACACTAAACGAAGCCTCCGAGAGTGGTACAAGATCCATCCTATCAAGTTTCATTCCAAGAAATCCACAATCCGAAGATCGCAGAGTCCCAGGCCAAAGAGGTTTCCCAGGAGGACCTTCCAACCGCTCAGTAGCTAGTCTACCTAGTAGGTACAGCAGGTACGACTGATTCCCAAAAATATAAAAAAAAAAATACTGAAAAATATAGAAAAAACCACGTAAGGTCTCTTTACCACCATCCCAAACTTATTTTTGTTTTTTTACTCCACATCCATATTTGTTTTTACTTTCTTATAATTTTTCTTTTGCATTTAATTTGAGGATGGTGAGTATTGTTTTTGTCTATTTCTACTTCTAATTTTGTTTGTTTCATTCTTACTGTCCTATATTTTATTTTTGTTTTTATTCTACTTTCAAGTATAATTTTATAATCATTGACTCTTATTTATTCAGTTCATGTAATACACAAAAACTATCTTTTTACCTTCACCTGCCATATTTTACTAAATATTTTTAATTTGTAATATGGCTTTATATTCGATGATATTTTTTTTTTTTGCAGCTTTGGACGAAAGCCGAGGAGGGGGGGGGTTCCTTAAAACATAAAATAAAGGGCTTGACAAGTATTCTTGATTTACGTCCATCGAAAAGCTCACAAAGACTTATATAAACAAGAATCTACAGCAAAATTATATACAATGGACGAAGGAGAACAACGTCTGTTTAGATTTCCATTCAAGCTTCCTTCTTTTGAAGGTATGCGTACGATCGGTGTGTATGCAGCTGGTATCTTATATGCCCTAGGGTTCTGGGCGTTCATGGATTCGGTGCTATTCTCCAAATACAACAATGCTTCTGATATACATGTTACTTTTGTTGACTGGATACCATTTTTATGCAGTACGACGGGTATGTTGATTGTGAATTCGATAGAGAAGAACAGGTTATTACAAGGTGCACTTTCTGGCGAGAACGGTATGTTCAGTGGTGGTGATATTGACTCTCATATGGCCTGGCAAGCACGTACGGTGTTGTTCTTGGGTTTCGCGTTTCTAGCAGGTGGTATTTCGGGATCTCTTGTGGTTTTGATCATTAAGTTCATTGTTAGAGAGTATGCCACTTTCCCAACAGTTGGAATGGGTATTGAGAACGTCGTGGCCAATGCATGCGTTATGTTAAGCTGTGTTGTGCTATGGGTTGCTCAAAATATCGAAGATGAATATTCCTACAACTTAACCTTATAAATAAAATGAAAGTTTATACAATTATAAGTACAAATACAAAAAAACAAAAACAAAAATATAAAAGAATTAAATATGATTACTAAATGATCCCCTATTTATAATAGAAGAAAATAATAAGCGAGATAATCTAAAATGTCAAAAAGTATCTTTTTATAATATTTTTTTGTTACTTTTGTTACTTTTATAAGGATGTTAATATTACTAATTTTTTTTTTTTTTTATTTTCATTTTTCTTAATAATTCAAGTTAATTTTTTTTTTATTTTTGAGTTCATCTTCCCAAAACCCATCCGATTATAATATGATTCTATCCAAAATGCCTGTGTCTAACTCTAGTTGTTGTCAGATTGTGGTTGGATTTGCGGAAGCATGTCGCCTATTATTTGCAATTCAAATTCGTTAAAGTTAAACAGGTCTGGCAATAGAACTGGTTGAGTTTGTTCTCTTGGGAAGAAGTACTTCTCATTTCTCAAGTCATCAAAGAATGGATGAGCCATAATTCTTCTTGGAGAGCATCTTAGTTCAGGTTCGTACTTCAAAACCTTCATCAACAAGTCTATGCCGTCAGGGCCGGCATGGCCAAAGTATTTCTGGAACCTTTCCAAGGAGGTACCGCTGAACAAAGGATTGGAGTATAGTGGGCCGTTGTAACGTGGATTCGAGAAGAATATGAATTTCTTATCTGGAGGGCCCAGCAATTTTGCAATTTCACGCAATTGTAGCAATGGGTCTTGGCCTTGGAAGATTGCTCTACCGATTAACATCTCGCCTATGACACATCCTAATCCCCAGATATCCACCTGCGTTGTGTATTGTGTAGAGCCCAGGATCAGCTCGGGGGCTCTGTAGAACCGTGAGCAGATGTAACTTATGGAAGGCTGGTTAGGCTCAAGTCTCTTTGCAGAGCCAAAATCACAGATTTTCAAAGTACCCGTCTTTGGATCAACCAGGATATTCGAAGGCTTGATGTCTCTGTGGCATATACCCAGCGCGTGCAAGTATAGCATACCTCTCGCGATTTGGTAACTGTACAGCTTAACGTGTTTTATCGCAAGCTGCAAGTGGTTCGTCGTGTATCTGTTTATCTCAATCTGCAACGTCTCCGGTAGACACTCCATCGCCAGGTGCTGGTACACCTTGTTGTCCTGTGGCGACACATGTGTGAAGAAATACTCGAGTCTAACAATATTAGGGTGGTCCGTCAGCCACAGGATCTGCAACTCACGCGACTTGTACTCGGTATGGGCTGGGACTTTCTTAATGGCAAAGGGACCCAGCCACGTCTCCTTGTCCGGTGTAATGTACGCCTGAACCACGGTACCGAATGCACCACGCCCAATCTTCCTGTTTTCACGCACTAACATCCGTCTAGGCCCTTGTAAATCACCAGACTCAGCTGGTCTGTTCGCAGTAACATCGTCAGCGATGAACTCGTCGTAAACCTCCTCGTTATTCATTGTTTATTTTTTTTTATTATTTTATTACCTTTTCCCGTTACTCAGATCGTTATTTAAGTGTATTCCTTTGATTTTTTTTCTCCCGTCGTTTGTTTCTAAACCAATTGCCCTTTCTAAAAACTCTCCGTTACGTCTCTGATCTAAATAAAGCTTAAAGGGCAAGAATTGATTTCACTTTATTAAAAGTAATAAATAGATCCCAAAATACTTTAACTCGGGCAGCCTCTCTCTCTCTCTTCCTCACACAAAAAAAAAAAAAAATTCTCTTTGTTTACTTCGTTGTAGGTGATGTAGAGTGTGATTTATCGTTGTATGTGATATAGGTAGCATGTGAATAATAACCAGTCAAGTAATATACCAGTAGTTCGCAGCTGAGTTGATTGGAACAATGACTGCTAGTATAAATGAGGCCAGAATGAGTTTTCGTACTTCATTGTGCACTGCATGGTGTACAACACCGTGTACAACACAGTGCATGTTCAATATTTCAACAAATAACTACAAATAAACATGTACACAATCTCACAAGCTTAGGGGCATTATTATATTGAAAGAAAGATGGAATGTAAGAAAATGTGGTATTTTGCACTACCAAATTGCCGTACAATAACAGTATACTTTCATGATGGTAAGGGGGGGGGCACCCTTGGACACTTCATTGTATTACAATAATATGCATTACATTCTTGTAATACAATATGGTAACGCTAGTATATCTTGATACGCATATCGAACTCAATCATCAAATACAGAATAAACAAAACACAGAAAGAAAAATGAAAATGTTAGAATATTATTAAAGCTAATATATATGAATAAATGAAAAAAATGATGTGTTATCTTATTTATAGGAATATATAATATAATGTTTTTGTTTTTGTTTTTGTTTGGTTTTATGCTGAGAAATCGAGGCCCTTGGCGATGTTCTTTTCCAGTTGTTCCAGGCACACTGGCAACAGTTCCTTGCGCTCGGTCAAGTTCATTCTGTTGATGATGTCGCTGTCGACAGACTGGACACCATCGAGGGTGATATCCATTGGGACGGCGAAGTATGGCACGTTGTTGACCAGAGGTAGCAGAGTTTCGGCGTTCTTTGCGATAGGTTGGTTCTTGAAGTCCTTCAAGGAGATGTAGTAAGTACCGCTGAACTTGGAGTCTACGCCCAAGAACAGCTTGGCGAATCTCACAACACACATGAACCCGGCGTGGGCCATGGAGAGAGTAGCGGACCCGGCACCGTTCTTGGCTTTGACGACTTCGTCACCACCGTATTGTACTCTGTGGACCAATGGCGCCATCTTATCATGAGGCACGCTCTTGGAGTGTTCGTTCTGGGAGAATAGAGGGATGATGGTTTCACCGGAGTGGCCACCGATAACTGGGACGTGAGGCATGCCCTTTATAGTGTCTGTGGAGTTCTCCTTTAGGAAAGTAGAGGCTCTCACCAGGTCCAGGTTTGTTACACCGAAAACCCTCTTTTCGATTCCTGTGTTCTTGTGGTTCACCTTCTCGTTCAGTCTGTTGACCATGACTGGGACTAGGGAGTTGACAGGGTTGGAGATCAGCAGGACCACGACTCTGGACAAGTCACAGTTCTCCATTATAGAGTCAGTCAGCTGTGTAATGATCTTGGCGTTAATGTTGAACAGGTCGTCACGGGTCATACCTGGCTTTCTTGGGACACCGGCTGGGATAACGACGATGTCAGCGCCTTTCAAAGCTGAGTTGATACCGTCGCCTTCGGCAGGGTTATGCATGGACACTTCGCATTCAGTGTCGATGTGGGACAAATCGGTGCCGACACCGTTTACTGCGTCCTTGTTCACATCAAATAAAGCTAGTTTAATATTCTTATCGGTGACACCGGCCAATAGTGCTAGTTGTGTCTTCACCAACAGCGAAAGCGATTGACCAATCCCACCAGCAGCACCAAGCACGGCCACTTTCAAATCAGTATTATCATTAGAAGTAATATGAGGCATTTTTGTATTGTTTTTGTTTTGTTTAATTGTTGTTGTATTTGTTTGAATTGTGTTTATTGTAAGAGAGAAAATAAAAATAATGATTCTTCTCCCCCCCTCCCCCTTATATATAAATTCCAACCCATACGAAACGGAACGAGAAATAAAAACCGGAGATCCCCATCCAGCCGTGACATGAATTATTTTTTTTTTTGTTGCCCACCCCCTCCCTCTCCTCTCTCCTTTCACCCGGAGTATACCGAGAGAAATGAAAAACCTCCTCTGCCGTCCATCCGTGGCAACGACCCAAGAAACAAAAAAAAACCGGATTGATGGGGGGGGAGACATAAGCCATTGTTTTTCTTTGTACCTCTCTCCTCCCCGCACATATACACACCCCTCTTTTTCCCATCGGTCCGGCCCGTTCCACTCCTTACAACACTGCAAATGGTGTCGGAAAAACCCGAAGGGTAAGACTCTCTCTACCCTTCGGAGATCACCGATGATCCACCAACACGATACAACCACATGATAAGTACAAAATGATGAGGTAGAAGAGGAAAATTAATCCCGCATTTTCTGTTTCTGTTTCAGCGACTTCGTGGAGAGATCGCAGATTAGAGGGGAGATCGCACAGTAAATGCCGCGGGAGAGAGGTGATCAGATTGAAACACAGAAAGAGGAGATCGCAGGAACACACAGTTGTGATTGCCGAGGTGAGCTCACAGAGAGGAGATCACAATGAGGGAAGTACAGAGAGAGGTGAGAGTACACGGAGAGAGGTGAGCTCACGGAGAGAGAGTTTAGTACACAGAGAGAGTTTAGTACAGAGAGGAGATCACAATGAGGTAAGTACAGTAAAACACACAGAGAGAGGTGATCACAATGTGCTCACCTCTCTCTGTGTACTCTGTGTACTCTGTGAGCTCACCTCTGCGAACTCGCCTCCATCTGCACCCAGGCTCAGCCACAATGATTATCAAATGAATCTTTGGATGGAAAAACGTGTGTGGGGGAGAGAAAGGAGAGAATGTTTATCAAATTCTGGCCCTATTTATTTTTATTTTATGATAACTCTTATCTCGAACCCATCAGGTGGTTGGAAAATCTCTACAAGAACAAAAAAAAATGGTATTTATATTGTAGACTGTTTGTTTAAAAAGAGAATTGGTGTCTCTACATCTTGTATATCTTGTATATCTTGTATATCTAAATACAATCATCAGAACAACAAAAATGCTTGTTTACCCTTTGCTATTCTCGCTTGCCCATGGGTATCTGCAGTTGGATTTCCAGAAATCCAACAACGCAGATAACGTGATCCAGAAAAGAGATCTCGACCCGCAGCTTGTGCTCTACAACGATGACTCCGTCGAGTACAACGTCCAGTTGCTCGTCGGTACCCCACCTCAAAATATTAGCGTACAGTTGGATACTGGGTCATCTGACTTGTGGTTCGTTGGTAGTGATAACCCATATTGTAAAGCCAACAAGAAGTATGCTCCAAAGAAGAAAGATGAGGAGGCCCTGAGTGGTGATGATTATCCGGACTCGTTTGACCAAGTTCTCAAGAAGTGGCGTACTCGACTGTGTCAAGAGCGGCGGTGTGTTCAACTCCAGCAACTCCACGACTTTCAAGTCCAATGACACTTCGTTCCTGATTACTTACGGCGACACCAGTTTCGCCAAAGGTGGTTTCGGTACTGACGTCCTGCAATTCGGTGAATTCAACGTCACTGACGTGAACTTCGGTGTCGCTAACTTCTCCAACAGTTCCGTCGGTATCCTAGGTGTCGGTCTGCCACTAGACGAGGCCACATACCACGGTGAAGACGACAGCGACAACGACGACGAAAGTGGCGTCGATAGTGACAACGACAGTGACGTCCAGGGCCCAAGTTACACCTATCCAAACTTCCCAATGGTCCTGAAGCAAAACGGTGTCATTGATAAAATTGCATACTCTGTGTACTTGAACAAAAGCGACTCCACTAAGGGTTCCATCCTGTTCGGTGCCGTCGATCACTCAAAGTACTCAGGTGACCTGGTCACGTTGCCAATCGCCAGATTGGGCGTCGGTGCTGGTATGTACCCAGGTCCATTCCAATTGGCTATTGTCTGGAGTGGTTTGTCCTTCAACGACAGTCAGTGGATTAACAACGTGACTAATGGAACTGTCGGCAAGAATTTCAATTCTCTATTGAGGAAAAGAGCTGACGACAACAGCACTTCCGATAACAACTTGTTTGATAACAGCACCGTCGCACTGTTGGATACCGGTACCACCCTCTCCTACGTTCCTAACTACATTTTGGGGCTACTTACCGACATCGTTAACGGTACTGTGGATGAGAAGACCGGCTCCATCAAGCTGAAGAAGTGTCCAAAGAAGGATGACTACAGAGCTTTCACTTTTGAATTTGATAACGCCAAAGTCACTGTTCCATACAAGGACCTGGTCACCAAGCATAAGGGTAAGTGTTACTTGCAAGTTGGTACACAAGGTGATGACCTTGCGATCTTGGGTGACAACTTCTTGACAAACGCCTACGTCGTCTACGACTTGGAAGACTATGAGATTTCCATTGCCCAGGCTAACTACGCAGGTGGTGAGCCTCAAATTGAAAAAATCAATGGATCTGTTCCAAGTGCCACAAGAGCTGCCGCATACTCCTCAGATTACTTCAGCAGTGCCGAACCTACTTCTTCTTCCGCTCCAAGAGCATCCGGTAACAGAACTAACAGCACCAGAACTAACGGTACTAACAAAACCAACGAGACTAAAAGATTCTTGGAGAGAAGAGCCGCTTCTTTGAACGCTGCTGACTCTCTGAAGTCTTCCGGTTACGTTGCCTCTGCTATCGTCGCTGCGGCAGGTATTGCTTTGTTTTTGTAATTGTTGTCAACATGTGTCCATTTAAAAAATAAAAAATAAAAACTACAAAAAAAGCAATTCCAAAACGTAAAGAAAACATTTCATACAGTAATTTATTAAATATCTATTGATGTTATTATAGTCTACAAAATATAGTAATCATGGACACTGCAATTATCTCTTCTATACAGAAGGAAGGTTATTAATTTAAATAATTGTCTATTATAATCTATTTTTGCATAACACAAAAATGACTTCGATTTTATTCGTTTTTATTCCATTAAATATTATCGTATACTAATAAACGACTTACATCAAGTAAACAAGTTATAAGAACAAAGAAACAAGCAGTGCAAAGGCTAAGGCCATCATAGAACCCGATACCTTTGCAGAGATAGCCATATTCGAGTAGTCATGAGCTCTTCTGGCCAATCTTGAAGAATTGCTAGAACTATCCGTGGAACTGTTCACAGAGGAGTTAGTGTTGTTATCATCCTCAAAATCTGGGATTTGGAAACCACTTGGTTCCTGTGCGGTGTAAGTAGCAGAGTATTCTGGAGCCTGGATGGCACTTGGAATCTCATCGATGATCTCCTCGATATCACTAGCGTTGAAAGTGGTAGTGGCCTTAGCAATTGCAATTTGGTAGTCTTCTAAATCAAACACGGTGTATATGTTTCTCAAAACATTTGCACCAATAATAGCAGTATTGCTCATACCTGGCACAACATCCAAGTAACACTTACCCTTGTGCTTGTTAATAATATTCTTCATATCGAAAGTGATATTAACACCAGAGAATTGGAAAGTAATTTGTGGGTTTTCCTTTTTCTTTAGACACTTTGGCAACTTGATACCAGGATAATTATCTTCACTTTCACCACCAAGACTTTCTAACAATCCTGTGAATAATTCAACAGGTAAGACAGTGGATGAAGTACCAGAATCTAGTAATGCTGCAATCTTCTGCTGCACACCTGCTGTCTCGTTTCCATCAGTGCCTATAGAAATCCCGTCAAATGTCACTACGGTCTCAAATGGCTTTTCACTGCCCTCATCTCTGTTAGCCCTGATGATAGGTAGAGTGTATAAATCACCCTCGTAAAGACTGTGGTCAACAGCACCGAACATAATTGAACCGCTCTTGGACTTGCTAGAGTTCAAGAACAAAGAATATGCAACCTTGCTGATCACTCCTCTTTCCTTTAGCACTTGAGGAAAATTCATGTATGGGTGCTTGTTTTCTAGAGACGAGTTAGTATTAGATATGTTGGATTTCAGTGTTTGAGAGGACTCTAGTGCTGGGAAACCGATACCCAAGATACCAAACGATGTATTTGTGAAGTTGGAAACACCAACAGAGACATTCTCAACCTTAATACCACCAATGCTAACAGTATCAAGACCAAAAGAACCCTCAGCATAAGTACCACTACCATAAGTCACCAAGAAATCAGTGTTATTGTCCTTGAATGAACTAGAATTAGTTGCGTTAAAAGTACCGTATTTTTCATTGATTGGATAGTCTTGGCAGCATATGGAATACCATTAGTAGCAGTAGGGAAACCGTTGATACCGGGGTCCAGAGCAGTAGCACTACCCTTAGGCTTCTTACCACGGTTTGACTTACAGTAAGCATTATCAGCTCCGATCACCCAGAAATCAGAAGAACCAGTGTCTAACAGCACAGTAACGTTCTATTGGGGACTACCAATACCAACTTCAACAGCATAGAAGTTCTTTTCCTGTAATAAATCAACATCTAAGTACGCGGAGTCATCACCGTCCCTCTTCACCAGCTCATCGCCATCCAACTTTGTGAATGGAAAACCAACATAACCATAGGCAGCACCAGCTAACGCAGCAAGGGCTAACTTCATTTCCTTTTTGCAGTTGTTGTTATTTTGGGTTTGTAAGACATTTTGAGCTAGAAAATGACCTCTTTATGATTCCGCAACCTATTTTTATAGTTTTTGAGTTGGATGTAAATCACGGTTGTTATCGCCTTATCATGGATAAAAAAGAAAAGGAAATGCGGAATGTAAGTCGATTATAGGGGAATCATCCTCTCTTAGAGTTTCTAACTGCCCAATATATCACTCTTACTCGACTCTCAGCCTTTCTCTGAAGCTCTCTCAGATCTCTGTGGATGGTAACGACGGCTTTAGGGATGCCTTGCTTTAACAAGCTCATGTAGAAGGACTCAAAGAAATACAGATCATACCAATCGTCTATGGTGGAAGAAATCCATTAAAAGTTATAGTAGACATCTTTTAAAGGGGAAGAGAACCCTTTGTAGAGACAACAATGCCTGTAGATTCGATGATGACAATTCTTGTAGAGTCGATGATGTAAAAGCATGAGAGATATCGGAGAAGGCTTAGATGCAACTCCACCTGGCCATTCATGCAACATACTTTAGAATTAGGAGGTGGAACTAACCACCATTTCTATGTAAGCATTTCTACCATGAAAAAAGGGGACCTATATTACTTTTATGGTGCCGTAATGTATCGGTATGTCGACTGAGAGTGCCTTTTTAAAGAGCAATATAGTAGAAATTGTACTCAAGACCAAGCTTTATGGAAACGATCATTGCATCTCGTGGTAGATATTATATTGGCTTAATAGCAAGCCAAGTACTGTATTCAATACGATGTATTGATCATCAAGTGCTAGTGACAAGCAGTTTATAGGATCTGCTAATTACAAATACTGGAATAGTAGTAAAACTATATACTGCATAATGATATGCTGTACTGTATAGCAAATTCTCTTAAGTACAATGTTAGATAGAGATGTAGATAGATAAATACAGGCAATAATACCACTAGTGTTTGTAGGATCATCAATATTTAATAGGGCCCATCGCTTTGAAAAAATTTTTGCGATGAGCTCAACAATACCCAATTACTGAAATACTGTGAAGTAAACGTGATAACATAAGCTGGAGATCGATATTATGAGTGGCAGTACAGATTCGAGGTGTGAGTATATTATACCGTCGAAGAAACGGAGATGTGGTATGACCAAGAGCGTTGATACCAAGTTTTGCGTTGAACATCGGAAGGATATAGTGGAGACTGGTGTAACTAGCGAAGCTGGTGCCTCAAAGGATGTTAGGGTGCCTTGTCCGCTGGATCCCAACCATACAGTATGGAAACACAAGTTAAATAAGCATGTGAAAGTGTGTAATAAAGCTAAACAAGGAAATGCGAATGTTGCCGAATCATATTATGCGAAAGATTTGAATTGTGGTCATGAAGTTGAGGACAATGGTAGTACTGGTGTTATTAAGGCGGTTCAGTTGTTGTTGGAACATATCGACCTATGTGTAGATCGCGAGGAGTCTATTAAGAGTAATGAGTTTATGGATAAGAACAGGCTATTAGAGCTGTCCAACACGATAAAGAAACATGCAAGACAACAGTCCTCGTTGATTCAGAATCTGATTGATGTCAAGTTGATATCCGCTTCTAAGATAATGGAGTTTGGATGTGGTAGAGCAGAGTTCTCAAGATATATCAACCAAACAATTCTTCACGATGATCCATTTAGATTACAGGATGAATTACCGAAATACGTCTTCATTGACCGTGGTTCCAATAGAATGAAATTTGACAAGAAATTCCAAGATGATCTAATGCAACTAAGCAAAAACCCGGAGAAGATAAAACAACGGATTCATATCCAGAGACTCAAGATGGATATCAAGGACTTGAAATTATCTGAAATTGTGGAACCAAAAGATGATATTCTTGTGGTCTCAAAACATTTATGTGGTGTTGCTACTGATTTGACTTTAAGATGCCTACAAAACTGTATAAAAGATAAGAAAAATGAGGTTAATTTGAAGGGTATCTGTATAGCTATGTGCTGCAGACATGTGTGTAACTCAAGGGACTATATCAACCCTGATTACATTAAAGATTTCTTGTCCAAATATGATTCAGATTTGAGCTATGAAGTGTTCTTCAGAAACTTGTCCAAATTTACCTCTTGGGCTACCTGTGGTAGAAGACCAGGAATGGAGGATAATGATTTGATCGAGATCACTGAACCAGAGTCAGAGAATAAAGTTTCATTGACCTTGTTACAGAGAGAGAAAGTCGGTCTATTGGCAAGACAAATTATCGATAACGGTAGACTCGAATGGGTCAAGGAGAACCTTCTCAGAGAAAACCATAAAAATGCACGTATCGTCAAATATATTGACCAATCTGTTTCTTTGGAAAACAATGCATTGATTCTATATTAAAATTACAGTAATCGTATATATGTGAAAAAATAACTAATTGAAGTTCTTGAAATAACGTTCTCTGAAGTTACTTTGTGACCTCTTGGTACCTCCGTTTGTTGGTCCATGAAATTCATCGCCACGGTTGATATACACTAGCAGTCTTCTGGACCACTTATTGAACTCCTGGACACAATTGTACTTCAATTCCAAGTTCTCATGCAGTGGTATTATGGTCTCTATGTTTTCATCGTTTGCTGTTGGCATCCAAAATGCCAGTCTTCCGTTGATCGGCAGTCTTTCTGAGGCAAATTGTAGTATGTCGTCTAGCAAAGAGTCCAAGGCATACGGCTTTTTACTTGGGATATAGTCCTTGCGTAGATAAGCTTTCTCACCATCGATCTCGATGTTTTCCTTGCCCACAAACCTCTCAGGGTCTCTAGCACCAAGAACCTTAATACTCTCTCTGATGCCGTAAGGAGGGTCGCAGACAATGGTGTCTATCTGTAGCGAGGACCTTAATGCGTTATGTGTAAAGTCCATGGTCATGACATCCAGGAATTTACCACTATTGTTGTATTTCTTAAAGTTTGCAGAAATGTTTTGTGAGGCACCGTGGCCTCTGATCATACGACCATCGATATCTGAACCCATAACCAGTGCACCGTAGTGGCCGCCGGCAACAAGAAAAGAGCCGGTACCAGCAAACGGATCGTACATTATAGTACCTGGTCTAACCTGGGCAATATTACAACTCACAAGAGATAATTCAGCTTCAAAACTAGTCGTCCCTTTGTACGGTCTCTTCTTCAAATCGTATTTCTCCATTGCATGTCTGTCACTGCCGCCAATAAGTCTCCCAAACCTCACTCTCACTGGAACGGTGGAGGAAATGTTTTCAGACTCCGGGATATACTCTTCTAGCACAGTGTACACCTGTTGTGGGCGCTTCATGTCAATACGTCCTTCGAAACCCAAGTACCCGAACGACTCAATCTGCTGGATACGGTTAGCCTTGCTATTCCCACGGTAACACTCAAACTCAAACTTGAAACTGTCGTGACAGAACCTCTGCTTATACTCCTGGAACTTGGGACGCTGCTGTATATCACGGTGTAGCTCTTCGTAGTCGGCACCTTCACCCCACAACTCGTACACACCACGCGCCAGCACACATCTCCCAATCCACTCTGCAACACCGCTATCACTGCCCTCATCCAGTCTCACAACCAGGTAGGGACTATCGTCACTGTATCCACTCAGATCAACCGAAACACCGGGCATCGCTACCTCGGCCAACGACTCCAGCTCAGCCAACCGGAACCCAACATGGCTCTGCACCAAATACACCAGATACTCCTTCATTTTAGCCAATTGTGGATCTCAATTCCAGATTGATTGTTGCGATGAGATGAGAAATATGGCATCAAAAAAAAATTTTTTTTTTTTTTTTCAGTCTGAAATTTTTCACTCCGAGTCCCGCGATGAGCTCTTAAGCTGGATCAATTTGCATTGTATTATGAATTACAGTACAACACAGTGTAATAAAGTGCAGCGTAATAAAACGCAGTACAGTACAATGCACTATTTAGCAATACTACCTTAATATAGTACAACAAAGTACAGCATTGTAAACAGTATTATATAGAATAATGCAGTACATTACACTCCAGTATATTATAGTTCTGTGTAGTATAGTGCACAGTAGATTATATTATACTACAGTACAGTTTAATGAATAAGGTAGTACAGTAAGGTGTAGTATAATATACTACACTATAGAATAATATTTCATAGTACCGTACGGTACGATATGTAAAATCATAAGTTTCTGTTGAAATTCTGGGAAATCGCTGGTTTTTCACTAACAAAACCCCGTACAAAAACTGCCAATTTTCACGGTTTCAAGGGGGTACCCTTGGTTGATACCAGCAGTTTTTGGCTGCTTTGACACGTCGTTGTTGGCATTGTGGTTGTAGATAGAGTTATATAGTAGTGCAATGTATTCAAAGATGGGTGTGTAACAAAGAATAACAGTGTTTCTGTGTTAGTATACTGTACTTTTGTATACTACAGTACAGTACAATGTAGTAGATTATAGTGTAATACAGTGCAGTATAGTACACTGTGTAGTATAGTACACTACTGTATACTATGTCATAGTACCGTACTGTACGATATGATTAGTCTGTGAAAATCTGTTGAAATTTGAGAAACCCTGTGAAATTTGCTAACAAATCCCTGTACAAAAACTGCTGATTTTCAGCATTGTAAGGGGGTACCCTTGGTGAATTTCCTGAATTTGGCTGAATTGGCTCGGTGTTGGAATTGTGGATGGAGATGGAAGTATACAGTACTATATAATACATTCATGGATGGGTGTGGTATAGAGAAGAGCAGTATGTCAGTGTAGTGTAGTGTACAATACAGTATGGTGTAATATAATATTGCAGTGTACTACAGTGTAATATGGTGTAGTATTGTTTAGTGCAGTACAGTATAGTTTACTATAGCATATAGTACAGTAGTAAAACACAGTATAGTACAGTGGTACAATATGGTATAGTACAGTACAATATGATGATGGTATGATGCAATATGGTATAGTACACTACAAATACAGCATCCCTGGTATAGCATTGACTCGTACGTCACGATGTTGTAGTAGTACCTCTGTTTTGTCGACCAACTGGGAAATCCTAAGGAATCCACTAAGAAAACCCTCGTACAAATATCGTCATATTTCAACGTTGTAAGGGGGGGATACTCCTTGGTTTTGCAGCGTTGTGGTTGTAATCCTCGGTTGTGTAGAGAAGGGCGATGATTTGTACAGTACAATACAGTATATTATACTACAATATATTATATTATATTATATTATATTATATTATATTATATTATATTATATTATATTATATTATATTATATTATATTATATTATATTATACTGTATTGACTTGAATTGTACTGTAGAAGATAATACAATAAATTGAATTGTATGTGGCTAAAGAGTTAAATTGAATTATTATGCTGAGGAATAACACTACAATATTGTGATCAGCTTACATACAAGAAATTATAATCACCTTGTAATACAATGTGTATAATACATGGTATATGTAGTATATAATGATATAGTATGATAGCATGAAGCTTTGTTATCTGTAGACAAACTCTCATCCTTGAAGAATATTGGGATCTTCAACAAATATGCAAAGAGATCAGCTACAAAGACAAGAGAGCATCATTTGATAGGTTTACTGAGAGTCGCACGGTTCCTTACACCAAGTCTTTCTTATATTCGTTCGAACTGCAAAGAAACGTACATCATCATGAGCATGGTCGGTGTCAATTATGTGGGGCCAGCTGATCCAATAGACTACTTGTTTGTGATGGTTTTATTGTTTTTTTCATTTTGCGATGAGCTCTCGAACAAAAATTTTTCAGCATGGAAAAAAAAATTTTTTTTCAACGCAGGGAAGAAAAAAAAAATATAAATAAATTAACCGTTATATCTGAAAGTACTGGGAAGATAAGCTCAAATAAATCCCAAAGCAAGGCCAAATACGATGAGTTCAGACGAGGATTTTGATGATATTTATGGGGATGTCCAGTCCAAGGTTGAGGACGAGAAGAAAGTGAGTGAAACGGAGGAGAAGGAGGAAAAAAAGGATGCAACGAGTGCTTTGGACCAGTTAGCGGCTTTACAGGCCACTAGTGCTGATCCTAGTGCGAAAATGCCATGGGAGACTCTTCAGAACACATTGAACCAGCTTCAGACCAAGGAAGAAGAGAGTACAGACGCTCAAAGAAGCTCGACAACGACAGAGACTGCCGCTGCGCCCTCTGCGACTGCCACTACCACAACAACAACAAACACAACCACCAGTAATGATAATGAGAAGCCTGTGAAAGCTGATTTGTCTAAGGATAGCTGTAAGATGTTTATTGGAGGTTTGAACTGGGAGACCACTGAAGATGGGTTGCGTGATTATTTCAGCAAGTACGGTACTGTCGAGGAGCTGAAGATTATGAAGGACCCTGCAACTGGTAGGTCACGTGGGTTTGGTTTCCTGACCTTTGAGTCTTCCAAGTCTGTTGACGAAGTGGTGAAGACACAACATATACTTGATGGTAAGGTCATCGACCCTAAGCGTGCCATTCCAAGAGAGGAACAGGACAAGACTGGTAAGATTTTCGTCGGTGGTATTGGTCCAGATGTGAGACCTAAGGAATTTGAGGAGTTTTTTGCACAGTGGGGTACTATTATCGATGCTCAACTGATGCTGGATAAGGACACCGGTAGGTCTCGTGGTTTCGGTTTCATCACATACGATTCACCAGATGCTGTTGACAAGGTGTGTCAGAATAAGTTTATTGACTTCAAGGGTAAGAAGATAGAGATTAAGAGAGCTGCCCCAAGACACCTGCAGAAGGCTGGCGGCAACCGTCAACCTAATCAGCAACATAACAACGGTAACTATATGGGTGGTGGCAGCAGTAATAACCAATATGGTGCTGGATACAACCAAGGTTACCAGGATCCATCCATGATGGGCGGTTACAATCCCATGATGGCAGGCTTTAACCCAATGTTTGCAAACAATAACCCACAGATGGCAGAATACTTCCAAAAGATGCAGGATTACTATAAACAAATGCAACAACAAGGTGGTATGGATTATAATCAAATGTACCAACAACAAATGCAACAAATGGCAATGATGATGCCTGGTTTTAACCCAGCTACCATGAACCAAGATGGAAGTCCGAACGCTGGATCGAACCAAGGCAGTGAGACTTCTACTCCAAACCCAGATGACCAAGAAAGAAAGGATTCAAGAAGGTCAGGTGCCCCAGGTGGTCATAGAGGTCGTCAACAAGATAACAGAAGAAATTATCACCCATACAGCAGGTGATTTTAACTGCGGATATCAGCTTATACATGTTCTCTGATTTTTAATTCCTTATTTTCTTCTCTTAGCTCTTAGTTTTAAATTTTTTTCTTAAATGATATTCCGGCTATTCATTTTGCTCATTTTAGAGTAGGCTTGATAATGCGTATAAAGGTTATAAATGCAATATCAAAGGCAAACAAAAATTTTGAAAGAAAAAATCAGAAAGACTAAAACAAACCATTTTGTACCATATTAACAAACTTACCATGTTACTTTTCTTTTGATTTGAAACTACAGATTAATTAAAAAGGTAGTATATGCATCAACAGCGTGTAATTATTTTTTTTCTTTAGTGTATTATGAATTATTATAAAAATTTTTTGATGATAGAAATAAACAAAAATATGAGATTCTTTCGAGGAATATTGGTAGAAGTTTAGTAAATTATTTACGTTAAATGAAATCACGTTTCTAAATGACTTGTACTTGAGAAGTTCAACTAATATGATTTCCAACCGACATATTCCTCGTTTATAGGTATTTCTGCTTGTTTCTTTGATAACCTCTCATTTTCTGGCATATATTTTGTAATAATGAAATAAAAACAGCAACTTTTGCGAAATCCAATGAAATAAAGATTTTTTTGTAATGAAGTCATAATATGTTATCTGTATTCTATACTTCTATATTATTATAAAACATTATACTTTCTAGCTAAAAATTAACTGTCTATATAAAATCTGGTAATATTATACTTAAGATATATTACTCTAGAAACCTCAATTTATCAAATTGAGAAAGAATAAATGCTATTAGTAAACGATATATGACAATAAAAGTGAAAAATATATAAACCAATATAATAATACCTATATGATCAAAAAAATATAAAATCCTAAATGTTGGACATAGGAACATAACTTAACTAAAGGTTATACCTTATTTACATGATTAAGAAATTTCACCATGTGTAATACCTAGTTGAACAATGGCATAGATATTTAATACAGACAAGAAAATCCAGACGATAAAAGAAATAATTGTAACAAACCAGTTGTTTGCCATATTTATGACTTTTGTTGTTTGTCCATTTTCCAATTCTGTGCCATTTTCAGAGTTAGCGTCTTCGCATTCATCCATGTCATTGACAGTAACTTCTGTCTGCATAATCTTCTTGTTGCAAGTGAAGTAAATCAATGGAGCAACCAAAAATGGCAACACAATGGATAAGACGACTTGGGATGCATTTAGAGCTTTCGATAGTGCCTCTTTACCTAAACTAATAGAAATGACCAAACAAGGAATTAAAGAAATAGCTCTGGTAATAAGTCTTCTCTGCCATGGCTTCATCTTCCAGTGGATATGACCTTCACATACAATTTGGCCAGCCATAGTACAGACGATACCTGCAGATTGACCACTTAACAACAAAGCAAGCATGAATATAGTGCCGGCAATTGGAGCCAAGGTTTTTGACAGAAGATCATGAATTGAGTACAGGTCAGCATCAGCGGCCTCTGGTGACCCATAAAGTGTTGATCCAGCAACGACCAGGATTGCACAGTTTACAAATAAAGCTAGTGTAAAAAGTGTAAGCGCAAGTTCGACCATAGAATACTTCATACAGTATCTAATAGCGGCTCTAGTAGGTTTATAATTAAAATACCTATCATCCATTACAGCTTCCTTATTTTCTTTTTCAGAGTCTTCAGCTAGCATTGAATAATTACCGTTATTGACATCATACTCTAATAGTCTAGGTTGCACCAAGGCTGAACCCAGGAACAAGGAATGAGGCATGACGGTGGCACCTAATATTGAAATAGCAGTGTAAATACCGTTGTGTTCAAACATTTGGCCCGATGGAACAAAGCCTCTGAACACCTTACCAGCAGAGGTTGTTTTAGGGATATATGCTAACTCCACAGCAAAACAGATGCAAACACCAATCACAAGGACAGCTACAAATAATTCAAACATTCTCACCACCTTCATAGAAGATGCACCAGGTTTATAGGTTGCCATAATTGCTAGTACATCCACCAGAGTGATGACCACACCGGCTGGCAATGGCACCCGTATCAAAATATTTAACGCAATAGCAGTACCAATAACCTCCGCAACATCCGTAGCTATAATAGCACATTCGGCAAAAATGTAGATGGTCCAGTTCATCCATCTTGGTAAATACTTCCTACAACAGCGACTTAGGTCCATTCCGGTAACAGAACCCAGTTTAATACACAGACACTGGAGAAAGATAGCTATAAAATTGGATAGCAGCACGACACAAAGCAAAGAGAACTGGTTTGAAGCACCAGCGGATGTCGCCGTGGAGTAATTACCGGGATCGATGTAAGCAACACTAACCAACAGACCAGGTCCTATAAATTTGATATATTTCTTTAATCCAGCCTTTATCGTATCCATTTTGGATATCGTTCGGTTAGAGGAGAAACTAGCCACCGTGTTAACTTCCTCCATTGTAACATTGGGCTCTTTACCCAACTCTACGGTCTTGCTAGGACCAATATCCCCAGAATGAATATTATCACTTCCAGAAGCACTCATTTTGTTATTTTATTATTTATTTTTTAGTCTCCTTAAGTTGGTCTCCTTTCAGGGTGCACAATATCAGTTATTCTTCAATTAGGTCAAATGCTTCTCTCTCTATTTCCTTCTTTTTTTTTAGTTATGGTCCTAAGCCAGTTGAATAAACTTCCTGATCTTAAATACTCATCAAAGAGAATATAATCACTTTTTTCTGACAGCAAACAATACCTTTACAGTTAAATTGTTTTCTATAATTAATTAATTCTAGATTTTTTTTTTTTGCAAATTTCGGTTCTGTGCAAGGAAAAGCGAACTCGGAACTGATTTTTTCTACCTTGTCCCGCGATATTTTATGTGCTGAAGCTCAGAAGACGCTGTACAACAGTTGGCGTCGCGTCGGTGTTAGAAGGAAAGAAAGTATAATTTCTTTTTATTTCCTGTTTGGGATACATAATACAAAGAGAACCTTCTGTTGTTTCTATTTATAGCTGCCCTGTACAGGTTGCATTTGGGTGAGGAACACCAAAGTTTGTGCATTTCTCTATTTTGGTTATACCATAAGAATTGGCAGAAACCATGGGTGCAGAGAGAGAGAGGGAACAGTGGGAATTCATTTATCCTTCATAGAGAAAGTTAAATCACTAGTAGTGAAGGAAGCTTTTATGTAATTACAGAAGGCTAAATTAAATGACTAAGATAACTTTGTTTTTTTAAAATATCTTATTAATGAGGATTTTTCTTATTT
Source organism: Nakaseomyces nivariensis (assembly GCA_017309295.1). Classification (NCBI taxonomy): domain Eukaryota; kingdom Fungi; phylum Ascomycota; class Saccharomycetes; order Saccharomycetales; family Saccharomycetaceae; genus Nakaseomyces; species Nakaseomyces nivariensis. The sequence goes on along the minus strand of JAEVGP010000010.1, from coordinate 369,763 downwards.
ATTTTTTATATATAGAAATACAAATAAATGGATCTTCTAGGATCTTTGGGGAAACTAGAAAATATTAGTATGATTGGAAAGGAGAAAAAAAAAGAATACTTTCTTTCATCGATGACTTGAATAAGAAAATAGTTTTGGCATAAATGTGTAGTCCCTAAAACAATGCAAGCTTCAAACTTGACCTTGTCCTTGTTTAGAAGTATTGTTAACATAGGTAAAAGATTCCCATGAAGGATAGTTTTAAAGATTATGATTATGTTTTATTCTTAAAAGCCATTTCAAAAAGTAGTATTATATATAGTTTAAAAAAAATAAAATAAAAAAAATGAAAGGGAGTGGAATCTCTCTTATAATGTCTGTATCATCTTTTTTTTTATTGATTTTTTTTTTATATTTATTCTTCTTCTTCCAAGGTTTGGGCAGCGATACGGTCCAAATCTCTTTGACCGTTCTCGGAGATTCTTCTACCACCCTTTGGAGAGATCTCGACGACACCGATCTTTTCCAAAGCTTGCAAGACTCTTCTGTTAATGGAACCAGAAGCGTCACAGTGGTGAGATGGTCTAGCACCTCTGCTCTTAGCGTTACCGTACAACTTGTTCAACTTACCGACACCGACTTGCTTTCTCAAGTAGATGTGTCTGGCAACAGAAGCGGCACGCTTGTAGAACCAACCCTCAGCATCTTGTGGTGGCATTTCGTTACCAGCGGAAGTCTTGACGATATCCACGTAACCTGGAACTTCCAACTTACCTTGTCTTTGCAAGAAAGAAGCGTAAGCGTTGATGAAATCTTGGGCAGCAACGTCTCTGTAAAAATATTAAGTTCTTCCCTTCTAAAACATCTAAATATTTTCACTCAAATCAAGTGAAAATTTTTACTAGTTTCAAAAAAAAAAATTAATTAAAAATGTTAGTAAAACATATTCATAAAAAAAGTGAATTTTCTAGCACCCGCATCAAAAACAATCAGTAAAACCTATGTGTATCTTCGTATTCGAACAGTGTTATCATCATTCGTTCAAAAGTTCATCTCATCACATTTTTATCATCTATTCCGCTATGCTCTCCATTTCTTTTTCTGTAATATTCATTAATTGAGCTCATTTTTTTGTCATTACCTATTGTTCGAAACACATTGTCCCTATTATCTAAATCATATATGGTCTAATTCTGAAATGATGTCTATTATTGAACACGCATCTTATTCATAATAGGTCGTCTGTCATATATCATTAATCACTCAAATTCTCACTATCACTATATCTATTACTTTGTCTCTCTTTCTCTCTGGTTATTTCTCAATATCTTCTTTATTTGTTCATTGGTTCTCGTCGTTCTTGTTCTGGATGTCTAGTTCATGGAAAAGTCTTAATTACGTACCTAACGGAAACACCTGGCATCTTTATATTCTCTTGGGGATCTGGTACCTGCTCTAAAGCCTCTAAATTTACAAATCACGTACTTTTCTTATAATAACTAACCGCCCAATTCACAAGTAATCTTAGTAAAGCAATTTTTCCAAATTGTTGGAAAATGCAAAAACCATTCGCTGCGGTGACCCTCTCTCCCTGCCCTCTCAACTTTCCCTTTCCCTCCTGCCCCCCCAAGTCCAGCCTAGAGCTCTCCAACACTATCGGTGCCTCCCTCGCTCTGCGTTCTCTCTGCCTACAAGGGGGAGATGGCCAAAGCTAATGGGAGGCTATGGTAGGGGAGTATTGCTTACTTCCTGCCTGGAGAAACAACCCTCCCTCACGAGTGTCGCTAAACAGAATCAGCACCACACTGGGAGACAAGTTCCATTCTACCCTGCAGAACAAAACATCCCTGCCTGGAGACCAAAGTCGGCATTGGATGGGAAAAAAAAAAATTCCCCATTTTGCTTTTTTCTTATCATAAATAATTACCTATTTAGGAAGTTCAAGAAATGAGGTTACATTCCAAGACTACAAGTCCCATGGTGTTTGGGTGTTTACAGTCACAAATAGTTTACTTTGGTTTTTACCACCTAACAATTCAACCAAATAAATCGATTATAAAGCACAATGTACAATTGGATTTCCAATAAAGGTTTCAATTATCGGTAAATTAATATCGTTAATAGTATACATATTTTATGAAAGTAGAATATTTAGTCGTTATTTTGTTTTTAAAATAGAAATAGATTTCTTATATTAAGGTATAAGTACAAATTCGCTATACAACTTTTAAAAGTAAAATAGTTATACAGAGGAATTTGCTTAGACCTTGAAACCCTTAGATCTACGTCTACCTCTAGCACGTTCGAACTTTCTACCCTTGGACAAGATTCTTGGAGCCTTACCCTTGTGTGGACCCATACCGAAGTGTCTGACGGCTTCTCTGGCGTTTCTTGGACCTCTCAAGATCAAAGTGTTTTGACCCTTTGGAGCTCTGACAGCCAATTGGTCCAAAGTGATACATTCACCACCAGCCTTGGTGATTCTAGCTCTGGCACCAGCGGTGAATCTCAAAGCAGCAACAGTGGTCTTTGGCATGTCGAACAATCTGGCGTCATCGGTAACGGTACCAACAACGACAACAGTCTTGGAGGCAGCACCATCTTGCTTCAAAGCTCTAGCGATTCTAGAGACAGAGACAGGTGGTCTGTTGATCTTGGACAAGAACAAAGACTTCAAGACAACCTTGTTGAATGGAGCATCGGTACGACCTATAAAAATTTAGTCCCTAACGATTCCTTTCTTTAACTTCAAGACGTTATCAGTATAATTGTGATACATAATACAACCATTAATCTCCCACTCTCTAAGAGAGGTAATATTAACAGTAATACTATCACTCTAATACACTAATTACATGTAGTTAAAACAGAATGATTAGAAAAATTAAATTGTTAGTAACTTAAAAATTCATTGGATAAAGGTAACGAGGTCAGCATTTTATGCATTAGCATTTCTTGAGAAAGAATCCACTTCTTATATCGTTTTGAAAAAAAGAAAACCTGAGTATACACTACAGCGAGAAACGAGACCTCGAATCTACAAGCTGCGCTCGATATCAGGAAAAAGTCAATGTGAAAAATTCACAAAACCTTTTTTTTTCAATTTTTTTCTCGACATTCGATACATCAGTGATGTATATCCTTTCCATCTAATCTAAAAATGTGACCATTAAAAATATTTTAATGGTGATGGAAGAAGAGATTCTGCTCGCTAAATTACTGACAGTATAGTACAATACTATCAGTAGATATTATGCTTTATTGAGTTCGCGCAAATCATTCATGCCTTCCTAAAAAAAAAAAGAAGACACTAATTTCTTTGCACTCGCAGAACTGGAAAAAATTGTAAAAAAAAATATCAGTGAGGAAAGTATTTAAAATACTCGACAGTAAAATAGCGGGAAGAACCCCTCAATCCTTATCCATTGTTTCATTAATAAGACATACGAGCTAGGAAAGTGTACAATCTAACCAACATCTTCAAGTAGACATTGTCAGACTTTGGAGCAGTTCTGTGACTGACTCTCTTGTGTTGCTTGGAAGTGTGATCAATACCCATTTTTGTTACTTCTGTTGCTTACTCGATTATCTTTAAAATTGAATTAAAGTAAAATGTAATTAAAGATGTTGAAATTTATCCAATTGTCAGAAATAACTTTCCTTATATAACTTTTTCACAATTCGCTGGCTTCTCCCGATTTGAAAAAAAAAATTCTGCGATGCCCCGATTGTAAAAAAAATTTTCGGGAATGATTTTTTTCGAGAGATTTTTTATTTCAATAATTACTCTTTCAGGAAAACTTCTTAAACATCTTTACACCTCACGTTAAATATTTTGACAGTCACAAATAAATACAAGATGCGTATATAATGCCATGGGTTATATGGTAACTATCATTGTTACCATTATTCTGGCAACTTAATATGCCATCAATAAACTGCTCATAATTTTTAATAATAATGCGAAAAAAATGTATTCTAATTAATTGGAGCTTTTAAAATATCACCTTTAAGGATGACATATCTATAAGCATAAAGAAGAGCCTATATCAACTTTTATATAACATCGTCGTTTCAGACCCTTTGTACCAATCTGTAGCTAAATGGATGAACAGTATCGAGCTTTTTCAAGGAAGCCCTCTCCCTTTCCTTCTCGATATTGATCATCTTTTTCCTGAGGGGTTCCCTAGAGGAGGGAATTATTAAAACACTTCCATTCTGACTTTAAATAACAAAGTATTGTCGCCAATGAAAGATTCTGCTCCATGTAATGCAATAATTAAACAGTAAAATCTATAAAAGTGTATCTAGATATATTCTATCAGAATTTTTTCAAGTTGAAACCCACACTGCAATGTCTTGAGATAACGTAACAGCAAGAACCCGCACCCATAAGTACTGCAACATAAATGATGAACTTATTGTAGTTTTCAATTGAGCTATCCCCTATAATTGCACCACCAATAGGTAGCATTGGTATATTGAATAATGATTCCACAAAATAAGAGGTGGCATATCTTTTTCCAAAGTCGACTGTCTTTGAAATTTGGCCGATACAAACTGGAGTCAATGACAAGATGGACCCTGTAAAGAACCCATAAAGACAGACAAAGGCCCATAATGCATGCATATTTCCCCCAAATGGAAGCCAGATTATCAAACATAAAAGTGCAGACATGAATATAGTTACTATCATGACGTTAAAACGCCCAAAGTACTTGTCTGCAACATAGCCAGGGATATAACGTCCCAATATACTGACTGCATTATAAGCTGTCAGCATTGTATAGGCAACATTTTCGGAGTTACCTCTTGCAATGGAATACGATGCTAAATAGGTTGCAGCAGTGGTCAAGGAACTTTCTGCCAGTGAGGCACCTAAGGTGACAAAGACAAACTTGGCTTCTTTAAAATAGCTTATGTTGAAGGAAGAAGCCATGTACCATCTAAATAACTCATATTTAGATTTGAAAGGTTCACGGACAGGTTTGGACCTCTCTCTAGTTAATACTATTGAGCATATTAGACACCCAAGACATAGAAACCCTAGCACTCTGATGGCCCATTTGAATCCAATTTCAACGTATAATTTTCGTAACATAATTGGAATGATAACACCTCCAACAGATCCACCAGTGGTAGCTAAACTTGTGGCCGTGGCCCTCTTACGTAAGAACCAAGTAGCCACTGCGCTCACCAAAGGCGTCATCAAAATACCGGTACCAGTGCCACATAATATAGAAAAGGAAAGAATGAATTGATAGATTTCCTTGCAATCAGCCATACCAAATATACCACCAACATAGAAGCATGTTCCTAGAATCATTAAATCCATACTACCATTTCTATCGAAATATCCACCTGCAAATATACAAGTTAGGAAACTCATAGTCAAGTAAATGGAGAAAATCCAGGACGTGGTCGATGAGGATACATTTACCAGCTGATGTGTGGAGATATAGGATTCAATGGCACCAAGTGAGTTAATGACTCCAAAAACTGGAATCAACCCCATAAAGGAGCCAAACACAACAGACCAAGCCCTCAGTCCACCGTCAGGAAATTCTTTGTCATCATCTAATCCATAAAGTTCTTCGTCCTGTTCTTCTTCAATAACCACAGTCTTCTCTCTAGCGAGAGTATTCTTTACATGGGTATGCTCATCGATTTGAAACCCCGTATTGGCAACAGAGACATCCTGGTTTCCATGACTCAAATCATTATGAATGTTATCATGAGCTCTCAAATTCTTCAAGTGATATTCGGAGTTAGTATCCTCCTCGTAATTTGTTCCTTCTACAGGATCATGGCTTTCTCTCTTTTTGGAAAATATATGACGTTTTAATGCTACCACAGTTAAATCAATCATACTCTAGATAGAGATGAGTATGTTTCTATGGTGATATCCAAAAATAACTAAGGATATAATTTCAACAGCTGTTCAAAGCTATTTACTCTTAAATATTCGCAAGTCCCACCGCAACTATAACCTTCATTTAGAAAAAAAAAAGAAAGAAAGAATATCACGTCAGCTCATAATTTACTAATAAACTTGAACTTTTTTCTTTCTCTTTTTTTTAGTGGAAATCTCCGAATCACTGCGAGATTTCTGTGGTGACCCATTGTTTCATACGTTTGGGATGATTTGCATTCTCTATAGTGTTAATGAGAATTACCATGGCAACGGATTTAGTGTGATATGAAATTAATAATATTGTTATTAGATTTGATAACCAAAAATAGTTATATAGAAAGGAAAATAAGAGAGGGAGAATGTACCGACAAAAAATAGAGAAGAAAATCCAATTAAGAAGAAAAGCCAATTAAGAAGCAAAAACAGTAATATCGTGAATTTATCGATTTGAAAGAGAAAATAAAGAAAAAAAATATTTTTATTCAAAACTTTTTTAAATTAAATCCAACACAGAGCACCCTTGACACAAGATAACAGAAGGAACCTGCTGCCATCAAAACAGCTACATAAATAATGAAGTTGTTATAATTTGTGATGCTTCTTGAGCCAATTATAGCACCACCGATAGGTAACATTGGTATGTTGAACAAGGCTTCAACAAAGTAGGCTGTAGCGTATCTTTTACCAAAGTCCACAGTTCTGGAGATTTGACCTATGCAGACAGGTGTCAATGATAAAATAGACCCAGTGAAGAAACCATACAAACAGGCAAACGCCCACAAGGCACTGGTATGACCACCGAATGGTAACCATACTACCAAGCAGAGGAATGCTGAAACTGCGATGGTGATAATCATGACATTGAATCTACCCAGGTATTTGTCAGCAACATAACCAGGGATGTAACGGCCTAGGATACCTGCAGCATTATAAGCTGTTAACATCGTATAGGCAACATTTTCGGAGTTACCTCTAGCGATGGAGTAAGAGGCTAGGTAGGTGGCTGCAGTAGTCAAGGAACTCTCTGCCAGTGAGGCACCCAAGGTGACAAAGACGAATTTTAAGTCCAAGAAGTAGCTGATGTTAAAAGAAGAAGCCATATACCATTTGATTAGTTCGATCTTAGAGTGGAAAGGTTCTGTCACTGGTTTCGATTTCTCTCTAGTGAACACGATGGAACATACCATACATGCCAAACAAATAAAAGCCAGCACTCTGATTGCCCATTCAAATCCGATTTCAACATACAGCTTACGTAGCATAATAGGAAAAATTATACCACCTACAGATCCGCCTGTAGTGGCCATACTTGTGGCGGTGGCCCTCTTACGTAAGAACCACGTTGCTACTGAGCTTACCAACGCGGTCATTAACAACCCTGTACCAGTTCCACAGAGTATCGAAAAGGAAAGAATGAATTGATAGATCTCTTTACAGTCAGCTAAACCAAAGATACCTCCAATATAAAAGAGAGTACCGACTACCAGTAAGTTAGTACTACCGTTTCTATCAAAGTACCCACCTGCAAGAATGCAACTGAAGAAACTGATAGTGAGGTAAATAGAGAAAATCCAAGACACGGTAGATGAGGATACGCTCATCAACTGATGGGTGGAGATGTATGACTCAATGGCACCAAGAGAATTAATAACACCAAACACCGGGATCAGCCCCATGAAGGAACCGAATACTACGGACCATGCCCTGAACCCACCATCTGGGAATTCCTTGTCGTTATCAAGAGCCCAGACATTATCCTCATGGAAATCTTCATCCAAACTGGTCTTAGACTCTTGGGTCACGCCAACATCACCAAGTATCTTCTTGTTAAACTCATTGAGTTCATCACCGTGACGTTCCTTCTGAAAACCAGAAATCGACACCAATCCAAGGTCAGTATCAATATCATTTGGCCTCAAGTTCTTTAAAGTAATGTCCTGTTCTACATCAAGCACAACTTCGTTTGGAGTACTGTCAATGACATTCTCCTCCAACGGAATATCATGACTGGTACCTTCCCCAGCACTCTTATTAATTCTACCTAAAACATTTCGCTTCAAAGCAACAGCAGCCAGATCAATCATGTGAAAGCTACTTGGCCTCTTGCAAGGAAGTACAAGAAATATTGCATGTTTCTGTTGCCAACTCCTCCCTTTTTATACCGTCAAACAACAGAGATGGAGATGGCCGTCCGGAGATAGCATAATCGTACCATTGACTCATCTTCGGAGTGACGGACACATCATATGAGTATGTAAGGTCATGTGATAATGTATGTTCATATATTTATATATATTTAAATGTGAGTAGATACCAAGAATTTCATTACTGATCAAGTATATATGTATGTTGTAATAAGTACATCATACACTCTTGCCTGGCTGATGTGTTAGAAATGTGGAGTGTTCCCCTGGGCCATGGTAGCAAATCACGAGGAGGGGAGATGTGTTACTATGACCAGAGTTTTATGGTAAATGTCATGATAGTCGAATTGTATATCTTCAATTGGATTGTAGCTAACACTCTGTGAATCCACCTTGCCTGCAAGGGGCTACAGGGAACTTCTGTACGATTTATTGGTCACTCTGACAAGAATCTGACCTCATCAGTGACTTTCTGAAAAAGTGGAAAACTTGATAGTCCAAAGTTAAAACCTTCTTTTTGTATTTTCATGTCAGTCTTGCTTCCAGTTCAAAACTTGTTGTGATTTCTTTTGTAAGGACCCTTACTTTTTCAATTTGTCAAAAGCCAAATCTTTTAATAAAAACTATTGAGTGAAATTGCATTGAACCGTTACTGTTTCCAGCACAGGTATCTATTGAAAACAGCAACAACAGCTCTGAACACAATGTCTGATCAGGAGAACTACGATGATTTTATGATGTCGGATGACGACATGGACTCCATAGAGATGGAGGATGAGGAGAATGATACTAGGGAAGCTGAGTCATCTAATACCTCAGATTCTACTGGTTTGATGGAACAGTACCAGCGAGGGCTAACCTTGATGAATGATGAGGAGTTTATTGCTGCTCGCAGTGTGTTTTTGCGTCTTTTAGGGGAAGAGACGATTGGTGATGAGTTGGCATTACAGGTCAATTCACATATACTGAAATGCTGGTGTCAGCTATTGGTGTACAGCGTACCTGAGAGTGAGCAATACCAGTTGATTCGTGGGGATTTCGAGAGATATGTGGCCAGGGTCAATGATCTACATGGGAAGAACGTGTCTATGGATCTAGAGCAAGATTATTTAAATGTGGTATCACAGTTCCAGTCCAATTTGGTGGACAGAATATTTATATTTGATGTTTCTGTGGAACAGAGCCGGGATCTGGTGAGGAAGTTACAGTTCAAGCAAGCTATTTTTGAGTTATTGCAAGGTTCATGGGTATTTCATAAGTACTCGAGGGTCAAGAGTGCTATATCATTGAAGCAACAGATCACACGTACGTGGATTGAGATATTGAGTAACGGGCACTCGGCAGACGTTGATACTAGTGCACTGATATCTTCTTTCCAGCGGGACCAGCTCCATCTTGATGAGTTGCAATTAGTGTTGCAATGCTACGTGAGCAAATTTCTAAACGAACAAGAGATTCCGCATAGTGAAGGTAACGAGTTCAAGGAGTGTATTAGACAGCTGGAGTCCAAAAGTAATGACTCTCTTGCGATTGCCCAGAGGTCAGATATCAATCTGATTTTGCACTTGTGTAAAGCACTTTATCTCATCATGTTTGAGATGGATCAAGAGGAGATGGTGGGTGGCCACGACGAGAGGTGTATCCGTCGTTTTGTCAGCATAAACAAGTTCTACCAGAATATCAGCCACTGTAAAGAAGAATTTTGGGAATGTCTCAAGAGCCTTGAGGAGCTCGGAACGAACAAGTTCCACTTCGACAAGTTCATGCAAATAATCGTAGGTGGGTTTGTCCTCTGTGCGATGATACTGAAGAAGCCCAGGAGCCTTAGCATTGCTCGGTCAAAAGCAGAGGAAGAGGAGGGGTTACAGGTCGACAACAATGATATTAACCCCTTTGAGTATGAGCAACTACGTATCGCGCCTGACCACGAGTTCATCGCGAAGCTACAAACGCTCTACGAGGTGTTCACGACACTCCGCGTCGACCAAATGTACCACTGCCTGGTGGAACTGGACTGCCTGCGGACTCCCCTGGCTCGACTATTCGACCAGGTGTGCTACCTCGTCCAAAAGCGCAAGCTCTTCGACGAGATAGCCCCAGTGTACTCGCAAATATCCATCAGTGATCTACGCAGGATGATCCAGATCCACCCCGCAAACCAACCCTCTCGGGACGAAATCCTGATACACCTGATGAGGTATCGAATGCAGGACAAAAGTATAGATTTCAAACTCGATTTTACAAAGGACATAGTCTACTTCCACGAAGAACAGCCAATCGCTACATTACCTAAGCTCGATATACCGGAGAAAGACTTCTTCGACAACCTACAACAAGTTCCGGAAGAAGAAGGTCTTTACTTAATCACTAAGCTAACTACAGAATCCCTGAAGTGAAAAAATTTCATCCCTATTTTTTTTTTCAATTTTTCAAGTTTTTCCCTTCAGAGTGATTTGTCCTTGTTTTTCTTTCTTTTTTTTTTCATTTTATTTCATTTTTTTCCAGTTTTTTCGCTGTTTTTGACAGCTCATTGGCCCATTTTTTCCCATTTGTTTAGGTCTTTTCGTTATGGACCTCCTTTTCTTTTGTCTTCAATGTTATTTTATTAGAAACGACTTTCCTACTTTTACCGTTGCGTTGATTTCTTTTTCCACATCAAAAAAAAAAATGATCAGCGTAGCCCAAAGACGCAAATCATTTTTTTTTTTTTTTTGATAGAAAGAAATTTTTCATTTGCACAAATAAAGGACACTAACTCATCCTTTGTTAATCCCTTTTTTTTATTCATTAATGGTAGAAAGTACTGGATTCCTTATAAACTTAAGGTATTTACAAAAAAAAAACTTTTCCCAAATCAAGGAAATAGATTTCTATATTAAAACACCAAAATAAAAATATTTGAAAAAAACCCCCCATAAACAAAATAAAAATTGAACCAAAAAAAGAGAAAGAAATGAATAGGGAAGGTATTAGTGGTCCTGGAGGGACTATAATAACGCACGATTCGAGTGCGAGCAGTGCAAGTTCTAACAACGGCGGGGCGATGGCGAATGGCAGCAACAACATGAACGATGATCTCGTTTTTCTGACCAGGGTGAACGATATTGAGCGCAGGATGATGATGTTCGAGAACATGTTTCACGCGCTGAGCAGCAGGCTCGACCACCACTTCAAGAAGTACGACGTGCTGGTTACCTCGCAGCAGCAGCAGATATCGGAGCTCAACGCAGTGATATCCACGCTGCTCAACGACCAGTACAGACACGCGGAATTCATGCGCGACAAGCTCTCGCACTCGCTGCACGGCGTGTCCTCTACCTCTATCTCCCTCAACGGTATCTCCAACCAGAGTAGCGACAGAAGCTTCAACGGCAACAACAGTAGCAGTAACAGTGCTAACGGGGTACAGAACAGCAGCGTAGCGACATCCAGCGTCAATAACCCGAATATCAACAACTCTCAGAACAACAACAACCACGCAAATAACAATAGCAGCAATAGTGGTAATAACAGTGGTAATAACAATAACGGCAGCAACAATAGCTCCGGCGCCCTGAATGGAAGTGGAAACAGCGTAACGAACAGTTCGAACGTCACTCACACGATACTGGACGATATCCTGAACGACCACGGTCTCCAGGGGAAGAAATTCACTAGCCGTGACCCCAACGACATTTCCACCACTGCCGATGGTACTACCTCAGACCCAACCAAATCGCAACACGGCAGTAGAGACTCGATCTCTTTGAAGAAGGCCAAATTCGTGCACCACAGACAGTATAACGACGTCACTGATGGCGACTCCGTGATACCGTATACTAACCCATACGTCGACCAACAAGGGCAACAGCAGAATACACTGACCACCAATATACTATTCAATGAGCACGGCAGCAATGCAAACAATCAGAACCAAGTAACTAACACGTCAAACCAAGTAAACGGACAAAATGGTCAAGTCAGGGAGGATGGAGTCACCGGTTCTCCTGTGAATCGCAAGTCGTTTTCCTCCAAACGCGGGCCTAAAAAGAAAAAGGTCATGTACCACAAACCATTCCAATTTATTAAGTCCCCACACTCTGTCATGGAGATTTGGAAAGAGTATACCGAAGGTATTGACGGTCAACCATCTATTCGCGACATGGAGACGTTGTATCAAACAGGCTGGAGACGTGACGCCGCTGTTAACAAGAGATACTCCAGAAGAAAAGTTCTGTGGAAAGCCATTGAGACTGGTCTTTCTAGGGGCTACACATTGGACTATATCATTGATCTACTAGAAAATTATAGAATTATAGATCCTGAAAAAAATACAAAACAGCCAATTGGTTGGTTATGTCAGGTAAACAACATCCCAGACTTACTAAAATAAAAATTTTGCAAAAAAGGATAGAACGTTTTTTTTGTTGTTATTTTTGTTAAATTTCTAGTTTGTTTCGTTTTTTTAATACTCCCATTATTCTTTCTCATTTACCTATAAGACAAGAGAATGTAAAAGAAATGAGCTGTAATGAGAAAATTTGTACTATTACTAAAAAAAAAATGGATTGATTATCGTGATTTTCATTAATTTTCCTGTTGTCTGTTTATTACTATTGTTGTTAATTGGGATTTTCATGCACACATTGTACTATTTCATTATTAAACTCCTCCTCTCTCAACCTGAAAGAAAAATCCACAATACACGTACCCATCATTTTTTTATTATTTTTTTATTATTATTCCCCCGCCCCCATTTCTTATTTGATCTTCCAAATGTATTTTGTCCTTTCCAATGATCTGTTGTTTTGTCAATTAATCAAAGGAAGAGGTATCAAATAAAAATAAAAATTCTAACACATTAAAAAATGTTGTACTAAAACTTTTAATACAACTATTTTTTTCACAAAGAAGCAAACATGTACTATTATTTTATTTATTGCTCTTTATTTTTTTTTTAAAAAAATTCAAAAGAAATAAAGTGCACTAAATAAAAAGCCGCTAAATAATTTTATATTCCAGTTTTATACACTATTCTCACTAATTATTACTAAAAAAAGAAAAAAATAAATATATAAAATATAAATTAACTTATGAATAATTGATAATATTTTTTTTTTTTTAAAATTTTTTTATAAGAGCTCATCGCAACCAAAGAAGAAAAAAAAATTTTCATTCCGAAATTAGGAATATCAATGGTTTAGGATTTATTTCAAAACCTAAATAGCCACAATCAGGAATATTTATCATAGCGCTAAGATCTATACGTTGGAGAAATGTCAGTAGTTGAGAAAGAAGCTATTCCAGTTGTTGAAGTTAGCAGTGATAGCGAAGGTTTTGATGACTATGATGGACACAATGACAATCCTGTTCCGCTATTAAATAAGAATCAAATAGATAAAAATGAGGATTTTATTGCATTTTCAGAGAGTTCAGAAGATGAGGAGAGGAAGAAAGAGCTAGAGGAAGAACAACGTAAAGAAGATATTGTCAAGAAGGAGGAGGAAGATGAACGTGAGGCAACCACGGATTATCCTTGGACCATAGGTAGAGATTACTCTAAGGAAAGAGAGTTAGCTGACTGGCTAAACTATGAGATATTGGATTTTATCGGTTACATATCACCAAGCAAAGAAGAGATTGAAATGAGAAATAGAACGATTGGTAGGATAAGAGATGCGGTGCAGGAACTTTGGCCAGATGCTGACCTGCATGTCTTTGGGTCCTACGCTACAGATTTATATCTACCGGGTTCTGATATTGACTGTGTGGTGAATAGTAAAGAAGGTGATAAACAGTCGAGAAATAATCTTTATAAGCTGGCGAATTTTTTGAAGAAGAAAGAAATTGCTACTGATATTGAAGTTGTTGCCAAGGCTAGAGTACCGATCATCAAATTTGTTGAGGTGGAATCCCGAACACATCTTGATATATCATTTGAAAGGCTTAACGGTCTAGAGGCCGCAAAACTTATTAGAGACTGGTTGAAAAGCACACCTGGTTTAAGAGAACTTGTACTCGTTGTGAAGCAATTTTTGCATTCTAGAAGGCTAAATAATGTGCACTCTGGTGGTCTTGGTGGGTTTAGTATTATCTGTTTAGTTTACGCCTTCTTGAACTTGCATCCGAGAATAATATCGTCTGAGATTGACCCACTCGAGAATCTGGGTGTGTTGCTAATAGAGTTTTTCGAGTTATATGGTAAAAACTTCGGATATGATGACGTAGCAATTGGAGTGAGGGACGGCGCGCCATTTTACATGGCCAAGAGGTCCTGGAAGTCTCTTCAACAGACTCGTGGTTCTTTCAACCTCGCTATTCAGGACCCAGGTGATGAAGATAATAATATCAGTAGAGGATCTTTCAATTTAAGAGATATCAAAAAAGCATTTGCAGGTGCCTTTGATCTTCTGACGAATAGGTGTTTTGAACTTAATACTATGAGCTTCAAGGAAAGGTTCGGTAAAAGTATCCTCGGAAATGCTATCAAGTATCGCGGTAAGAAGAGAGATTTCAACGATGATAGAGGTCTAGTACAGAATAAAGCTATTGTTGAAAATGAAACGTATCACAAGAAAAAGCGTGGTATTATTATGCATGGTGAGGCAGAACAAAATAATAAGAGAACTCTTAAGGAAGCTGACGAGAATGTCGATACGAAAAGACAAAAACAAAAACAAGACGACGAAGATGATTATAATCCTTAAGAATGTTACTAAAACAGTATTTTATTTACATGTGTGATAAAATGTTAAAAATACCTGTATTATCTTTATCCCTAGTTTGGAAGTTTGTATTAATTATTACTATTTATAGAAGAGATTATATATATATATATGTGGAAAAATGGATTCAATAATCAAAAGAAGGTTTCTTCCTATTTAGCTTCTTCTGTGAGCTTTTCTGCTTTTGACGCAAACGACCTTCATTAGATTGTCTTTTGATTTTATCCCACCTTGATAAAGTTTCTTTGGATTCTATGCCAGGGAATTTGCACTCCGCAATCTCCCGCACCAGCTTTTCAATGCATAGAGCCTTGTTCCTTTCCCTCGACCGCGTCTCATCAGATCGCAACACTAAACTGTCGCTCACTGGGGCGTAATACTGTGAGGGCCTCCCCGTAGCAGTGGTTGCAAGAAAAGTCCCTCGCGAACACCGGCCTGAGGCCAATAAGCTACGTATTTCTACAGGAAACCAAGAACATTGCGAAAATTTATCGATAGTAGCCGTACATTTGGTACTGACCTTGTTGACATTCTGTCCACCAGGACCACTCGACCGGTCGTACCGTATCGAGAACAATCCCAAAGGCACATCTACTGCCCGTAACCGCTGGACCCACAAACGGGCACCAACAAACGGATCAACAGTACTGTACCGACGGAAAAATATCATCTGGTTTTAATTAGCCCCACTTCTGCCCTACTCTTTGAAAAGCTCAGTATATAGGCTTGCGATTTCATTACCTTAAATATTGCATATTTTTTGTTGCTGAAATTTTCGTGTTCTGGAATGCCTAATTCGGTAAAAAATTTGATCCAAATGTAAACAAAGGAAGGGGGAAGCAAAGCAAAGAATGCTTTATTTAGAACTTATTTATTTAGTTTCGAGATAAAGGGAGGGAATTAAGTTTGGATCTATCAAGCAGGTCAATGCTCAACTCCTTTTTTTGATTTATTTATTTTTAGATCAATTAAATCACAAAGCTTTTTCGTAAAAGGTTGTGGCTATATTTATTTATAAATAAAAGAAGCCTTACTCTTGCTTAAACTGTATGAAACTAGACTCTATTTTTAGGTACAAAACATATCCAAAAGTAACTGTAGATGCTAAGATATAGAGATCGGAGCAGGTATCCGAAAAGAGAAGGATGGGTTTCTTATAAAGAAGATGGGTTGTTCTCAATCCTCTGGCAGAAACGCTTCATGGTGCTCAATGATTGCTATATTGAGTTTTATAAAAATGATAGGTATACTGATTCTCCGTTAATGTCTATCCCGTTGACTAATGTTGTCTGTGTTAGTTTAAACAAGGTTAAGACGCATTGTTTGGAGATTGTCAGGGTTAATAACAAGAACGGTCAATTCCCTTCGGGGTCTACCACAGCTTTAAGTTCATTGGGTGTTCAACAGAAGAGTATATTTATATCCTTGAGGTCTGAGCAGGAATTACACGGATGGGTTGATATAATATTCTCCAAGTGCCCTTTACTAAGTGGTGTCTCTTCACCTACTAATTTTATACATAATGTGCATGTAGGGTTCGAGTCTGATACTGGTAATTTTGTTGGGATGCCTACTGAGTGGGAGAACATGTTACAAAACTCCCAGATATCAGAAACTGAACTTAAGAAGGACTCTCAAACTGTGATGAGCGTCTTGAAGTTTTACCAAGAGTATAAGAATAACCCCGGTAGTGGTTCGAACAAGTCTAATACATCATTACCTAGGAGATCGGGATCTATGAAGAGAGCCAAAAGCATATTGAAACCTAGTTCCTTAGTTAATCGTAGAACTTCTCTAAAAAAAGAATCGAAACAACAATTGCAACTTTCACAACAGAAACTAGTTCCAAAGAGGAAGGCACCAAGTGTACCGCATCAAAACAAAGATGTTGAACAAATCACTGAAAAATCCAATAAACATGGTAAGGAAAACTTTAAAAACGATGATGACGATTATGTCATTAATACAAATACAGCATTCACTACTAATAATCATACTACTAATCATACTACTAATAATAATGATTTTAATAATAATATTCTTAATGAAGATAAATCAGCTAACGGAAAAAATACAGAATCATGCATAGATATGTTTAAAGGACTGGTAAAGATTGATGATATCAACAAAACATATATGATCAATGAAGAAATCGGTCGTGGTGTCAGTGGTACCGTATTCAAATCCAAAATATTAGGTTCAGTATCTGAGTCCAACTCTGTCGCGGTAAAACGGATTGATCTGCTAAAACAACCAAAAGTTGAACTTATTGCGAGGGAAATCTATGTCATGAAACAGTACAAAAATAAAAATATTGTGAATTATATTGATGGCTACCTTATGAACAAGAACGAACTATGGGTTGTGATGGAATACATGCAAGGCGGATCACTGACATCGATAATAGATTACTGCCATCATAAGAGAAGTCAAAGCCCAGTCATCCCAGAGTCACAAATTGCATATATAGTTCGTGAAGTGTCCCAAGGTCTCAAATTTTTGCATGAGATGTCAATTATTCATAGAGATATCAAATCGGACAATATAATGTTGAATTCTAATGGTGCAGTAAAGCTTACAGATTTTGGGTTCTGTGCCAAGTTATCAAATGAAAGTGATAAACGTGACACTATTGTTGGGACTCCTTACTGGATGGCACCAGAGATAATAAATAAAAAAAGCTACGATACAAAAGTAGATATCTGGTCTCTGGGTATCATGATTTTAGAAATGTTAGAAGGTGAACCCCCATATATAAATGAAGATCCTCTCACAGCCCTATATATGATTGCCAGTAACGGATCACCAAGATTGAAAAATCCAGATAGCGTAAGTATTCCTCTAAAGAGGTTGCTTGGGATATGTCTAGTGGTAGAAGTACAATATCGTGCTTCCGCTGCAGAGATAGTGCAACATAAATTTATGGAAACTGCTAGTTCCATTAACGAAATCATTAATTTAGTCCAAATTGCAAATAGCGCTGGGAACATATCATAATCGACAGGAGACTAAAGAGCATTATATTATTTATATATTTATCATTTTTATTAAATTTATTTATATAGTTGGCTGATTTCTTCCAATACTTAATCCAATAATTCATGTTGATCTTCGGCCAACTCCCAACCTCTTTGCAATTGATCGAACATCGCGACAGCCTCTTCGCCATTGGATATCTTTTGCTTTAATAGAGTCTGGATATCTTCCCATGGAACAGATGCAGGTGTAGATTGGCTTGTAGGTGTAGCTGTGCTTGCGTCAGCCGTGGTATTGGCAGAGGTTTCTGCAGCCTCCTTGGCAATCATTACAGTAACAGCAGCGCTGGTAATACCAAGATCGGATAGAACAGTATTATCTTGTAGAACTTTACCCTTTAGTAACAACTTGATGGACTCCACATGGCGACAATGGCCCTCTTGCACAATACGTTGTTTGACAGTGAATACTGTGGCATTACCACTAAACTTATCGGTAATGTTGAATTTTGGTGGTCTAACACTCTTCAAGTTCAATTCGACATCGTTAGCAGCGGCTCCACTACGTTTAGCCACTCTGTTAGGGTCGTATTTGTATTTCAATGCAGGCAAGGCCACACCTATTGATTCAACTTGGTTCAATGGTTTCTGGTAATTAGAGCTGTATTTTGGTTCATTGAGGGTGGCCAAAGTCAAGAACTTTGTCACGAATTGGTATTCTGGAGAGTTCATGGTTTGTAGGTTCGGTTTAGCTTTGCTGTTAGTTTATTTTATATTCCAGGGGCCTAGTTTAAACCAATTTTTGTGTGTTGGATTAAATTTTTTTTTGTTGTTTTTTTTCAGTTTTGGCAATCCAAAATATATGAAATTTCAACAAAAAACACTCAATTTCACAATCCTACAACTACAAATAACTACAAATAAAACAACTACAAACGACAACTATACACTTTTAGAACAATGGATAATACCTCTACAGTTATTGACGGGATGGGCAGTACTATCAACAGTGGTACGCTTTCAAAACAGCCCACTGACCTGTACACTGATCTGTACACTGACATGGATGAAGATAATGACAACAGGTATATCAACGATGCCGACGTCATCCCCGAGGAAGACCTAGATGCCAGCGAAGAGATCAGTACTGATGAAAAGGGTCTGAAGAAACAGAAACCGGTGTTTTTCAACTACCATGAGTTCTCAGAGACATACTACGCCGATATAAGTGATCCCGAGCACCAGCGTGAGCATGATGAGAACAGTGGTCTCTGCATTACCCATTTCATGAACGTCTACGCGGCACCTGAGTCCGCGAGGTTCAACGAGACTCGCTTAGTCCGAGTTCCCAGAAGGTTTGACATTGGAAACAAGTGGCACCCCATGTTCAGCGACCTGTTGCCAGGGCATGAACCAGGGGCAATGGTGAACCAGGAGGATGGCTACGAGTTTATTCCACGCGGAGTGACAAGAGACGGACAACTCTATGGCTTCTCCAGTGTTTCGCCGCTCTCACTGTACCTCACTCAGGAACAATTCAGCGAGATAGTAACACGTATCAACAACTACTTAATGGCTACATACTCCACCTTCGGCCTCTACAACCTCATTAACCTTGTGTTAGAGTTGCTAACACTGGGCCTGTGGAGCTACGTGAGCAAATACGTAAACACAGCGCTCCGGGACCCCATTACAGAGCTAGACAGCTACGTGCAAGAACTCAACGACTCCCCATTATTTACCAAGAACGGCATAAAATTGATCAACCCGAGAGAGTCAGGATTCCTATCATTAGACTTTGAAGTGCCAAAACCCCATATCAAATAATGATTTACCCAATTAGGAATCAATTACAATCCTCATTGTTTTCGAGTGATTACCCTTTACAGGTTTTATTAATATTATATTGGTCCTTTTGGTGTTGAAGTTGGCTGCTTTCCCTTCCCCCTGCGCGAAACGCCAAAGGGAAGAGCCCTTGCCTCTCCGTCTAGCCTTCCTTCCACGCGTTTTTGTTTGCTTCGTGCGGGGCGGGGAGTGGGCAGCTTAGAAAAAGAGGCGTAGGCAGAGAGGCGTAGGCAGAACAAGAGCGTAGGCAGAGAGCCGTAGGCAGAACAAGAGCGTACAACCAGAAACGTAGGCTGGGGTGGAGAGTGGAGCCCATTTACTGGACTCGGTAAAAAGAACACCAAAAAAAAAATTAACAATTCCCGTAGACAGGAAAAAGAATCCACGAAAAATCAATAAAGACGTTAACTTATATTTCCTGGCTAGGGAATTCAATTGCGAATTGTTTAAACGATTAGAGTTTGACGCCAAAAATGCAAACTAAATATTTGGTGTCCCTTCAATGATGATTCAATTAGCATTTGCCCTTTAAATTTTTTTTCTTTTTTATTGAAATAAACCCAGGAACACGAATTTCTCATGGATAAAGGTAAACTTTTGGCGTTAAGTCTATTTGATAAATGATGCTTGATGGGAAAACTCTAAAATCAGATAATTAAAAAAAAAAAATCGACATATATAATACAGATGCTAATTACATCTTTGTTATATTTTCTCTCTCTCTATATTCTTAATTGTAAAAAAATAATAAAAGTACAAATAAAGTAAAACTAAAACATAACAAAAAGATTAAAAATATTAGAAAATGAGCGATTACAAGAAAGCTTTGAAGGTTCTGATGAAGTCACCAGTTACTGATGACATGATCAGATATCTGACCAACACTACTTTGAAAGTGCTTCCACAAAACAATTACCCATCTCCACCAAGCTCTCCAAACTCTAGAAACAAGGACCACTTGCCAAGTCTAATGACTTTCATCTCTAGACTGGTGAGATACACTAACGTTTACACTCCAACTCTGTTGGCTACCGTGTGCTACTTGAACAAATTGAAGAGAATCCTACCGAAGGACGCCACTGGTCTTCCATCTACTATCCACCGTTTGTTCTTGGCCTGCTTGATTCTAAGCTCTAAGTACCACAACGACTCCAGTCCTAAGAACGTCCACTGGGCTCGTTACACCGACGGCCTCTTCTCTCTAGAGGACATCAACCTGATGGAAAGACAGCTACTGCAGTTGCTAAACTGGGACATTAGAGTCACTGAAGAAGACCTAATCCTAGACCTAAGAACTCTAATAGAACCAATCAGAGAAGACCTGCAAAGATCATACATGCAAAGAAAGAGAGTGCACTCCAACCACAGCATCTCCAGCATCGGTTCTTCTTCTATGAACAAACAAAAGGTAGCTAGCGCAGGCGCAGCAACATACAACACGAAATACATGAAGTACAATAACTTCAACAATTACCAAGGTTACATCCCAATTAAGGAACTATATCACCAAAGAAACACTAGTGTATCGTCTAACCTAAGTTCTACATCTACTTTAGTGGACAGATACTCCCCAGCTCAATTACAACAATACATATGATCCAAAAAAACAATTTTGAAAAAAAGAATTTTCAATTTCACGAAGAATACCACAATTTTTTTTAGTTCACGTTATAGATTTTTATAGACATTTTCAACTTAAAATATAATATTCATGCCACTTTATTTACAATTACAATCTTCGCAACTATACACGAAAACTATATATACGAAACAATTAAGCAACTACAATTACGAAACAATTGAGCAACTACAACTACGAAACAACTACAATTACGCACTAGAACAACGTTACAATGAATACCTCATCACTATTACAATGTGCATTTGTTTATTTATCTCTATTTTTGGTATACAGGGTCCCCCACCACGTCCGCCTTTATATCTCAGGTTGTTCTCGCGCAACCGGTTTTTTCTTAGGGCAAAAAAAAATTAGTATTTATCTCCGAGAAATTCACTGAGGACAAAAAATAAGAAAAAAAATTTTTTTAGTAGGACATTTTGATTGTAATTTTAATCTATTTGCTTTCTCATCTTATCTCTGGTCAATAAATCCATGCAGCTGCATATGTTATATCTCTTCTATAAGAAAAAATTGCTTTTTTTTTCTTCTAGTTACTTGTTTATCTTGTTGTATCCTGTTAAGAAATAATGCGGACCTTGAAATGCAGTCCATGGAGTTCTTTCTAATTGGTTCGATTTAATGGATGAAGTAGAAAGAAAAAAATTTTCTCTCTCTTCTAAAAATATATAAAAGGGTCCACTACATCTACCATCTTTGCTTTCCCTTCTCTTGCAGATCAATTACTATTTTATGTATTAATTTGGTATTTGATACTAGTAAAAAAACACCAAAAAAAAACTATATATATTTATAAATAATGTCTGCTGAAGATATGGGTAAGAAGGTCGACGAGACCATGGACGTTGCTGCTGACAAGGTCGAAGAAATGAAGGACTCTGCCAAGGAAACTATGGAAAACGCTGCTGACAAGGTTGAAGAAACCAAGGATAACGCTGCTGACAAGGTCGAAGAAACCAAGGATAACGCTGCTGAAAAGGCCAACACTGCCAAGAAGGATGCCGCTGAGAAGGTCTCTAAGAAGGCCGACGAAGTCAAGAAGGACAGTGAAGCTAAAGAACGTAAGAACTTTTTCTCCAAGTTCAGCAAGAAATTGTCTTCTTTCTTCAACTAAAGAGAAAGATGGTTTTAACAAACAAACATTTTTCTTATTATCAACTATTCTTTTTTTTTTCCATGCTTAATAACTAATAATTAATTACCAAAATGAAATATTTTTTTACATATATTTTAAAATTATATAATTTGTATCAACAATAAATTAATAAAACCAATCCTTCTATTATTTTGAGTGATTTATTTATTTTTTCTATATCTCTACTTTATTTGTTACAATTCGATAAGTATTTATTTATCGATGCTCCAGAATAAGAACCCTTAAAAAATTATATTATATAATCACCAGTTGTATCTGGCTTATTTAATATGACGTTATGGACAATTTGTAGTACTTTTTTTTCTTATTATGCGCACTAAATCACTCACGTGATCCCTCCAATTTCTTTGACAAAATTTTTATCCAAAAAAAATAAACTTTGATAAGGAAAAAATTAAATGAGCGGTACGAGAATCGAACCCGTGTCTCCACCTTGGAAGGGTGGAATGATAACCACTACACTAACCGCCCGTTTGTGTGCTTGCTCGTTTGAAACATATTTCTGTCCTGGTGGTATGGTTAGTTTGTATTTTTATTATCTGTTGGTTTTCATAGAGGTCAAGGTTTCAAAGTGTATTCTATTAATAAAATATATGAATGAAATTGTTTTTGCTCTGTTGTGATTATTCCTGTATAAAATGTATTAATATGAAGTGATATTTACTTATGTAAGATTTGAATACTAGGTTGAGAGCCGGATTATAACAAAAGGGTTTGTTCACAATTTAACTTGCAGGTAAGAATAATACAGAGAACATGATAATAGAAACTTCAATTGGTTTGGTCTCATATGTCTAGCATCTCATCTGTCTTATTCCCACCATTCCAACAAAATCAATAAAAACATGTTATCTTAACAAAACATAAAATTATCGTCCTTATTGACAAAAATAAAAAAATAGACTTTCAATAATGTATATTATGCTCTGTAAAAATAAATTCTATATGTCATTTTGTCATTTTCTATATATATGTATTTATGTTTCTATTTATTCATTAGGGATCATTGCACTCTCTGGAATATATACCACGTTTGTTTTGGTTTTCTTCCGTAAAGTTAGTTTGGCCGGTATTTTGTTACCTGTCTTATTATCCTGGATTTCAAAATCTAGTATCTCTGCTTCGGTCCCCTCTTCATTTTCTTGTTGTTCAGGTTCTGGAAGGTTTCTTCTCCGTATCGTGAACGGATAGTCTGAGTTCAAAGAAATGGTATTTATATTACTGGTAGGTCTTGGAATATTCAAGCCTTCTAGTTCTGCTTCCTCATATTCTTCGTCCTCAGCGTCAATATTATCTTCAGCAAGATCTCCGTTCAAATTTGTTTGCGAGTTGTTGTTGGAAGAAGGCGTCAAGATTTCACCCTTCTCGTTGAAAACGGGTAATCTACAGATAGGACATGTTTGAGACCTTTCCATCCAGTTCTTTAGACATGACAAATGCAGGATATGTCCACATGGTAACTTCTTTGGTTTCTTGTTTGCGTTTGCGTTTTCACGTTGTCCATCACCTGGCAACAAATCGTCCATACACACAATGCAGACGTTATCGAAGTTAGGATCATTAGCCAGATCTTCTGGTGTCATGGTAGGTAACTTGGTGTCTAACTGTTTACTATTTCTCCAAATAGCTAGTAGTGACTTGGAGCTATCGTACAGCACATAGATATCAACAAAAATATCCTTGATCAACATCAATGGTAAGTTTAGAACAAGGGCCATAACAATGTGCACCAATGTTTGTAGGAACCGAGTAATGACATCTATCAGTTTCTCGTACATGAATTTACCCTCTAGACCATTAAACTGAGTATCATCTTCCTCCTCCTCGTCTTCACCTTCTGCTGGGATGTGGTTGAAATCAGTGTGGCTATGCTTAGTGGACAAGTAGAACTCGTAATAATGCAGAGCTGTATTCATGGACAAGTTCATTAGGTCTATCAGCAAATTGGTGAACTCCATGGCTTGCATAATGTAGATAAGAGCTCGCTGCGTGATATTTGAACCACCACCCAGTATGGGCTTGGCCGCAGACATGAACAGCGAGCTGGCAATAACGTAGGATTTGGAGATGCAAAAAGATATAACGTACACATCAATTGAGACCAGCAAAATTAAGTTACAGATATACCTGTTGAACACTAGATCCTTCCATGTAGTGTGCTCGTTTATCCCTTGGACCAGCAAATCGAGTCTATCTCTGAGAATCCAGTGAAACACCTTCAAATACAACAGCACCAGCGCACAGGTAGCCAGCGTAAAGAAGTACTTCTCATTAAACGTGGAGAACATGAAGATCGTGCCTATCACTGCATAAGGAAGTCTCTCAAATATGTGCTCGTGCTCGATCAGCCGTAGCTCACCGAACAGCAGACTCGTGAGGCATTGCCAAAGAATCGCAGAGTTCAACAGCGTGAAAATCGTTATAATCAGAATGTTAAACCCCTCGGACAGCTTCAGAGCTATCTGCAAATAGGAGACACTCGACTGACACGCCATGATCACACAGTATATGGTCAGCACATACACCCCAGCGGTAAACACCAACAGCTGTTTCCTCTGCGTAGCTGAAAGCATTGTCTTTTCGATTATGTTTGTGGTCTATTTGGCAAGATGTGTAGATTTACACTTTACCAGGAAGCAGTTCCCTTTAATATGGGCCCCAACATTTTTTTCTTCTGCTTCTTGGTTTATAAGACATCTGGCTTGATCGTTAGTGATTATAAATCATGTGACAAATATTGAATAATATCATGCTGATGCATAAATAAATGGATACAGATGGTGTTATTAGCTATCAATTAATGCACAAAGTGGAATACTAGTAGATTCACTTAGTGATAAAAAAAAAAAAGATATTATTAATAATAAAATAGTATTAATGTTACACAATATAGGAAAGCATTTCAGGAACCGTACTTAAATAAAAAAGAATAAAGGGAGGGGGATATAAAAGAAATGAAATTTTAGCGAAAAGATGAAAAGAATTAGATTACGAGAAAAGGAAGGGGAAGAGACGCTCATTGTCTACCCTTCTTACCCATCTCTACTTTCAGCAACAGAGCCTTGTTGATGTGAGGCAAGACACCACCGGAGGCGATGGTGGCTCTGATCAAACTGTCCAGCTCGTCGTCACCTCTAATAGCCAGCTGCAGATGTCTAGGGGTGATTCTCTTAACCTTCAGATCCTTGGCCGCGTTACCAGCCAACTCCAGCACTTCAGCAGTCAGATACTCTAGCACTGCAGTCAGATATATAGCAGCTTTGGACCCCACACGCACTTTACCACTGGCATTACGCTTCAAATACCTCTTAATTCTACCAACAGGAAACTGAAGACCCGCCCTTGCAGAACTGGACTGCGCCCTTAGACCACTTCCACCATCCTTGGCACCAGACTTACCTTTACCACCATGCATCTTACCAGACATTGTTATTTAAATATTTGTATGTTTCAGTTTATCTTATCCACAAGAATCCTCTTTTCCTTGAACTAAAAATAAAAAACTCGATCACTCTTCTTCTTCTTTTACAATAACAAAAAAAAACATAAACAAAGAAAAAAAAAGATCCTTAAAAGATCCCAAAAAAAATCAAAACAAAAACAAAAGAAAAACATGGTACCTTAATACGTATATACACGTGAATCAACATACAACTATACGGAAATCATGTGATTTCGTATCAATTGATATACAATGGTACGAATTGTAACGTGATATACGTACAGAAGTACAAAACCCGTGACCACTATCCTATCACACCCAACGAAAAATGTAAATCCCAACTTCAGCGCAGCGAGATTTTTTTTTTTTTTCAAGAGCAAAAAAAAAATTTGTGGGTGTTTTCTGCGCCGGTTTCTGTGGCTGTCGATTGTTTTTCCTTTTTTTTTTTTTTTTTTTGATTGATGGCTTACCTGATATTTTCAATATTTTTAGTTCTTATATTATATTATTTAGGAAATTTTAATTGGTACCTGATTTGATATTGGTATCTTGTAATAAGAAGATGAAAATAGAGGTGACAGCTAATATGTTATTACATCTCATACTCCTGTGGCTGTCGTCAGCCGTTGTTCTTGGGTTCTCGGATGTTGCAAATCAATATGCTCCAAAACTGGAGTACTGTCCCGACACCAATCTGGTGAGAGAAGCCAGTGGGTTATCTCAGAATGAAACACTGTGGCGGTCCAAGAGAGATGAGAAGACTAAAATCGCGCTGCATGATTTCCTGCAGAGAGCCACGTCTTCCCAGGACATGACACAGCTATTCCACAAGATATTCGATTCTGGCAAGATTCCTCGTATTGGTATCGCCGTGTCCGGCGGTGGTTACAGATCTATGCTGACTGGTGCCGGTATACTGTCTGCCCTGGACAGCAGGACGCGTGGTGCCATGGATCACGGGCTCGGTGGGATCCTGCAGAGCACCACGTACATGTCCGGTGCCTCTGGTGGTAACTGGCTAGTGGCGTCGCTGTCGTGGAATAACTGGACCTCCGTCCAGGATATACTGGATATGAACTACGACCCCAAGGCCGCAAGGAAAGCTGGCAAAATTGTGAAGGACCCGATTTGGGACCTTAGCGACTCAATAGTGTCCCCAGGTGGCCTTAACATCATCAAGACTGCGCGTAGATGGGATCACATCACAGATGCAGTGAAAGCTAAACAGGAAGCAGGTTTTACGACCTCACTGGCAGACGTGTGGGGTCGTGCGTTGTCTTACAAGTTCTTCCCTACCCTTGAGAGAGGTGGTATTGGATATACGTGGTCCTCTCTAAGAGATAACGAAATCTTCAAGAACGGTGATATGCCTCTCCCTATTACCGTGGCGGATGGTAGATACCCGGGTTCAAACGCTATCGCTTTAAATGCTACGATCTTCGAATTTAACCCCTTCGAAATGGGGTCCTGGGATCCATCACTAAACGCTTTCACTGACGTCAAATATATCGGTACCAATGTGTCTAACGGTAGACCCGTGGCTCAAACAAACAAGAAATGCATAGTAGGGTTTGATAACACCGCGTTTATCATGGGTACTTCGTCAAATTTGTTTAACCAGTTCCTGCTAAGAATTAACTCCACCCATTTACCTAACTTTGTGACGAAATGGGCTACAAATTTCCTGAAAAACTTGGCGCATGACTTCAATGATGTCGCAATCTATGGTCCTAACCCTTTTAAGGATACTAAATATGTCGTGGAGAATTTCAGTAAGACTTTAGTGGAACACAAGAACTTGTACCTCGTGGATGGTGGTGAAGATGATGAAAACGTTCCACTTTTACCCTTGCTGCAAAGAGATAGAGACCTAGATATTATCTTTGCTGTTGATAACTCTGCAGATAATAAATTACAATGGCCAGATGGCTCATCGTTGGTCCATACATATGAACGTCAATTTGTCTTGCAAGGTCAAAAGATTGCGTTCCCACATATTCCTGATACAAACACTTTCATTAACTTAGGTCTAAACAAGAGACCGACTTTTTTCGGTTGTAATGCTACAAATATGACAAGCTTGAAATATATTCCACCTTTGATCGTTTACTATCCAAATTCAGAATATTCCTTCAACAGTAATCAAAGTGCATTCAAATTATCGTACTCAAGAAAACAAATGGCAAGTATGATCTCAAATGGGTTTGAAATTGCTACAAGAAACAACTTTACAGACGACCCTGAGTTCATGGAATGCGTGGCTTGTGCCATTATGAAGAGAAAGCAAGAATCTCTTGACTTACCACTACCCAGTGAATGTGAGAAATGTTTGTCCAGATATTGTTGGGATGGTACCATAGATGACACACCGCTGGATGAGTTAAAACAAGACGTACACCACTCGTTTATTAACCCAGAAGAGGATAAGGACGGTGACGGTGTAGATGATTACGATGATGCTGATTTCAATAGTGATGATGACGAAGTTGATGACTACCACTTTTTTCATTACTCAAACGTTGACGAAATACATCACGCAGCGACTTACAAAGGTAAGTTACTACCTACAAATGCAGTCGATAAAGGTTCAGAAAAACCTCTGGTAAATATGGCTGCCAAACAACTTGTAACTAACAAATATGTGGTTTGGATCACAATTTTTTTAATCCACGCCATCCTGTTACTATAAAAAATCTGCATTTCATTTCAATCCTCCAAAAAATACAAAAAATTTTAAAGGGTGTTATGGATAACACCAATAAATACCTTCCATACCCTGATGCATGAGAATTACACATTCATTTCAATTCCTTTTATTTCATTTCATTTCATCCCCCCCGTTTCTTCAAGAAAGAGACGGTATCCTTATAGAAACGTAAAATCATACACTAAATAGTTTAATAATATAACAAATATGATCGTACTTTTCAATGATATTGAAACTATTTATCACCATCAATAGTCAGTTTCTTGATTAAAAAAGGTCCTAGAAGATCCCGTAGAGAAGGAGAAAGTAAAAAATTTTGAAAAATTTTGAAAAAAAAAATTTTGCGATGAGCTCATCGCATTTTTTTTTATAAATTTAACTATCAACTATTTAACAATGAACAGCAAATTTTAAAAGTGAGGTATCACTAGGAAATACTAACAACCAAAAAGATGTCGTCGAACTACGTTGTTTTCCAAGGTGCTCAGAACTTCAGACACAGGATCATATTCGCTACACTATCTGGAAAACCAATTAAGATAGAGAAGATACGTTCTCAGGATTTGAATCCGGGTCTAAAGGACTATGAGGTATCCTTTCTGAGGTTAATGGAAGCTGTTACTAATGGTAGTATTATTGAGATTTCATACACCGGTACTACGGTTATTTACAGACCAGGTATAATTGTTGGAGGTCCATATACACATAACTGTCCAACTTCTAAGCCAGTTGGTTACTTTGTGGAGCCTATGCTATACTTAGCACCTTTCTCTAAGAAAAAATTTTCAATTGTATTTAAAGGTGCGACAGCATCACATAATGATGCCGGTGTTGAGGCCATTAAGTGGGGGTTGATGCCTGTTATGGAGAAATTCGGTGTTAGAGAGTGTGCATTACATACATTAAAGAGAGGTTCTCCACCATTAGGAGGAGGTGAAGTGCATTTAGTGGTCGACTCGTTAATTGCACAGCCAATTACGATGCATGAGCTTGAGAAACCACTTATATCGGCTGTTAGAGGTGTAGCATACTCTACTCGTGTCAGTCCGTCAATGGTCAACAGAATGATAGATGGTGCCAAAAAAGTACTAAAAGATATAAAATGTGAAGTTAATATAACAGCCGACGTGTGGAGAGGGGAGAATTCGGGTAAGAGTCCAGGCTGGGGTATAACACTAGTTGCGGAGACCAAGAAAAAAGGATGGTGTTTCTTTGCGGAGGAAATTGGTGACTCTGGTGATATTCCTGAAGAGATAGGTGAGAAAGTAGCATACAAATTATTAGAGGAAATCTCAAAGAGTGCAGCAGTAGATAGAAATCAACTTCCTTTGGCGATCACGTATATGGTTATTGGTAAAGAAGATATCGGTAGACTGAGAATTAGCAGAGATCAAATAGATGAGAGGTTCATCTATTTGCTAAGGGACATAAAGAAGATATTCGGTACGGAGGTGTTTTTAAAACCTGTAGACGAAATGGACAGTGATGATTTCATCGCAACCGTAAAAGGTATTGGTTTCACGAATACAAGTAAAAAAATTGCATAGAATATTGTATCCCAACTTCTCTAATCTCTTTATATACATAAATACAGAAATAGGTATATCCAACTAAAACAACATCTTTTATGTTATAAAGAA
Source organism: Nakaseomyces nivariensis (assembly GCA_017309295.1). Classification (NCBI taxonomy): domain Eukaryota; kingdom Fungi; phylum Ascomycota; class Saccharomycetes; order Saccharomycetales; family Saccharomycetaceae; genus Nakaseomyces; species Nakaseomyces nivariensis. Next base: position 339,618 of record JAEVGP010000010.1, on the reverse strand, counting down.
GTATACAGAACTTCTTTCTCATTGATTGCAAAGGCAAAGTTATTCCTCATTGAAATCAAGGTTAATCCAACTTGGCCATGCTAGTTCTTTTCTCAAGAAATCTTTCATCTTTTGTTTAATGAATTCCTCAAGTTGATTCACACTTCGAAGGGTTGAACCATCCTCTTTATACTCATCTCCTATCTCAGTTTCAATTTTCATACTTCGTATTATTGATATCCTCTCAAATGGTCTATTGGTCAAAAGAACTGGGCCATTTGGGTCCAGGACACAATCCACGTCGTCTAAGATAGGATCACTGATATCACACAACATACTAACAAATAATTGATTAGATACATATGATATCAGGCAAAGTGAATGCAGGCCTATACTGCTAATTGTTATTTTTAATGGCAAGGTCATGAACTTTTCCACAGGGTAGTTGAGAACCAATTCTGCAGTTAAAGTTAGCGATATATCACCTTTATATTCTAACTCCATTAAGAACTGAACATCTGATTCCTTCCTTTCAATATGTGGGATTGGCAATTCGTCACCATCAGTTGAATCTTTGTCATTGTCATCGGCAGAGTCATCGCTTACACCATCCTCCTCATTCTCAGCATCGATCTCTTCATTTATTGCGTCATAAAATTCCTGAAGGGGACTAGATATATCTCTTAACACAACATTGGGAGCAATTTTACCGAATCCAAAGTCCAATAGCTCGATTCCAGACACATAACTGGGCAACTGGATTGCTTTGAAATACCTATTTAGCCCTTCTTTAATTTTCTCATTGAGTTGCACATCACTCGACAGCTTCTTCCAATCAATCTCAAATGACATAGCTGATTTTAATTCACTGAGATTGGGGACGAGATAACCATCTCCCTTTTCATTATCACCCGTCTCTTTAATGGGAGACAGGGCCTTTTTGATTTAAAAAAAGTGGTAACTCAACTTTATCGCAAAAGAAAAAACTTTTTGTAATCTCAAAAGTAGATAAACGTATTGCAAATAATATTATGTCCTTACTAATGCTACACCCAAGCCGGCAATTATGGTTAAAACCATTCGGGTCTCGAGGGTTTCTCGAGATGATGAATCCCTTTCAGGAGATCAAAGTCCAAAGATATGTACTACCAAAAATTATTAACGGAACCCCGAAAGAGGTCTACGAAGTTGTTTCAGAGGTCTCTAAATACCATGAATTCATCCCTTACTGCGAGGACTCGTTTGTAAATGAACGTGATCCAGTCACAGCAAAACCTAAAGTTGCCGGTTTAAGGGTGGGTTTTAGGCAATATGATGAGAAATTTGTATGTGACGTTCATTGCCAATCTGACTCTACAGGGAATGACGTCCATGTCGTGACTGCCGAATCACTATCTCATAATTTATTCGATGTTCTGTATTCCAAGTGGACTATAAGACCACATCCAACCAGAGCTAATACCAGTACTGTCGAGCTCCTACTGAAATTCCAATTTAAATCTAGATTATATAACAGTGTCTCTTCTATTTTTGCCAAAAGTGTAACTGAAATAGTTATGGATGCCTTTGCTAGAAGAGTTTATCACTTAAAGAAAGCCTCCACCTTGGAAGTTTGAATTCAATATGGTCAACTTTAATGACTTTTATGAAATTTTATAAGTTATGTAAATATCTATTGTACATTAAATGAGGGGAGCTATACAAAGGCTTCCTTGTAACTAATCATTTTCCTTTTTCTTTATTAGCTGGTATTAAAAGATAAGAATATCTTAAGGAGTCGTTAAATTTAAATATGAGAGGGTATCGTTAAGAATTTTTATAATATGCTTGGGGATGTCTTGATCATGTCTATAACTTCAAAAAGAGAAGGATAAAAAAAGGTTAAAAAAATAAAATAAATGTGTTCTTGGTTTGGGCTTTTGTTATAATGCCCGATGCTGATATTTGTAAAGTTGTTTTGTAATGATGTCTTGATTGTTGATTTAACAACCGTCTAACAAATCGTCTAAATGTGCACTAGGAGGTCTAAACTTTCTTTTCTTGTTGTCATTTGGACGTAATTGAACGGATTCTGGAGTTCCATCTATTTGTAACTTTGATACTGCATTGTCAAATAGAGCATTTTCATTCAAATTTGATTTCCCAGCTGGATTTGATATTATTTGGGCCATTGGTTGTTCTTTAGGTGTGCTTGAAACAGAATTAAAGGCTGAATTCTCGGAACTCCAGTTGTTACCTTCATTTTTCAACAGCTCTGTTGGTGAAGTAAACATAGACAATCTTGGATTGTTTGTCGACTGTTGTTGTGGTTTCTCATTTACCTTTTCTGAACTTAACAAATTGAATGCAGAACCCCCACCGAGACTATACAGACTCATTCTAGAAGATTTTTGTTTTAAAACCTTTTCAGAAATGTCACTTGCCATATCCGAGTCAGATGAAAACCCGTCACCATCACCATATTGGAAAAAATATGGATCATATTGATATTGATGTTCACGTTCTCTAATTTGATATTCATTCCTAGCATTTTTCCAAGACTTAATTGCAAATGCAAACCAAACGAAGAATAATACAAGAATAATGAAACCAAGACAGCTTCCGAAGGCTGTGTATACCGTTCCAGATGGCTGCTTTACATGGTAAACATATTTGTTGTTTTCAGCACTTGGAATATATACAGGACTTGGAGTAATTGATGAGCTAGAAGTTGAATATGAAGAATAACTAGTAAAACTGGTAGAGGTGATAGTAGAGCTCGAGTCAGATGATGTTGTAAAACTTGAGTCGGAAGAAGAACTTACAGAGGCACTTGAGCTAGTACTACTGCTTTCTTTAGATGAGGAAGTAGAACTTTCCTCAGATGATGATGACGATGACGATGATGGCGTCTCTGAAGCAACTGTACTGGACTCTCCTCCCGTGCTCGAAGTCGGTACTGCGGAAGATGTGGGAGTATCCTTTGTAGTAACCAATTTGGGAAGGTCACGTCTCACCAAACTTGAGGCATCAGCAGTCTCAATGACAGCTCCTTCCGAAACAACAATAGATGATATACCAAATAGAAGTAAATGCAGAACATGCGCCAACTTCATTTTTTTTTAAAGATTTCCTTTTAAATGTACTCAAAAATTAATTCTTACTCAAACTCTTTATTTTCTCTTTTTCTGGTTACTATCTGTTTTATAATTATTGGTAATTGAGTTTATATTTATCAAATTATAACTTCCAGGGTATCACTTTATAAATCTGTTAATAGTTTTGCAGCCTCCTTTCAAGAAACAGGGAGAGGGAAGAAAAGACTTTCTGATATATATATAGATATATATATACTATCATTCTCTCTACCTCGTATTCTTCTAGTAAAATAACTGTATATCTTGATCGAGAATTTGACCACCATTGCTTCGCCCCACTTTGCCGTATTGATGCATTGTCAAGGGGTGAGTGTGAGATATTGGTGTAGATGAACCTAATTTTATCCTTCATCCACCATAGTACCTTCGAAATCTCGAATGTCTATGATGGTATACCCGATTAGCATCGTTTTCTGCGTCTATCAGTAGTCAGCTATTCATCTAAACTTGATCTCTTCACGAAATGTATTTCAAAAAATTAGCTTGTTTTCATTTTTTTTTGGTGTCAATTCGCGTTTGGCGTTTCGCGATGAGCTTATGCCAAATTAATATGAAAAAAGTGATAAACAGTGTGATTATTTTCTAAATTAATTAGGTAGAGGGTCTATAGATTATAAAAATAGAATTTTGCTGCATTAACTAGAAAAATACTTATTACTTACTCTATTGCTATTTTTATTCCTTTTTTTTCTTGGTAGTTGTCCTGCTTCTACTTTACAATATAAAAAAAAAAAATTACAATAGGTCATATAGAATAGAAAACTATCTTCTCGCTAGTATTTTTTCTTTTTTTATTCTATTTCTTTTTCTTCTTTTCCTCTTAAAACCTCCAGTTCTCATCAACAGATTCTATAGCCCACTTAAATTTCTCACGTAAAGATTTAGTGAATATCTTCTCTATAGGAACTTCATACTTTTTGCAGAATACTACAGATAATCTTGGATCAATATAATTAATTTTAGAAGTACCTAGAGATACTTGGGAATTTTCTTCACGGTCTCTTAGCTGGACTTGGCTGTTGACGATTCTCTGTTCTAATTTCTCGATTGAGGCAAGTATTTTCTCAGCATTGTTCAGAGATGCCTTCAACTCAACCGTGCCTGTCTCGATTTCTTGTTCGTACTGCTCTTGTAAGGTCTGAACTTTATTCATCCATTCCTTTAAGGACTCCTCTCCTAGTAACTCATCACCTTCGTATTTTCTTTTATCATTTTCTCTCTTAAACTTATTTTGGATTCTCAGAGTTTCTCTTTCAAGGATTCTGTTTTGGATTTTGATTTGAGTCGGTTTATCTATAGAATCAATATCCTCAAAAAAATCTGGACCTTTTTGTTTGACCATCTCAGGATCTAATTGAAGAAGAGCTTTTTTCAATCTCATCTTTTGCCATTCTAATTCTTGAATTCTGTCACTTGATTTGGCAACTGATTTGGCATGGCCTGCAGTAACAGTCCTTTGGTGATTACACAAAATAGCAACTGTTCTATTAGCTGCATTATATCTCAGGAGTTTTTCGGCCACGGTACCTTCATTTGGTATTAAGTCAAGTTGATCTTGCATAGTCTTCGAGGCATTGTAAGTACGGAAAACTTTGGCCGTTAAACCAGGCATGTAATTTTGCAAATACTTATTCAAAATAGATGGATCTAAGCGATCAAATAGTTGATGACCTGGTTGTTTAGGTGGTTTTTTGAAAAGGGCAAGGTTTTTAAAGACTTTTGGATCAACTTGTACCTCTTGGTAATATCTAATAGAATCTTTACCCAGAAAATCGAAAATAACAGTATTTGGTGGTCGCAGTGTAACATGCTCATATCTAAGAGAACAACAACCTACAGTATCAGCTTCCTCTTCAGATTTCTCACCACCAGCTCTTAAGGCAAACACGTCAATTAGGTAAACAGCCACAGCTTTTTGCCTTTCAACCATCATTTTATTTTTCAGGTTCAGTCTATAGTCACGACGAATTCTATCAACATGATTTTTCAACTCTCTAGCCTTCTCAAATTTTTTGAAATCACTTTGACCCTTCAATGATGAATTTGCTGCTAATCTAACATATTTGAATGAACCAAATATATTTTCTTTCCACATTGCAAGCCATTGGACAGTATTATCATGTCGTATTTCACCCCATTTGTGACCCTCTGGTGCAGGTGGAATAGGTGCATCTTTACTCAGATTTAGAACAATATCCTCGGGGTAGATACGTCTCTTTAGTTTACCAGTCTTTGGATGAGCACCTCTGCCTCTAAATAAATCAGGAGGTTCCACTTTAAAGTTACCCACTTGTTCCTTCCTACCATCCAAAGTACAAAACTTATATTTTTCTTCAAATTTTTCCCTTTCTAGACGGATTTCTTTCTTCTCCATTGCTGTTAGACTTTTTTTTTGCTCTTTTAGCATAACAAAATAATCATGCATTTTTGTGAAATCACATTTATCGAAATCCACAATATCAACACCATTTTGAGTTCCACCTGCCTCTTTTAAGACATCTTTAAAATCAGAAAAAAAGTTCCTTTGAAATACTGGATTCTTAGCGTGCGTAGTTTCTAGCAAATGTGCATAAAATCCTGCAACTTCTTCAGCTTGTGGAGGTAGATCAACTGGTTTCTTGTCATAGTAAAGTTTAATATGTGATGGTAGTGGTTCATATTCAGGTGGAAACAACACACCATTGTGTGGAAGAGTTGTCCATTTGATTGTGTCGTCTTTATCTTGTTCTTCCCACCATTTGTAATCTTCTTCTTCCTCTTCTTCTTCAGATCCATCATTATCTTCATCATGATCCTGAGCGTTATTAACATTGTTCTTATCATCCTCAGCCTCTTTTTTCACTTCTTGGCTGTCTTCCCTTTTAACATTCTCTATGTAATTATCATTACTCGTATTAGAGCTTTCCTCTTTTTTAACATTTATATCTTCATCTACCTCATCGTCATCTTCGCTAAGTCCGTAATCGATCTTTCTTCTCTTAACAATGACACTTTCATCATCTGATACTGTCATCACAAATTACTCTATTTTCTATCTATTTGGGAATTGTTAATGCTTATGGACAGTGTATTTAATAGTGTTCTATTATCATTATAAAATAATTTGTATGAGCTCTCATTTCAAGTCATTTACGTGTCGCGCTGCTTTGGAAATCGGTATTTCTTCAATGAAAAAAAAAAAATTGGAAAAAAATTGAATGAGAAACACATAATAAAAAAAAAATTAAAAAAAACGTCAATTACAATTAAACCAAAGGAAATTCAAAGTAATGAAAATTCCAGAACTAGTTAATATACAGGTTTATGAGTTCTTGTTAGACTCATTTCATTTGGTTTCTCCTTCTCAATGTAGAGGTAAATATAAAAAAATAAGATATAAAAAAACAGCCTTGATTTTTGTATCTTTTTTTTTATTCCAGATATTTGTATGGGACCATTGCTATTCCTATCCTTTATCCATAGCTCTTGTTTTAAATTAAAATGCGTCATCAGATGCCAATGTTTGCAAATTCCATTCTGTCTCAAAATTAGATTTTAGAGCACCTAGTTTATTAATAATCGAGCTGCATGCATTTCTGAGAGCATCTTTAGGATCGTAACCTTCAACCGTTTGTATCCTCAGTTTGAATCTTGCAAAAAATGGATGTTCCACCTTGTATGCAGCAAACAAGACCTTATTGTCGTTTAATAGCTCAGCCCTAATCAAGTTACCCAAGGTATGGTCCTCTTTCTCGAACGTTATAACAACTGCATTTGGAGCTTTGGTATCTGGGTCAATTTTCAACTTGGATTCACCTTCTCCCAGCAGAAACAATTCAAATCTATCTGGAGCATTCATTTCTTAAAGTTTTTGGATATATTTTTGTATGTCTTATTAGTTGGTTTCTATTCCAAAATGTGTTGAAAAGTCATCTTTGCTTTTTGTCTTCTTTTTTTTTTCATTAATTTTTTTTTTCTCTCTCTCTCTCGACCACTTCACCTCCCCCGGGTAATTAAAAAATACAATGTGATATGCATAAAAACTTGTTAGCACAAATCTATTGAGCTAAAAAGTAGAAGTTTACGACAACCATGTATAATTTATCGTATTGGTATTGCTGAAATTCCTTTTTCAGTCTAGTAAAACTGAATCATTTTTGTACTGACCAATTTCACTTTCAAAGAAAAACGTTCAAGTTTCTCTCAATTCCTGATGGCAAACGGTTTATATACCCAGTTCTTTTTTTTCATTTCATTTTGCTAGCGGCTAAGTTACCGTTTTAAGAAAATGTATTTAGGTCATCAAAAATAAAAATGTCTGCTTGAGAATCTCTCGTACAATAAAAATATAACCGTACAGATTCCGCTCGGATGGAAAAAATGAGATTGATGCGCGCTTAAATTACTAGAATAGGGAAAAAGGGAGGCGTACTTTAGAAGAAAAGGAGTTCAGTGCAAGATCTAGATTAATATATCGAACTTAAACAAAGATAGAAAACCACGTATAACTACAAATAATTACTGTCCCCACGTGTGGTTCTTTAGTACTTCTCTATCGGCGGCTAAATGTTTTTAAAAAAGAAATCAAGAAAAGAAAGAAAAAGGGGAAAGGTATAAATACCAAGGACATGGTGTCACATATGGATTCCTTTTTGTTTGTTTTTTTTTATTTTAACTTTGATAATAATACCATTCTCATTTTAAAACGTTATTACATAATACGAAAATATCATGTGAGGACACTGCTGTTGTTGTTTTTTGAATAATTAACATTTTAGATAATAAGGGAGTTAATTATTCCAGGAAATGTCAAATCAAAAATTTTGCTCTACTTAATAAAAAAAAATAATAAAAAATTCTTTCCTTTTTTTTTGTAGTGGAGAGAGTAAAATAAAGGGAGTGTTTTTTCGTTTTTTTTCTTTCTAAATGGTTATAGTTCGGGTTACAAAATGGAAGAGTTTTCTACATTGATTTTTGTCTTCCTTGTTCTGTACAATTTTGCCCCTCTTTCTTCAAGGGGGGGGGGTAGATAAAAGGAGCGAGGCAGAACCGATGAAGGTGTGGTTTTTTTTTACAATTTTTTTTTTATTTTTTCCCTTTAGCACACACATTCAATAGAAAAAATAACTCCATGCGTTCTCTCTTTGTGCACAAAGTTATTCTTTTTTTTTTTTGAGCGAATGAGACAATCAGCACTTTAGTTGTGTGTGTTTTTTTTGCTCCCTTTTTCTCTTGGGTCTTGTTCAGATTACGCTTCGGCATTTGGGAAATAGTAAACATAGGGAATAAAAAAAAAAAATAAAAAACTGAAAATATCAAAGCAAGTATCGTGGACATATCTCTCTACGCGATTTCAGTGCAAAAAGTAAAACTAATTTATTCAAAATTGAAAAAAAAAAAAAAAAAAAAAAAGTAGGATGAAGCTTTATGTGCGTGTGTGTAAGTCTTGAAAATAAAATAAAATTTTTTGAAAAGTTCAGGAACTTATAATAACTGCTTAGATTCTAGTAGTTTTGAAACAAGATCCAAGATATAACTTAAACAATATAATTCTAGCAAGAATCGGAAGAACCGAAATAAAATAATTCAAGTTTGTCTTTTTTTTTCATTACTGCATTCAGCTGTTTGTTAATAATTCCATTCATAAAATTTGACTGCATTGAATCAACAAAAGGAAAAAAAGGAAGTCGGGAAAGATTCTAATAAAAGCAAAGACTTTTCTTCCCTCTGATAAAAATATACTGTGATAAAAAACAAGTAAAGTTTGTTTGTTTTTTTGATCAGAGAGAAAGCAAACGATTCTTTCGCTCACATTTGTTTATTTGAATTCAATAAATCATATTTAAAAAAACCAATTAGCACAGGACAATTTCTTTGCATATTATTGTTGTTTTTTCTTTGTTGTCTCTTTATCGTTCTGAATGGAAAGTAGAGCTCAGGAGAAAGACAACGCAATGGATAACGTTCCTCCCGCTAGAATGCATGGAGATTCGAACAGGACTGGCAGTCCAAATCGTAATGGTAGCACTTCTCTACCCTCTACATCTGGATCCGGCATAGTCAATAACACAGTGCCTAATAATTCTGCTATAGGATCAGTAACTGGGACGGGAAATGGAAATGTTCCCAAGAATCCAGGGGACAGGGTTGTTCTACCTTCTTTCTCTAACATTAAGACTGATGATGAGTCTAAACCCACAACGCAACATAAACATACCAGTTCTAGTAGCTCTGCATCGGCAGGGTTCTCTGTTGCAAGTTTGGATAATCCTTTACCACCATCAACTAAAAAACCCGACATCACTATCCATCAGCTACCTCAACAAACTCAACCTCCAACATTAAAGCCTATTGCTCCACAACAAGAAGTTAAAGACAGTAGCCCTCAACAACAAGCAAATTCAAATGCTACACCATCAGCTCAAGATGTTTCACAAGTTCAAGGTCAGGCCCAAGATCCAATGGCTTACAGACCTTTGAATGTAAAGGATGCGCTATCATATCTCGAGCAGGTAAAATTTCAATTCCACTCAAGACCTGATATATACAATTTATTCCTAGATATCATGAAGGATTTCAAGTCTCAAACGATTGATACCCCTGGAGTTATTGAAAGAGTATCAGCCTTATTCAAAGGTTACCCAAATCTAATTCAAGGATTCAATACATTTTTGCCTCAAGGTTATAGGATTGAATGTTCAAATAATCCTAATGATCCGATAAAGGTTACCACACCCATGGGTTCGTCTACTACCGTTCTAAATACAGCTAATGCTGTTAGTAACATTCATCAAGAGTCAGTGCTACTGCAGCAACAACAGCAGCAGCAGCACCAACAACAACAACAACAACAATCTCAGAACCAGCACCACCAGCAATCTCAAGGACCTCTGCAATCGGCTTACCAAATGCAAGCACCAGACCAGCAAACAGATCAGTCTACTGCACAGCAGCAAGCAACGAGACCTCAGTCACATAGTCCACAAGAAGCATCCCAGCCAACGAGCAATGTCAAGAAACCAGCTGATGTAGAATTTAGTCAGGCTATAACATATGTTAATAAGATTAAGACTAGATTTGCTGATCAGCCTGACATTTACAAACAGTTCTTGGAAATACTGCAAACATATCAAAGAGAGCAGAAGCCAATACATGAAGTTTATGCACAGGTGACAATACTCTTCCAGAATGCACCAGATCTACTTGATGATTTTAAGAAATTTTTACCAGATTCCTCAGGCTCTGAAGCAACCCCTGCACAGGAGGAACAACCAAATTATGGACAGGTTGGGAATATTGGTCAGGATGGTACCACTTATGCAAATAGCGGAAATGCAGTGCAAGGATCATATTACCAACAAGGAAGCAGTAATCAAGCTTATGTTCAGCAACCACAGCAAGAACAAGCACAACAGCCTGGCCAACAAAATTTACCACCGATTGGTAGTTTCCCACCTCCATCAAATGGATCTGGATTTGACCAACCACAGCAGCAACAACATAACCAGCTGCAGCATCCACCAAAGAATGTTATGAGTTTACCTTCCATGATGAATAATGCATCAGGTAGTACTGAGGGGAATTTGAGTCAACCTCCTCCATCACACTTGATACCGGAAGTACATCATGTTCCCTCCACGGTTCCCTTAGGTCAACAGCCAGTGTTGACCAATGAGGATATTCCTATTTCAAACTTGAGAACTAATATCAATGAACAAGGCTATAGCCCAGAGAATATATATGGACAGCAAGTTGGCGTTCAACAAATGGCCGATAACGGGTATGCAGTTAATCCGAATGATCCAGTGGTAAGGCCAGAAATTGATCTAGATCCAAGTTTGGTACCAGTTGTCCCTGAGCCTACAGAACCTATTGAGAATAGTTTGAATCTAATGGAAGAGACTAATTTTTTTGAAAGGGTTAAAAAATCAATTGGAAATAAGCAGTTGTATAACGAGTTCCTAAAAATTTTGAATCTCTTCTCACAAGATCTGCTGTCTGTCGACGAACTTGTAGAAAAAGTTGAATACTATATCGGGTCATACAAAGAACTATTTGACTGGTTCAAAGTCTTTGTGGGTTATCAGGATAAACCGAAAAGGATTGAGAATGTCGTACATGAGAAACATAAGTTGGATCTTGATTTGTGTGAAGCTTATGGTCCAAGTTACAAACGGTTACCAAAAACTGATACATTTATGCCTTGCTCTGGTAGGGATGATATGTGTTGGGAGGTCCTCAATGATGAATGGGTTGGCCATCCAGTATGGGCTTCTGAGGATTCTGGTTTCATTGCGCATCGTAAAAACCAATACGAAGAAACTCTTTTCAAAATTGAGGAGGAAAGACATGAATATGACTACTATATTGAGTCAAACTTAAGGACAATTCAGACCTTAGAAACAATAGCTAATAAGATTGCTAACATGACTGATGTCGAAAAAGCTCAGTTCAAATTGCCTCCTGGACTGGGTCATACATCGATGACAATTTATAAAAAAGTCATAAGAAAGGTTTATGATAAAGAAAGAGGTTTCGAAATCATCGATGCATTGCATAACTATCCTGCTGTTGCTGTCCCTATTATTTTAAGAAGATTGAAACAGAAGGACGAGGAGTGGAGGAGAGCTCAAAGGGAATGGAATAAAATTTGGAGAGATCTTGAACAGAAGGTTTACTATAAATCCTTAGATCACTTGGGCCTTACTTTCAAGCAAGCAGATAAGAAACTCTTAACCACAAAGCAGTTGATATCTGAGATAAGTGGGATAAAGGTTGATCAAAATAATAAAAGAATTCACTGGTTAACACCAAAACCAAAGAGTCAATTAGATTACGAATTTCCAGACAATGAGATTCTTTTTGACATTATCTCACTCGGATTCGATTTTACCAATAATACAAGCATGTATTCTAATCCAGAACGTGAAAGAATTAAGGATGTTTTGAGGGTATTTGTCTCTCAATTTTTTTCAATTCCACTAACTGAAATAAATGAGGCATTGAAGAAAAGAGGTTATTCGGAAGAAACTTCTAGTGATAGCGAAAACATAAATGGGGCCATGGAACAGATAGCTGAAGAGGGTGTTGAGAATGGATTTGAACATGAATCTAGAAAAAGACCATTAGATACTGATTTATCTCTTGCCGATGTTTTGCATAAAACAAAATTACAAAAACAGAGAGTATCCAGGGATAATGAAGGAAATAAATCACCTTCCTATGATTCAACAGGTGTGAGAACGGATGAGTTTAACAATGTTGCTATTGATGATGAAGCTCTCATTCAAGAGTCAAAGAATCCGTGGTTGGTTGGTGAGATGATTGAACAGGCAAACAAGAAAGGGTCCATTGAAAACAGAGAAATTTACAACATGTTTGCCAATACCAACATCTACATTTTCTTCAGGCATTTGACCACACTCTATGAGAGATTGCTTGAGGTTAAGAACATTAATGATGAGGTTAATAAAGAAATTAAAAGCAGAAAGGTCACCACTTTTGCAAAAGATCTTGGTCTCATTTCAACCCAATTAACTGAACTTGGTCTAGATTTTAACAGTTCAGATGCTTATCAAGAGCTATTATCATTGAGTAAGAGACTTATCGAGGGAGATATTGAGCATCAATGGTTTGAGGAAAGTCTAAGACAAGCTTACAATAATAAGGCATTCAAGTTATATACTATTGATAAGGTAGTCCAAGCTTTTGTTAAGCATACACATACTTTAATTTCGGATTCCAAGACTTCTGAAATTATGCTGCTATTTCAAAATGATAGAGCTAGACCTACAACATCTACAAAAGACCAAATACTGTACAGGATCCAATGTAGATCTTTCATGAGTAACACTGAGAATATGTTCAGAATTGAATTCCATAAAAGATCACGTCATACATCTATTCAGTACATTGCTTTAGATGATTTGACCTTGAAGCCACCTAACACTCCAGAAGAAAAATGGAACTACTATGTGACTTCTTATTCATTATCCAATCCAACCGAAGGGGTTCCCCATGAATCACTAAAAGTCCCATTTTTAGAACGAGTCATTGATTACAGTCAAGAATATAATAACGATAATGAGAGCTTCCCTTCATACTCACCAGCTGGTATTTCGAAATCGAATTTACATATTAACATCAACAAGCAAAACTTCGAACTAGAACTTGAACCTGGATCTTCAGATGTTTTTTCGAGAGAAACTGTGCAAACCTATCCTTCTGTTTTTAACAAGGAAAATAAGTACGGAAAAACTATAGGAACAACCAAAGATATCTTGGACGGATCACACGGGTGGAAGAGGTTTGTTGAGAAAGAAAAAGCAATGTTACTGCAGGATCAATTCCAATATTTAAAGCAAAACGGTAGTCTCGTTGGCTTTACCGCGAAATTAAAGCCGGAAAGCATTCCTCCACTAAATACAGCAGATACAAAAACAGTAACAGCACAACAAACTATTATGGGATCGGCAACTGAACGCAAAACAGAGCCATTAATTAATGGATCACCGATTGTTGAGTGAACACACACTATTGTAATAATCAATACAATTTAAGGTATTTTCATTATGAATGAACCTTATGTAATTTTTAATTTTAATTCTAATGTATTTATAATGAATTTACATCAATCTATAAGAATAGTCAATTACGTGTATTAATAAGCTAGTGGCAAAGGTCCATTCTGTGCTTAGTCTACATCTATATCTACACCAAAGTCTTCTAATGTTTCACCCCAGTCATTTTCCCAGTTTGCTCTGGAGATGCTACCGTTGTTTGTTCTATGACGAATAATCTGTTCACCATCTTCAGAAACAGTTTCAGTTACAGACGCACCGGAGTTCTCATGGGGTAAATGTTTACCTGAATCAGGAGGCCAAGGGAGACCCATCATAATATCACACAAAGATGATCCATCTTCAATTACAGACTCTTCATTTTTTTGGTATAGCATTCCGCTGCCAGCTGGGCCGGCAAAGGGCCACAACCACAGTAAGGGAGAACCGAGTAGATTTAGAGCGTTAGAAACTGGACCCAAGTCATAGGGGAAATTTATATAAGATTCCATTGGAACTCTTTTTCTCTCAAGTAATTTTTTGGCTTCACTCTCTAGTTCATCAGATTTCAGCTCTGGATACATTATCCAGGTATTATTTATAACTTTCGGTAAGAGCCTTTTCAACCTGGATAAAGTTTCTAGTCTATCCATCTCCCATGATTCAATTTGGGACTTACCCCCAAATATTTGGTTCATCAGACATCTTATAAAAAGTACTGATATTGTAAAGAGAACGAATAAATCCATTGGCGTTAATATAGTAAGAAATATTATTTCTGATTTGTGGTATAAGTAACTTGGAGAATGGCGGTCTCTCCAAATAAATGCAATACGGTTTAGAAGGAATATGAAAAGTGTGAGGGTACCAATAATTACCCACAATAGGAACCGCATGAAATGAGGGAAGTTTTTGTAACCTACGCAGTTCATTGTCCAAGGGCAGTGATGATCCATCATCAGAACACATTGGTTACACGTCTTACAGTGATGGCTACGTTCGGGTTTATAATTTTGGCACTTCTGACAGTAAACCTTCCATTCTTTGTTCCTTGGTTTATAATCTTTTCTCGGAGATCCTGGATTGGTATATATTGCTAGGTAATATGATATCCATATCATAGTTTGGCATATCTCATACCAAATTTGCTTTTTTATGCTTAGATAGTTCCACAAAATAAATATATGAGCATTGATACCTATAAATGATATCAAAAAAGAAGGTATGGCAATACCTAACCACGGCCACTTTAGTTTCACAGCCATATTTTAGGCACAAGAGTAATGCAAAATTTTCTATTTATCCTATTCTGTGATATGGTACACCCTTGTCCTTCCTTTCTTTGATGTACCAGCACCTATTGTATAGCAGTTTTCACTTTCAAATCATTGGAAGATAGGGAAATCACTCTTTATAAATATATTTATTATAATTTTTGCATTCACAGCTACAAAATATCAAATCTCACAATTACGTAACATGAAAAAAAAAAATTGACACACATATTTCAAAGCAACATAGTCACAAAGACCCAAAATTCCAACACATCCTTCAACAATTAATTAGCTTCTATGGCCAAGTTGGTAAGGCGCCACACTAGTAATGTGGAGATCATCGGTTCAAATCCGATTGGAAGCACTTTTATTTTTTATCCCACGTCCTTCCAGCCCCAATGGTTTATACCTAATGGCTATTGACATAGTGGGTCAATTATGATTGATACAGTATGGAATATAATTAGTTATGGTTCATTCCCTACTTTCCTTTTTCTTTTTATAAGTGCAATTTAAGATTTGTATACATTATTCTGAAGGCTTTTATATTTTCATGAACATATATTATTATGTATAATACTAAAAATCAAAGCAATAGTCTTTCTTTCTATCTATAAATGAGGGTATTTAGGTAATTCTGAATGTATCTCAACCACCACTAAGTTATTAGAAGCCTATAATGTACTAAGGCATAGCTGCCAATGAGTGCTTTTAAGTGACATAGGGCTGCAACAACAACAAGGACGTGAAAAATCTGATGTGAGTGTCCCCAAAGGTCAAAGTTACCTGGTCTCACTTTCTCTGGGAATCTAATTCCATAGAGGAAAGCACCAAAGATGTAGAACACACCTTCCAAGACAACCCATTTCAATTGGATTCTTGTCCAGGTTTCTTGGAAACCATAGTAACACAGTCCTGCTAAGATCGGAAGAACTGCGGACAAGCCAAATGCCACAAATAAGGATGCTCTATATGGTCTCCATTCCCTGGACCTGAACTTATCTTCTAAAGAAACCACAGCGCATGCAACACCAAATGAGATGGTTACAAAAGAAAAGAACCCGAATAGCCAGGGGTCTCCAAAAAACCCATAGTATAGGATACTCACCATAGAAGAAACAATCAAGAACACAATTCCTAAGTAATCCAATTTGTTACCGAAGATAGCAATTGGAAGTGAGTGACTCTTAAAACAATGGAATATACTACTCAGCGACAAACACGAGAAAGCACCAAGGAAGAAGATATCGATAATGATATAATCTAACCAAGTAGTAGTAGAATAAGTCGGTACCACATACTTGTTGAAGAATATCGTCAGTAGGAAAGCTACCGCAGGTAAAAGATGAGAGTAAATGTTCACCGTCTCATTATGAATGTAAAATAGCGATTTGATACATTCTTTGAAGCTGCTTGTCTCACGGACATATCCTGAGTGTATATGTTCATTGTCCTTCTGCCATTCAGGGATTTCTTCCCATGTATACAGCTTCCTAACCGTTTTCTTCTGCACCACCTGTCCATCGCTAGTTACCAACGGCTCCGTTTCCTCAACTGTGGTAACAACCTTCCTTCTATTCATAGTGGTCATAGTCATTTCTACGCCAAGGTTAGTTCCCCCTTTTTGGAATTATGAGATTTTATATGGAGTGTGTGGTAGTCGATCCCATTAAATAACAACATTTCGAGTCACCATAAAAAAAAAAAAGAAAACAAAACCCGTTGAGAAGCCAAGAAAGCTCAACAAAAAAGTTCACAGAACTATAAACTTATGTTGATGAGCTATTGATCAAAAGTATCCCGGGGTTAGCACTAGTATAACCGTATTATATTTTATACAACACAATCAGCTTATATACTTTTTTTTTATTGATTTTCTATTTTTTCAGCAAGAAAGAATAAACAATACCTTTTGTCCCCTCTCCCGACAAGAGTCTCCATTATTTGGGCAATCACTACACATTCATCTCGAACAGTATTGCAGTTTTAGACCAACGTAAAGCTTGTTTAATCGTTTTTATTTGCCAATTTCATCTTCATTTCATCATTTTTTTTTTGTGGACAACGTCTCCCCCCGCGTGCATTTTGATTTAAATTTTTTTTGTCTCATTAAATTTTTTTTTTTATTTATTATTTACATTTCGATAGCAATAGAAATTGCTTTATTCCATGGCAGACGCTATTAAAGTGGCTACAGATAAAAGATAACTCATATATTTGGTCTTTCTGTCTTCCTTTTTCTTTCCCATAATTTTTCTTCTCTTTCAGAAACGCTGTGGTAATGAATCAACATCATGATCCTGCCTCGGAAGGAGACGGGAGTTTGAACATACAAGATGATGTTATGACTGTGGAACTCCCGAGAGACTTCTTACAGTGCCCAAGAGCTGATCTCGTGGCTCTGATCTCGCGGATGCTGGCGTTTCTGGTGGAGATAAACGACATGAACATAACCCACATGGCAAGCGGAGAACTCACACGTTTTCACTCTAAGGTACCGCCAAATATATCTATCTTCAACTACTTCGCAAGACTCACAAAATACTCTACTTTGGAGCACTCGGTTCTTCTGGCGTCTGTATACTATATCGACCTGCTGTCAAACGTGTACCCTGCTTTCAACCTAAACTCACTCACAGCCCATAGATTTATACTCACAGCTACCACTGTGGCTAGTAAAGGCCTATGCGATTCATTCTGCACAAACTCACATTACGCTAAAGTTGGGGGTGTACAGTGTAATGAACTTAATGTCCTGGAGACTGAGTTTTTGAAAAAAGTTAACTATCGCATCCTGCCGAGAGACTTGAACATCAGTTGTTGCAAATTGGAATTACAGAGAAACTGTTTCACACTCCCCGATACATTAGAGTTGGACTCGAAATCACCTTTAAGACAGAAATACTCGAATATACCAAATGCTGGATACAACGTCCTATTAAGGTACTACGTTAAAATTATCCAACTGGTTGGAAATTTTAATAGGTCTCCTGATAAAACAAAGAGAGTAAACTATATTCTGGCTGAAAACACCAACAATATTGCAAATCCTATAAACATTAATAACACTGCTACAACAACAAATAATAACACTAATAATATTCTAAATTTTAATAATAATGATCCAAATTCGAATAATAACCTCACAGGATTAAAGAGGAATTATGATTACGAGACCGATAAGAATGATCATTATGAAACTGCATCTTTGACATATAATGTCAATGGCGATGGAGAAATTTCAACTCCATACAAAAAGCTAATTACGGAGCATAGGAAAGCACATAACAAAAACGTTCTTTCGAAATCTTTATAGATATCTTATATACTATTTTTTCATAATTTATCAAAATACAAATAATGCATTCACTATAACTAGATAACTCTTTATCACACTGCGACAGAATTGTAAAACAATTTTTCTCCGAGGGAAACGCATTTAATACGATTAAAATTTTTGAAAAACGAACATCATAACAAAAAATATTGGTTCGGAAATAAAAACCATCTAGAAGTACAAAGCAATAGTGGTTATAGCATTATTAAAAAATAATATTAATATTAATATTCATTACTAATTTAGAATCACATGATCTTGAAGTAGCTATCAATTTGATAATTGTAAGAATACTGTTAATGTAATTGTGTAGTTGACAAGAACTCCAATTATAATTGGGCTTAATTGTATTATTTAAGATCATTGCTGCAAATGTATTTCTTTTGTTATTTTTCATTTGTTTTGATTATTTTTTATAACTATTTTTACACGAGTTTTTACCGTCTTTCATATTTCTGGAAAAAAAATTTCATAACGCAATTTTTGCGATGAGATGAGCTCATTTAAAATTTGTACAGTATTTTTAAATACTAACTTCAATATAGATCCAAACAACTAATAACCACGAAGTAAATATTAAAATAATGTCAGATAAGTTACTTCCAAAGGTGATGGAGACGGTTCGTGCGTCTACCTCTCTAGCTGCACAAGATGTTGAATTTTACAGAAGCATTGACTCCAATATATCTGAAGGTTTAGACAAGAGTATGAAATCAATGTCTTCTATTCTAAATACTGTTCTTCTTTCCATTGATGAAAATAATGAAAGCGTTGACAGTGATAGAGAGAAACTTAATGAGGTTTGCAAGGAATTCAGCAACGTAATGGATGTATTATTCGAGAAGTCAGATCGGTCTCTGGATATTCTATCCAGAAAATCAAAGACAACTGTAGGCAATGAGCTGCAATTCCTAGATGACTCCTCAAGTAACGATTCACAACCTGGTAAGAGAATCTCTAAACCTCAGTTGAATTTCAAGATGCCTGTGGACAATAGTGAAAGCCATCCATTTAAGCCACTACTGACAAGTAAACCACATGCTCTGAAATCATTAGAAGAATCACTAATATTAGTACCAGAAACAGAGAATGTTCCAGAACACTACCCCCAACCCTATGAATATGAAATTTTAAAACAGGAATACAATCCAAAAATTTTAAAAATAGAAGAACCTATAGAGTCCAAACCATGGAATGAGACTAGTGCCCTGTGGATAGATAATATCAAAGATTTGAATAATATGATATCTGATTTAAGAAATGCATCAGAAATAGCTGTGGATTTAGAACACCATGACTACAGAACATATTATGGTATTGTTTGTTTAATGCAAATTAGTACTAGAGAACAGGACTACCTTGTAGATACAATTGCATTAAGAGATGATCTACAAATTTTAAATGAAATATTTGCTAATCCACAAATAACGAAGATATTTCACGGTGCTTTCATGGATATTATTTGGTTACAAAGAGATTTGGGCCTTTATATTGTCAGTCTGTTTGACACGTTCCATGCTTCTAAGGCACTTGGGTTACCAAAGCATAGTTTAGCATTTTTACTTGAGAAATACGCTAAATTTAAGACTTCAAAGAAGTACCAATTAGCTGACTGGAGAGTAAGACCACTTTCCAAGGCAATGAACGCCTATGCGAGGGCCGATACACACTTTTTACTTAACATTTTTGATCAGATGAGAAATGGGTTGATTGAAAGTAATAAACTTGCAGGTGTTCTAAATGAATCAAGAAATGTTGCCATTCGGAGATTTGAATATTCTTCATTTAGACCTAAAGTTTTAACTCCAAATATCTACACACCCGTCGAGAAGGAATTCCCTTGGAGGACCATGATGTACCAGTATAACATCCCAGCTGAGAAGGAGCTACTGATTAAGGAGTTATACGAATGGAGAGATATGATCGCAAGACGGGATGACGAGTCTCCTAGATATATTATGCCTAATCAGTTGATGGTTTCCTTGGTAGCATATACACCAATTGACCCAATAGGTGTTGTTTCTGTTAGCAACATGGTTTCTGATCACGTTAGAAGAAACTCTAAAGTTCTTGCAAATTTGATTAAGAAAAAGCTCGAGGATATCAAGCTAGGCGAGGTTAGAGATATCAACTCTAGAACTATCAGAACCACCAGCGAAATTAATCAGAATAAGGCACAAACACTATCTTTGAAACAAATCGAAACGATAAGTGGAACATTTGATCAACTAGTAAAGATGTTAGACGAAAATAAAAGCAAGTCAAGTAATGTTATTCCTTCTATTGTACTAAGTGATATCATGATTTCCAATGAAAAGGCAGTTCAATACCAAGGTGAATCTGAACACCAGGTAAATGAAGCTGAAGTTAAAGATAGATTAATGTCTTATATAAGTGCCACAAATAAAGCTTCAAACAAAACTTTCGAATTGACGCTAGAATCAAAGGATGAGGATGAAGTACAGGAAGAGAAGAAGAATGTCCTCGAATCTACCAATGTTGATAACAAAACTATTAACGCAGAGAAGGAAGAAAATATGGATGATATTGTGGTACTAAAAAAGAGACACAATTTACCTCAGAACAAAACCAAGAAGAACGAAACCGAAGAATCACCTAAGGAAGTTGTTGACTATTCTAAATTGAATGTTATGAATGATAAAAATAATAACAAAAACAGACCACAAAAGAAAAGAAGATTTGATCCATATGCTGCTGAAAATGAAGGCCCTCAGGCAGCTAAGAAGAGAAGAAACATCACAAAGGGTAAGAAAATATCGTTCAAAAAATAATAACTTTTTAGTTTGCATGTTTTGCACTTCTACTTATTTTCCGGCTCCATTGCATAAAAATATATTTAAGATATACTAAAATTATAAGATTTATTTTGTACATTAGTTCATAGACATATAAATTCCATCAATTATAATCAAAAGAAGGTATAAAGGAGTTAACTTATTAGGAAAACAGCTAACAAGCAAAATATGAAAAAATCACAAAGAACAAAAAAAATAGAGCACTCAGTTTCTTAGATTCCGATTTGACCTAGTAACCTCAGCTCCATAACCTTATTCAAAAAGAATACATTATAGATGTTGTAGATGCATTTTTTGTTTTATTTATTATAATCTGATTACTTTTTATTGTTTGCTAAATTTTTTGATAAAAAATACAATTAATAAAAGGGTTATTTCCTTTAACAGCTACAAGAATTTGGCTCGCCATCTAATTGGATATTTATAGCATCATTGAAATCATCTTCGAAGGCGCTCGCATCGTTTTGGTTCTGCTGTAGAGCATTCTTTGCAATTTCTTCAAATGCCGTGTCCACATTTATAGCATTCTTCGCACTAGTCAAGAACAAAGGTACATCTCCAAGAGACTTAGCTAATTCCTGTGCAGCTTTTTCACTTACCACTCTCTTCGAGTCCTCGACATCTACTTTATTACCTAATATGACAAACGGAAATGTCTCTGGAGTGGAGACATTAGCATGCACTAAAAACTCGTCCTTCCAGGACTTGATGTTTTCGAAGGATTTCGCATTTGTTACATCATATACTAGAACACAACAATCAGCACCACGGTAAAACGCAACACCTAGCGACTGAAATCTTTCCTGGCCCGCCGTATCCCAGACCTGCATTGTAGCCACTTTATCCCCATCTAATTCCACCTCTTTAGTTAAGAAATCAGCTCCTATCGTGGCTTTGTACTGTTGTGAGTACTTATCATTCACATATCTGTGCATCAAAGACGTCTTCCCTACACCGGAATCACCCAATATTATAACTTTTAGTATGTTCTTCTTCCTAGAGATCATATTTATTATATTTTCGTTCGATTTAATGGTATTTTAGTCCTATCTGACCCTTTTGTTCTGGTTTATTTATTTGGATTTGCTTGTTTTTTATTTTTTGTCTTAGATATTTCCTGACTTCCCCCCCTTCGCTTTTGAAAAGCTTTGTTTTCTGGCTATCACATTTTTTTGTGTAAATTAGCAACAACAACACATCATCAAGACCACACATTACAAGAACAATTACATATAACCACAACAAAGGATGGGTGAATCTCAATCTCAGGATAAGAAGAAAGAGAAGTCCCTAGTGGAGGCTGACTGTTACAGTAACGAGGAATATGAGGAGTCTTTCTATGGGTCACCAATTTACGATTTTCTATTCCCTTTCAGACCAGCTGGGAGTCAGTGGCTGACCGAGTGGATTATAATCATGTTTGCATTGATCATAAGATGTGCCATTGGGCTGGGACCATACTCGGGTTATGACGACCCGCCTTTGCATGGGGATTTCGAAGCACAGAGGCACTGGATGGAGATTACACAGCACTTGCCTATTTCCAAATGGTACTGGTATGATTTACAGTACTGGGGGTTGGATTATCCACCATTGACCGCCTACCATTCGTACCTACTGGGTAAGCTGGGCTCTTTCTTTAACCCAGAATGGTTCGAACTTGATAAGTCACGTGGCCACGAATCTCAGGGTTTAAAGAATTATATGCGATTTACTGTGCTATTGAGTGAAGCATTGTTGTACATGCCTGCTGTAGTCTATTTTACAAAATGGGTCGGAAGACGTCGTAATCAATCTCCAATTGGACAATTTATTGCTGCAGCCGCCATTTTGTTTCAACCATCACTAATGCTCATTGACCATGGTCATTTCCAATTCAACGCAGTGATGTTAGGTTTTACGGTTTATGCTATAAACAACCTCTTAGATGAATTCTATGCTCCAGCTGCAGTGTGTTTTGTTCTGTCTATCTGCTTCAAACAGATGTCTCTGTACTATGCACCAATTTTCTTTGGCTATCTGTTGGGAAGATCGCTATTCTTCCCAGGTTTCAACATTCCAAGATTTTTCTCTATCTCAATTGCCACAGGTGCTTCTTTATTGTCACTTTCCCTCCCATTTTACCTCACTGGAGGTGTCGAAGGTGTCTTACAATCAATTGCTAGAATTTTCCCATTTGGTAGAGGTATATTTGAAGATAAGGTTGCCAATTTCTGGTGTGTGGTCAATACCATTGTGAAGTTCAAAGTACTTTTTACTAATGATGAGTTAAGATTCTATTCTCTTGTATTGACAGTAGCTGGTTTCCTACCAGCAATGCTTCTGATAATGTTATACCCAAGAAAGCATTTGCTACCATACGCTCTGGCTGCATCGTCTATGTCATTCTATTTGTTTAGCTTCCAGGTCCACGAGAAGACCATCTTGGTTCCTTTGCTTCCTATAACTTTATTGTACACTTCAAGAGACTGGAATGTTCTGTCGATGGTGAGTTGGATCAACAATGTTGGTCTCTTCACTTTATGGCCATTATTGAGAAGAGAAGGTCTGGAACTACAATATTTTGTTTGTTTTTTCTTAAGCAACTGGTTAATTGGTAACTTTAGTTTCATTACTCCAAGATTCTTGCCAAAATTCCTGACTCCTGGTCCATCCATCAGTAGCGTAAGTGAACATTACAGACGTAGAAGTTTGCTACCGCATAGTATTTTCTGGAAGTTGATCATTGTATCGTCCTATATTGGAATGTTTGCGTTCCACTATGTTGACTTCTTCGTCGAGGCTCCTCCAAGATATCCAGACCTGTGGGTTATATTGAACTGTACCATTGGGTTTGTATCATTTTCATTGTTCTGGCTGTGGACTTACTATAAGTTCTGCACTCTGTTAAAGAAATCGATCAACGACTTATAAAAAGTTAATAGATTGTATATAAATATATACCTATACTTATATAATACTAATATGTTTTGGTTAACTTAGTCACCTGAGTCATCCTCAGGAACATTCGTTTCAAACTACGTTCTCTATAAAAAGGGATCCTTACTACTTTTGACAACTTTTAAAGCATTTAAACGTAAACGAACCAATAGAAATCATTACACATCATATGAAATTGATTAACGTTATTGAAGCTTTACTGTTTGTTTCAGGGAGTTATAGTGCCCTAATACCTGATCTTACCGAGACCACTCCAAAGCCATTGAAATCACCATCGCCTTCAGTTATTAAGGATAACTTAGTAAACCGTCTATTTAGCTGGTTTAAAAATGATTTGGGTTCATTTGAATTACCTGAACACACTACTGAGGTAATGATCCATGTCGATGAGTCAAAACATGATAGAATTATTCCTAATCGCTATATCATAGTCTTTAAGGATAAGATTGCTAAAGCTGCTGTTACCGAGCATACGGCTATGGTAGATTCTATTAATGCTGAATCGATAAGATTATATGATGACTCATTCTTTACTCCAACTCAGTATAATGACATAGAAACAAGAGGCATAGGTATTCAACACAAGTTCGATATTGGCGATTTGATGAAGGGTTACGTTGGTTACTTTACTAAAGAAACTATTGATTTTATCAGTAAGAGTCCCCTTATTGACTTCATTGAGTATGACTCGATTGTTAGAGCTGACAACTACCAGGTTCAAAAGAAAGTTCCCTGGGGGCTAGCAAGAATATCACAGAGAGAGAGATTACCAATTTTAGGGAAGAGATTTTACAATTATGATGACCAAGCTGGTAAGGACACTGTCACTTATGTCGTAGATACTGGTATCTATGTTGAACATGAAGATTTTGAAGGTAGAGCCAGTTGGGGGAAAACTATTGTTGAAAACGATAACGATGAGGACCTCAATGGCCATGGAACCCACTGTGCCGGAACAATAGCCTCTAAACATTATGGTGTCGCTAAGAAGGCAGAAGTAATTGCAGTCAAAGTACTCCGTTCAGATGGCAGTGGGTCCATGTCAGACGTTATTAGAGGTGTCGAGTATACTGTAGAATCTTATAAGAAACTTCTGAAGTCCCGCAAGAACTTCAAAGGTGCTGCAGGAAATATGTCTCTAGGTGCATGGAAATCGTATGCTTTAAATAAAGCTATGGATGCTGCGGTCGCAGCAGGAGTAAATTATGCCGTCGCAGCAGGTAATGAAAGTGATGACGCTTGTAACTCTTCACCTGCTTCAGCATGGAGACCATTCACTGTAGGTGCCTCTACATTAAGTGAGGATGTGGCATTCTTTTCCAATTATGGAAGATGTGTAGATATATTTGCGCCGGGAGTAAACATTATGTCCACGTATATTGGAGCACATAACGCCAGCTACAGTTTGTCAGGCACTTCGATGGCATCACCTCACGTTGCAGGAGTTATAGCATACATGCTATCCTTGCAACCTGAATCCAAAAGTCAGTTCTATAACCCAAATACTATTGTCTCTCCAGAACAACTAAAGAAAAAACTAATAAATTTCGCAACAAACGGCACTTTGGGACAGCTTCCTGCAGAGACTCCAAACAAATTAATCTTCAACGGAGCTGGACAGAATTTGACCGAGTTCTGGAAAGGAGAATAGCTATCACTAGTTTGATTGAATAGCTAGCTACCATTGGTTTTAATACCTTTTTTTTATTCAATTATTTAATGCTCTACGGGATTTCTCTGCGAAGTGAAATTTTTCACTATCGAAAATTTTTTAGCGATGCTCATCGCAAAATTTTTAAAATAAAAAAAAATTAAATATGAATACCATAATCAAGAAGAATATTTGTTATTTTATAAGAAGCTATAGATTAACTAATACAGCAGATAAATATATATATTTGAGATGCGTCAGAAGAGAGCAAAGTCTTATAGAAAGCAACTTTTAGTTTACAATCATACTTTCAAGTTCCGTGAGCCTTACCAAGTACTTCTAGATGATCAAATTGTGTTTGATAGTAACCAATCCAAATATGATCTTGTCAAGGCTTTGAAGCGTACCTTGCAAGCTGAAGTGAAACCTATGATTACACAATGTTGTATGCAGGCCCTTTACGAGACTAAAAATGAGCATGCCATCGATTTGGGTAAGCAATTTGAGAGACGTCGTTGTGGTCATATGCCAAGTGATGCTGTGAGTCCCAAGGAATGCATTCAAAGTGTTGTGAATATAAATGGTAAGAATAAACATAGATATGTTGTCGCCTGTCAGGATGTGGAAATTAGAAGATTATTAAGAAAAGTACCAGGTGTACCTCTTTTACATATCTCTAGATCAGTTATGATTATGGAGCCATTAAGCGATGCCAGTGCCAAAGTAAGTCAGAGAGAGGAGGAGGCTAAATTATTCAAGGGCTTGAATGATCCAAAATATGCTGGTATGAAGGACGAATCGGAGGAAACAGAGAAGGATGCCCCTCCAGCTAAGAAAAGAAAAATTGGCCCAAAACAACCTAACCCATTGAGCATGAAGAAGAAAAAGAAGGATGATGGTGAGAAGAAGGCCAAGATTCAAGAGAAAACTGAAGAGAAGGATTCATCGAAGAAGAGAAGGAGGAGAAAACACAAGGGAAAAGCTGGTGACGGTAGTCCGGAAGATAATGATTCTGCTGAGCACCATTCTGGAAGCGACCAGGAATAAAACTCAGCTTTCAACTCTAATATGTTTGTTAATAGAACCAAACTCACAAATAAGCATTCTACCTAAAGTTAAAATGGAATTACTGGTCACCAATTCTTTATATAGGCATTATCTGTACATTATAATTAAGAACCACCTGAAAAAGGAGATATAAAAAATTTCCATTTTATATAACAATACTAATAAATACGGTATTCATCTTCAGCGACTTGTGTCTGCTCCTCTATTGAATCAAGAATCCATTTTTCGACCACAATATCTGGGATACGGGGCGGATTTTCTTGCTTTAGCACTAAGGATGATATAGATTTTCTCAGTTCGGCATTTGCATCTTTTAATTCACTTTTTGTCACAACGATATTCGAATTATCAATATTTTTACCTATAGTTCCTCCATACAAAATAAACTGATATTTGATTATATCGGAATTTTTTGTTTCATCAACAAAATATGCAGTTCTTCCATGAAACAAAAAAGTGGGTAACTTGTTGAATTTCAAGTCCAAATCATTTGTATTTTCATGAACATTATGTCTACTTTCATTACTTTCTATCAAGTATTCCAATCTACTTTCATCGATATCTTGTTCGAAACTATCCCCGTAGCTGTCAACCCGCTTCATAGAGATTTCCATTAGTTGTTTTGAAACATCAAAAGCATATCTAGGTTCTAAATTTAAATTTCTCGATAGTTTAGTACAGTCTATGATCCATTCAGGACTGATAATATCATATCCTCTAGATATCAAAGATTCACATTCTATGGTGTTTTTTGAACTGATTATCCTAAGTCTTCCCTTGTCATATTTACTCGAAATCACATTCTGCACCAATGTACCACCATTAACAGCAATCATTCTTTGAATATCAGTCTTTTTCAATCTTTTTTTTCTCTCATAATCAAAGTAGTCCGATATCACATAAAAATATAAATCATCAAATATCTTAGATTTGAAATCAATTTGCTTCAGTTGATTTAATGTAAAATTAGTTGACGAGAGTACCGAGAGCTTTTTCTTTCTTATCTTTGAAATTTTCTTAACATCCTTAGTATTTTGTGGTTTCCAAGCTTTATCAGACTTGGCTAAACTAAACTCTCTCCAGGTATAACAAGATGCCCAATCTTTATCATCTCTAATTTGTCTACAATAACCACCAAATAAAGTGCAGCCTGCTGCAAATTTTTTTTTGCTAGTTTCTGTATTGTCTAAGGATCTAGCCTTGATTTCAAGTACCAAAGACTTTCTTGGGTCGATCCATTGAGAGGGAATTTTGCTACCAAATTTCATAAATTCTGGTGCTGGAACAGTTTTGGAGTCATTCCATAGATTTTTAGTTTTCCTCTCTATTTCCTTATACTCAGAGTTAGAAATACCATTTGCAATAATGCATAAAGAAACAAATCCATTCAATCTTTTGTGATTTGAATTTTCTTCTGAACTTTGTGAATTTAACACAATAGGTTCTTTTTCATTCTCCTCACCAAAATCTACCAAACCTAGCATTAATGAGTCCTTCTTTGCAGGATCTCTACCCATTAAAACCAAGTCCATATTTTCTCCGAACTGTTCAAGATATTCAGGTTTTATTTTAATCCAGTCATCGTTTCTACTCCCTATATGGTATCTGCAAGAATAATTTTTTAATATAACCCCTTCTGATCCAACAGATAGAGCCTTAGCAAGAGATTTTTTAATCATATCTTCATAATTTGCACGAACAGAACGTATGATTTCAATCCGATGAGGTGTTGGTGTAATAATTGAGTCCAAATAATTCCTTCTTTCATTATAAGGCAAGTCGATTAACGATGAACCGTTTAAATAAAGCAAGTCGAATACCATTAGTAATGGATAAAACCCATCTGTGGAAATATTGTCTTTCGATAACGCACTCCTAGCACTGCTCTTCACTAACCCAAAGGGTAGTACTGTATTATTATTGGAATCAAAAGTAACCACTTCACAATCTAATACACAATCTTTTACATTTTGCTCTAAATTTAGGTATTTTGCTAAAGTGCCAGCACTTAGATTATCTCCATATAAATAAGTATAATCAGTTGCCCTTCTACTGTAGAATTTCATTTCTTTACCAAAGTTCATATAGTGCAACTGAATTCTTTCACCATCCATCTTTTCTTCGATAAAGAAATCAGAATTTAATTTATTGCATATCTTTTCATATGATACATTCACTTTTTTAGCCAATTGAGGTGCAAAGGCCATTCCGATATTGATCTTTAAGTCTTTATTACCAAGTCGTTGAGTTGGATCCCATAATTTCTTAGTAACAGTTTGAAGATCTGATACTACACTCAAATAATCCTGTGCATCAGGGTGCCAACAATTCAGTAGCTTATGTTCATGACCCCCAATTGGTCTGTTTTTTAACAAGATGTCAAAGAAGTACTGTAATTCCATATACGTCATCTTATCAAAACATACCTGAAAAATCTCTGAATTTGCCAAGTTTTTAAAGCTTCTTCCTTGTGAAGACCTTTCTATTGTTAACTTATCCAGTAGATCATTCAATTGATCAATAGTTATTCGCTGTCCAGCAGTAACTTGGGGTTCACTACGACGTTTTTTGATCTCATCGACACAAAATTTAGACAATTTAACACTTCTCCCAGCATCCTGTTTCCAATTCATCAAATATTTCTCTGTGGTCGAATTCTTGGGTAATTTCAAGTAGGTGCAAATGGCTTTAATGAGGGTGTAATCTTTGATATTAAAGATTCTACGATCTCGGTACGGAAGAATCAATCTTAATGCTGGATAGAAATCATTACCAACAGAAACCCTCCAAAGCTGAACAAACTCAGCAATTATGTCATAATATCTAGCAGTTATAGGCTTCTTCAGCAGATTATTCACTTTTTCAAAATGAACATGATCAACTTTAGCAAATAGCTCCTGACATAACCACAAAAACTCCGGTGAAGGTGCAAAATTCCCTGGATTCTTATATACAAGGGCCTTATCCTCCGGTATGGACATATTATTTACTAGCACAAAGCATTGCAATATTGTTGTTTTCCTTTAAATTACGACTTAATTATCTTTGAGGCCATGGATTTAATATTTCGGAGGTGGAAAAGAGGTGAAAAAATAAAGAATCAGGTCACTTTTAATCTAAATATTTACATACTATCGTTATACGAAAATTGCACTTGACTGACTATGTTTCTATTTATACTAGCAAGATAGACCAAACGTCATATTTTGAGTTGATCTACCTTTTTTATAACATTTCCCAGAGAGTCGTATTCTACATCCTCATCCTCTTCATCCTCTTCATCCTCTTCATCCTCATTTTCCTCATCAGTGCTCTCAATTATGTTGCCTAAGTTATCATACCTAACCTCCTTGACGTCTTCTTCAATTATATTACCCAAGTTATCATACTTGACTTTGATTTCTTGCTCTTCATTTTCTTCATCTTCTGTCTCATATTCCTCACTATCGGATGGCGGTAGAAGACCTGCATCAGCTCTATTCGTGTTACCCATCATCCAAATATCCTCACTCTGGGCTTGTTGCTTACGTTCTTGAACCTCCTGGTCAATCCTCTCAAGCCATTCTTCTTCTGCTTTCTTTACTGAATCAGCATCTGTACATTGCTGATATATTTCTAACAAATCCTTGTTTAACTCCAGGAAACCTAAACCCCAGGAAAAATGTGATAAAAGCTCTGTGGCTAAGTCCATACGTCCTACAATAGCAAAACATGCTGCTAGGGCCTCAACACAATTTAATCTCCAAGGTCTACCATAGTTAACTTGATTTGCAGCAACCAAATACGGCAATAATCTTTCGTGCTTACCACCAATCTTGTTAAATGGAACCTCATCTAGTCTGGCCCATGAACATTCTACAACAGAGGCACCGTGCTCTTCAACAATTTCTCTATCATTGGGACATACAACTCCTTTACCATTAGGTGAAACAACTATACCTTGAAATTTCTGCCCAACCCTCAATGATTTGATCAAGCCTAGTCTTTCCAATTTCTTACCACTACATCTCTTAGGGTCACAATGATCAAAATCCCACATACCCAGTTTAACGGGGAAAGTCTGTTTGTCCCCACCGTCATGCTTCATCTCCATATGACGATGGTTTTTCCTGCTGTGATGCCCATTAGATCCACCGGAACGTGTGGGTCTACCTTCATGTCCTTTATTCTTACCTTTAGCCATTATAATCGTAGTTATCTCCGTTATTTTAAGAGCTGCTAAAGAGAATAGGTCATTGATCTATATTGGTTACAATAATTTTTCAATAGTTAAAAATTTTTCTTCAGCAAAAATTTTTCACAGTTTTTGCGATGAGATGACGTCATTTTTGAATATTATAATAGTGTAAAGGCTAAATTGTATGAAAATAATGCAGTTCTTTGCAATGTAATCTCGAATTTATTCTATTTTATCGTAGTTTTAATTTACAATTTCATAAGCTATGTAATGGTATATATATAGGTACGTTGAGGGTGTGAGATTTTTCATTTCTCATCAATTTCACCCTTTGGTTCAGCAGCAGCATCTGGAGCACCTGGAGCACCACCACCAAACATACTACCGGCCATGTTTCTGATAGCTGGGTTGTTCATAAGCTCATCCATGTTTGGAGTACCATTGCCAGAGGTGAAGTTTTCAGCCATCTGTCTAATGCTTGGATCTTGCATCATAGACTGCATCTGCTGCATAGCCTGTGGGTTGCTCATCATTTGCTGAGCGGCTTGCATAATTTGTGGGTTATTCATCAACCCACTCAAACCACCACCAAGCATAGAGGCAAAATCGAAACCGCCAGCGCCACCAGCACCGCCAGCACCAGAACTCTTATCCTCAGCAGATTTCTCCAAGTTCAAAGATTGTTCCACCTTCTTCTTAGCAGTCTCATAGTCCCTCTTCATGATATCAGTGGCCTTGTCACCTTCCAGGTCCATGACCTTCTTATAAGCCTCCAAGGCTTCTTCAGGCTTGTTTTGAGCGTACTTTGCAAAACCCAGTCTAGAGTAACCCTTGGAATAGTTAGGATCAATTTCAATAGCCTTTTGTGCATCTTCAATGGCCTCATCATATTGCTTCAAAGAAGAATGAGCAGCAGCTCTGTTAGCGTAGTAAATAGCATTAGTTGGCAAAACCTCGATAGCTTCAGTGTACTTGGTAATGGCCAAAGCGTAGTTCTTACTGGCAACTGCCTTGTTACCTTCTAGCTTCAAAGCCTCAGCCTTGGCCTTCAACTCGGCATCTTCAACAGGAATGTTTACCTTGACATCCTCAGTCTTACACATCTCTTCTTCAGAGTTGGCATTTAGGTAGGTGGACAAATTACCTTCCAACTTAGCACTCTTCAAGATTTGGGAGACATCAGCACGCTCGATCTCAAAGGATTCAGAGATACAATCAATGGCAACGTTCAAAGAGTCCAAGTAGTCTTCGCCAACCTCCTTCTTCTCAACAATACCTTCCAAAAACTTGATTATAGCAGCAGCAGTTTGTTTGTTAGTGGCAGCCATCGTTTTATTTTTGTGTTTAATATCCTTTTCTTCTGGAATTGCAGAAAACAGTTTTAATATTGAATGTTGGGTTTGGCTTTTATCCATTTGGGCTTCTTTTGACCAAAGTTTTTCTAGAAGCTTTTGCGTAGAAAATCCAAATCGGGAAATTACATTTTTTTACCAATGACAAAATTTCCTATTTCAGTATCCACTTTCCTAATTTGGAAATAAAAGATTGATATAACTCACAGCAATAAGGGATATTGAATCGCCACCCTTCCCACACGCTCACGCACTAGAACCTGTGACCAATTTATACTGTTTTATTCTATTATATACAGTCACTCAATTGTATTCTATTACGTATCTACAATCATTCTATTAGAGCACTACAAGTTATCACAATGCAATGATAAGTTATAGTACTAGATACTTCAATGTAGAGGAAATACTAAGACACTAATATATAATGAGTCAATAATATAAAACCACGCTAATAAACTACACAGCTACTATTCCACATTCTAATTCCCAGATGACAAATATATACAATCGTTATCTACGAAATCAAGTGGTGTGCTTTCTTGTCTGGCATTCAATAGTGTTAGTGTCGAGTTGCAATCACAACCATCATAGTCATTAAATGCATTGAATGATGCACTGACAAAGATTACCATAGCATACAAGAATAGCGGTATTCGATTATTGGCGATAGAACTGGTTCGCTAAACTCTGGTTGTAGCAATACAGATAAGTACTTTAAGATTTTGAGCTTATTACAAAGACGTTTCACTCACTCCCAAAAGAACAATAGTGCTGTGTTCAAAGACTCACATTGGGACGTTTGCGGCACCTTGTACATAACAACATTTTATTATATTGGGAATACCTCACAGGTTCACAATATTTTTGATTTTTGACACATAAAAGATGAATGACGTAATTTCACACATAGGAGAACAATGGGAATCTGGGGTCTGAGCACAGAAACAGCCGTACAGAAGCTGTAGATCATTCGTGTTTTTTTCTCCAATTTCGTGTTTGCTGCGCTGTTTTCTGTGGTACGCTTAACATACCTCGTATAAAACAGTACCTTCCTCGAGGTTTCGTTCTGTATTATACGAGGTTGTTTGCTCAGAAATATTATATAAACAATAACTTATTGGAAAGGTATGGATGAGTTTAACCAAGCGAGTACAGCGGTGCTAGATATTTTTGATCGATGAGTGAGACCAAGAACTTCCTGCCTCAGGGCAAGTATTTGAAGAAAGAGGAGATCGAGTATGAGTTCGGTGGAACCGTTGGTGTTCTTGGGATGCTGATTGGGTTCCCACTGCTGATGTACTACATGTGGTTGAGTGCTGAGTTCTACGGTGGCAGTATTGCACTGCCAGCGGAGGGTGAGAGCTGGGCCGAGTTCATCAAGCACCTGTATGGACTTTTCCTGGAACACGGTGTTCCTGATAGATATGCATGGACTGTGTTTTTGACTTTTTGGGTTTTCCAAATTATCTTTTACTATACTCTGCCTGGTGTTTGGACCAAGGGTCAGCCATTGACCCACTTGAAGAACAAGCAGCTACCATACTACTGTAATGCCATGTGGTCTTTGTACACCTCTACTGCATTAATTTTGATTTTGCATTTCACTGGTGTCTTCAAGTTGTACACTATTCTTGATATTTTCGGACAGATCATGACCTGTGCCATTGTTTCTGGGTTTACCTTCTCTTTTGTCCTGTACGTATGGACCTTGTTTGTCACCCATGACTACCACAGAATGACCGGCAACCACCTGTACGATTTCTTCATGGGTGCTCCATTGAACCCAAGATGGGGGATCCTGGACTTGAAGATGTTCTTCGAGGTCAGACTACCATGGTTCACATTGTACTTTATCACGTTGGGTGCCTGTCTAAAGCAATTGGAGCAATACGGCTACGTTACCTTGCCATTGGGTGTGTGTATGCTTGCCCACTGGCTATACGCCAACGCCTGTGCAAAGGGTGAAGAACTAATTGTGCCAACCTGGGACATGGCTTACGAGAAATTCGGATTCATGTTGATCTTCTGGAACATTGCCGGTGTTCCATACACTTACTGCCACTGTACATTGTACTTGTATTACCATGACCCATCCGAGTACAACTGGTCCTTGCTATACAACATCTCCCTGTATGCAGTCTTGTGTTTCGCATATTACGTGTTCGACACCGCCAATGCGCAAAAGAACGCATTCAGAAAGCACATGGCCGGCGATAAGTCCATCAGAAAAACTTTCCCATACTTCAAGTACCAAAACTTGCACGATCCAAAGTACATGGTTACGTCAAACGGCTCCTATTTGTTGATCGATGGGTGGTACACTTGGGGCAGAAAGATCCACTACACTGCTGACTGGACTCAATCCTTGGTGTGGGCTCTAACCTGCGGCTTCAACTCCATCTTCCCATGGTTCTTCCCTATCTTCTTCTTCGTTGTCCTAGTACACAGAGCCGCTAGAGACAACGCCAAGTGTAAGAAGAAGTACGGTAAGGACTGGGACGAGTACTGCAAACACTGCCCATACATTTTCATTCCATACATTTTATAAAAATGGTTCAATGATTACGATGGTCCCGAAATATTTAATATATTTAATATATATTTATATATGTATATAGTGTAATTTATCACATATAACGAAACAACCTCTTTTGGAGAAAAAAAGGCCCAAGAGCTCATTGAAAAAAAAAAAATGGATTTTGGAACTTGAACAACAAACAAGCAATAAGACTAAAGATTCATTTGGGATTAAGGGATCAGTAGGATCAAGAGCGCAAAAAAAATGGTTGAAAGGAAGTTAGATTACTATGATGTTATTAGGGGGCTTGCGTCGCTGGATCGTTCACACCAGGTGAGTTTTAACAAAGGTGAGCTGCGGGAGCTCGTCAAGAACCGTATTGAGAACATGGAGCCTGCAGTGACGGATCTATACAGAAATAACAAGAACAGAATTAATATACATGGGTACCTTGGTGGTAAAGTGGATATGAAGCAGATAACGGAGATGACATATGACTTAGACCACAATTTGCTTGGCGGGTTCGTCCCAAGACAACAGCTGGAGACCTTATCGAGTGCAGATTTTGCACGCTACTTCCACAAGAAGATCGAGTGTGGTAACTCACTTCGGACATACGACACGTTCTTGTCAGACGTGCATTTTGGTCTGATGGCCAAGCCAAAGAAGATAGAAATGAACGAGACAGCAGAAAAGAAGGACACAGCAGAAAATAAGGAGACGAAACCCATCACAACACCCACATCAGCACATATACGGAAAGTCGTCGTGTGTAAGCGTTGTAATTCCCGTTTCGTAGGACCAAGTCGGATGAAATCCTTGAGAAGACACAACTGTAAGCGTTGAAAAGCAACTCATGAAACAAGTAACACCCACCCACCCACACACACCTCTCAAATATAACTATATGTAACTATATAACCTCTCAATTCTACAATAACCTTGAATTGATTTATGCTTTGTTATTATGTTATATATCACCAAACACGGTGATAGAGGGGCTCACAACAGGGGAGGTCAAAATGAAAAAATAAAGTTGGACAAAGAGCACAAATCAAGAATTTGAATAAGAAAGGAACTTTTTGTAATTGTCGGGTTAAAAAGCCAAGAGATAGCGTCAAATCAACTTAGAACTCGCGAAAGAAAGAGTATTCTTAGCATCTGTAACCAGAATTCTTTTTTTTTCATTTGTTCTTCGAGAAATTGAAAAGCACAAATAAATACGGTTGATAAGAGAGGAGAAAGGATTTAAGGTACTCAGTGAATTGAAGAGAGTAGAAAGTAAACAAACTGGATCTCGATAAAGGGAATTATAATATTAATTGAGATCAAGGCACAGAGAAATACAGTCAGAAGAAATAAGTACTGCCCCTAAATATTTCAAGGGAAGTAAAAAAAAAAAAGAGGAAATAAATGACGGTCTTTCTTGGTGTATACAAGGCTGTGTACTCGTATGAGCCGCAGACTCCGGAGGAATTGAGTATCCAAGAGGATGATATGCTTTATTTGCTGGAGAAATCTGAAGTTGATGACTGGTGGACGGTTAAGAAAAGGGTTATAGGGTCCGAAGTAGAAGAACCTCAGGGTCTGGTGCCTTCCAATTATATTGATGAAGCTCCAGTCATCTCTACAGTGAAGGCTCTATATGATTTTGAACAGGCAGAGAATCCACAAGAGGAATTGGTTTTTAAAGAGAACGAATTATTTGATGTTTTCGATGACAAGGACCCTGACTGGTTATTGGTTAGATCAAAGACATCTAATGAAGTTGGTTTTATTCCTGGTAACTATGTAGAGCCTACAGATGCTGGTGCGGCTGCCGCCTCAGCTCCAGCTCCAGCTCCAGCTGCTGTCCCTGTAGCACCACCTGTGGCTACACCAGCTACAGCTTTTGCACCACCACCACAACACGCTGATAGAAATAGGATGGCCTCTAACAAGGAGCAGGAGAGGGAAGAAGATGATATCCCTCCACCAATGCCTCCTAAACAACCAGATCAACAACAATTCAGTGACGAAGAGGAAGAAGCCCCTCCTCCAAAGCCTACCAGACCTACATCAGACATTCAAGACTCTAGCAGAGACAGAGCTAGGTCTAGAATGGACTATGGTGACTACGAAGAAACAGATGACCGTAGAGATAGAGACAGAAGCAGAAATGAAAGACCCTCTAGGTATGATGATTATGATGATGAGGTCCATACTTGGAGTGTTTCTGAGATCGAAGGTCGTAAGAAGCACAAGGGTAAGCTATCTATAGGAAACAACAAGATTATCTTTGCTCCTAATAAGGGATCTGCACAAGAGTGGACAATTGACAAGTTGATTTCCTATGATAATGAGAAGAAGCATATGTTCTTGGAATTTAAGGACCCATACAAAAGCTTCGAATTACACACTGGTAACAATGACACCTGTAATGAAATCATGGCAATTGTAGGTGAATTCAAGGGAGCTCAACGTGATCCAGGTCTTAGAGAGGTGGAAATGGCCACAAAATCATCCAAAAGAGGTGTTGTATTATACGACTTTGAAGCTGAGTCACCAGATGAGCTGACAATCAGACAAGGTGACGCTGTTTATGTTATTAATGATAAAAAATCTAAAGAATGGTGGATGGTTGAGTTAATTTCTAATGGTAAGAAAGGTCTAGTACCAGCCCAGTTCATTGAATTTTCTAAATCAAAGGAAAGTGGTCTCCTAAATTCTATCAAGAAATTTACAACCAAATCTCCAAAGTCATCTAAGACTCGTGACATGGGTGATGATGATGACTGGAAACATGATGCTCTTCAAGACGGTTCCAAGAGCAAATCGAGAAGTAGAGCGGGCTCAATGGGCGGAAGAAGGAAGAGATCTTCTTCTGCCAGCGCCAGAAAAGAGTATCCTAATCCAAAGAAGTCAAGACTGTGGGTGGATAGAACTGGTACATTTAAGGTTGAAGCTCAATTTATTGGTTGTGCCGATGGTAAGATTCATCTCCATAAGGCTAATGGTGTGAAGATTGCTGTTGCTGCCGAAAAATTATCCGACGAAGATATTATATATGTTGAGAGAGCAACTGGGTTCAGTTTGGATAAATATAAGGGAAAGAAATCAGAGTCTAGAGAGAGTGATAATGACAGAAGAAGAAGAAGGGAGCAAGAGGAAAGAGAATATGAAAGGAAACTAAGAGAAAGAGAAATAGCTGAATTAAAGAAGGCAAGAGAACTTCTTGATCAAGAAAGAAATAGGTTGCAAGAAAAGGATTTACCACCAATCAAGCCACCCAGACCACAGTCTACGACTGGTGTTTCCAAGAGTGCTAAGTCAGACTATGATTGGTTTGAATTTTTCTTAAGTTCCGGTGTTGACATAAACAACTGTCAAAGATATACCATTAACTTCGACAGAGAAAAGATCACCGAGGATATGCAATCAGATATTAACCCACCTATGTTAAGAACATTGGGGGTTCGGGAAGGTGATATTGTTCGTATCATGAAGGTTTTAGACAAGAAATTCAACAGGGAACCACTTCAGACTTCTGCAACTGGTGCTGCTAATATGTTTACAGAACCAGATGGATCTCTAAAGATCAATGCTACTGCACAACCTTCATCTGGAGAATTACCACAACAATTGCTACCTCAAGCCCAGCCAGAACAACAAGTTGCTACTGCACAGGATGATGATGCTTGGACTGCAAAGCCTGCAGCAACTTCAGCAACTAACACTGTTCAAAAGAAGACAGAGTTCACTGGTTCTATGCAAGATCTGATCGATCTGCAGCCATTAGAGCCTAAGAAGGCAGAAGTGACGAAGAAAGAGTCAGTACCTGAGCCACAATTAGGTAGTCTAGAACCTGTTAAAACTGGTCAATCGTCTCAGGCTGCCATTAAACCAATTGTTACGGGCGGAACTACTCTAGTACCATTAGATCCATTCAAAACTGGTGGTAATAATATTTTGCCTATGACAACCGGCTTTGTTATGATGCCAATTGCCACTGGTGGACTAATGCCGATGCAAAGAACGGGTGGTTTAACCATGCCAATGACTACGTTTGGATCACATTCTACTGGTGGCCTAATTCCATCCACTACTTTTGGTGCACAATTAACTGGTGGTGCCTTACCCTTACAAAGAACTGGAGGTCTAATACCACTCCAGAGTACAGGTGGTGCTTTGCCAAGAACAAGTTTCAACTTACCTCCAGCTGGTTCAGTGTTACCTGTTCAAAAGACTGCTACAGGTTTGATGCCTGTTAACACTGGTGGAGCTTTACCACAAACAACATTTGGAGCTCAAATGACTGGTGGTGCCATGCCTCAAACCAGCTTCGGTGCTCAGATGACCGGTGGTGCCATGCCTCAGACCAGCTTCGGTGCTCAGATGACCGGTGGTGCCATGCCTCAGACTAGCTTTGGTGCCCAGATGACTGGCGGCGCTATGCCTCAAACCAGCTTCGGTGCTCAGATGACCGGTGGTGCTATGCCTCAGACCAGCTTCGCAGCACAACCTATGTCTGGCTCAATGCCTCTAAATACATTTGGAATGCAGACTACTGGTGGTGCTATACCTAATATGGGTACACAAATCACTGGTGGTTTCCAACCTCAATCACAATTCGGCATGCAATTACAACGTACTGGAGGCATGCCAATGAACCAAGTCACAGGCGGTGCTATGCAGCAGCCAATGAACCAATTCACAGGAGGTGCTATGCAACAACCTGTCGTACCAGCCATGGGTACTTTTAACAACGGTGTGCAAAACATCACTCAAGGTATGCAAAATACTTTCATTACACAACCACAACAACAGCCACCGTTACAAAACCAACCTACTGGATTTGGGTTCGGTAACGGTCCACAACAGAGTCAACAGCAAAGACAAGCCAATCTGTTTAATGCATCTGCGTCTAACCCATTCGGATTCTGATTTACCGGTATATATCTATATAATAAATTCTAATTAACTGTATAATAAATCACTTATAGTATTACATGTTTATTTATACTGTTTTATTTATGACACAATGCTAGCTCCTAATTTTCCGATTTCTAGTTCTTTGGTAGCAGGACTAGATTGTTCTCCTGACCAACATCCAAAATTTGGCAACCACGTAAATCTTTGGTTATTACTTAAAGCAACCCAAATAGTTTGTTCTTTCGGATGTACACCAATATTCTTGATATTCTTTGTTATCCTAACTCTATTTCCCTGAACTGGTTCACTATTAATAACAGGAAGGATAGGAATATTTTTTAAAATGCATTTTAATGTTACAATATTCCACATAAAAAACAAGCCTCTTTCTGTCAAGACAATTAGGTAATCTCCGTCAGCAATTTGTTTTACAGTTTTATGACCCAAACTTATTCTAGGAATTTTCTGTAGTCCATTATACGTAACTAGGTACAAATATCCTTCTGCAGTAGCTAAGCTCCAATACTTGTGGATTGGTGAGCCCACTCCGGATATGACGACATTTGGTATAAATAATTCCATGGTGCGCTTACCTTTATAATAACCTAAAATTCTCGTCGGATTATCATACAATGCATCAGTGTCAAATTGAATAGCTCTTTCAACACCATTTCTTATTTCCAACGTAAAAAAATCGTCAATAGATCCACATTCGAGAAGTACAGCATCGGTATCGGGAATAACACCAGTGTATTCGAGATACCTTAGATATGGCTCATCAGATATAACTTTGTCTACTGTCAACCTATTATTCAGAGTCATTCTAAATTCCTCCTTAAATTCGTCTTCATTATCAAAGGTAACTTCACCTTCACCATTTGCACCAAAGTCAGATTCATCTCCCTTAGCTTCATTGGTTCGTAGAAACCTATCAACTCCTCTTTCTTTCACACCCATAACCAAAGTATGGATACCAAGTCTTGGAATTGGAATTGATGACGTGCTTAACCTACCAGCAAATTCAACTTTTGGGACTGATTTAATGATCGCGCTCTTAGACACTTTACCCTTAGTAGATGCGTCTTTAGATTGAAGCAGAGTATTTTGAGTCCCCGAGTTGGTTGAGACCAAGGTTGGCATAACTCTCTTCTTACCATCTTTAACAACCGCCTTATTTAATTTCAAATCTTTCTTTCTCTTTGGAATTAATATATTGACTTTCTCGTTGGGCCTCGTCTCCGTTACCTTTTCCTTTCCTTCAATTCTGCCTGCAGACTGTATATTAGCAATATTATTATTAGCACCATTGGAAATTTGATCCATGCGTTTCTCCAAGTTTAAGTCTTTTGGGATCGTAAACTCCTTTTGATTTTTGGCAAATTTATCTTCAAGTATCAACTGATTAACACTCTCAGGCAAATCAAAGGAGTCCTTATCTACACCGTATCTATGTAGTTGTGTAATATTTCCTTCTAGTGGAATGGCATTTCCTAATTCATTATTCTCAAAAAGGAAAACCGATATAGAGGAGTCTAAAGACGTAGCAAACAGTATATTACCATTAGGATTCCATGCCATATCTGTTATAGATTTTTGAGCAATATCGTAGGCAATAAAAATTGGCTTAGGACTACTTGTGGTCCATAGTGCTAGTGTTTTATCCTGACCAGCTGTTGCAACTATAGTGTCTAACTTCTTGTTGTCCTTAGAGCTGCTCTTAGAAGAGCCAGCAGGTGCCGTGTTCTCCTTATCTGTTTCTGTAGACTCAAACAATCTGGGGTTGAATCTGGCCACTTCAGTGGGTGCTTCATGACCGATTAAACTGATATTCACATCCCAAGTACCTCTATTTACAATAGCCACTGAACTCACAGGCCCATTAGTAGCATTGGGCACGGCAATATGTTGACCATCGGGAGACCAGGACAGTCTTCTGAAATAAGTTGTCAAGGGAGACCCTATAAATGGCTCTATTATAACCTGTTCAATGGTGAAAGAAACCTCACCTGTCTTATGATACCTAAATATTCTCATCGTTCTGTCATCTGATGCCGTAGCAAAGTACTTGTTGGCTGGGTCAAATATCACACCCTTCACTAACGACTGGTGCACATCAAACCGTTTCAACTTCTCAAAGTTGAGCCCGTTCCACACTATCACAGATCTATCGAGACCCACAGTGACCAGGATACTGGAATCTGGTGCCCAGCATATATCCTGGATATCGTTGTCATGCGCAACCAAACGCTTCCGCACAGTCCAGTGCTCCTTCTCATATTCCGACCCAAAGATGGGCCCGTGGGCGTGCTCATCGTCCATACTCCATATCAGCAGAATCCTGTCGTCTGATCCACTGGCCAGATACTTCCCATCTGGTGAAAACTTCAAACACGTGACAGAACCAGTATGCCTACTCATACTGGCCAGCGGTCTCTTCAAATCCTCATCAATCTCAGCCAGCGGGTCGTCGCTAACCAGCTGTGATACCTGCACAATTGACTCGACAGACCATATCCGAATCTTACCGTCTAGCCCACCAGTAGCAACACGTTTCCCATCGGGA
The DNA here is from genome assembly GCA_017309295.1 of Nakaseomyces nivariensis. NCBI lineage: Eukaryota > Fungi > Ascomycota > Saccharomycetes > Saccharomycetales > Saccharomycetaceae > Nakaseomyces > Nakaseomyces nivariensis. The sequence goes on along the minus strand of JAEVGP010000010.1, from coordinate 297,354 downwards.
CTAACGTCCACGGTGTATATTTCATAGTTTCTGGACTCTTCCTGGTGGGAAAACCAGGGAAATTTCACCACTCTCATTCTAGAAGTTAGCAATTGACTGTTTCAAAATCTTTTTGAGCCTGTATCTTGTACCGTTCTACTTCGAAACCTCTTAAACTTCGTCCACAATATTTTGTTTATTATCAAGAAGTCGCAAAATGTCAAAAAAAAAATGATTATACTGAAAAAAAAAAAAAATTGAAGAAATATTCGCGATGAGCTCACGATGAAATGTAGCAAACCGTTAACACTAACGCATTGAACTATCCATTGATTTATCTATTCTGACAAGGCAAGTGTGTGGCTCATTTAGTCGCGAGTTACATCTCAAACTTAAGCCCCCCATAGCGAAATTGAGCGAGTTCCTGGTTCTTTGGATGATATTAGCCCCACAGCTGGGTTCACTTGTGCAAATATTTGTATAAATTCGTAAATGTAATGGTAATCTACGTAGATTTGAAATAGTGGTCTAGAAATAACGTAACAAGAAATTTAGAGGTGCTAATGGAAATCGATGATTCTACTGCATCTGGGATGTCATTGGTACCAATCTGTAGCTTGGATTTCGGAGAAACTTAGCCATATTTAGATTAATGCACGGGGCTTTTCTTTGCCTTCTTTTCTTCATTTTAATGATCTATTTAAATGTTGTCTCGAAATTAAACTTCAAATAGCAAGCCAAAGTGAAAAAATAAAAAAAATTTAGGAAACCGAGTGCTTTAAAAAGGGAAAGGCTGATTAAAGAAGCCCTCAAAGCCATAAGTAACACGATTTAATCTATAACCACAACCAGTACAAGATGGGTGGCAGTTCTGAAGAAGAGGAAGACGATTTTGGTGATTTTGAGGAGGTTAAGGATGAGAAGACGGTGGTTCAAGAGTGCATCGAGGAGCTAATTCCGTCGCTGGAGTTGAAGCCAGAGCGGGAAGATTGTGAATTAGAGGATTTGTTTGTGGAGGAGAGGTCACGGATCATCTATGAGCAATTGGTGGAGTTGAGGACTGTTTTGCATCCGTTTACCTGGAGGAAATCACATATGCGGGCCCATTTACTCCACGTTTTGAGGCTAGACGAACATAATGCAACCGAGGTTAACGCTGATGAAGAATTGATAGATGATTCTTTGTATTTACGGATAAGTTCTTTGCTTCCGAGGTTGACAGCAGAGCAGGCAAGCGCTTCGTCGTTAATACTGCGAGACCAGTTCAAGTACTCGTATGCACCACCGCTGACACACCACTCAATACAGTTAGAAGAAGTTGAGTATCAGGAGAAGCAAATTCCACAGTTACTGACGGTACGGCCAGAAACATTAGACAAGAAAGAATTAGAGGAGTATCATGATCATGTATGTAATGCCATTGATGCATTAATTGCGACACTGAAACAACTGGAGCTGCGCCAGTCTAATCTAACTACAGACAAAACTACATTTGAGAATGTAGTTACGAATTTAACGGGTCATACACAAAGATTACAAAGGGATGAAATAGCATTGTACAATAAGCAGAGGAATAGAAGGAAAAGGTTTTCATGGATTGGAAGATAGATACCACCCCCACCAACAAAAAAAAATTAAACAAATATATATGTATATATATATTATTTTATATTTATCTATGTATTAATTTAAATATAATTACAAAATATAAGGGCATAATGCGATGATATTTACGTTTGTCTTTATTATTTTTTAGTTTATGGACAAAAAAAAAAGGTTTGAGATGCTAGAATAGCACAAAATGATTACCTTTTTAGATTAATGAAATAAAAAGGAATGTAAAATAAAAAATAAGGTATGCTGAGTTTCATTATTCCTTGTGCTTCCTTTTATTGAAAAGTGTTTCTGTGATCTTCTGAGAAAGCTCACTCTTTGGTTTTAGTTCGAGCTCTTCTTCCTCTTCTTCCGATGCTGTGTTGTTAGAAGTAGAAGGCATTAACGAATATGTAGAAGATGTGTCAGATTTACTGCCTCCAAATGCTGTTGAGAAAATAGGAATATTTGATAAGGAATTGTCACTGTTGACAAGGGAAATAGCATCGGAATCCTGTGTTTCCTCGTAATCGTCTTTTGGATTATTTGCTTCCAGTTCACGTTGCTTCTCCTTTTGTTTCTTGACAATCCTTCTCCTCCTCAATTCAGATGTCTTTCTCTCTTCCATTTCTTCATCAACTCTATATTCTTCTGATAAAGCCTTGTAATCGAAATCTGGGAATAATTCAGTACCGAAGTTATTAACCACTTCAATAATTCTCTTAGATAATTGACTTCTTTCAACTTGTAGTCTTTTTAGACCTTGTGGAGTTGTAATAGATAGATAAAGTGGTTTCAAAGATTTGAAAATGTCCATACCAATATCACCAACAACTAAAGCAGAATAAGTAACCACTACACAAGCCACGTAAGAGACCGCAAATATAGTAAACTTGCTGAAATCCTTTGCTCTAAAATAATAAGTGACCAGGCTACTCCAGAAAATGTAAAGAATTGGTGCTACACCCATGCCCATTAGAATTTTCCATGTTGCAACAACATCGTTAGCTTTAATCTTGACAGTGGAACCAGCCAATGCAGTACGGGCCTTCTCCTGGGAAATCTTCTTAGCAATCAGGAATACTGGTGAAAACATGATAATACCTGGAAGGGCTAATGTAATCATTACCAATAATCTTAGAGACCTTAGAATTAATAGTGTTAGGTTCCTCGTCACATTAATATTGGCGCGATCAACTAAATGGTCTGGCAAACTAAATTGCTTCAAGTGAGCGTTGTATTCCATGATATCTGCTTTTAGCTGAATAATTTCAGGGTCATCCTTGTATGTCTCATAACCTTTTACTAATCGTCTATTCATCTCAACAATCAGAGGTAACGGTAATTTTTGATCAAATTGGTTAGAGTACAGTCTTCTCATAGCTTGCACCACCATTAGTGTTTCATAGTCTTGACTAGTAACGGTGACAGATTGTAGTCCATCAGATATAGTGTCCAAAAGTTCCTTCACAGCTTCTCTATTCTTTTCAGGATTTTTATATTTGGCAATCAATTCTGGAGTGACCTCAATTGGGTCACCAAACTCAACAACTGCTCTTGACCTAAATTTGTGAGGATGGAAGTAATTCATACCACATGGAACTATCTTGACATTAACACCTTCATGTTCAGCCATACAACCAAGGGCCATAATAGCAACACCGGCCTTCAATGGCAGTAGATCAGTACGGTCATGCGACCCACCTTCCGGAAAAATACCGATGCATTCACCATGAGCCAAATGCTCAAAGACACGATGGTAGACCACAGATTGATCCACCTTGGCAGCGTATTTGAAAGAAGTCCCTTTAGTCAATAGATGTTTAATCTCTGGCTTGTTCATCTTAAACTCTCTTCTCAGAGTCAGCTCGGTGTCACTTTCAATCGACAAAATTTCAACATAACCCAATGACTTTGGCAAACCAATCAGACCCTTGACCTTAAAATCCTTGGTAAAACTAGTTCCATGACCAATTATCTTCCTACTGTTGCTGGGATCTACCGTGATCTTGCCCTTTGCGGGTGCCAAATTATCCTGTGCTCTAACAACACCAATTGCCATTACACTACGAGCCAGAAACCCAATTGCTGGATGCTGTAAGGACTTCTCAGCAATCAAAAACGATATACGTCTATTCGACAGCGACTTAACTAAAGACATAAGCACTACGGGATCAACAAATTGATTGGCATGTGGGGCAGCAACAAAGATAACTGGACCACTAGTTGGCACTTTGAAACTACCACGAGACCTAATCTCACGGAAAAAACAACCCAAAACCTTGGACAAAAGGAAAAGTATCACATCATAGAAAATTTTCTTAAATAGAGAGGGCTTCTCATATGGATATTCAGCTTTCTTGGCATTCTCTCGAAGTACTTCTTCCTTACGCTTTTCAGAAAGAATTGGCTTCTCCATCTCTTCCTGTCCACTCATGCCGGCTTCTCTGAAACAGCTCTAGATGATTTGAACAACTGGTTACGGCTAAACTCCCCTTCAAAATTAAGAATATTCTGTGCCTCTTTGATCACTTCCAATTTGTGTTTAGAAGGGGAAAGGTAATAACCATCCCGTCAGCATCGAAAAAAGCCAAAAAAAAAAAAAAAAAAAGAAAATTTTGTTATGCGGGAGGCATTTCCGAAATAGGAAAAACCTCGAATCACGTGCAACTAACAATTAGCACAACATACTTCAAGATAGTCATGATGGTCATCTACCTACCTACCTTGGGAATAAGCTAAAAAGATATCCAATGAGAGATTTAGTATAGTTTTGTCTCCTTCCCGTAATGTTTCCCACATCTTTTCGGCAGTGTATTCATGAATTTCGATGGGCTCTCAATGGCGCAGGCTTCAAATTGGATCTGTTTGACCAGCAATGCGTTGTGTTTACATGGGACCACGATGTATTTACCTTCGTCATCCAGTCTGAATGTGCCAGCATCCCAATCGTTAGCAGTTGGCAGATCTATGACTTCGAAATCATGTAGCAGGACACGTTTCAAGGATATAGGGTTCTTCTCCTTTAATTGGCACTTCTTGAATGCATGTAGTGGACCCAATGTTTGTAATTTGTTCAGCAGTTGCTCAGCAGTGTCCTCTCCCCAGTTGATCCTTTTATCGTCTGTGGTAATACGTTTTGCATAGCTTGATTCGTAGTCATTGTTAATAATTGCGTCCTTAGAGGCATACACACCACTCTCAATTACGGCCTGAAGTAAATGACCGCCTACCAGGCCCAATTGGTCCATTAATTGTTTTAACTTGGGAGGCCTAGAGTCCTCATAACCAGGTCCTGATGGGACCAGCGGTTCTACAGGCTTCCTATGGAGTAAATCAAACACTGGTAAAGGCGAGGTTTGTGCAATAATATTGCCGTGATCAAACTTTGTTGGATGTAGCGTTTGTATTGTAACACCTGTGTATTCGTCATTGTTCAAAAGTGTGTGTTGTAAGGGTGCACTGCCTTTATAACGTGGTAATAAGGATGGATGTACATTTAGGGAATAAGGAACTGAGCTCAATAGTTCACTGGGGATTAGTTTCCCAAACGACACGGCAATCAGCATGTTGATATTGTCTCGTTCACAAACTTCACCAAGTTGCAGCATGTCCTGCTTGGTATCAACATGCAAAGGCTCACGCAGTTGCAACTGGTCACAAAATTTAACTATGGGAGGTGTCTTCAACACCGATTTCTTCCGCCCGCACCATTTGGGTGGCCTGCTAACCACTTGTAGACTGTTCACGACATCTTTCCTCTTGTTCAGCTTAACCAGCGAGTTCAGCGACAGTATACTAAACTCATCACTGCCGAAGAAGAGGATATTCAACGGTTTAGTGGAATATCTCCGGATACCTAGCATAATAATGTTTTGTTATTGTCTATTTAAGATCCTTTACTCAGCAAATAATTTCACATGTGACCTTTTTTTTTTTGAGATTGCAATTTCACATGGCTCACCCTCCCCTCGTGGGTAGTCAAACATAAAGAAACCCAAGTCCTATGAAAATTGTGAGGTAATTGTATTCATTAGACTGATATGTTACTATAAGTGATTCCAGTACACAACTGCGTCAATATTCGGCTCGGTTGTTGTAATATTACACAAAAATTACGATCTAGGAATCATAGCAAGATGCAGAAAGTTTCTAGTCCATACAAATTTGAGCTAAAAGGTTGATTCATGGCAACAGTTTCTTGTCACAACCATCCCATGGTCAAGATATTCAAGAGTAGTAACTTCTTTTGTTCGAGCTTGCATCAATTTCGCTTCGTCAGATCCAGCTTTTTTCTTTCAAAATTTTTTTTCAGCTTGAAAAAAAAAAAAAAAAAAATAAAGCTGCTAAATTATTGCGATGAGCTCATCAATGAAATACATGTACTAAAACGTTTAGCAAACCAGTAAGAACATTTACAACACGGTTGACACAGAAACTAATTAGCATTTGATCCTAGAAAAATAATGGATTCGAGAAAGGTTCCAGGAAGCCGACCGATAGGTGCACAACTGGGAATAGGTATACAGAGTCCCAGTCTCTATGTTCCCAAGGATGAAAACTATAATTATGATTACGAGTCTGATGAAGATGATGTACAGAGGAAGAAGCGGTGGCTGTCTAGTGTGGATGATGGTGTTCCCAGGGAAATATTGGATTTTAAGGTTGTATGGCATGAAGTTGTGGATTTGTCTGAGGAAGCAAGGGTTATTACTGAAATATACGTAGACCCCGAAGATATAGATGATGAGGAGGTTATTTCAGAAACCGAGAGTGAATCTAATGAGGACGAAGAACTGAAAATGCATTTAGGGTGGGATAGGATAGATGCAACGGTGCCTAAGCGGGTGGAAGTATATCCAAAGATAGATGTCAAAGCAGGCTTTGATCCAGCATATGCAGCAAATACCAGGGAAAGTTCTCTAGGTGCTGAATACGTTCCAGTTGGTATAATGGATAAGCTGATAAACGAAGTACATACCAAAGATGTTGTTGGTGATAAAGACGAAACATTGTTCACCTCGTTTGATCCTAATGTTGACGCACCTCTTACTACAGGCAGGGTTTTGACCAGGGCCGATATAAGAAATAACTTGGATGAAAGGATCCTGGTATCTTATAGAGATCCAAAAATCCCGTCTTCTCTAATCATCACCAGTCTTGATAAAGCTGAGATAAATGTCAAGGACATTAACCACCAAAATCAAAAAATTGATATATACAAACCATCTCAACGGAAGTATCGTGCCCAAAGGCTCAACCTTAAATCAAATATCAAATCCATAAAGTTTGCGAAATTATCTGAAGCTATTGGAAGTTTTTCTGACATAATTGGTGTTCTAACAGATAATGCTTTCCATGTTATCAAAATAAATAGTTTTGATTTAAAAGAAGGTGAAATCATTTACACTCACTTTGATCCATTGACCTTCCATACAGTAGGCGATTTTTCCATAGCAGATTTTGATTTTAATCCATGGGATTCTAATGAAGTTGCAATTATAGACATTAAGGGAAATTGGTCAATAGTGAAGGTACCAAAGGTTATGAAAAACCCAACTAACATGAGTTCCTTGAAGTTAACAGTTAAAAAGTACCATAGTGGTACCATTTTTGACATCGAGGAGTTATCTAACTGGAAACGTATCAGATGGTCCAATCACTTTACTAGATTATTAGTAATGAACGAATCCCGTCTTATTGAACTAGACTTCAAACAAAATTGGCAACAAGAAATTATTCAGGCCAAAACATGGTCAAAAATAAGAGATATAGCAGATCTTAATGATAAATTTAAGCTGATTTTAACTTCTAGAGAGTTGATTGTAACTACTACGAATTCTCTGTCGGCAGAGAAATCCGGAACAAGTATAAGAAGAGAGGTGTCTTGGCTTCACAATTTAAGCCAAGATGATGTAACGCTACGATGCAGAGTCCAAAGATACTCAGTTAACAAAAAGACACTTTTTTTTGTTTATATATATTCTAAAAGGCATACAGTAATCTATTTACACGGGTTCTCAATTAATGACGAAGATAATATACAGTCATTTGGTGTTTCCAGATTACTGAAACTTCCAAATATTTCACGAATTGATTCTCTGGATATGGAAACGGTCGAATCTAGCGATTATTATCATGACAATTCAGATATCAATAATATTGTGACAACTTTATTAGTTTATGACTCCGAAAAGGACAAAGTCTTCAATTTCTGTCTCACAAATTCTTTTGATTATCCGAGTAATGAGACAAATCTTAAGATTAAACAGGCAGAGCTTCGCTCTTTGGTTAAATTACCAACACTGGAAATGCAAAATCTATTGGATAAAATAAACGAGAAATATCTTGACATTCTTGACAAATACCGGAACACAAATGATCCCGAGCATGAGAAACTTCAGGAGTATGGTTATTTGCTTTCTAATAAACTCAATGAGGTAATTGAGAACTCAGATCTAGAAAATTCAGCAGGAGGACACAACATGACGAGTATTGTTGCTGGCGCGCCCATGTCTGAGGAATACAATGAGCTAGAATCCTTCTTAGAGCAATTCTTTGAACATTATCAAGAGCTGGGTATTAAATTTTCGGATTTAAGTGTTCTCATGGGTCAGATTCTCCACGAGGACATTCCATCAATTGATGTATTTTTCAGCAAACTTCTACAATGCTGGTCTATTGTAGAATCAAATAAGCTGAACAGTAGCATTGAATATATTACTAAAGATGTGGTTAATAATATAATATGGAAGTATCTAAGGTATTACAAAAAAGAAAATATCAAGGAGCTGGTGACAACAAATTACCAGAAGCTGACCAGTGAATACCAATCCATTGTTGATCAATGGGAAGTAACGGATGATGAACTCATGGACGGGCTTGGAGACAGTCATACAGATCTACAAAGCGTATCTTCGCTACCAAAACAATTCTCCCAATATCAAGAGAGCCAATCCCAGAAACCTCTTATCAAATCATCTGATAGGAAACCTGGTAGCACCAGAACACACAAGAGATCCAGCCAAACTACACAGCGCTCATCTCAATCAACTGTACTACCTACAAGCATGAGTCCCGCATTCAGCTTAATGAACTCCCAACCACCAAACTTGGCTGGCCTCTCGCAATCGCAAGCGCAGTCACAGTCTCAAAAGACTAAGCGTAAGAAACGTAGAGTAGGTGGGTTTGGATAATACGATAATTTTTATCGATCTAACTGTATTTATTATCAAGCATATCTTTATTTCTTACATCTTTAATAAGCATTACTCCATAACAACAGCTTGTTTGTATTTTTAATTTAAAGCATGTTTATTTATTTATTTAAGCACTTGTTTTTCCCTTCTAGGAAAAACTCCATCGTTGTAAACAAATAAAAGCAATATACATAAGAAAATAGATACCAGCAGCTTACAACGTAAATCACAATGCTGAAATCTAAATTGAATTGCTTAATCAAAAATATATATTTTAAACTATCAACCTATTAACCAGTAATTTTATTATATCGCTTTTAACGAGAACCAGCCAACTTTTTTTTGTTTAGAAAAGCCCGCAGTACCAAGCCAAAGGAAAAAAACTTTTGCGCTGGTTCGGCCAAAATGCTGGTTAACCGCGACGAGCTCAAAGGCTTGTTCGATGATAATTTAATTTATTTATTTATTAAAACATGCAAATATAAACAAATAAACAAATAAAAGCATAAATAAATAAACAATACATCTCTCCAATAAAAAATGTAAACATACAATTAAAGACCAAAACAAAACAGAGATACTTGAGATGAAAACATCGAGAGAGTGCCTATGTATATAGTTAAACTTTGTTGCTTGTAGCAGGATCAATAAGCTTATGATAATAATTTAAGAAAATAGCAAAAATAAAAAACTGTATAAAAGGAGGATGAAATTGATTACTTTTACGAGATTAGAGAATTCTTTTTTGTATTTACAAATATTATAAAAAAACAATAAGAAAAACATAATAATCTTCTAATATATTAGAACCAATAATACTAATACTAATACACAACTAATATAACGATGCTTACTCTGATACAAAGTTTACTATTTGCACTTTTCCTTGTGCAAGTTAACGGTCTTCCTCTTTTCCACAAGAGAGAAATAGTTACTAGAATGCACACTGCTAGTACTACTAACACAGTTACTGATTTCTATTCTACTACTACTCAAGTTGTCTTAGCTCCAACTGTTCAATTCATTGTCAGTGGTGATACTACCCTAGTAACTACTCTAATCCCAGAAGGCGGTGAGCCAAATGTTCAACCAACTACTACCATTACATCTGTTGTTCAAGTTAAGAGAGTGTTACCTACCACTGCTCCATCTGATAATTCTAACAGCCCAGATGCCGCTGCTACAACTTCAACAAATGCTGACCCAACTACTACCACTAGTTCGTCAACTACTACCTCTCCAACTACTACATCCCCAACCACTACATCTTCAACTATTACTTTGGCTCCAACTACTTCCACTCCAACTACTACTACATCTACAAGCTCTTCTTCCTCCATTATCTTTGCTAGTAATGTTGTTGGAATTGAGAACCTTGAAGCAAACCAACAAGAACAAAAGCAAAATGAACAACAACATGTTCACACCGCCGGTCAAGTCTCTACTCCAGTTATTGATATCGCCACAACTTCTACCTCTTCTGAAGTTCAATCTACCCCAACTCAAGGCTCTGGTAACAATAACAACGGTGATACAATTACCTTAATTCCAAATGCCATGGCCTACTCTCCTTACAACAACGATGGTTCTTGTAAGACTGCCGACCAAGTCCTACCTGACTTGCAACTTCTAAAATCTAAGGGTATTAACCAAATCCGTATGTACGGTACTGACTGTAACTCTCTACAAACTGTTCTTCCACAAGCCAAATCGCTTGGTATCTCAGTCAACCAAGGTCTATGGATCACAAGTGCTGGTGTTGATTCCATCGATATTCCACTACAGCAACTAATCAGTTACGGTCAAACAAATGGCTGGGATGTCTTTGCCTACATCACTATCGGTAATGAAGCTGTCATTTCCCAATACTGCTCTGTCTCCGATTTGATCTCCAAAATTGGATCCGTCAAGTCCCAACTACAAGCAGCTGGCTACACAGGCCAATTGACCACCAGTGAACCACCAGTAACATTCGAAAACAACCCTGAACTGTGTACAGCCTCTGCTATCGACTTTGTCGGTATCAATCCACACGCTTACTTCGATGTCAACTCCAACGCTGAAAGCGCTGGTTCATTCGTTAAGGGTCAAATCGAACTGATTCAAAAGGTCTGTGGTACAAATAACGTTGTCGTCACCGAAACTGGTTACCCATCTGCTGGTATCCAAAACGGTGGTAATATCCCAACCAAGGAAAACCAATTGATTGCCATTCAAAAGATTCTAGAAGCCACGAACCAACAGGTTACAATTTTGGCATGTTTCGATGACTACTGGAAGGCTCCAGGTCCATACGGTGTTGAACAACACTTTGGTGTCTTGGACAACTTACCATAGAAACATGAACAAAAAATCATATAGAACCCTTAATTCCCTATATTCACCCATCCTGTAACAATATTCCGCATTAATCATGATAAACATCCAGCATAAAAAAAGAAAGTGCATCAAATAGAATAATGAAAATTCTAAAAAGTTAAATCAAAGAGAGTATGTTCTCTTATTGTACTTATATTACTAAAAAGAAAAAATAAAAAACAAAAAAAAATAAATCAACTAGTTCCATATATCCATAATTATTGTATTTGTAATTTTTAATTAATATTACCTTTTATTACTATTATACAGTTTTCTTCTATTGTTGTCAGATCTCTACTATTTGATAACCTTAACGTTCCTTCAGAGCCTTATTCCTCTTCTCACGTCTTCTCATCCTCTCGACCTTCTTAGCATGCATTTTAGCAGCTAGTCTCTCATAACGTTCCTTCTCCTCCTTCTTCTCACGTCTAATCTTCAAGTTCTCAGCACGCTGCTTCTTCAACTCATCCTTCTCATCCTTTAGAGCCTTTAAACGCTCCTTGTACTGCTGTTCCTCTAGTCTCTTCTGCTTCTTCAACTCCCAAGAGGTCAACTTCTTGTTCTTAACAACTCGGCTACCAACACGGAAGGGCTCCTTCTCTTGCTTCCAAACACGCCCACTTACTGATGCACCTTTAACTTCTTCTACCATCCTTGTTCTACTATTCAAGAGTGATTGAAATTGCTCTATTGTTTCTAAATATTACATTTAGACTACTAAAATTTGCTTCAATAAAATTTTTTTTTTTCAGAGCTCATCGCATCTCATCGGGCACAGTGCACTTGTGAAAAATTTCAAAAAAAAACAAAAAATATTGAAAATTTTTTGGTTCACCTTTGAAAAAACACAAATCAAGCAATTTTGGAACTAATAAACGACTCATAAATAACCAATTCCAAACAAGAAACCAGGATTTCGATCTCTACAATGCGAGCTCGGGTTACGGTACGGGTGCCCTGGGGTTGTCGGTCAGTGTATATGCCCCAGAGGCGAATTAAGGTGAATATTAAGAAGAAAAATGCAGAGAGGAAAAAAGATGTACTTGATTTTGATATCAGAGGGATTGAGGATCCGAAAATCCTGGAGATGAAAGTTAAGCAATTGCACGAGTTCACTAGGAATCTGAAGGCTGATATACGGAAGAAAGATGCTGAAATAAAGGGAGCCCCGCAACATGATGACTCTGTTGTGGAAGAAGTGTTTGCAGGGTTATCTGGTCCAGAAGAAAGAAACCAAAGAATGAATACAAATGCACATATTACTGATGGTCTTACTGGCAAATTGATGGAGCATACAATTGAGCAGATTATTGATAATGTTTTACCTAAATCAATACAGTGCAGAATTGACGATAAAAATACTATATTAAGGGCATTGGTCAAGACTTCGGCCGACTCAGATATAAACAGTAACATTATTATTAATAAAGTATGGAACACGGAGAAGAAACTTCGAGAAATTCCAAGTAAAGACCTTCATATTTTTCTGAAAAATATCAGCAGAAACTTAACGCTCTCTAACATTGAAAAATTGGATAAGATGTTGATGGAGTCTGTTGATAATGATGTGACGAAGATCTCTTATGATATGTATTTAAGTCTATTCTCAAGTTTAGCCAAATTATGCCCAGCACAAGTAGAAAATTTCAAGGACGATCCCGTGGTTCAAAAACTTGTAGCTTTACTGGAAAGATATGACAGTAATCTGAAATCACCTCACTCAAATAAATGGTCAGAGAAAAAATCTAATATAATCCTCTCATTTTGTATCAATTACACTATTAAACTGAACAACTTCGAAGCCACAGATTTCTTTGTTTCCAAATTCAAGAATGATTATGACTTATTGCCAGATAAACAAAACCTTACCAGTATTATTCATTTCTACTCAAATCTGGGTTTAAAGGAAAAAGCTTGGGATACCTTTGATACCATGAAATTTCTATCTGAATCCCATGCACCAGATACACGTACTTATAATAGTGTACTTTTATTATGCAAACAAGACCAAAACTTCAGAAAAGCTATCGACCTGTATCACGAGATGGTAGATAAAAAAGTGCCATTAGACCGCAAAACATATACAATATTGATTCATACGCTGGCCGTTTCAAGTAGAGATTCAATAACTAGTGAGGGAAAATCGGAGTCGTTACGTTTGCTGGGCTGGAAACTAGTTCATGATCTTGTCACATCGTTGAATAAGGATTTTACAAATAATATTGAACTTTTAATTTCCATGCTCTCACTAGCTGCTTATGACGGAGATGTCGGTATGGCACGTGCATTGTACTCACACATCTACAAAGCAAAAGCCGATAGGTTGTATTCAAAAATGACACCAGAAGAAAGGGATAACACCCATCCGAGAGTAGTTCTTCAGCAGGTTCTCGATCCAAAAGTACTGAACTATCTATTCTTAGCTTATTCTAGAGTTGATAGATCACGACTCCCTTTAATATTGGCCACCGAAAAAGGTTCCACATTGAGAAGAAATGTTATTAATGCTACTGATTTTGGATCACATGCTGTTGAATCGTCACAACTAGAAATTGTCAACAACACTAAACTACCATTTTTACCATTTTCGGAACTTACTCAAGACTGGCAAATAATTGCTGAATCAAGGGCACTGTGGGCTTTTAACTTAGAATATGGTGGTCTCACTGATTTGAATATGAACTCCAATCTAGCTCAAAGTATTGAAAAATATAAGAATGAATCCGAAGATAAGAACCTATTTAAGCTAAAAATCATGAACGACTTAGTTAAATGGAAGACAGAGAATTTCAATAACCAAATTTTGAATAGTAGAACCATGCAAACATTCTTAACTATCCCATTGAAACTACAGGATAAGGCCGAATTCTTTTCTAGACTAAACTCTTTTGCTTTTCAACAACAAGACTTGGATCAAATGGTAAATAAATTTTTTGAATTAGAAACTAACGATGAAGAGTACAAAGATTGTATCAAGTATTTCGAGAGTTTAAAGAGAAAGATTATCATGACAAATAGTCACTACGATCTAATTATGAAAGCTGCAACCGTTTTTAAAGATTCTGATATAGCAAACCAAGTTTGGAAGGATAGAGGTTTATACCGTAAGACATTGAACTTTAGTAAATTACCGGCAAAGGCTAGAATTGAAAGCGATGCAAAGTTTGCTCAATTAATGGTGGAATTCTTTACTTCACAAAAACAATACTCTGAAGCATTGGCTGTGGTGCTATCATCTCAAAATTACATCAGATGGGAATATAATATGATTAAACAGTTACACGAAGGTTTAATTGAATCTGAGGACATAATCAACATTGAAAAGTTACTTGATGTTGTAAATAAGAAGAAGGGAGCTAAGAAGGCTATCGACATTATTAATGAACAAATTAACGAGTTACAATTATCTTGATAGAATAAATGTTAAAGCACAAAAAATGTTTTAGTTATCAAAACTAACAATGAAATGTATATAAAAGAAACCATTGCATAACAAATATTTACTACACCTTGTACATAGAGTAATCAATCTGCATCTTTTTTTGTTTATAGTACTTTTTTTTATTTTGTTAAGAATATGAGATGAGCAAGAGTTGTACAAAACTTTTAGCAATAACGCAAATATTGGAAAAATAGGACAGACAAAAATAATGGGTTTTAAATAACATCGAAGAATAGGGAAAAAAAGAATATATACATATCAGAAAAATAAAAAAATAATAATAAGGAAGGTTTGCTGTTTTTTAAATTTCCAAAGTGCCAGCTTGAACAGCTTCTAATTCATCTTGCAAAGCTTCAACTTGAGATTTCAACCTGTTCACTTCATTTTGCATACTTTTACCGTAGTAATCAATATAATAAGTAGCACCGTTATAGGCAGCGCATAAAAATATAGTCAACAAAAAGAACTGAGACCATATTTCATCGTATTTTATCCAGATATTACACAGTAACATGGTTGACAATTGGTACAGGTACTGTAAGAGGGTGTAAATAATCATAGGCCATGGTGCAGGCAACTTCACTGCCCAGAAGTTCTTATACTGGTGTGTGGTTAAGTAATGAAAACTAGTTTCTCGCTCACCAGCTTCAATTTTTGAGCTTTTTCTCATAGTAATGAAGTAATGGTAGAGAGATTGCCATATCAAGTAATAAAGGGACGTGTTCACAATATTCGTTTTCAGAGAGATAGTCCCTCTTGGATCCATTATCATAGCACCTGGGAATCTAATTGCCCTGTACTGCGGGGTGATGGCTCTATAGATCACAAACATGGAGCAAGGTGGGATAATATGGATGAAACAAGACGTAGTCTTATCAATTGAGTGGATCACCAACGAATTTCTCCATGTAATCACAGCAAAACTCAATGAGCCAAAGGTAAGTGCAAAACACGATAAGAACAAAATTGTGCTAGTTGGAAATACCCAAATAAATAACAGGCACAGTACATTAACGAAATAACACAGGTCTGCAAGGAAATAATGATTATTAGTCTTGTAATACGTGTAAAACCTTATTGGAATCAGGATACAGAACATCACTGTATAGTAAATGTGAAAGTATTCGGGGAATCCACCCATGAGATACCCAACAAAGAATATATTGAACAGAGTGAATGGATAGAACAGTTTCTCCAGCCTGGAAGTCTTGTGGAAGAAAATATTGTTCAAAGGACCATCCAGCTCCTTCAGTTTACGAACTAGTCGCTCCCTGTTCTTAGAGATAAGTTTCCCACGTCCATCACGGAGCTTATCTTTGGCTTTCTGCCACGTCTTTCTGTAATCATATCTGTTTAAAGTAGGAAATTCGGTATACCGCTTCTTAGAAGCAATAGGATCCAGCAACTCTAGCAAGTTACCAAGCGAGAGCTGGGGTTCAACTTCATTTACCTCATCGTCCCAGTCAATATCATCCGTCATTGTGTGGTTATGCTTTGTATTAATGAAGGATAACGTTCTCCATTAAAGTTATTCACGAGATGAGAAGCCAGGCAAAAAATAGTTATCTCTCTAATTCTTTTATTCTGATTTTTAAGTCAAAAGTTTTTGTTGTTTAATCTTTGAAATCACTATTTTCACGTTCGGTCCCTTAAAAATATTTTCTTTTTTTTTCATATTTTAAAGTCCTTTTATGTTGAAATTTGGTTTTTGAACAATATTCACAGGATACAGGGACATTAGAATACAATACGAACAATGTTCCGTGCAGTAACAGCTATATTTCCTCGACCACTGTCGATGGCCACACGTCGTGTGTCTTTATTGACCACGAGACGAACTGCTACTACGATTACAAAGGAAAACACAAAGGGGATCAGGCCTCTTATGAAGAAGTATGGGCCCTCGGCACTGATAGTGTATATTGCTTTAATGGCAATTGATCTACCATTGTGCTATATGGCTGTGCACTCTGTTGGTGAAGAGAACATGAATATCTACTTGAACAAGTGTAAACGTGTCTTTGGCTATGGTGTCTCGGATGCCGAACTGAAAGAAACACACCGCCGCAAGGAACAAGAAGCTGAGACCATTGAGCGTACATCTACAGACTGGTGGACACTGTTCAAGAACTCCCACATGCTGAAAGAGCTAATATTAGCCTACGGTCTACATAAAGCCCTAATCGTGGTCAGAATCCCATTGACCGCAGCAATTACGCCCTCAGCAGCCAGGATATTCACCAAGTACGGACTGGTGAAAGGTAATTTCCTGAAAACAATGGCTGATGAAGCTAAGTTACGCTACAAATAAAAAAGAAAATCGTTTTTTCGTTTTTTTCTTATTTAATTCTTCATTTTTTAAGTCTTGTGAATAATAACAATTTTTTTTTTTTATTTTTACTTTCAGAAAAGTAAAAAGAAATAACGATAAAGGGTTAGGTTAGATGTTAAGCCTCTCTCTCTTCTCCCCTCGCCACTGTCATTCTTCCTCCCCTATGAAACCTGTCCCTATTTAAAGAATTTTTAATTTGGTTCCAGAACACTTTACAAGGCGTAAATCATTATTTTTTTTCTCGTCGAAGAAAGCTCGACATAATGAAAAAAAAAAGCCAATTGAAAAAAAAAAAAAAAGCAATTCAATATTCTCGATGACATTATTTTTAGGAGCTTCTATTGATCTGATGCAGTTAGGGGCTTTCTAGAAATATACGAATGACGAAACCCTAAGACCCTGGATCAATTAATTATTGTAGGATAAAAAAAAAAAGTAATTTAAGGGACACATTAAATTGAACCCTAATGCTACTGTGATCTTAATGATATGCCACATCACGCGGATCAAAAATAGAAAATACTAGTAATAATAAAAATATGTATATATAAAAGGGAGCATCGCATACAGGATTACCTAACGAAACAAGAAAGTAAGAAAACATTATAACAAAATACAACAAAATAAAGAAAATAATAAATAAATAATAATGGCTGCTTTCAACGATTATTGTATTGTCTACTTGATGGATCAGATATATATTGTTCTGATACTTGCAGACAACGGGATACGGTTGGTAAAGTACGAGCTCTTTCCGAACCCTTGTTGAAATCACCATTGATCCCTGCACAAAAGGACGAGCCCACTGAGTTAGATGAATTGAGCTTACCTGTTTGTGAGACATTGGTAGTTCCCCGTAATATGGGTCATCTCGATTTTATTTTCCCAAACAAAGAGTCATTTGAAGAAGAAACTGCTGCTGACAACTACAAACTTTGGGTTGAGAAATACAAACTTCTGATGGGATAATTATCAGTTATTTTTTGTTTTTTAAAAAAGATCTTTTTAATTTTCTTTGTTTAACATATTCCGCATAGCAAAACTTTTGTTGGTTTCATTCCATTTTTTATTCACTATAGATTAGTTGGATTAATTTTTTTCCCTGTTTTTGGACTTTTACTTTACTTTCCTTTATATATAGAAACATACACATATAGACTATATATATACAATAAAAAAAAAATAGTACGTTTTTTTTTATATAATTATTACGATGCTTTTATTAAATCATATGCCAGACTAGTCTTCAGTTCAAAATAGTAAAATGAACAGAAAAGATTTCTTGAAGAAAATTGTTTTATAAATAAGTTTACATGCCTCTGAAGACGTTTTTACTAGCTCTTCTTCTACCTTCAAACCTGGGTCTAGATCTACCGTTATCAGGCTTGCTCTCTTCGTCTTCATCACTATCGCTATCTCTCTGTACCTTTCTTGGTTTAGCAGGTTTCTTCTTTTGTGGAACAAACGTTAGTTCAGCTTCACCACGGTGGTTACGACGTAATATTTGTGAATCACTCTTCTTGGCGTTCTCCTCTTTATTCATATGCTTAACTTGTTGGCCGAATGTGGCAGAACGCTTTTGTGCATCAACAGATAGACCTGCATCAGAGACCTTCATTTCGTTCAAGAATTTATCAGATTCTTCCTTGTCCTTCTTCCTACGTTCAATTGCTTTACGTTGTTTCTCAGCTCTTCTTCTTTCAGCCTCTGTCAGCTCATCCTTCTCTTCCTCTTCTTCACTTTCACTTTCGCTTTCACTTTCGCTATGTCTACCATCTCTCATGGCTATTCTTTCTTCATCAGATTCTTCAGCAGCAGTCAAGGCTCTGATACGCTTAGCTGCACCCTCTTCGGTTTCCTTAGCAGATTTAACTGGGTTCAATTGCTTGTAATCATAATCGTTCTCATCAACCTTGAACTCTTCATCTTCAAACATTTCTGCGAAACGGTCATCAGTCAGAATCTTGCTTGCAGCATTGTCACCACGCTTGCTGGAAATCTTCTCGACCAATGTCTTATTAACCTTAACTTTAGGTTTGAGAACAGCACCCGAAGTTCTAATTCTGGACTCTCTTTCTTTCTCAATTCTACGTCTAATTTCTCTTTCTCTTTCATCTCTGTAAGCATTAGGATTGGCAATCAATGATACCTTATCATACAATTCAGTGTTAATAAAGAAACCATGCATATAAGCTCTCAAAACCTTTGAACCGACCAAATGCGTTAGGTTTAACTTCTTCACATCGTCTCTTGTAATGAATCTGTAATTTGAGTACACGGAATCGCTTGGTTTCTCTTCTAATTCTTCTGTGATAGAGTCCAAGAAAGAACACCATCTTGGAGATGGACCCAACGTTGGAATATAATATGTGTGCATTGGAATACCTTCATTGGCGGTGAAGAACATACCAGTACCTGGAACGTTCTCAATATCGTTGATATCAACACTTGGTTCCATAGAGGCATATGCTTTACCCGAATCCTTATCCCATAACTTGGCAATTCTTTTGTCACATGTTAGAATATTATTACCGTTTTCAACTCCAACATCGTCTAACCAGATGATCTTTTTGATATCAAACCCATAACCTTGATCCTTGACCCTATATGGTTCAGAAGTACGCAAATCGTATAAATATGTGTAACCATTGGAAGTACCACAAGCAAAATTTAAACCATCTTTTCTAAAGCTGGATGTGCTCACTTGAAATGGAGAGTTATCAATTTCATTTTCCAATACTAACTTGGCAGCTCTTGATCTAGCTCTCGGATCCCAGAATTCAACTACGTTCTCTTCCATGGAAACAGAGACCAACCCATTAGTTTCACACATGGCGACATGATTAACACCCTCGGAGTCCAGCTGGAACGGATTTAGAAATCTACCTTGCTCCAAGTTTAATCTATAAAGTTCATTGCTGCTGGCACCGACGTACAAGTCACAGTTCACTGGGTTATAAACCAAACTTCTACCAAACTTAGGAATTCTTGTAGTATAGTGAATACCACCTTTGGTTTGAAATTGGATGCTTCTATCATTCTGTAAATGTATACTCTTGGTCCAGTCTTCAGATAATATCACAAAATCGACATTTTCAGCATCTGTGTGTCTATCAAACTTCATGGACAGGTTAGCAAAATCATAAACATGGATTTGTGGCTTGTAAGTACCAGTAGCCATGGCAAAGTTACCATCTTTAGTAACCCGTATCTTATTAGATGCTTCGCTAAACTCGAAGTCCTGGATAAGTTCAACTCTATTTTGGTATTCAAGATCGTTCTTCAATGACCTCTTACGCTTCTTAGCAATCCAGTCTGGCAAAGAACGAGAAACGTTTGTACCAGAAACTTGGTACACAAAAATATCATTAGCAGATGTAGATTTTAAAACCATTGCTCTGTTCAGTGTTCGTTACTTCAGGAGTAATACTGATATTTATTTAGTACTTTAGTGTATGTTTTTATTACAGGCGATGAGCTAGCTCATCGCAAAATTTTCAAAAAAAAAAAAAAAATTTTTTTCAATGTTCAAAAAATAAAAATTTCGCAATTCTAAGAAATACCCGTAGAAACACAAGTTATAGCTCATCGCAACTATAATTTAACCCCATTTTGGGTAACGATGATAGCGGTAATACCGGTAATCTATAGTCAGAAATAGTGGTTACTAGGAGTATTATACTAATTATGTGAGAGCACTTGTACTATCCTCGATTGCTCTAATATCAAACAATCCTTCATTCAGAAATTGTTCACTACTGTAGTTTTCCTATCCTTAGGTGAAATAAATATAGTTTTGGTTGTCAAATTATCACTTCACTGAAGATTGTAAGGTAACCACTTTATAGTTAATACAGATACTATAAGTCATCATCACGTGATTAAATCGTGTACAATGATTCATTTGGAACAGTGGTTGTATATTCGTAGCAAGTAGATCATACTGAAAAACAGTACTTACGAGTAAGAGGGTTGAGGAAGGTCAACACACCCCCAATTTTTAATTTACAACGAGTACCCCAAAAGAAAACCAAAGAACTGAGGTGGGTTGCTTTTCCATTTGATATCCTACGAGTTGGGGCATTCACATTACAGCAAGAAGTGAGTTTGGATACTATTTATGGTAATACGAAGAGCAATCATGCCTTCTATTTCTAGACATGCATATATGAGGGGTTTCTTATATCAAAGCGTTTAGTACGTCATCTACCATCACTGAGTTTATGATAAGAAGGGATATATATAAATTTCCGTGGGCGTACCCAAAATATTGCCCTTCCGTCCAACCCCGCTCTACAAATCCGTCAATACGTTTTTTTAGAATTTCGTATGGCTACCAATCACGTCGATCTTCGCTTAGTTGCTACGATTTGCTCTTCCTGCACAGAAAAGTCGCCATATCGTGCGCTCGTGTTTTTCTGTCTCTCCGTGACACATTTTTCTCTGCATCTAAACGCAATATTTTTGATATTCCTTTTTTTTCTTTTTGATTACTAAGAAATTCTGCTGGTTGTACGGTGATCTCTGTGAAGGTATACGAACAATGGGAGTGCCATTTTTTCTTTCTTTCTTTTTTTTTTTTTCTTATTCCCTTTCAATGGAGAGAGATATACGGTGCAGCAACAGATAGGTACACTTGAGATTTATATCCTCGAGAGTTAAAAAGACGGCAAAAAAACTCTACATAGTCTTTGGGCTATTTTTTAATACAATTATTTATACTGGTACGAGATCTTCCTTACGCAAACGGAAAAAAAGGTACTTTCCGAACATGAAGCATTGATGTACAGTGTAAACGATATTGTTTCAAGAAATATCTAGAAAAAAAAAAGAAATACTAGAAACAAAGTAAACGGAGATGAAATTGGCAGAGTAACTGTTTTCATTAAATCTTTCCCTTTTTGATTTAGTAATAATTCCAACGATTATCAAAGAATCTGATGTAGAGGATTCAAAAAAAAAAACAACAACAACAAAATCTATAACCAAAAAAAAAACCATCTACACTTTAACGATGAGTAACGGATACTAATAATTACTATACTATAGTAAAAAAAAATTTTTTTGTTCATCAATAAACAAATATTTGTACACTGTTCTTTATGCAGCGGTTTCCGTTTAAAGATGCAAATGAATTGTAGTACTTTTTGCCAAAGAAACAATCAAAACTAAGATGTTTCAGATTTTATCAAGTTTGTATTTAAATGGTTTGCAAATAACAATCAGATGATGCTAAAAACCTCAATCCTTTTCTTGAACTATACCTAATAACGATAAACCTATTGTGTTCATATACAATAATAACTATAACATTACAATGAAGCTATCAAAAAGTTTAGTAGCACTTTCAGTTTGTGCTTTTGCTAATGCTATTGATCCAACCACTACCATCTCTCCAACCGACGAGAGAATTAACTTGATTGAATTGAGTGTATATATTGCTGATGTTAAGGCCCATTTGTTCGATTATTTGGGTTTCAGAGGATCTCACCCAGACCAACCATACCCTGATGAGATGAACCAAGCTGTTTTGTTTGGTAACACCGACAACTTGAAAAATATTGCTGGTGAAACAGTGACTATGATGTTGACTGGTGTCCCATGGTACAGCAGCAGAATCGAACCAGCCGTTGAGCAAGCTCTTGCTGATCAAGGTATCGTTACCGCCTACCCAGCACCATCTTCATCTTCCAAGCCAGTTCCAACTTCATCATCTACTCCAAGTTCAAGTTCAAGCTCAAGTTCAAGTACAACTACAAGTACATCTACAACTACACCATCATCTTCTAAGGCACCAACTTCAACTTCAACTCCATCATCTACATCCCCATCCTCCAAGGCTGCATCCCCATCCTCCAAGGCTGCATCCCCATCCTCCAAGGCTGCATCTCCATCTTCCAAGGCTGCATCCCCATCTTCCAAGGCTGCATCTCCATCTTCCAAGGCTGCATCTCCATCTTCCAAGGCTGCATCTCCATCTTCCAAGGCTGCATCCCCATCTTCCAAGCCAGCTCAGAAGGCTTCTTCTGTTGCTCCAGCTCCAGTTTCATCCTCTACTAAGCCATCCTCAGCCGCTCCAGTCTCTTCTGCCAAGCCATCCTCAGCCGCTCCAGTCTCTTCTGCCAAGGCCTCAGCCGAGCCAGCTCCTGTTTCTTCAGCTGCTCCAATTTCCAGCTCTGCTCCTGCTCAATCCAGCCACGCTGCAGCCGTTAACTCTTCCAGTTCTGCTGCCCCAGCCACAGAAAGCACCCCCGTCTCCACACCAGTTATCGATATTACTTCTACACCAGTTAACAATATCACCACTACCCCATCTGCTTACAATAATGGTACTGTCTCAATGCCAGATCCAGTTACAAGAACTGTCATTGACACTATTGGTGACGTCGTTACTGAAGTTGTTACTTACTGTCCAGAGACTGACGAACAAGGTAACGTTCACACCAGTGCTTCCACCTACGCTATCGGTACTTCCAAGGCTGCCACTAACGACGTTATCACCACCTGTACTGTCGAAGACAATGTCACCAAGACTGTATTGATCTCTTGTGAGACTGTCACTGACCACATGGGTAACCCAAGCACTGTAACTGTTACTGAATGTCCAGAATGTAACCCTAAGACTACTACAAAAACCGAGACTGAACATGAAGGTAAGCACTCTGTCACTGTTACGGAGTCTACTATCGTCTCCAACGGTGAGACCACTGTTACTCGTATCACTGAGACTGTCACAGTCAAGCACCAAGGCACTAACACAGCAATGCAAGGTGAGACCAATACCAACACCAAGAATGGTGTTACCACTGTCACTCAAGTCAACTCCAAGAACGTTGAAAGCACCTCCACAGTCACCAAGAAGATCACTGAGTCCGGAAAGAGCACTTTGTCTACTGCTGTCACAACCAACCCAAGTGCTGGTCCAGTTGTTGAGCAACAAGTGTCTGCTTCTTCTCAACCAGGCCACACTTCTGCAGTCATCTCTCAATATGCTGGTGCAGCCAACTCATTGAGAAGCCTAGGTAACTTCGGTGCCTTGATCTCTGTCATTGCTCTTCTATTCATCTAAATAGTAATTTAGCGGCATGTCTGTTGATGAATTTCGTCAACTAAGGTAATGATTCTAACTTTGCAATATTTCGAATATATCGAGGTTTTTTTTTATACAAATATATATTTTTAAATTTTATAGAGCTAGACGTCAAATTCATAGCATATTTGTTTTGTATCAAGATTAAGAATAGTAACATAATAGCTCTATTTTTATTTTCTCTGATAATATAACTGGAAATTAAGAAATATAAAAGTAAAAAAATGGCTCAACGAATATTATTTAATTTCTCTTCAAAACACCAGTGCGATGGTTACAAAAAGAATTTAAAAATAACTGATTGGTTTAATATAGAACGGTTGACAACACAAAATGGGTTAAAACAAAGTCTCTCATGCATAAATGTGGGTTTTAACCAATGTGTACGAGACTTAGCACTATTGAAAAGCCTGACGTTAAGAAAACATATGATGAATTTAGTTCCAAACTCACGGGTTGCTGTGGTTACTGTCAAGAAAGAAACAACAAAAAGTTAGAAAGATATTTCATAAACGACATTGCGGTTATTGTTTTATAACAAAAAGAAAAAAGGTCAACTGATGTTATTTACAAGTGCAAGAAGAGCATTTTTTGTATAGGGGAAAAAAAAAAGTAATATATCAGATCCATGATTGCTGAGGGTGCCTATCTAAAAATAAAGTTGCATTGTTTGTATACTCTTAAAGAGTTTGAACTTTAACGAAGTTCGAAATAAACGGATCAACTAGGAAAAAAAGATTTTTTTTGCCTTACAGGAACGAGGCCCTCGCGAAAACAGAACTCATTTTGAAAAGAACTCATCGATAAATCTGGAGAAAGATTAAAAAAACATGGCATACTATCCATTAAAGATGAAAAGCTAAGACATATTTAAGTGTGCCATGATGCAAAATAAAATTCCCGGTTTTCTCATCTTTATCTTGCTAATTTTTATCTTGTTATTATAATAAAATCAGTAGACTAATAAAAAAAAATTTTTAATACTAAGTAATGAAGTTCTCCAACACTTTGGCAGCTCTATCTGTTTGCGCTTTGGTCAATGCTATTGACCCAACTACTACCATTGCTCCAACTGACGAAAGAGTCAACTTAATTGAATTGAACGTCTACATTTCTGATGTCAAGGCCCATTTGATGGAATACATCAGTTTCAGAGGTCAACATCCAGACCAACCATACCCAAGTCAAATGAATGATGCTGTTTTGATGGGTAAGACTGATGGTTTGAAGGATATTGCTGGTGAAACCGTCACTATGATGTTGACTGGTGTCCCATGGTACAGCAGCAGACTCGAACCAGCCGTTGAGCAAGCTCTTGCTGACCAAGGTATCGTTACTGCTTACCCAGCTGCTGCCTCCTCCTCTTCCCCAGCTTCTTCATCTACTGCTTCAGCTTCTTCATCTGCTGCTCCAGTCTCCTCCTCCTCTTCCTCAGCTTCTTCATCCGCTACTACAGCTGCCTCTTCCTCTTCATCTGCTGCTTCATCTGCTGCTTCCTCTGCTGCTTCCTCTGTTGATCCAGTTGCTTCTTCCTCTTCCCTAGCTGTTTCATCTGCTGCTCCAGCTACCTCATCTTCTTCCCCAGCTATTTCCTCTGCTGCACCAATCGTCAACTCCACCACTTCTTCTATGATCTCTTCTTCATCTACTGCACCAATTACTAACTCCACTACCTCTTCTATAATCTCTTCTTCATCTGTCTCTGCCTACAATAACGCTACCATGCCAGCCCCAACTACTAGAACAGTTACTGACACTGTTGGTGAAGTTGTCACTGAGATTGTTACCTACTGTCCAGAAACCGATGAACATGGTAACGTTCACACCAGTACTTCTACCATCACTGTCACTGATTGTCCAGAGTGTACTCACAAGAGCACTGCCAAGGCTGAGTCCTCTGTCGTCTCTAACGGTAAGACCACTTTGACCTCTCATACCACTACCCAAACTGAACCAAAGTCCTCAGCTAAGCCAGCTCAATCCTCTAAGATTATTTCTGAATATGCTGGTGCAGCCAACTCCATCAGAAACTTGGGTAACTTCGGTGCCTTGGCTTCTATTATTGCTCTTCTTTTCGTTTGAACTTCTATGTATTTTATAAAATCTCTTTTTTGTTCTTCTATTGTTTAAATTTCGATGTATTAAAATAAAATACTGTTATTGATCTTTTGAACTGAATTTTTGTCTTCATTTAATGCTGTTCTAAGCATAAGAATCAGTTTAATTGCATAATATTTCATATAGGAACCGTTAGTTGAGACTTAGAAATAAGTTTAATAATTGTTTAATTGGGCACATGGCGCAGTTGGTAGCGCGCTTCCCTTGCAAGGAAGAGGTCATCGGTTCGATTCCGGTTGCGTCCATATTTTTTTTTTTAAATTACATTAATTCGACAAATAAAGTACATATATATATATGGATTAAAAAAATATCAAAGATTAACTTTTATGTACATATTTAGTTATAACGCTCTTACCTAAATTTTTATTATTATTTTTCACAAAATACTGATATTATTGGAGGTTATCATTACAGAAACGATAATATAAAAAGAAAGACAAAAAATATAATGCTTTGTTCGGGAAGGGGGAAAATAGATATAATAATAACAAAAAAAGAGATATTAAGTTCATAATATTACACATCCCTTGCTTTTCTTCTTCTTCTTCTTGTCCTTGGTAATAGATGCCTTTACTGGTGTCGTTGCCTTTTTGGCAGGAGCAGCGGGTGACTCAGCTTTTTTCTGTTGCGGTTGCTGCAGATTATCTTTCTGTGGGGGCATGATTGGTTCTGGAGATTTAGAAGCCTGTCTATTTCTCTGATACTGTGCTGTTGATGCCATAACTTTCTTACGGAGGTCGTCTTGAGAGGACGCCAGGGCTCTGCTGTTACTTCTCCTTGTGGACCCAGAAACGTCTGTGTTAGATCTCTGTATTGCGGTGTGAATGGCGCCATTACCATTGCTATGGCTACTCGTGTTAGAATCGCTTCTCATGGTTCCGGATTTATGTGGAGACGAGGCTCTGTTGTTTATATTAGTGTTGCTAGTAGGCGTGTTCACGGCCTCTATCTCGTTTCTTATAATCTGTCTGACGAGGTCGACGAACACTTCGTCGACGTTACTTCTGAGCAGCGCGGAAGTCTCATAGAACGGGACTTTACCCCATTGGGAACTGACGCCGATACCTTCCTCGACGGTGATGCGCCTGTCGTCGACGAGGTCTGCTTTGTTCCCCACGAGGACCATCGGAACGCGCTCCGAGTCCTTAATCCGCAACACTTGCTCCTTCAGCTCCATCAGCTCCCGGAGCGAGTCCCTATCGGTGACCGAGTACACCAGAAGAAACCCCATCCCGGACTTGATGTACAGCTCCCGCATCGCGGTGAACTGCGCGACACCCGCGGTGTCCAGGATCTCCAGGTCAAACACCTTGTTGTCTATCTCAATAGTCTTCCGATAGCTGTCCTCGATGGTCGGGTCGTACGTATCGAGGTACACACCCTGCACAAACTGCACAGTAAGCGACGACTTACCAACACCACCAGCACCCAGCACCACCAACTTATAGTCTCTCATTATCTTCTCTCTCTTTGTCTCTCTGTTCTGTCTATTGATTTATTGCAACATCTAGTAAACGTTTTCTTTTCTTGTTTATTGATTGTCTTTTTTTTTCAAGCTTGTTTTTTTTTTCAGTCGTACATTTCCCACGACACTTTCTAAGGGTCAAGATGATGTGTCCCGATGCAGTGGTGTAGATGCAGTGGTGTAGATGTATTGGTGTAATATTGTAATACAATATATTGGATAATACTTTATATATAAACTATTTACAATATTGCATTGAAATGCAATATTGTAAATAGTATTACATAATAACCAATAACTACTGTATACCCATGTCGAGATAGAAATACTTCCTTGTGTATCAGGGAATCCCAAACAGACTACCTCCCCGTTGCCACTAACCACCACTGCAACTCTCCCCCACCCACTGCCCCACCGCGGGTTCGGCTACCCGCCCTCATTCTCAACCCATCGTCCAAACCCACCACTCCCCTCAACACGTACTCCATGACACACCACTGTTACCCTACCCGGGCACAAACAAAAACTGTGGTGGACTTGAAAAAAAAAAAATGGGCCGTGTGGGGGTGCATAGAAATTTTCCTCGATGGGCACAGCAAGCAGCGAAAAAAAAATCAAAACGGTGGTGGCATCTCAATCTGGCCGTGCGGCGTGAGGAGCCGTGTGGGGTCTGGGTCTGGATGGTGTGGGAACCGGGTAACTGGGGAAAAGTTTTTACTTTGGACTGAGAGAGAGAGAGAGAGATAGCGGGTTTCAACTCGATGAGGTTATTTAAAGCAGTCCTTGTTTTCTTTTATAACTGTTGAATGCTCATTTAATAACAAAACTAACAAGAACATATTACAATGGATACAAGACATAATGTTATTGATTTGGTTGGTAACACTCCTTTGATTGAGTTGAAGAAGTTGCCTCCTAGTTATGGTATTAAGCCAAGAGTTTTTGCTAAGCTTGAGTTGTACAACCCAGGTGGTTCTATTAAGGATCGTATTGCCAAGAGTATGATTGAGCATGCGGAGGAGACTGGTCTAATTCACCCCTCCAGGTCTACTCTGATCGAGCCTACTTCTGGTAACACCGGTATCGGTTTGGCCCTGATCGGGGCCATCAAGGGTTACCGTACCATCATCACGTTGCCAGAGAAGATGAGTAACGAGAAAGTTAGTGTGTTGAAGGCCCTAGGTGCTGAGATTATCAGAACCCCCACTGAGGCCGCTTGGGACTCGCCAGAGTCCCATATCGGTGTCGCTCGTAAGCTAGAGAAAGAGATTCCAGGTGCCATCATCCTGGACCAGTACAACAACATGAAGAACCCAGAAGCACACTACTTCGGTACTGGTCGCGAGATCCAGCAACAACTGGCCGACCTTGACCTTTTCGATAACTTGAACGCCGTCGTGGCTGGTGCCGGTACTGGTGGTACCATCTCCGGTATCTCCAAGTACTTGAAGGAGCAAGACTCTAACATCAAGATCGTCGGTGCTGACCCTGTCGGTTCCATCCTTGCTGTGCCAGAGGCCCTAAACAAGACCGATATCACCTCTTACAAGGTCGAAGGTATCGGTTACGATTTCATCCCAGAGGTCTTGAACAGAGACCTCGTCGACGTCTGGTACAAGACCGAGGACAAGGACGCCTTCAAGTACGCTAGACAGCTGATCTCCAACGAGGGTGTCCTCATCGGTGGCTCCTCCGGTTCCGCTTTCACCGCTTTGGTAAAGTACTGCGAGGACCACCCTGAACTCACCGAAAAAGATGTCGTCGTAGCTATCTTCCCAGACTCCATCAGATCCTACTTGACCAAGTTCGTCGACGACGAGTGGTTGAAGAGCAACAACCTATGGGACGAAGAGATCCTAAAGCGTGTCGACTTCGACGAGAAGAAGAAGCCAGCCTCCGACGACGTCTTCAAGGGCGCCACCGTCCGCGACCTGAAATTGAAGCCTGTTGTCGCCGTCAAGGACAACGCCGTTGTCGCTGACGTCATCACCATCCTAAGAGACAACGCCTTCGACCAGCTGCCAGTGCTATCCCAAGACGGCAAGCTTTCCGGTCTAGTCACTTTGTCCCAATTGCTGAAGAAGCTGTCTACCGGTAAGGCCTCCCGCTCCGACACCATCAAGGGCATGTTCTTGGACTTCAAGAAATTAAACAACTTCGACGAAGTCTCCTCCTACAACGACAACAAGTCCGGTAAGAAGAAGTTCGTCAACTTCACCGCCGACTCCAAGCTGGCTGACCTGAACAAGTTCTTCGAAAAGAACTCCAGTGCCGTTATCACCGATGGCTTGAAACCAATCCACATCGTCACCAAGATGGATCTATTGAGTTACTTGGCCTAATCGTGCTCCAAACTAAAGTTTTTACTAATGTTTTTTTTTTTCCATTTTATTATAATTTATTTCCCTCCCCCCATTTCATCATTCATGCTCATAAAAAAAAAAATAAAAAGAAGCATAACAATTGCTCTCTCGGGTATTGTATAAATAACTTTGTTTTTTTATTGTCTTCTTACTCTTCTCTATTACGCTTTTATAGATTCAACTCGATAGAAGATTAAATAAATATTAAAATTCAACTATTTTACTTTTATATTTTCATCACTAAATACGCCACACTGGAAATTTTTTTTCTTCATTTTGGGTCTTAACAAGTCAAAAAATAAAAATAAATAAAATGACAATGAAAAAGGCTTCAAGGTAAACAGTCAACGAAACAATACGAAACCCCCAGAGAAACGTACACACACAGAAAGTGATAGATATGAGTGATCCTAGGACACGGAACACACGGCATACACTAACCCCAGACAACTTGTCTACCTCTATACTTGTAACTAACCTTCCCAGCGGATGGACCCAAGACGTGGTCTCTTCCGTGATAGCGGGTTCCGGTCCCGTTATACAGATAAGTAACCGTACAGACCCACGTACCGGGAAGGTCAATGGACTGGTGTATGAGTATAAAGCGGCTTCGGATTGTAAGAGGGCGTACGAGTTGTTGAAACGTGTAGGGAAACTGCCAGTTGATCTCGAGAGGATAATACCCAGCAACTACAGGAACAGAGACGTGTCAGATAAGCCAGAGATACCGCTAGAGCGTGATAACTTCCCTTGGAATGCACAATTGGAACTTCCCTTCGAGATGATCTCAGAAGTACCCCTGCCCAAGAAGACCACCAGTAATACAACCAACAATACACAAAACGGACACAGCAGCAGTAATAACAGCAGTGGATCTAATAGCAGCAGCAACGGTATCGTTGTGTTCCCCGAGATATTGGCGAAGAGTTCGCAGAAACTTCCAAAACTAGAGACAGAAGCATTGACATCATCAGACACAATCTCCGCCAACCTGGCGAAAATCCCTCCTCCACAGCTGATCGAAGTGATAACTAACCTGAAGATGCTGGCCAACCAGGACAACACCAAAAGAGCCCAGCTAGAGACGTTTTTGAAATCCAGCAACGACATCATCATATCGATGACACAGGCCATGCTCGAGATGGGATTCATTGATTACGAGATAGTTACACAGGTCATGAAAGACACCACTACTGGCAACACCAGCAGTAACGAGACCAGCAGCCACGGCACGCCAATCACTGGTCCTTACTCAATCACACCTACAATGCCAATGGTAGGTATGGTACCCCCACCGGCAACAATGGGAATGCCCCCAATGCAATTCATGCCACCACCTCCCCCACAGCAATTCGGAATGCCTCCTATGCCTCCTCAACAACCACAACCACAGCAAGGCCAGATCAACCTCGCAAAACTACAACAACTACCGGAAAACCAGCGTGAGATGGTCAAACAAGTGCTAAAACTCACTGATGACCAGATTGCAGCCCTGCCTGAACAACAGAAAACAATGGTAACTAACCTCCGCAAAGAGTATCTGTACTGATGAGAAGAGCATGTTATAATATATTTAGTATAGTATATATATATATATATATATTTGTAATAGCATTATAGACGTAGTGCATGTGCATCGTAGATAATCACTTTACATCACAGTTACTTTTTTTTTTTGTGTTGGAAGATTTTCACAGTGATAAAAAAAATGAATCGCGCCGTGTCTGTGGGCCAGTTTGGGAGGGTTATAGGGCTTTTTCTGAGCAGCGACTCATTTTGTTTTTTTTGGAAATGTCCGTATTTTAGGCCCTTTTTTTTTATTTTCAGGCCCTTAAGCGGAATATGTGGGATTAATTAAGAACTGTGTGTCATAATGCTTATCAATAATAAAATAGAATAGAGAGCATTGATGTCTTGCTCTTGCAAGGGAAACTATATAAGCTTTAATTAAATAAACAACAACAAATCTTGCCTCGAAGATATTTCTTGGATCAAAAAAGAAAAAAAATTAAGGGAACAAACTAATCTTCAACAGATAAGTTATATTTTTCACATGCACAAAGTGAATTTCAACATTTTTCATATATAAGAACAACAAAAAAGGACCCTTTTCTATTTCTGAAACAAGAATAAAACTATTTTAACTCTGAAAATAAAATATTATAAAAAATACCCAAATGTCAACGACTGTTGAAACCAAGATGAAGGCAAGGACTCGTAGTTCAGGTATAAGTTTCAGTCCGCCAGAGACCCATGACATGGTGCGGTCCCTGTTTGACCCACGTATCAAAAAATCGTTTCTGGAAGTGGTGATAGCCGCAGTTATACTGTCTAATTTTTTTGTATGCTATTGGATGCTTGCGAAATGGGGTCTAGTGGCTACTAGGAACTGTTTCCTGGCGCAGTACGTGTTCTGGAGACTGTCATACAACATAGGTATCGGGTGTGTGCTGCACTACCAGTCCCACTACGAGACTTTGACTAACTATGCGAAGAATCATCGCCTGTTCTCTAAGAAGAATACCTCTATACTGGCCAGATTTGTGCAGTTTGAAATAGGGTCAAAGATGCCGTCAAACTACAAGATAGAGGACTCTCCGGAGGAACTTAACGTGTGGCTGCTGTTCAGACAATTTGTGGATTTGATCCTGATGCAGGATTTTGCCACATACATGTTTTACGTTTACCTATCCATGTCCTCCTGGACCTTCACATGGAGAACAGGTCTAGGTATTGCCATGATCTTGTTCAATATATGGGTCAAGCTGGATGCTCATAGAGTCGTTAAGGATTACGCCTGGTACTGGGGTGATTTCTTCTTCTTACAGGACTCCGAGCTGATCTTCGACGGTGTTTTCAACATTTCACCACACCCAATGTACTCGATTGGTTATCTAGGCTATTACGGTCTTTCATTGATCTGCAGTGACTACAGAGTCCTACTTGTTTCTGTATTTGGTCATTTGTTGCAATTTTTGTTCCTGAAATACGTTGAGACACCTCACATTGACAGGACGTACGGTAACTCCGTAGAAGACACCTTAACTAATGGTACTGTTGATGATTTGATCGCCAGAGAACACAATGATTACACTCATCCACTGATCAGTGCCGGTATTATCTTTGAAAACTTTGATAAGTTAAGAGTCACTGATTACTTGACCATCGGTACCACCATAACCTTACTGGGATACGGTATTTTTGCAAATCCTTCTTCCCGCACGGTATTTTGGATGACTTTTATTGCCAAGACCACCACCTGGTTATTTGTCAGTTATATCTTGTACAGACAATCTAAGGAAAAATGGTTTACCAAGTTGTTCTTGAAGAACGGGTATACCCAGGTTCATTCTTTCCAACAATGGCAATTTATCTACAATTACTCTCTGGCATTGTCTTACACTTTGCTAGTGGTCCAAACAGTGTTGAAATTGAAAGAGATTTATCCTATGGTTGACTATAGTCATGTTATCTTTGGGTTTATCTGTTGCGCTCTACAAATGTGGTGTAACTCAGAAATTAGAACCGCCATCTCTGATTTTGGTTGGTTCTACGGTGATTTCTTCTTGATTAATTACATCGTTACAAGAAAATTGACCACACAAGGTATTTACAGATACTTGAATAACCCTGAAGCCATTTTAGGTGTTGCCGGTATTTGGGGTACTGCATTGATGACCAACTTTGCTTGGGAAAATATAGTTCTTGCTCTGCTTTGGACTGCAACTAACTTTGTACTGGTTAAATTTATTGAAACCCCACACGTCTCTAAGGTATATGGTGCTTCTGCCGACCGTCTAGGTGGTGTCGAAAAGACTCTGCTTGGTTTGAAGCCTCTGAGAAGAGTCTCTGAATTGGTTGATAAAGCTGAACACATCATACTTCGTTCATTTTTGAATAACGAAACTCCTTTGAGTTCTACTTACCTGAAATCTGACTCTGCCCTATCCTTGTCTAGTGTTGACTCCGAAGACTCAGATTCAAACGGTGAATCTAATATAAAACGCGATAAAGTTGATAGGGATACTTTATGGGAAAATGCTGTCGAACACGCCATTTATAAGGTGTCTTCTAGACTGGGTCCTTACTGTGACCTGGATATTGCTGGATTTGACTCGAAAAACAGAGCTATTCTTCCTCAAGCTTTGACAATTACTTGGAAAGTGCCTCTTGAAATATACCATGAAAAGGACTGGATTGGCCTGTATAATGTCTTGGATACTAAGAACGTCCGTGAAAGAACTAGGGTATCTTCCTTTGGTCATTGGAGTGGAACCTGTCCTGATGCATATAAGTTGGAAACGAAAAATGTAAAACCAATTGTAGAATTTAAGAGAGAGGAGAATTACGTACATGGTAAAGTTGTTTTTGATGCCAACCTCCTATATTACAAGCATGGTATTTACGAGTTCAGATACCATTCTAGGGGTTCTCATAAGGTTCTTTTAATTTCCAATCCTTTCGAACTTGAATATCCACACATCACTGCAGATTCCGTTGACACTTTAAAGAATGAGTTGTCTGGTTTCCTAACCGAGCTAAAAGCCCTAAGAAACAATAAATTTGACAGCAAGGCAAATGAATACTTTGGTGTTAATGAATTGAAGAAATTTATTAGAGATTCGACGGGAGTTGAATTATCTACAGACTATATAAAGAGGGTGAATGGTGATGTGGATGTCATTTCCAATAGAGTATGGGAAATCAAGGGTGTTCTCGAAAAATTAGAATAATAAAAACACAGCCGGTAAAATTTTGTATAAACATTCGATAATTGTGAATTCTATATCTTAATAACATAGATAACAAACAAACAATGTAATAGTATATAGTGTAGCTCTGAAGAATAGCTACAAAATCATATAAAAAACAAAAAAAAAAACAAAATGCATGTTAAATATTATGATAGATACTTATTATACTTTAAACATTTGCCTTCTGCTCTAGATATTTGCGCATAACAGATCTATATTGCAGGTATTCTTTCCTACAGTTTTCAATAGTATTCATAATGTCATCATTTTCGTTACTATTATCATTCCACACTCCGATAACTTCTTGTCCACCTTTGATAAACGCTACAACACTACCATTGCTTTGACCAGCCGCTGCCAAATCCACCATTTCTATATCTGCATCTATCAATGCCATAGTGATTGACGTTATGCAATGTGAAATAATCTTGTGAATGTTTGAAGAACTACCGGTTGTTCCATCATTTTCTGTGAATTTGGAAAGATCCTTCTCATAGGTTATATACACAAAAATATCAATACCAGCCTTAGGATACCTCTTCAAATTTACTACACCACTGAAAAGACTAGTCAAGAACCCAGCAACTTCTTTTAATTCCTTAGAGTCGTACTTTTCAAGAAGACCGTTCTTCAGTTGTATGGACAAAGTAGCTTGTGATGTGAAGGAACCTCTAATAGATTTTGGACCATAGACTGAAGTGATCAAAGAGGTCTGATGCTGTGTAACTTTTGGATCCTTTACTTCAACAAGTGCAGAGCCGTTGCAGTTTGATATGAACCCTGTATGGAGCGCAATTTGCTCGTTTGTGTCAACATCCTTTGGTTTTTCCTTGATCTGTTCTACAGTCGTGCTAAAAGCAATAGGTTTCGCGCTAGCAGGACCAAGCAATCTTCTTCTATCTTGTACATTCATTTTTAATTATTATTCCTGGCTATTTTTGATATAGTTATTGGTAATTTATATAATTTCTGATATTTTATTGAAATACTGTACAAAATTTTTTTGTGATGAGCTTCGATGAAATTTTTTATTTTTTTTTCTTTTTCACTTTTTTTAGTTTAGTTACAAATGACGTATTGGATTCATGAAATTAAATGGTAGTAGCATCATAAATGATATTGAGATAAAAGTAATAATATTTTCTAATATAGAGATAAGATTAAGATTCCGGAATTTTTTTAATATTGAAAGAGATATAGAGAAGTGCTTAATATATTACATAAAAATAAAATAATTTAAGATAGAATTTTTGTTGATCCAAATGATTTAGAATAATAAACACATTGGTGAAACTAATATACAGAAGAAAAAAACATTGTAATAGAAAATTAAGATTGTTTCAAATGCCTTGTGATAGAGAAAAAAAATAAAAATTTATAATGCCCAAATTAAATTTTTAATTTAATAAGAAAAAAGGATGTTATTTTCTTTTTTAATTATTTCAACCTTATACTTTTTAATAAACCCCTTAATCGAAGGTCTTCTTTTGACCAGAGAAAGTAGATCTTGGCTTACCCAATGGGGCGGTGTTGGCACCGGAACCGGTGTTTCTGAAACCACCACGGTTACCACCACGGCCACCACCACGGCCACCTCTGAAACCACCACGGCCACCACGGTTACCACCGTCGTTGTTTGGCTTTGGAGTAGAGTAGTCTAGTCTAACTGGTCTGTTGTCGATGTACTCACCTTGTAGGGCTTCTAGAGCACTCTTAGCAGAGTCGACATTGGTGAATTGAACGTAACCGAAACCCTTTGGTTGTTCAGTTTCTGGGTGGGTTGGAATACGGACAGAAACGATTTCACCGTGCTTGGCGAAGATCTCGTAGATGTTGTCTCTGTCAGCGTTGAAGGACAAGTTACCCAAGAACAAAGTCTCAGATGGCTCAGATGGGACGTCACCAAATCTCTTTGCACGGTCTTGACCTGGGTTGACAGTTGGCTTACTGGTGGACATGTCGACGTTAATTGGTCTACCGTCGATTTCCTTACCTTGCATTTCCTTAACGGCCTTCTCAGCGAAGGACTTGTCCTCGAAGTCAACGTAACCGTAACCACGGGATCTGTCAGTACCTCTTTCGTACATAACTCTAGCACCAACAACACCACCGATGTGTTCAAATTCTTGTTTTAGCCACTCGTCATCGATGGACCAGGACAATCTACCAACGAAAATAGTAGCTGGCTCATTGTCAGTCTTAGCCTTCTTTGGAGCAGATTCCTCATCGTCATCCTCAGCCTTACGCTTCTTAGAGTCCTTCTCTTCGTCAGAAGAGTCGGAAGAAGAAGAAGAAGTTTCCTTCTTTTCCTCCTCCTCATCAGAATCAGAATCAGAATCAGAAGAAGAAGAGTCAGAAGAAGAGTCGGAGTCAGAAGAAGAAGAGTCGGAATCAGAAGAAGATTCAGAAGAGGATTCCTTCTTTTCTTCCTTCTTATCTTCCTTCTTTTCCTCTTCATCTTCAGAATCGGAAGAATCGGAAGAAGAGTCGGAAGAAGAGTCGGAATCAGAAGAGGAATCAGAAGAGGATTCGGAATCCTTCTTGTCTTCCTTCTCAGATTCAGAATCAGAAGACTCGGATTCAGAAGAAGAAGAAGAAGAAGAAGAATCGGAAGAAGAAGAGGAATCGGAAGAGGAAGAGGAAGAAGTTTCTTCCTTCTTGGTAACCTTTAGATCTTTCTTGGAACTCTTAGTAGTAGACTTAGCCATTGTTATTAAATTTGATATATGTGCTGATTATTTTTTTCTAAAAAGGATGGAGAAAGAGAGATGAATTGAATTTTAAAAACATATTATTTATATATGACAATGAAAAATTTTCAGAGGAGCTCATCGCAAAATTAAAAAAAAAAAATTTTCGGGATGCTCATCGCAAAAAAAAAATTTTTTTCTTTGCAAAAAAAAAGAAAGAAAAGAATATAATTTCTCTCGAATGAAGTCACGTGAATAATATTATATATATATTTTATTTAAGTATACTTATTTCTTTCTTGCTGCAGCTGCAGCACGTTTCTTGAACTCCAGCAATTCCAACTGTCTCTGTTCTTTGATCACAAGGGAAGGCCTTCTGTTCGACGAGGAAGACGAGGAAGATATACTTGCCTGTCTCGAGTGCGACGGCGACGTAGGTATTCTCAAAAACGAGTCTCGTCTGCCGTGGTCCTCATCTTCTTCATCATCTGTCAGTATCGCAGAGTTGTTCGTCGACGTTACAGAGCCCGCACGCTTGCGCGTTTGCACAGAACTCACATCATCAGTGTAAACACTGAGTCTCTGTCTCAACCTCGCATTCTCCATTTTCAACGCCTCGATCTCCTTCAAAAGCTTAACCACAATCGCATCCTGCTCTTTCTCCATCTCATTGATGATCTGCTCCCTAGAGAGCCTTCTCCCGTTATTCTCCATATTGAATTCCTTGGCTTCTTTTCAAATTTTTGCTTACTTTGCATCTCTCTCATCTGCATCTGCCTTTTTATATAATCTCCCCTGCTCTCTCTCTCAATTTCGGCCAAAGTTCTTGTGCGGAAGAGAAGGGTGTACACCGCTTTCTAAGGGAAAAAAAAAACTTTAACAAAGAAAAGCCACATGAATAGAAACTCAACAATGGGGGCGAAAGTGTATGTAATGAGTATATTCGTACAAAATAGTACTCTTATCAGTAGCTATACGGGTAGTCAAATGGTAATCAGACCCCTTAACACAACACCCTAATACTACAACAATGACACACATCAGTAGTCAGACATATTGAATCATAGGTCAATCGTAGAGTGTTGATGCTATATCGAATCATAGGCCAATCGTAGAGTATTGATGCTAGAATTGAATCATAGGCCATTTGTAGAGTGTTGATGCTAGAATTGATTTATATGATGAAACAGTGTACAACATACTACAACATAACATCACCAACTTATGTCAATTGCGGTGTAGTCAACAACTGAAAAAAAGAGGCTGTGACCAAAAAAAACACAAAATCTGCCAAAGGTACCCCCCTTACAACCGTGAAAATGAGCAGTATTTGTACGGCTGTTTTACTGGGGAAAACCTACTGTTTATCTAAAAATCATCTGCCAAAAAAACTTTGTAATAATACTCATGTCGTACTGTACGATTATACACTTACCTGCACTATCTAGAAACAGTCATCGTCGTGTAGTTGTTCATCCTTCCTCCTCATGATTGTACTCGGGTGCTGGATTGGTAGTGACTATAATGGGTGATTATTTTATTTTGCAATTGGGCTTTTATGAAAGATTTATGTTCATTTAAACGTCTTATTCAGAGATAGCCCCCTGGTACTTTTACAGACATCTCACATAAATATCTAAAATGCATTATACACCAATACTGTTATATATTTTGATATAGCGCCCTTGAGAAGATATTATAGTATATCACTATTATTACGTAATCACATGCACTTCGTTAGATAGCACTGAAAAATTTTTGTGTGCGTGCTCTTCCAAAGACTGCGACTGAAAAAAAAAATTTTGCGATGCCCATCGATTTGTTTCTTCTTCAAATTAGTTTGATGGTTAATTGTTTTTTCAACGTATCTATTTTTTTATTTCTTGTTGAATAGAACTGTTAATTGCAATTTAATTATATCATACAGATCAATTCTAATTGAATATACAGCAAGAAAAATCTTAAATTTCAATAAAAGATGGAGGATAGTGCTGAGCAGACGAGAAAAACGTTTATCGAGCAAGTGAAACAGAGAAAAGCTGCTCTTGAGCAAGCCAAGTTGGCTAAGCAAAAGGCTGAGGAAGAGGCCTTGAGAGCTAAGCAAGAGGAAGAGCTGAAATTGAAGCAAGAAGAGGAAAAGAAGAAGGAAGAAGAAGCACAAGAAAAAGCTACTGAAGAGGTTGCTGCTCCAGAACCAGTACAGGAAGATAAGGCCGAGGAAGCTGAACCTGAAGCTGAGACTAATATCAATACCGAGGCTGAAAATGTGTCTGATAATACACCCGCTGCTGAGGAAAAAACTGAAGCTATTCCAGCAGATGGTATTTCCGTGTTCTTGGAGAGGGTTCGTGAGGTTGCTGGTATTGAAGACCCATACACTATGAACTACCCAGAAGCGATTGAGAAGCCAGACCCAAGATATAAGAAGGAGACTGTTAAGTATACATATGGTCCAACTTTCTTGCTGCAATTTAAGTCCGCTATTACTTTCCGTACTGATGATAAATTCAACGCTGATGTTGCCGCTAAGATTGTTATTCCACCTTCTAGTTCTAACAGAAGAAACAACAGTACTAGATCTTTGAGAGATCCTGCTGTTTTAGCTGGTTCTTCTCGTAACAGTTCTAGAAGAAGCACCCGTAGCTCTAAGAGATCATCCAGAAGAAGTGATAGAGATGGAAGAGATAGTAGAAGAGGCGGTCGTGATCATTCCAGAAAACCACATGATGATAACGCTGAGGAGAGCAAACCTAAGCCACCTGCTGAGCCAGTGGCACCATTGGTCCCAAGTGCCAACAGATGGGTTCCAAAGTCTAGGCTTAAGAAGATGGCTGCTGAAAATGGTGAACCAACAGTCAGATATGCGCCAGACGGTGTTACTGTGTTGTTAGAAAAGGATGATGTCGAGAGAAAGATGAAATCTCTACTGAATAAATTGACATTGGAGAAGTTTGATCCTATTTCTACCGAAATTATCGAAATTGCTAACCAATCTCAATGGGAAACTAAGGGTGAGACTTTGCAAATTGTTATTGAACAAATTTTCTTAAAGGCTTGTGATGAACCTCACTGGTCTTCTATGTATGCCCAATTATGTGGTAAGTTAGTTAAGGATCTAAACCAAGATATTACTGATGAAGCCAACGAGGGTAAAACTGGTCCTAAGTTGGTCTTGCTATACTTGGTCGCCAGATGTCACACTGAGTTCTCTAAGGGATGGTCTGATAAACTTCCAGGTAGTGAAGATGATGCTCCAATGGAACCTGAAATGATGTCTGATGAATATTACCAAGCTGTTGCTGCCAAGAGAAGAGGTTTGGGTCTAGTTCGTTTCATCGGTTTCTTATACAACTTACATTTGCTAACAGTGAAGATGATGTTCGAATGTTTCCGTAGATTAATGAAGGATCTAACAGACTCGCCATCTAACGAAGTCTTAGAATCTGTTGTTGAATTGTTGACCACCGTTGGTATGCAATTCGAGGACGATAGCTTTAGCATTGGTGAAAATGTTTTGCTAGGGTCTGACTTGCTAGATACCTTATTCGAGTTAATCCAAAACGTCATTGATGCTGGTAAAATTTCAAGTAGAATCAAGTTTAAGTTGATCGATATCAAGGAATTGAGAGAGGATAAACACTGGAACAATGAGAACAAGGATCAAGGACCAAAGACCATTAAGCAAATTCATGAAGAGGATGAAAAGGCCCGTCAATTGAAGGCCATGAATAGCAATAGCAATATGGGCTCTAGAAATAGCTCTAGACGTAGTGGTAGAGATAGAGATTTCTCCTCTAGACAAGGTAGCAACAGGGATAGAAGTCTAAGGAATTCAAAGAGAGAATTTGGCTCTTCCCGTAGCAGTACAAACATCTCGAAAGATAACTTTATCACTACTAGATCTGCATCTGGTAGATACAGCAACGCACAAACTGCCAGGGCTCCGCCACAAAAGGAAGAAGCACCAATTAAACACTCTGCATCTACTAATATGTTCAGTGCATTAATGAATGATGATGAGGAATAAACAAGAAATTAAAAAAAAAAAAGAGTTTGAAAAAGTAAGCATTTTTTTTAGGTAGTGCAGGCATAAATTTATTTTATTTTTTCTACTATCAATACAACGTTATAAACACATGTCTTAATTTTTTTCCCAAGTTTTTTTTCCCTTTCTTTTGCTTATTTTAATTTTTGTTTTTATTCATACAGGAAATATTCCCAAAAAAAATTTTCTTTTCATTTTCATTTGCATTCATTCTTAACTACTATCATTATTTTTCCTCTATTATTTTTTTGTCTCTTCATATTTTCTTCTAATGAATTTTTATTTGTTTAATTTTTATTTTTTTTTTTTTGCATTTACCAACGTTTTAGCAATAACAGTCGAAAAAAAAAAAAAAATATTAAAGATTAATATAAAAATCTATGATACTTCTGAAGGATGAATGAAAGAGGAGTTATTCTTAATAACACAAAGAAGCTCTTTCTATTACTTTTATCTTTTATTATTCCCTTAGAAAAAAAAAGCAAAATAAAAGTAGAGAGGGTCTATTTTAATATACTGAAAGAAAGAGAATCTACCCAATTTTTTTTTTGTAAACTAAATAATGTCATTTGTCTTTATATAATTATGACCAATATCCAAATATTAATAAAAATTCTACTATAAATAATTTATTAAAGCTCCAGAATTTTGCTAAAAAATTGAATTTTTTTTTTTTTGTCATTCCGGGCGATGAGCATTTTAGTCAAAATGGCTTTAAAAAGGGCTTTCTGTACAAAACAGTGATTGAAGAATTGTATTACACTCATGAAATTAACAATTTTAAACCAGAAGTACTCATAACTAAGATGAGTTTGGAAAATAATGAGTCTAAGGCTATGGTTATGCTGATGGGTCTCCGCCGGTGCGGGAAATCCTCTATATGTAAGGTTGTTTTCCATAATATGCAACCTCTCGATACTCTATACCTGGAATCCACCTCTAACCCGACTATGGAACACTTTTCCACATTAATTGATTTAGCAGTGATGGAGCTTCCAGGTCAGCTAAACTATTTTGAGCCTAATTATGATTCAGCACAGCTTTTCAAGAGTGTCGGTGCACTAGTTTATGTCATTGATTCGCAGGACGAGTACATGAATGCTATTACCAATTTGGCCATGATTATTGAGTATGCACATGAGGTGAATCCGTCTATAAATATTGAAGTCCTAATTCATAAGGTGGACGGGTTAAGTGAAGATTTCAGAGTTGATGCCCAAAGAGATATTATGCAAAGGACGGGTGAGGAACTTATGGAACTAGGACTTGATGGTGTGCAGGTCTCTTTCTATTTAACATCTATTTTTGACCATTCTATTTATGAGGCATTTTCTAGAATAGTTCAGAAGCTAATACCAGAACTTTCCTTCTTGGAAAATATGTTGGATAATTTAATCCAGCATTCAAAGATTGAGAAAGCCTTTCTCTTTGATATAAACTCCAAAATTTATGTATCAACAGACTCTAACCCAGTGGATATTCAGACTTACGAAGTGTGTGCGGAGTTTGTTGATGTAACTATCGACTTATTTGACCTATACAAAATATCGCAGAACTCAATTACCACTGGGAAAAATGAACCAAGACAAAAGCAATTAAAGAACGTTTCTCAGCTAGCCAATGGCGTTGTCATTTATTTAAGACAAATGATCAGAGGATTGGCACTTGTTGCTTTAATTAGACCTAACGACACAGATACCGAAAGTTGCTTGACGGTAGTTGACTATAATATTGATGTGTTTAAGAAAGGTCTAGAGAAGATCTGGTCAAAATCAAGACAAGATACGGGTACAGATACAGAGCAAAATACATTAACGGCTGATTAGAAATACTTAGAGTTCGTATAGTCAAGTTATGTAATTACCATATATAAAAAAACCGATTTCTATTAAAAATAGCTTGAAGATAAAGTTATCACAGCTGAAATATTGCTTAGTGGTTTGAGTATACTATGATTACACAATTTTGTTCATTTAAAATTTTAAAAAAAAAGAATGCACTCACGATGGGGGTCGAACCCATAATCTTCTGATTAGAAGTCAGACGCGTTGCCATTACGCCACGCGAGCTTGTTATTTCTTAAAAACAACCTATAGCTTTGATATTTTTATCCTACTAAACTTCTCCTGTAATTATTTAGAAAATACTCCTAAAGATAACATAAAATATAGATGCATATATATATAAGTTTGTTTTTTATTTTCTATATATATAGTATTGAATAAATATATCAACTGAAAAGAAAACAAAACAAGAAACAAACTGCGTTATGCCCTGTTCTTAAGGTAGCCACCCTGTTCACATAACTTATAAAATATAGAGTCCTTTTGTTCTAAAAGTTCATCTGGAGGACCAAACTCCTTTACTCTACCATTATCCAGAACAATAATGCGATCACTGTCCAAAACAGTATCTAATCTATGTGCAACAGTTAGGATTGTTCTATCGGCAAATTCTCTTCGTATTGTTTCTTGAATAATTTTATCAGTTTCTAAATCTACTGCAGCAGTGGCCTCATCTAAAACAAGAACTTTTGATTTGTTTAACAATGCACGAGCCAAGCATAACAGTTGCTTTTGTCCAACAGATAAATTCCCACCTCCCTCTCTGATTGGTATGTCCAATGGTGATGATAGTTTTTCCTCACCAGTAATCAAAGCCTCCTTGTTGATCTCATCCAATATGCTGTTGATGTGAGATTTCAAATGAGATAATGTTATGGCTTTCCAAATCTCCTCATCGGAATGATCCCCAAATGGATCCAAGTTGCTACGTATAGTCCCCTCAAAAGCCTGAGCATCTTGCGGAATTATAGCAATATGACTCCTTAAATCAGTTAAGCCAATTTTGGTGATATCCACATTATCTATAATAATGGTTCCCTTAGTAGGTTCTAAGAGTCGAAATAGAGCATTAGATAGTGTGGATTTTCCTGCACCTGTTCTACCAACAACGCCAACTTTTTCA
Organism: Nakaseomyces nivariensis; assembly: GCA_017309295.1. NCBI lineage: Eukaryota > Fungi > Ascomycota > Saccharomycetes > Saccharomycetales > Saccharomycetaceae > Nakaseomyces > Nakaseomyces nivariensis. The sequence goes on along the minus strand of JAEVGP010000010.1, from coordinate 252,956 downwards.
CCAGATTTAATATCAAGATTAATATCCTTTAGGACTGGATCAAGGTTTTCCCTATACGTTGTGGAGTAGTCTTTAAATTGAATAACACCTTTTGAAGGCCAGCTTTGTTCAACACTACTGTTTTCAATCTTGTCTGGAGCTTCTGACTCAATATTGCAGTATTCCACGATTCTTTCCACTGATACAATATTTGTTTCAATCAGAACAGAAGATCTGACAATCCAAATAAGCGATTGTGTAATTTTTAAGGCATAACTCATTAGCAAACCGACCATACCAGATGATAACTGATTTTTAGTTCCTAAGGTACTTAAAGCCAGTAATCCAGTAAATAAAACAATCAAAGCACCAATGGATTGGAGTCTAACAGATAACCATCTATTTGAAGAACGATAATTGAAAAAGCAGTTGATACTAAACTGAATCTTCTCATAATTTAGATGACAAAAACGTTCGATCTGTTCATATGCTGAGATTGTGAAATGACCTGATAGACTCTCCCCCATTAGTGACATAATAGGAGAATATGAAACACTAGTTAATCTTTTCAGCTCTCTGGATAAAACAATGTAAAAAGATTGGTAATAAATGTAGATCACTAACAGTAATGCATTTAGAACAAAGAATATTGGCATATTAAATGTGACTAAGATGACAGTAATAACATAATCCAGAATCGACATGAAAAACATTGAAAACACGTTTTGTAAAGTAGTATCCACTGAATCAATATCAGATGAAAATCTGTTAATTATTCTCCCCGTAGGGGTGGTTTCAAAAAATGACATTGGGCTTCTTATTATGGTTTCGGCCATGCGATTATGGAGTGTCTTTGATCCTCTTAATGATCCATAAATTAACATTGTAATGCTTCTCATATTGTTGCAAAATGTACCACCAACACCAATCAGGGCATAGACACCAAGGAACCAGAACAAATTTAAATTTGCGCCATTTTTTTGATTTGTTTCAGACCAGTATTTGAGCCAAAAACTTTGTAGAAGATCAAAGCATCTGGTAGATATTAAAAATAGGAAGAATAATGCAACACCAACATACCCACAGGCTTTCATATAAGATATATATACACTATTCTTAACTCTCCCTCTCTCCATTTTTTCATCTTGTTGACTTGTCTTTTTCTTGAAATCATTATTAGAGAAATGTTTTATTGGTCTTAATGATACGATAGAGGCCCTACGTGTAGATAGCTTGATCATATCTCTTACTTCACCGTCACCATTTTCATCTTCAATTTCACCATTTGAGTTCTCATCGTTGAGTATTAGATTTATTGCACTTTTATCTGAAGTGCCCTCTTGGATTGCCTCATATTCCGGTTTTTCAAGGTCAAATTCGTGAATTAGTGTTCTCAACTTGGATTCGCCCGAGTTTCTCATTAAATCATCATATTTCCCACTCTCTACAATTGTCTTATTTTCTAATAGATATATTTTTGTTGAATGCTTTAAAACCGAAACAGTATTAGTAGATAAAATGACTGTCTTTTCTCTAAGTAATCCAGTTTTCTTATCAAGGACATCCTTAATAATGGTTTTGCAAACTTCAGTATCTACAGCTGAAAGAATATCATCCAAGAGGTATAGGTCTGCTCTAGAATATACAGCTCTAGCTAATGATAATCTCGTCTTTTGGCCTCCTGAAAGTACAATTCCTTTTTCACCTACCATGGTATCATCACCATCAGGTAATACTTTAATATCAGGTAACAACTGGCATGCCTTTACTGTTGCATTATAAAACTCTTCGTCATATTTATGTCCAAATAAAATATTTTCCTTGACTGATGCATTCATAATCCAAGCTTCTTGTGGACAATATGCAATTGAAGTGGCATTGATCTGAAACACAGGTGATATTTGGTTCTGTTCGCCAGAAATACATGGTAGTTGACCTAAGATAGATTTCAGGAATGTGGATTTACCGGCACCTACTCTACCAACTATGCAAACTAATGCACTCTTTGGGACATCAAAGTTATTGATAGAGTTGAGAGCAACCTGGGTAGATTCAACTCTTCGTTCTAACTCTTCGTTATTATTTTCGCCAACCTGTTGCTTATCTTCATTTTGCATTTTTTCTTTGGATTTCCATAAGAATGTGGCATTGTCTATTTTGACAATCATCGTCTTATCATCTTCAGGTGCTTCTGAACGCTCAATGAAACTGTCATCTAATTCTTCTAATAATAGAAATTTCTTTAATCTAGAGACAGACACACTAGTCTCAATGATACGAGTGATCATAGATGGAATGGAGTAGATAGCGCTGTTTAAAATATTGAAAAGTGATAAAGCTGGAAACACTATCTCAGGAGATAAAGGAGTCTTCGTTACAAGAGCAAATGTGGCAAAGGTAGAGCAAGTAACTATTAATGGAACAGAATTCCAAGCGAATGAAATAAAATTGCTCATGATACCTATCTTCTTAAGGTTCTGCAACTCTAAGTCGTTTCTGATGTGGAACAATCTTTCTAACATTGGCTTTTCCCAGGCATAAAGCTTTATAGATTTAATTGAGTTTAGTATTTCACTTACCGTTTTGATTCTTGAGTCTTTGAACTTCATCTGAGTTTTCGATAGAGCCTTTAATTTTTTAGATAGAAGGGAATTAAAAGGTACTAAAATTACCATCACCAAGATCCCAGCATAAACACCTTCTTTCAACAAAAAGTATAGTGATAACAGACCCACAACGATTTGAATTGGTGATCCAATCAAAGTTTGTGCATCTTCAAAGAATTTTTGAATACGTAATACATCAACAGAGGCCATATTCAAGATATCACCAATTTGAGCTTCATTTCTTGATTCTAGAGATAATTTCAAAGATTTCTGGTATACCAATGCTGCTAAGGAGCCTCTAATCCCCAGTCCAGCCTCAAATATGATAATGTAGAATTGATTGGTTAAAAAAATACTGAATATATCAATGGCAAATATGGCCATAGATATCAAAAACGAATGTAATGGTGGGTACTCCTGGTACTCATTAAAGTTAAAGGACTTGATAAAACTACCTAACAACAAAGGTTTGGCGATGGTTAACAAATCCTTGGTAGTCTCATAGGTCACTGATATCAATACGGTCTTACCAAATGTGCTCCACAATGCTCTCATTAAAGAATTTTTACCGGACCATTTCTGGGATTCCCAATTTTTCCTTAGTTCCTTGGTGAAGAATCTTATATCTAGATTAATTGGGGGCATTGGTAAGTGTTCTGGGTCCTTGACATAGTTTAACTTATAAGTTTCCGATAATAATGGGTTTAACCATACGAAGGTGATATTAACCAAGAAATTATAATCCTTGAACCACTCATTATCATCATACAATTTTTTTAGCTGTGGTACAGGTTCATATGTTGTGGTCAAAAGCAATGCCAATAGGCCATGCAAAATCACCAAGGTATAATTCAAGTATTGATTCGTGACAAATGGAGATAATAGAGAATACTGCTTCGTATTAGTGATGGCCTGGAATAAGAAAAGTAATGTGAAGAACAAAGAATATAAAATCTGATTAGATACCGCATAGTTAAGGGTGAACAGTTCTAATAAATATGTTGGTACAAGTATAACTACGGTATAAGCCAATTGAACTGCAAACATATAATATATTACACGCTGGTCCTGGTATATATGAACCTGACCAGAAGATATACCGACTAACACCAGTGTATGCGAAGTCACCAGTAATAAATACAGAAAAATGAAGCCGTAGTTTCTAACTGTTAACTTGTTAAATGAAACAGATATGCATTTTTCCTTATGAGTCACTCTATATCGAATCAGATATATTAACTGGCCAATTCCTTGAATAGAGAATAGCAACTGTATTACAACACCGATAAACCCAATCAAAGTTGGATTTATCACATTAGTGTGATTATCCACATAGGGTTCAAACATTATTTCATATGGTTGTTTTATTTTTTAGTTTGAGAAAGGAATGTATATTAAAATTATATCCTGCAAAAATCAAAGCTTTAGACTTAAATACTATTATATATGAAAAAAAAATAATGATGTGCGTAATAATAAAAAAAAAAAGGGTCCTATTTTTCACTTCCTGAGATGCCCTTCTCTCAGCAAAAAAAAAAAAAGATACAAAATTTTGGGATTCCGGGGCTAATTTTCCCCACAGAAAATGACGTAGAAAATAAAGAAAAACTTTTTGAAAAAAATTGCTTGTTAAATGTAAAAATAAAAATGCACCTGTCAAGTTTCGAACCAGCGAGATTTTTTTTTTTAGTTTTTTTTTTTTATTATTGTGATTTATCTAAAATGTAAATCACAATTTGATGTGTTCCTGTACAGTTTCAACGTCTTCGTTGTCTGTGCAGATGATCAAAGGCTTCGATACCTTGTCCCTTTGAGAAGTTGGGATGTTAGAAGAAGCAGAGAAAATGGAGTTTTTGTTTGAGTTAGTAGTGGTTTGGGCGGCAGAGTTGCCGATTGTAGAAGAGGCCTTGTACATTTCCCGTATGGAACAGTAAGTAGACAATCTTCTAGTAGAGGTGCAGGCAATAGATCTGAACATTTTTGTTTTTTAGTTTATTTGTTGTTGTTGTGTTTTGTTAGTAATTTGTTAATTGTTCTTCTTTAACAGAAAAGAAGTGTTCCAAATTTCAAACAACATCCTTAATCCTGGCCCTTTTTATATCCCAAAAATTTGGTTCTTGAGTATTAATTTTTTCTCTATATGATTCATTTTGTAAGTGTGTTATGTAAAATTTATTCTAATTTTTAATAATACCAATATAATTTTTAAGTTTATTATACGCCCATCCATCCGATTCCCCTTTTTTTTTCCCGTCTCATTATTTTTTTGCTTGTGTTTTAGCCACTCCATTAGTCCGAATCTTGCAATTTGTTTTTTTTTTTGTGTTTTGTGTATTTTTTTTCCGGGGAAGAAGAGAGTGATCACAGAGCAAATGCGTAGGGGTTGCTATAAAAGTAATTAATCAAAAGATAAGGCACGTTGCGTTCAAAACCCAATCAAAAATGAGAATCCAGAACGTGTGTGCATGTCATTTTTGCAAAAAAAAGTGAGTCAATTCAGTAGATGGAACAATGGCAGATGATGTAAGCGTAAGTTCGGGAAAAAGGGTTTAAAACCCGAAGAACAATGCACGTTTTGTTTTGTTCTTTTGGTTGGCACCACAGGGGCTCACAAAGATAACAAAAAAACCTCAATTGGACTAACGGACAATTTTTGATAACAATACAACCACACTGTGATTCACACTGCTTGTTTGTAATATAAAATTAATCTTCTCCTACAGGATTAATGGGGCTTACCCGGATATAGTGTGGACCGGAGGAATGGGAATTCATTACCCGGTATTATATAAAAATTATTAAAAAAAATAAAAAAATAAATTGCGATTTCTGTGGATCGAACACAGGACCTCCAGATAACAATTGACCGAAGTTAATTCTTCAGTCTGGCGCTCTCCCAACTGAGCTAAAACCGCATATTAAACTTGTTAAAGTCTCAACGGTTCTTAGGTATGTGATGAAGGAATATTAAGTTAAGTTAAGACTTATTAATTTATTCTTGTAATAGTAATAGCTACAAAATCTTGAATATATATAATTATTTCCGGTAAATTTAGAGCTGTTGCTTATTACCATTGAAACTATTTATTTTATACAAATTTTTACTTTTGCATCAATAATTGGTAGATTTTATGTTTTTGTGTCCCAGATTGTTAGGATAAGAAATTATTATTACATTAAATAAAAATATTTATGCGAAAACTAATAATAGTAAGGTTCATTCACTTTTCGTTTGTTTTTCATTATATAATCATGTAGTCCAAATTAATTAATGCTATTATTACTGTTTTTCGTTTCGTTTACTTTGGCTGCCACACCGTTCCCAGATTGGTTAAAACAGCTGACGAACTTGACAAAGTGGCCTGGCTTGGAGCCGCCATTTATACCTGTAGTGTCTTTATCAGGTATTCCCGATAACAATAGGTATAGGCACGAAAGATGTAACCCTCTGCGGCTGTTTCCACCTCTGACACATGAGCGCAACTGTTCTTTTGATTGTGATGGGTGCTGTGCCGCTGATGATATTTACAGTTGTCCAAGATTTACTCAAACGTTTGATGATGGTCCTTCGAAAGCTACTATCAAGCTATTAAACAATTTCAAGGGGAAAACCAATTTTTTCGCAATTGGTATTAATGTTATTGAACATCCTGATATCTTTAGTAGAATTATCAACGAGGGTCATTTTGTAGGGTCACATACGTGGTCTCATAAACATTTACCATCACTTTCAAACGAGGAAGCCGCTGCTCAGTTACAATGGTCAATATGGGCCATGAATGCAACCTGTGGATATGTTCCTCGGTATTTCAGACCACCATACGGAGGAATGGATAACAGAATCCGTGCCATAGCAGAGAGATTTGGACTAAAACCTATTGTCTGGAATTTTGATACCTTTGATTGGCAGTTGTCTAAAGGTAAAATAACCAATGAGGAAATTCTCAAAAACGTGCACGAATGGAAACAAAAATATACTGAGGGCATTATCTTAGAACATGACACTGCCACTGAAAATGTGGATATCGCATTACAGATAAATAAGATCATTGGTACTGATCAAATGAGGGTTGATCAGTGTAAAGGAGCACCCCAAAACGTCTTACCAATAGCAAAAACAAAATAAAAACCAAAATTAAAGCGGATTATGAATTTTATTAAATATATACTAGAAATATCAAAATTGTCTATTTTAAGCACATCAATAGTCTTTTCTCATCATTAGTATCTAGCTGTAACAACATCGATATAACAGGAAGTAGTTGAGCTCGCTGCTCTTTATGCTCTAGGAACCCTAATAGGACATTCTTTATGTATGCAATCTTTTCATTTTTTTCGCTTTCAGTTTCTGGACTTCTAGAAGTAAAATTAGTAGCACTGCTATTACTCTTGATAGAAGCAGCAGAGTTAGAACGACTCCTTGATTCATCATTCGATGGCCTTGAAAGTCTATCCATACTCGTTTTCTCCCTCACCGAATTCAATTGATTAGATAGAGTTCTATAATTATTGGTTAGTCTTTCATATTTTTTATTCGCCTCAGCATTAAGCTTCATTAGATGTTCATTTGCATTTTGTAACTCTGCAACCTTTTTATCGGCCCTATGCAAAGCTTCCTTTAGGTTGGAAGTTAATTTCTCTAGCTCTCCGGAATCATCAGTCGTAGAGACACTTCTCTTTCTCAGCGTTTGACTGACCTCATTCAAAGTTTCTATCTCGGATAATAACTGTTTTTCTCTCTTTTGAAGATTTTGAATTTCATTCTTTAAGTCATCATTTTGTTGCTGCCAGTTCTGAATTTCTCGGTTTTTCCTGGAATTTTGAATTGCAATTTCTGACTCCAATTTATTCTTCTCATCCTCAACAATTGCCAGCCTTTGTTCAATTTCTTTACGACCACTACTTTCTTCATTCTGTTGTTCAGCCAACAACCTTCTCATGGTATCACATTCACGTGATTTTTCTTGCAATGTGCTTGTATATTCATTCAGTTCATCTTCAAGAGATAATATTCTTTTGTTAGATTCCTTGAGTTTAACATTAAGCTCGTTACATTGTCTCTTGATAGAATCAACTTGCTCATTAGAGTTAGATTTTAAGTTCTGCAAGGTATCGTACTTTTCTTGCAGAATTGATAATCTTTCCGATAGTTTACCATTCTCCTTCAAATAATTCTCGACTGAACTAGTATTCTTTTGTATTTCTTGACTTAAAGTTTCCTTCTCTTTCTTTAAAACAGTCAACAGGTTTTCCTTTTCAACTGTTTCCTTCTTTAATCTATCCATAGTAGTCTTAATACTAGCATTCTTTTCATTGTATTGCTTAACTTGCTCCTCCAGATAGCCAATGGTTTTTTCTCTTTGAGCAAGAGACATTTTCATGCTATTCACCTCGGATGCTTGTGTCTTCAAAGTTTGATTTTCAGACTTTAGTTTTTCTAGTGTTTCTTTTGAAACTAATTCCTTTTCCTTCAAACTAGTAGCATGTTGTAGCTTCAAATCTGCCAACTCACCATTTAATTTATCGACTTTCATTTTCAATTCGGTTTGAGTCTTTTCATAAGTTTCTATCATACTTGCATTTCTTGATCTTAAGCCATCAAGTTCTAACTTAACCGACTCTATCTCTTTTTTCTTATCAGAATCCTTTTCCTTCAGCATGTCTCTTGCCTCTACAAGATCATTTCCTACTTCTCTCAACATATCTCTCACTTCTTCTACTTCTGTGCTCTTTTGCTTCAAAGATTCTTTGACTTTGCTCAACTCTTCTTCCAACTTTTCCTTCTCAACTGTAACAGTATTCAAATCAACAGATGATGAAGATTCCTCATTTAGTTTATCATACTTCTCCTTCCACGAGTCACATTCTTTATGAATTTCCTGTAAGTCAGTGAATTTCTTTTCTAATTCATTGTATAGCTCTTTTGAAACAGTTGAAATAGCTTCGACAGGCTTAGGCACATCGGCAGATGTCTTCTTATTTTTCTTATTTTTCTTCTTATTTTTACCCTTACCGGTAGGTTGGACTGTTTCGAGCTCAGCAGATGGTTCTTCTACAACTTCCTCAAACTTTGCCAATTTAGCTGATAACACATCAATCTCTTTCTTTGCAGTTTCAAGTTGATTCTTTGCTTCAACTATCTCCTTGTCCTTTGCTTCTTCTTCTTCTTTTGCTGATGTTTCATATTCAGACAACGATTTCTCCAAGGTCTTTATCTTTTCCAACTTCTCATTAACTTCCTGATCTTTCTTGACAACAATTTCATCTTTTTCCTTTACTACATTCTCCACATTCTTGACAAGCTTCTCCTTCTCTGTCTTCAATGTTTCAACTTGTTTAACTAGCTTATCAATATCCTCTTTTGAGTTCTTCTCCTGTCTAGTTAGTTGTTCGGTTAGCTCATCGATCTTCTTTTGTAATTCACCATTGTTGGAAGATTCAACAGATCCTTCCTGTTCCTGAGTACCCTTGGTTAACCTCTTTATCTCCTCATTCAACATAGTATTCTTATCATTAACATTCTTGAAGTAAACAGGTAGTGATTCTACAGCATCATCAAGACCAGAGACAGGTGTATTCTCCGTTAGAATCTTCTCAAGTGTCTCTATCTTTTCACTCTTTGCCTTCTCATTCTTGTACGCTGCCAGCAAAAGTGGGTATTTCTGCTCATACTTCTCAAATTTTCTCAACTTCAACTGTATCTCACGTGGTAAGCCACTCTTATCATCAGGAACATTACTCAAATCTGTCTGGCTTCCATTATTAATATCGTCGGCTAAACCTTTGGCAAGCTCATCAGTAAGGTTTTTACCCAACTGCGATAACTGTTTGAACATGAAACCCCGTTTTTATCCTATATATGCTGGTTTTTTTTATGAAGATAATAAGTTTAGTAAACTCTAACACATCAAAAACACTATATATTTCGAAATATTGCCTAAGTGTGATGGATTAGCTATTTCCCTCTCACAGCCTGATTTGCATCCCCAAGCTCAAGCATCGCGAAACTTCCAGGGACGCGAGAAAACCATGAAACGTGGCTAGTGATATTCTAATACTAGAATTTAAATATTCGTCTTGATTATACTAGTCGAGTTATAATGTTAATATTATTATTAAAAATGAATAAATAGATTATTTCTCTCTAAAAAAAGATTAAAAAAAAGATATAATAAAAAAAACTGTGATGTGAGAACTTGTTTGAAAAAGAGGAGTGAACTATCCTCTACTATGAAATTATAACTTATTCTAATCGTTATTCCTTTTTGTTTGAGTAGAGTTTAACCGATTATAAGGCAGTGTTTGCGTTTTATACGATTGTTAGTTTAGTCCATCTATTTCAAACGAATCGGGAATAAATGAGTACAAAAAGGGAAATTGTCAATGTTTCTATCCGAAAAATTTAGTAGACTGTTTTTTTCTCCTGAAATTTAGGAAATTATTTGGTTTTTCATCTGTGGACTCTTGATCTGCGGTTTTGTGATGCCTTTCATGGCTGTGATGACCAACACCATTACTATTTGATTTGGTGTTTTCCGAACGAGGCTCAACCTGCAGTGACAACTGGTATTGCTTTTCAATATGTGGAATATCTTCCATTCCTTCTTCTATACAGGTTTGAATATCATCCAATCTCTTCAACTTGTAATGGAATTTCTTGAAGCCTAAAATACCTTCAATGATACTTGCAATTTTTGCCCTCTTGCTGAAATTGATGACATCAGTAGTGCCATGGACATAATCTGTGTTACCAGCAAATGTAAATGTCAAATCTGAGAGATAAACACCAAAAAAAGGCACACAAACAACATCTTTGACAGACCTCAATAATTCTCTGTACTTGATAAAGTTTCTCTTTGAATCCATTAAACTGTTTAAAGTATCCAAAATATGTTTGGTTTCACCCGGAATCAGATTCCATGTTTGCTTCAACCTATAAATTGGCGAAGAATATAACGCAGAAACAATAGCGGTCATCGAGGAAAAGTTATTCAATTCCTTACAATGCTGAGCAACCGTGATAAAGTATTGAATCAATTTTGATCTCTCAACAACATCAGTATTTTTGACAATTGTGTACGAAACGTAATTTGTCAACGTATTGGCATTAGCAATAAATTTTGTAATATTTGGTGATCCACCCATATCACAATATTTGTTACCCCATGCTCTATCTAGACACTCAAACATGGTAATTCTTAGATATAGATCATGCTCCATCAAAGTCAACTGGCTAGCATATAGAAAAGGCTCAATATCTAATACATTGTTATATCTCAGTGTGTTTTGTATCTTTAAAGAGATATTCTCCGACGATGTTTCACCATTCATAGTATCTGGACCATAATCGACGGAATTACTTCCCTCGTTTGGTGTCTGTGCTTCAGAGCCAAAGATCTTTTCATTGATATTTGTCAGTAAAACATCGGATCCAGGAATTTTTTCAGAAACTGCCATTTTTGCAAAGTTTACAATCACTCCAACACCAGATTCATTATACTTAGGAGTCCAGTACTGAGAAAGGAACGTTTTCATGATATTAACAACTCTACATTTGACAGGGTTTAATTTTTTCTCAATCCATATGTTATATTCATCAAAACTCAAACCTTCAGGTGGATAAAGGTTATACCTGTAAATTAGAGCATAAAAGAATTCTCTTGTGGTCATAAAACTTCTAAATGTCATTAGTAAAGTGACATTAAAGCTTGCATCTATCACGTTGTGACTAGTTAAATGCTCAATTAATGCCTCTTTAGTACCTCCCTTAATTTTTCCTTTATTATCATACACCAAATCATCCTCATATTCTGGTAATAGAAACCAAGGTTGCTCCTTCATCTGTCCTGAGATCTCAACCTGGTTCTCTGCATCCTGAATTGGCTCAATAGTTTCACGAACATTTTCTTCATCATCATCGGAATTGTTTTCGGAATATATATCAAACCATCTTTCTTGTTCACCCTTCAACAATTCTGTAGTCAACTTGTTCTTCATCATTCTCGCAGCGTAATTCAATAGATTTTCTCTTTCTTCTATCAGTTGCTCAACCACAATACATGAAAGGTTTGCAATTTCAACATACTTCTCACATGCATCAATGAAATCATCAGAACTATTTAAAAACTCCATCCCATTGTATTCGACATCTTGGTTCACAAGTGCTCTATAAATCTCAGAAGCTTGACGTTCTGTTTTCCGTTGACCAAAGTTCTTTGAGTTCATATTAGCATTTCTTTTCATCGGTTCATAATATCCAACAATTAAGTTGGATCTCATTGAAGAAAACGAGAAAGGATCATCTAAAGTAGTTTGCTGAGATGTCATAATCAATCGCATGACAATATCATGGAAAGCCTGTTTAATATCAAAGAATTCAATTAGAATAGAGGAAATTGAAGACATAGTATGAACCAAAAATTCCTTGCTTTCAGCATCTAATGTAGATGTAGGAGCCTTAATTAATTTTTTTAAATTGATAAAAATTGTTAAATCAAGGTTCTCCAAGATGTCTAATAACTGGTTATTTTGGTTGACTTGTTCATATATGCTAGAGTTAATTTCTAGGTTTCTCATCCGCGTCTTAGGTTGATTGATAATATTTAGGTGTTCACCATTTAGACTATTCAATCTATCATAAATTTGCGATGAGATTCTATTCATTGTACTCAAAGTATCATTATTCAAAGTATACTTTGGTCTCCTTTTCTGAGCTCTGCTTCTCATTAATTGTCTATTCAAATTACTTCTGCTCGTATTTGTATTTGTTGCTGATGATAGGATTGGTAGATTACCAGCTGAATTACTGTGTTGAAGAGGAGTCTCATTGATTGGCCCGGAACTGCCTGCAGTTTGTTGGGCCAATGTTTCTGTAACCTTTCCTTGGAAACCAGACAGAGAGGAATTATGCGATCTTGATGCCAGATCATGATTACTATTCCTCAAACTGGTCGAAGTACTTAACTTGTGATCCTGGGAGTTATCAGTGGAAATAAATGAAGAGAATGGGTTGGACCAAGAACCACCATTGAAAGAGGACTTTAAAAATCTAGGCAAAATCTGTGGTAACGATTCATCTATGCCAATAACCGACATTTGAAGTAAGTGATGCAAATATTGAATATGCTTCAAGAGTTTAATAAATTCTACGTCAATTAGTTCAAATAATGTCTTCATGAAAGTTTTAGAAGATTTCTCTTTCGTGTTTGTGGTGGACAATGATCCGTTCAAACCGGTACTTTGAATTGATGTCCTTGGAGTACTTGTCGTCACCGATGTCCTTTGTAAGTTAGAAAGGCTGTGTACATAAAACTGGTTCGCGTCAATGTCAGTTGGTGATATCAAATTATTTGAAGTATTGTTATTATATGGAATCAGAGTATCTGTTGTACTGGTACTGACATTTCTTTTACCAGCCAGAGGACTGATGGCTGCAGACCCTGGCATATCATCTAAGGTACCAACCGCATCACCTGTTTCATTGTTATTATCATTGATATTTGCAAGAGTATTACTATTTTCAGATGCACCGTAGTTTTCCATATTCCCAGCTTGGTACTTTTTCCTTAAATTTGGGTCAAAGAATAAGCGAGAATTAACATTGATTTTTCCAAGACTTGATATCATATGCTTGAAGACCTTCTTAATATCTTTAGGTAGGTTTTTCAGTTTCTCCTGGTTCTGTATTAACCTACATGCAAGTACCAAAAATGTGATGTAATTTGAAGTCAAATCAAAGAATTTCATAAAATTGTACTTGTTGTCAGAAACAAACATTTTATGTGCCAGCTTGGCATAATATATTGTTAGCTCATTTAACTCTGACCATGTTGTAATATCCTTCGTCAATTGATAAAACAAGTCATTTCTGGACATAATAGGTTGTCTGAAAGATTGCTGTTGTTTCCTACTCTCAGTTTCTGATGCTTCATTAGTCTTTTTTCCATCATCTTCCTTTTTGCCCTCATCTTCCTTTTTACCGTCATCGTCCTTTTTAGAAGTTGGTACCGACTTTTCTTCTTGAGTCTCATCCTCTTCATCTTCTTCATTGTCTATAGAAACTTCCGGATCCGTAGTCCTCGGACTTGCCACTGCCATACTTTTTATATTTCTAGGTTTCAAACTAACAAGATGGTCACTAGTAGGGAACTTGGTTTCGCGATTAGCATCCAAATCTGACTCAAAATTCAAGTTAGACACAAGTGGCAATTCGGCACAATAAAGATCTAACTCCTTGTTATAATAAACAAGCTTTTCCTGAGACTGATCATCGGGTGTAACAATAGGTACCGGTACCCATGTGGTAGTAACATCTGAATGTACACTATTAATAATCATCTCTATCTCCTCCAGTGACAGTATTTTGATATCTTGTTCCGGTTCAGAACCAGTACCAGCTGTGGTGCCAGCTCCAGCAGATTCAGACTCCGTTGTCTTTATCTTCATATGATCCTGTTGACTCCTTACTTCTACGCTAGATGCTGATCTCGACGAAGACCTACTCAAGTTCTTCATCTGCTGCGTAACCGACGCAGAGGTAACTGACGAAGATCTCCCAAAATCCGTGCTGTTCCGCACATGTGGCGACAACGTACTATGTTGTGTGGCACTTAACATTGGCGATGCTGAAGCCGGCGTCATGTTAGAAGACCCACGTCTGCTCATATTTCTCGAACCAACCACATTTAAAAATGCACCAATACCATTATCACTAGTTCCTCCCAGAGTATTCGGATTGTTACCGTTGCCACTAATATTGGAACTATTAGAAATCGCTGGCCTTGTCAAACTGGTCATACTGCTCCTGCGCGAGCTCCGCCCGCTAGATTTCTTACCAAATATCCTATGATGATCCCGCACCGGACGTGTATAATTCTGCGGAAACCATCCGCGCACCACAGTTTCCTTGCTGTCATCCACAATCAAACCATCCCACCACCCAGAGACATTCTTATTCAACACATAGACTATATCTCCCGGCTGGAAATTAAGATACTTCTCCTTGGGACTGCTGAACTCAAATTGCGCCACAACCACATCAACAGGCTGTATACTGGTCAGCTCCTGATCTAGCGATTCCGTCGACATATAGCTTTATCTTTCAGGTCCTTTTGATATGTTAAATCAAATAGTAATTCCCCTTTTGGAAGAAAACCCCTACAGCAATCTTTTATCTTTTTCCCTTTTTTTCTTGTTTTTTTATCTTTCTTCTTAATCCAAATTAGAAGGGGGTTTCCAGAGGACAGAAACGTAGACCTACTTTTGTCTTATTATGATCTCTTAAAGAAGTAATCTTCTCTTTATCAAAAGCAATCCCCCTCTCTTTTGTGCTTATTTCCAATATTTTTTTTTTTTGTTGGTCTTTGCAGGAGCTTTGAGGAAGTGAAATTTTTTTTTTCTTGGTCCCTTTGGTGCTTATTTTCTATCCCAGGGTCCATGTGTCACATTTGTTATCGTACGAGGGGATATATTGGGGGGTGGTGGGTAGCACTCTCTCTGTAGTAGTGTAAACTGTAGTATTGATACAAGTGTACAGTAACCATTAGTACATTTGTGTTAATCTCCTAGATGCGACTGTCTGACTCTCGCCATTTTATAGGGGTCAATTTGTAGAATATGGGTGTCTCAAAAACCTTATGGAAATAGGGGAGAAGGGATCTGCAATAAGCATTCTTGAATAACAGAATAAGAACAAAAAAAAATAGAGTTCATTCATTTCTGCAATAAAGTAGATTATACAACATACTTTTCTAGTATGATTATCATCAAGTACATCTTGGGCGCTAGTTCAAGAGTACAAACTTGGGCGCTAGTTTTAAGAGCACAAACTTAAAAATCAAACCGCCAAACTTCAGAAGAAATACCGAGGGTACCCCCTTACAAACCATAGAAATACATGTCTTTTGTACGGGTGTTTTACTGTGAGGAATAAAACAAAACACAAAAAGACACACAAAAAAAAATTACTGGAATAGCTGATATCGTGTTGCACGTGTAGTACACTGTATTATGGTTGCTTGTTGTATATCACAACATTCATATGATCTGAAGACACATTACAAGATGTACTCTTAGACTGGTAGGATAAGTTCCTTTGTCATGGAAATGGTAACGACTGAAAAAACCGAGTCTAAAAATGTCGTTCTTACAAAAGCATTTGACCCGTTGTAAGGTCATCTAGTTCAGTCTCACTATTTTTATGGTTTTACTAAAATTCAAGGTAAACTATTGAGAACGCGTTTAAGCATTTCTACGAGAGTACCGCATAAAACAGAAGCGGATTACTATTCAATAGTCTCTGCGTCTTGACTTGCCAGCCAACATAAAAAACATAAATGTATAAGTGTATATTATATTTTACTAAAAAGTATTATAGAATCCAAATTTTCTATATATAAAAGCTTTATATCGTTAAAACCAGAGAACTTAAGCTTAGGAAAAAAAAAAGAGTATCTCAAATCATGGCTAAAGTGCCTAACTGAGTTGGAAGAACAAGTCCAGAATATATAAAGTGACACATCGTCATAAGGTAATCATCTTTGGATATATACTTGTTATCACTTTGAGTAATCACAATAACGTCAAGTATGATAAACAATAACATAAAGACTTAGAACTCTAATACTCCTCATCAGATCCAGATAGTCATCAGACTACCATTCAAAGTCAAGGTTTAAATTGTGATAAAGGAACAAGAATATCAGCATTTTTTATTTTTTTGCTAGAACAATGATTAAATTGGCGACGATAAAGATTGATACTGCAAGCATATTAGAAAGTATAAAAGCAATATCACAAAAAATAATAGGTACTAAATACCATGGTGGCCTAGATAGCTTGGCGCTATTCCGTTTTCATTTCATAATTTTTATTTACCCGTTAATATAAGAATAGTATCAAAACAAAACACCAAAGCTTTCCTTAGTTTTATTCGATTTTCCACTTAAATTATGTATAATAGAAAATCACATTAAACAATCCAGATTTACTTTTGGAATACCGGTATAGTTACTAAATGGGTAACAGTTCCACGAATATATTAATTTTTGAAAGTTTGTAACTTGTATCAGGAAAAACAACAACGTCAACCATTTAGCACTCTTGATGAAATAGCAGCTTGTAATAACTTTTTGCAGCGTGTCTTGTTGCCTGGATTCCACGGCGGAGTCGGGGTTGTAGAGATGACTTGACCATGTGGAATACATCATATACCGAGGAGATCAACGTATCTTCACCCACTGGGGTCTGTGACACTAACTCTATCGGATACAACTTCCCTGCATCATAATCTAGCAAGTATTGGCCCCGTCTGCCTTGCAAAGCAATGATCCATGCACTGTCATCACGAATTGCAACAATATTATTGTAGCAATACCACATTACACCAATACATAGAGTAGCAAACAGCAATATACCCAGGTATATGTGACTCCTACGCACTACAAATATGACATCATCGCGACCTTGAGTCTCGCTTTCACTGTCCTGGTCCGGTCCATCTATCATCTCTACGCTAGAACCTGAAGAAGAGAGCACATCCTCAATCAACACTGTATCATCCATTATTATTTGATTTATATTTAGATCTTGTTCAGATTTGTAATCGCCAGTAATGCTTAAAAAGTTATCAGCAACCCTTTTTCCTTTATTGCTCATTGGCAATGGGTTTTGTCCCTTATCACACAACCCCGGGCCAAAAAAAAAAAAAAAGTTCAAGAAGGAAATTTCTTGCTTAGAGAAAACATAATACAACAACAATACAAGACAGCAATACTCCCACAAAAGAACATATGTCAATGCTTGGAAGAAGATTTCTGTATCTGCATGCTGGTGCTAGGGTTCGTGGGTTGAAAAAAGACCCAGTCTCATATCTGCGGAACCCTGCTGGACTGAAATATGACGAAGTAAAACCAGCTGAATACCAAGACAAGATACGTCAAGTTTTGAATTTTAAAGAGCATGGAATAGAGCTAAGTGATCCTGTGATTTTGCAATGCTTTACACATAAGTCATTCGCCCATGGATCCCGTCCGTACAACGAAAAGTTGAATCTACTGGGTTCTCAGTTCTTGAAACTGAATGCTTCCATTCATTCGGTAAAGGAGGGAAACAACACTGATTTCACACAACTAGGTACTGTAGAGTCCCGTGGTTTGATTTCGCATCATACAGCAGCTAACTATATAATGAGGAAACAATTGGATCCACTTGTATTTTGGAAGATGAGTGATTTGAACAACGGGCCGGTAAATGGTAAGTCAAAGATTTTGTCTACGGTTCTAAACTCGATTGTGGGTGCTATTGTACTACAACAAGGTACTAGTAAGGCTTCTCAGTTTGTTTTTGAAGATTTACTGAACCCAAAGAATTCCGACTCATTACTTAATATATCTTCAAAAGCATAAATTGTAAATAACCTAAAAACGAAAACATCAAAGTTTGATGACTAGAAGAAACCTGTATATATATATAAACGCTAAAGAAAGTCATTTAACAAAAAAAAAATACAATTATGGACAAAGATACAAGCTCAGATAATATAATATTATTACTCTATAAAAACTCTAACTATGAGGCAGTATCTTCGTTTTCCCAATGTTTCAATCCCTTAACCAAGTCCTTTATCGAAGAAGACATCTTGTATAACGTCTCATTGATTCTTTGTTTAAAGCTATGTGCGGCGTATTCTGCATCATCGGTCTCTACGGATATCTTTCCATTCAAATTTAATCGAGCAAAATTGACAAGACCATTATTAATCGAGTCTAATGTCTCGAGATGATCGCTGAACTGCTTCAAAACATCCCAGTTGTCTTCGTTATTCAAAACCTGCATCGTCTTATCTAGAATTTCTGCTACTAATGTTGTGATGATGTTGCTCTCTCTGCGGATGGACCCACGAGTACTCTTGTTGCTTTTCATGTTATCTAGCAGTTTTCTGAATGCTAATTCGTATTTCTCTTTCATCGGTTCTAATACATTAACCAGATAGCCAATGGATTGAATATCAACTCTACTGACTCTTCTATCAGAATTCACATCATTAAATGGTAACATTGGCGATGTTTTCCAAAATTCATCTTCATAGGCAACAAACTTTTTCAACATTGGATGTAAAGATGCTCTTGAACTTAAATCAGATTTTAAGTTCAACTTATTTTGTTTTCCAACTTCAGATGCCATATTCCTTATATCATCTACTATCGCTTTCTCATTACTAACAGTTGGTGGCTGCTGTTTAGACTCCGACAAAATCCTTAAACCTAGACCAGGACTAGATCCAAACTTTTTAAGCTTTTCTTTGAATTTCTGTTTTTCGACTGCATAATTATCATCCATTGAGTCAGATGCTGATCCCATATCCTTAGATGTTTCATTTAGCAGATTGGATGACGTATCATTCACTGACAATGGAGGTATCTTTTCGATACTAGGTGAATTTTCGGTGTCATTTACAGATACTGGCGGGTCGTTTAAGTCCAAATCATCAATTCTCTTTTCTAGATCGTTGGCATTTTTCATTTGGTTTAGTACTGATGGCTCCACCTTTTTCTGTGGTTCTGGTCTCAATTCCAATTCTTGATCATCTGTTGTTTGCACGGTGATAGTTGGAATAGTCGGAATAGCAGGTTGCTGATCAATAAAGAGCTTTTGGGGGATAGGTTTTCCATCGCCATGTATTGACTTAGTAGCTTGTTTCTCATGTTGTGTATTTTGTGGTATGAAATTATTTTGGTTTTTGTCAGCAGCTTCATTTTTTGGTAATTTATGCTGTTCCGCGTTTTTTATTATGCTTGCTTCTTTAGGAATATTATCTTTTATGACATGTTCAGCTGGATCTTTCGGCACTGAAGTTTTATGTGAATTTGTAATATCGATTTTTGGTATACTTTTTTTCCCCTTCAATGGCGTAGAATTCTTACTTTCATTATCAGCAAAGTCAATGATGGCACTGAAACTTAAGGAGGGTTTTGAATGCAGTGAGTGATCTGCCTCAATATTAACCTCTGTTTTACTGTCACTGTGATCACTTTCATTTGTGTCAATATTTTTTGAATACTTCTGTATTAGTTCTTTGTCGATATCCGTTAACTTCAATCCAGCATGGTTCACAAGGATACACATTTTAAAATTAACATCAGCAATTGCACTTGTGGCCGTCAACAATGGCAATTTCTTCGAATTGCTTAAGAAAAACCGAGTAGTTGTAATCATGTGAGAGATAGCCAGCCGTAGAAGGAATATTTGCTTTTTATGAACAGCAACATTAAGATAAAGAATCATGTTCCGAAAGGAATCATTAATCGCAGCCATAGTCTTAAATATGCCTTCAATATCCCATTCTTTTTTTCTAGCGACAAGATGCGTATTTAAGTCATTAAGGTATTTTATTATCCGAATCACATGAGAATAAGGTATCCCAGCTTTTGGAGCTTCGAATTTATCTATAAATTTCTTACCTTTGTACATTTCCACTTCCATCCTACTGCCCATTGCCTCATTATTCCTTTTTTCTCGTACCGCGAGTTCAAGTTCCAATTGTCTTTGTTTCAATTGCTCATTTTCTACTGATAACTTACAATATTTCTTGGAGAGTTGTTGTAATGCTTTTGAAGAGTGATATGAAGTAACCAGTTTATCAAATTTACGTCTTGTAAAATTTTGGAGCACATCACTAACTAATTTCATATATGTCGAGGCATCTAAAGTCATCAATTTACTTTGCAAATGTGAGTCTCGTATTCTTGGATCACCTGTTCCTATCCTACTATCCCTAAAATCACATTGTATTTGTAGATCATACAACAATTGAACAAACTTCCTGGTGCTTAAAGTATCTACCTTCAACCTGATAGGCCTCGGTGTTGGGTACCTTTCCTTCTTTCGTCTCGAGAAATATGTGCTTATAGTTTCAAACGCGGCTGTAATCCTGTTACGCTTGTCAATATCAAATTGATGAGTATCATTTCCATCCATTCCATATATAATAATTGTCTTTTCTATATCTTCTTATTTGCTTTCAATTGTGTAGGTACTTTTTTTCCTTATTTCTAGCACCAAAAGATAGCAAAATGGAGGGGAAAAAGGGGTGTAACAAATTTGGAGGACCTTTATAACCTAGAGCTTAAGATGCAACGTATATTGGGTTCATAAAACATCCAAATCAAAGATCCCATCTTGCATTTTGTGCTTCCATGCTAAAAAACTCACCAAAAAAAATTAAGATAAAAAATCCCAAACATTCTCGCATCGTTTCTGATTATATAAAGAGAACTATTCATATATAGATCAATATTCAATTTCCAATTATATATAATCATTTTCCATTTTTTTTTACCAATAATATATAATTTTAAATATGTCTGAAAATAATAAAAGAAAAAAAAAATAATAACTTTACAAATATACACAGCTAAAAGGAACTTAATTTCTCTTATTTTTTTTTTTTTCTTATTTTTTATTTTTAGCTAAGATTAACGCAAGAAACCCTTCTTCTTTGGTTGAACTGGAGAATGAGAGACTTGTTTTGAAATAGAGATTTCCAATTGATGTTTTTTCTCTTCTAGAGCCTTCAATTGCTTGGTTAGCTTCTCCTTCATTTCCTTGTGTCTGGAGAACAATTCAGCCTCGGACTTTTGCAATTTCTTTTCCTTTTCAGAGACCTTTTGTTGGAACACTGCCTTCATTTCGGCCTCTAGCTTAGCCAGCTTAGCCTCGTGTAGTTGCTTCTCTTCCTTTTGTCTACTTTCTGGGTCGTATTCCTTAAACACAGAGTTATCCTGCTTGATGCCAAGTTTCACGAGTTTCTGTGATCTGTAGTTCTCGTATAGTACTCTGTTTGTTCTCTCACGCAATTCCTCCATACATTGTCTGATCAGCAGATCACGCAAGTAAGTGAAGTCCGAGTGGTTGGCGTTGTCGACCTCGATAATACCCCATGGATAACTACGGCCTCTAACGGCTTGTCCGTCGCTGTTTGTGACTAGTTCAGTAGATCCTACTACGGCGTATGGTATCTTGTTGTATAATTCTCTGGTAGCTGTTACTGTTTCATCATCATCTAGAGCATATGTAGGTGGTTCAAACAAATTGATGTGTGCTTCCTCCAATTGTTTCTTAATTCTGTACTTGAAAGATTGGATCTCTTCATCGGTCAGTATATCGGACTTGGCGATAACTGGGATCAAGTTACACTTCTCGTGTATCTGTTTACAGAACTCCAAATCCAAGGCCTTTAAGTAGTGTGCAGTTGGCTCAATGAAATATAACACAGCATGAACTCTGTTATCCTCAATAGTACCTCTGTTAACTCTGTTTTCGGCATCTAGATACTGATCGAATCTCTTGTTAACCTCGTTAACGATAGGTCTCCAGGACTCAGTGTTATCGATTGCGTCACCAAAACCTGGAGTATCAATGATGGTCAGTTTCAAAGCGACACCGTTCTCTTCAATTGTAGTAGTCTGGGTCTGGATCTTGACATCAGATTTCAAACCTTCTTCCTCGCCAGCCTTAGGTTGAGATGCAACGCCTGCAGCAGCAGCCATAGCCGCGATACCATTCTCATCATCCTCAATCTTCAAATTCTCAATCTTTTCATCAACGGATTCGTTGTCAACAGCATCTGCAGTTGCGGATTCCCCATTGGCCATGTTAGGGGTAGAGAAATCTCTGTTAAACAAAGTGTTAACCAGTGTGGTTTTACCTAGACCACCTTGACCAACACACATCAAGTTGAAACTAAATCCTCTACGAATAGATTTCCTTCTCCATTGTTTGGGCAGGTTAGCGAAACCAACATAACTTGTGATTTGACGTTTAATAATTTTCAGGTCAGGTTGAGCTGGCAAAACTTGACCTTCAATATTTTCAGAGTAATCGTAATTCCCATTATTACTTTCGTTATAGTCTTCCGTATGAGCCTCGTAACGCATGGATTCGCCCATATTATCATGGTGTTCATTGTTATTTGGTGTTACAGAGTTGGTAACACTGGCAGAATCCACCATATCTTTATGCTGAACAGCAGCAACACCACCAATTGAGTATCCAGTAACTTCCTCGTCAACAGGTTCTTTCTTAGGTTCAAATTGCATCATCTTTACGGTACTTTAGGGCTGGGATCAAAGATAGAAAGAACAAACTGGAAAAAAAACAAACAAAAAGGATATTACAAAACAATCTTGTAAATTCAATTCTAAAAATAATAATTATAAGAGAGAAGATTTTAGTTAAACAACAATCCCTGAAAATAAAAATAAATCTGGAACTCAAAACGACAGATCAAGATCAAGATAAATAAGAAATAAAAAAGAAAGGGAAATATTTGTTCTTTATTTGTGTATTGCTTTGTTGCGCACAAAAAAAAAAATTGGAAAAAACAAAGAAAAAAAAAAAAAAAAAGGACAACGCGTTACGTGGTCACATGGAAGATAATTTACGACGAATGTTCAGGTAATTTTATCGTGTCAAATTATGACACAACATACGTAAATCCCATGTGACTAAGAGTAACACCACACGATATAAAATTATACGGAAATGCTTATGACCTCTTCCGTATGCTAAGATCGAACAAAAAAAATTAAATGCCATTTCCTAGAATCGAACCAGGGTTTCATCGGCCACAACGATGTGTACTAACCACTATACTAAAATGGCATATTAAATTTGATGACAACGAATATCTGCAAATAGCATATAGTGTATAGTGTATTTAAAATTGTTTTGTGATGACAAGTCGATAATGATTAATTAGTTTTCTATATTTTTTTTATTTTATTTTATTTTTGTAGCAACTTCCCTATAAAATATTTTCATAAGGAACATAAATAAGAGAAAAGCTATTCTATATTTGAAATCAATTTCACTAGGGACAGAGAAAAGGGGGAAAGAAATGAATGAATATTTACCGGACTCGTGTCTGTTGGGTGTGCTGATCGTAGTATCATCGCATTCTGGGCCACAGGTAGTCTATCATTATCCGCCGTCAAGTAAGAAGCTGCAAGCTTTTGGAGACACTCTCACTCAAAAGGATGTGGAGTATGCTAAAAAGAAAGAAAATATTAGGAGAGCACAACAGAGGGATCTCAAAACGGCAACAGACCAGCAGTCTGAATTGGATGCTGATTTGACTTCGAGTCATATGGAAAGGACCGTTTCATCTTCATCGTCATCGTCATCTTCCTCAAGTTCCTTATCCACTGGATTAAGTGATAGTGATTTGTCTACGGACTATGCTGATATTTCATCAAGTTCTAGTTCAGATTCAGAAGACGAGTTGGAATATAATGAGGATGGAAGACCCAGATTAGAGCTCGGTGGGTCTAGGATGAGTAAAAATATTAGCCCTCAGGTAATGACGAGAAATACCTCAGTCAACAAAGAATACTCAGACAATGACCATAAGATCAGTGCCAATAAGTTACTGGATATATTGAATGAAACAAAGACTCAATTGACCAAGAACAATACAAACAATACCTCAGATACCCAAATATTCCAGGATGACGATGAGGACTTAGTAGAATTTGATTACTTAACATCCGAGAAAAGAGTCGATCTTACCGAAGCTTACTTTTCTGATGATAATTTCCAGGATATCAGCAAGTTTTTTGACTTTGATGTTGACTTTGTAGCAGAATTTTGTTGTCCAGCGAGGGAAATGTGTAATACTAGGTTTGAATTAACCATTGATCAGTTCTGTTTCCTTGGTCTGCCTGTTCATGTCGATAGTAATGGTAATTGGAGAAAAGTTCGAAACAGGAAAAATTCACATAGCAAATCTAAAAGATCTGGTAGTCTATCTGCCACTAGGAAAAGGTCAGGGTCAAAGTCCTCAACAATTGATAAAAATAAAGTTGAAGGCATTGTAGATCAAGGGTCCGATACCAAAAATATAGAGGGCGAAAGTGTGATGATGAGAAGGAGCCGGACTCTTTCTAATCCACCAAAGGAAAATCTAGTAAATGATATGACCATGTTTCATGTTTGCTTTGTTATGGATCCTAATTTAATCGAATACAATAAAAGGGTAGATGATATGTATCAGTATGTTGTTGCCAGATTATCATTGCTTTTGAGATATATGCAGTCAAAAAATAACTATATTTCTGAACAATGTGATTTGATTTTAAAAGAAAAAGAAAAGGTTCTCAAGCACTCGAAGCACTACAGAAGTATACAATCTAGTGCTGAAAAGGGTAAATATTTATATCATAGAATACTAGCCAAATCTTCTTTAGCTAGAGCATTAACCGAATGTGTTGAGAAAATACAAAAAAATGAAATTGCCTGCTTGGAAATTAATGATAATAAAACTGTATCATTGCAAATACCTATTCAAAATGAATTTACCACCCTTCCACCTTTTAAGCAACATCCCGTGTTAAAAGGCTCGTTCTTAACGTCAATACGCAATAATAAGTTCTTGGAAAAATCTACGAATTCTGAAGGTGTTGAACTATCAAATAATGGCTCAAGTAATACACATTACAGAGAAAATCCAAATAATGTTAAGAACTACAACCAAAATGAACTGCATGCTAATGGCACGAGGATGAACTTGGGTGAGGATGATAGCGATGATATATTACATTATGCTCTATTGCTTCTTGATGATACAGATAAAATTATTGAAGCACTTGATAATTATTCTGCTAATGATGATGTAGGTGGTGTGATCCTGAAACACCTAGTTAAGATCGTTCAACCCACTGTTCCATTGGGAAGTTACCAATACATTATTGACGATTTCTTATCTGATAAATCTAGTTCCTCTGCCAATAAAAGCAAGAAAATAGATATTACAAAAAATATAGATAAAAAGGAAAATTCATTTTTCACAGCCATTTTGAGGTCCTGTGCACTACACCTTATTTATTGGAGACATGCAAGAGCAATAATTCCAATCAGTTCAAAGAACACTTATATTGTATCACCTTTGGCACCTATTCAAGCCGATTATTCAGATATTGTTAAAGCTGACAGACGAGCCAGTCTTCCTGAAAATAAACTGAATGTAGATAGAAGCATCTCTTTTAAGAAACCATTGATCTATATCAACCAAGAAATTTTCAAGAAGCAATTCCCATCGTTACCTTCGTTGACTACATTCTTGAACATTATGTCATCTGGAAAGCCTAAATCATTCGGTAATATCATCCCATCAAAAGAACACAAGCAAATTTACTTACAAGCCTTGACTTGGCTAATACAAAAAGGCTATGTAACACAGCTGTTAACGTTTACTTATATTAGAATAGATAAACGGATCAAAATGGCAGTTGATGAAGACTTGGAGAAAGAGGGTTTTAGAACAAGTAGAAGAAGGAAAACTGAAGGAAATGTGGATAACAAAACTAATGATGCTGAGTATGATGCCAACACTTCACGTACAGATAAACAAAAAATAGACAATAATACCACATCTCATAATGCTGCCGAGGCGATTGAACTCGAAGAGGATGATTCCAACTCTTATTCTTTTGATGATCCCGAGATAAGTCATGACTACACTATTATATTGGAACCAGAAAGAGCAACTGCATTAGAGAAAAGATGGATATACAAATGTATCCAAGATCAACCTCAGGATATAAAACTGCTATTTAATAAGGTTATGAAATTTATGAATGGTAGGACGGCAATGGAGGCTGTCATGTTACGAGAAAGAATATCGAGACATGAAATGAGGAAGCTATTAAGCGTCCTAGATAATCATTTAGTTGAGATATTTCACTGGTAAAGTGTTTACCTGCAATTGTACTTTAGGAATAACATAAGCGTTTCATCAGGTTTCAAAAATTTTTCATTTTCTCAGAATTCTAAACTCAAAGAAACAAAGCAATCTCAAAATATATATCTGAATTCTATGGATATATTATGACCTTTTTTTGTGTATAAAAATAATTATACTCAGATATATTTTAAAAACATACGGTAGTTTGATAATAATAGAGACATGTATGAATATAACATAAGTTAATATTTCTGGGGACATTTGCCAATGATTTAATCTACCATTCAACGGAACTAGAAAGAGAAAGCTGTAAACTAATGCAATTGATCCTGTAGCGTCTTCTCTTTAGTAAATTCGATAATGGGATCAGAAATGTTACTTCTTGATGAAGAACATGATAAAAAAACAACAAAGATCATTTTGTTAACCTTATTTTCAGCTAGCTTATCTTCTGATGATATATCTCATTTCAACTGGGAAGATATCATCAACCACACAAGAGGATATTATAATTGGTTTGCAAATTGAACCAATTTCAGTCATAGTGCTAAAAGGGTTAGTATTTGGTTCGACACACAGTCGAACCCTTGATTTTTATTATTTTATTAAACTACAAACTAACACTAAAACATTATCGACAAAAATGAATTTACACTTTACTTCCTTTTTTAGTTGAATCAAGGATAAATCAATCCAAGATTCAACCCGATTAACTGGATAAGCTGCCAACCCAGCTTCAGAATTAGTAGTGTTATCATAATTAATCACTGCGTTACCAAAATAGACATCAAGTGAATTGCAATACCTAACAATTCACAACCTTACAACTGATTTCACATTATTAATCGCCTTTTGCAATCGGGTATGTATCACCAAATACGGAATTGATAACTGAATTTTATATAATTTATTTTGTATCTTGGTTCATTTTTAAAAAGGAATCTTAATCTTATTATTTATGAACTTTTAGTTAGGTACACGGAGTCACCATGATGGAACTTTTTGTGAATTATGGCTTTTCATTTGTATGATCCCTGCTGGTTCAATAATATAATTCATTTTTATAGTATTAATTGGGTTGACAGCATTTTCTTACTTTGAAATTTTTCCAGGATAAAGACAAACAAACCACTGTAACAATAATGTACATCCTTTCACTATATGAACAGAAAAAAAATATATTACGAATTGAGGTAAAAAAAAAGAGAAAAAAGAAAATAAAAACCAAAGATATAGAAAACAATCTGTTGAATCCATATATTGAGGATGTATTAAATATAATTCTCATTTGTTTCTATTTATTTAAATTGAAATACTAATGAAAAATCTTTTATGATTTTGGCATAAATGTTTTAAAGAAAAGAGACAACTGCATGAATATGCAATAATGTATGTATATATAAGGGAAATAACCAGCCTAACCAGGAAGGAAAAATATTAACTTCCAAACCAAATTTGTAAAAATATGATAAAAAGCCAAGTGATAACCGAAACGCCAACAATTATCATGAAATGAATCACAAACTCAGAAAGGAATAATATTCTTTTTTCAAAAAAGACATTAATCTAAACTTAAGGTCAGATATATTCATAAATTAATATCGAAGTGTAATATTCACTTTCTGTTTAAAAAAAAATTCAACGAATGAACTGGGTTAATAATAATATGACGGAAAATAATAATAATTAAAAATTTTATAAGACAATAAAAAAAAAAAAAATAAAATAAAAAATAATTCAAAACAAACAGTATTCTTATTACACTTTTATTCTTATTATTTTTTCTTTTGGTTTCTTCGTTATCATAAAGTAGGGAATGAAACAATAGCACTACAAAACTTACTAATAATCTAGCGCAAACGATTTCTTTTCAGGAATAAATTTGGGAGAATCTGTTGACAAGTATGTTGTAGGAGTAATTGGGTTCATCGGTGGAATAGTTCCATTAGGTTGAGGAATCCCCATTGGTGGTGGTAATAATGAGTTCTCAACACCAGATGGTGGAGGAGGTAACATTGGATATATCATATAGGTTTGGCTACCTGGCGACCCAGGTCTTGGTATAGTGCCCATATGATACTGGAAGGGATAAATATACGATGGGGGGAAGAAATTTCTTGAATGATCTACATAACCATAACTAGATCTTCTAGAACTGAACTTCCTCCTTGGGATATAGGTATAGTTGCCGCTGCTATTTCCATAATAAGACTGTTTATCGAAGTAGGAGTGACTATCAGTGGTAACAGTTGAATTAGAGTTAATAGTACGACCAGCAGACTCACTATTTTCAGAGTGATCTGCTTCACCCTGTGATCTAGTATCCGAGGAGTAAGAATCCTTTTTTAAGTCTGAAAATCTATTGTCTTCTCTCTCAACCGATTCAGAATCTGTTAATATATTACTATTTGATCTAATACTCGACCATTGAGAAAAACTTGGTTGTCCATTTGGAGGCGATGAACCCTTATTAAATGGAATGAATGGTAGCATTCCATAATCACTCATTGTACCATTAATTGGGAAGCCGATAAAAGGCGGAGCCATCATACCGTTTTCATTGTTTTCGTATCTATATTTACCAACTGGTGGAGGGGCTGCCTTGGCTTCTGGGGCTGCAAATGATTGATTTGAGTTTTGATTGTGATTATTATTAATACCATTGTTATGGTAAGATACTTTTCTAAAGGATTTCTTTGTGTGTCCACCTGAAATCTCCTTATATTGTACATGCATTGTTCTATTCAAAAGGATTGTATGATCTTCCTTATTCAATGCTGAAGCAGCTGCTTGTTCAGTTTCGAATTTTATGAAAGCAAATACAGATGTGGGCTTATCTATTAGATTGATGTCAACAATCTTGCCATGCTTAGAGAATCTATTCTTCAATAAAGTTGTTGTGACCTCAGGTTCCAATTGCCCAACAAATATAGATTTCTTATCAATAATTGGAGTCTCTAGTCTTGAATAATTACTACTTTTACTAAATCCGTTACTACGTCTCTGGCTGCCATTGAATTTAAGTCTAGTATCACTACCTGTAGATGATATTGAGCTTTGAGACAAAGTAGAGTCAGATCTTTGTTCCCTAGGAGTTAACAATTCTTTATCAACAGTACTAGATATTGAAGAGGAGGTGCTAGATGTTTTGTCTGTCTCTGAAGATGAAGATGGATCATCACTCTGTTGTTTGTAAAACTTTTTGATATTCCCATTACTATTCCCATTCTTCCTATACTTCAAATAGTTATTGAATGGAGAGCTACTGTTTACTGGTGAAGTAGAAGAAGAAGGAGAAGAAGAAGAAATGTCAAATGAGTACAGATAATTAAATTCAGATTTAACTTGAATATTTTGGACCCACAATACACCAAGATTAGGAGTTTCTTTCAAGTTAGCAAATGCCCTGATAGCGTCTTCTCTATACACAAATTGAACAAACCAAGCAGACCACTTGTCTCTATCGTTATGGTTGGGGGAGCAATGGGCTTTGAACGTCTGTGAGACATGGGATTTGCCAGGAACCAACAACTCCAACTCACCAAATGCTTCACACATTGTGACGAGATCACGGTAACCAAAGGGAGATTGTCGATACAATAACAAAGTTCTATTGACCCTAGCAGTCTCACAACGCAACTTCCTGCCATTAAGGACTGCACCCGAAGCATTCTGCTGTGCTTTCCTAGCGTCTTTATCCATCTTATACTGAACGAAGGCGTATGGTCTATTCTGATCATCTCTCAACACTTTCACCCCAACTAGATCACCATACTGTCTAAATAACTGCGTAACATTAACACATAACTCATCATCCTCCAATGAAGCGGCAAGACTAGCAACAAAAAGACACGCAGATGGTCTCCCCTTATAGTCACCTATGGTATCAGCAACTTTAGTCACTTTATCTTGCTCTGCTTGTTCTTTTTCTTCAACAGTATCTACTTCATCTTCTTCATCATCGTCATCTTCTCCTTCATCATCATCATCACTTACGACATCACGCGTATCAGATGACACAGTAGTGTAGTCATCTTCTGAGTGACTCGACTCCTTGGTCAAGATAGTATCGTTATCATCAGTATCATAAATTGGACTATCGTTATCGTCATCATGTGTCAGCATCATGTGTATGAATAATTGTTTGTTTGTTTGTTTTTTTAATTTGAGGGAAAGAAAGAAAGAAAAAAAAGAATTCCTGAGAAATTCTCCTCTCCTTGCTATTTATACTCACGCTAACCGCCGAGATCCGGTTTTTTCTTCCTGTTTTTTCTTCCTCACTCCTCAATTTATCTCTGCTGTAATCTCTCCCACAGACACCAACACACACTTTTGTATTATGTCATCACCTTTCGCAGAGATAAGCGTAGCAACCCTCCCCTCGATTTTAATTCCCTTTTTAGAACCTCAAAAATATTTCAACAGCCCCACTTATTTCCAAACGGCACTTTCTAAGGGACCAGAGTTTCACAACTGTGTCAAATCTGTTTTGGACTTCTTTCCTTGAGTCAAAATCACCAGCTTCTTGCACGGCGGTATCTACGACTCCCCCATCCTTGTTTCCGCGGCATCAAACCCAGTTAGAAAATCAAGAATTCTCCAGTCCTGACACACTCTCTCAGCCTTTGCTTTGTGGGAATCAAATATTAAAGTAAGAGCACATTGGTACTTCCACGTGTATTCTCTGCATCATTCTCCACCTCTTATCTCACTCAGAACACCACGTAACTTCATCCCCACTAAATCGTAAATCGGAGTGTCCGTAGATCTCACATTTCATATTTTCATTTTTTTTTTTATGTGCGCTTCTCCCCTCTGCAGTTTTTTATGTGCCCTCGGTAGTTTTTCTAATCTCTCACGGGCGATGGGAGCGGAGAAAAGGCTATTGGGAGATATAATTCCATTATCGTGTGTTTGTTTTGTTTTGGGATGAGGATATTGCATACTCTTCTATATTTTTTTTGAGGTGCACAGAAACGTGCGTATATAAAATAAATAATTAATTGGAATATAAATAAAATAAATAAATAAGTAAGCTTAAATAGGAAATTTCAGATCATGAAACTCTCTCCGCACCCGCAGGTACCCTTAGAATTGGGATTCTTGAACACGAACTTGGAGAACAGACGAGTCTCGACCCAGTCCATCTCGCTGCCCACGATGGAGAAGAGTGCTTTTGAGTCTATCACCACTTTAACGCCATCCTGCTCCACCACTTCGTCGAATTTACCTGGTGCGTCGATGTACGACAGGTCGTAACTTAGACCCGCACACCCACGGTGTTTTGCACTGATGCGTATGAGTTTCGGCGTGGGCTGTGCTGTGAGGGCCCGAAGGTGGTTCACTGCAGCCGGTGTGAGTGTAATCAGGGCCTTGGCGGGTCTGAGTCTTCGTTTGTGCTTCTTCTGTATTGGCTGCTGTTGCTGTTGCTGTTGTAATGGTTTGTTCATTTCGGGCAGCTGTGGTTTGGCTAGCTTGTAACTACTCCATTTCGGACTCTTATCTTTGAACATAAATTTGAAATTTTGAGTTGGAGCTCTCAGACCGGTGCTGCTCCATCTTGCTTGCCGTAACGTGGTCCTTATCATATTTTCATTATCCTTTACTGTGTTTCCATAAATATCTCTTGCAAATAAACTATCTCGAAAAGTTTCTTCCCTTGGCTTTTTATATATTAGAAAAAAAATTAGATAGTAAATTAAAAGGGTTTAGACATTATTTACTATAAAAATCCGGGGAGGTGCTGGGTAACGTTAGCACTTCTTTTTTACTCCATCGCCCCATGAGGCGAACCCAACAAAAAAAAAAAATTACGGAAACTCCGAATTCTCGGAGCAATCATACCACTTTTTAAGCCACATGATTAATATAGTACAATATGATATTACTAAAAGAATACGTTATCTAAATCAGCGAATTCATCATCGAATCCCGTGTTGAAGGGTTCAGACCCATAGTCCTCGAAAACATTCTCTATATCCTGGTTATTTTGTTCTTCCTGTCCAACAGGCATTAGTGGTTGTTGTGGGGTTGGTAATGGTGGGGGCTGGTCTAGTGCCAGTGGGTTGTTGTTGGCACTACTTACATTACCTTGAGCACCAGAGTCAGAGGCTATTGGATTTGTCGTTGTGGATGGCATTGTGTTGTTTGCTGTAACCATGCCTGGGACTGGCACAGGCATGGAGGTAGGGGTGTGTGAGGGTTGTTGGCTATCGGGGCCTCCACTTTGCATGGACATCGATATCTGTAACGGTATAGACTGGCTGTTATCGATATTGCTAGTTTGCATCTTCTCTTCTTCAATACGACGTCTTCTTTCCTCTTCCTCTTCTTGCTTCCTTCTCTGTTCTTCCTTCAACCTTGCCTCTTCCTCTTCCTTCTGCTTTTGCATCATTAACTCTTTCTCTTTACGTTCCTTAACCATATCATCGTATTTCTCCCAGTAATCCTCCGGTGCTTCTCGCAGATCTCCTCTAAACTTAGGTGCAAATATCTCAGAGCTGTACATGTGGTATGGCTTATCCTGTAAACGACACCCAAGACGTGTCTCCAACCCCTTAACAATCTGATTCATGGCCTCGGGTGTATCAGACTCCAGTAGTTTCAATTTCGCTTTGTAAAATTTGGTGTGTTCTGTGCCGACAAGGGTCTCCTTCTCTTTCTCCCACGTTTCCTTAACCGCGTTTATCTTCCCGATACTTGCTTTCTGCAGCTCTATGGACTTCTTCAAGTCCAGTGCAGCTACGGGGGTTTGGAAAAGTTTTGGGGGTTTGATCCTTGAAATCGGCACATTGTGTAAAGTCAAGGCATTGAAGTAATTGGCTCCTCTCAAATAGTTCGCCAGCAGGTAGTTCCTGAACGAAATAGTATCGCTTTCATCGTGCGTTATAGCATTCATAGACTCTGCTCTCAACCTCGCTTTCTCAAACTCCACAGCACCAACATTATCAGCCAATACCAGCATTCTAGACTCCTCATCCACGTCAAATAGTTGTAACGACCCAGGCAGGAGACTACCGCCATTTAAACCGGGATACTCGGGCACTCTCTGAGCCCTGGCAGAAACACCATTCCTCCCACCCTTCGGCCTTACCTTCTTATGACTCTTCTTCTTAACCACTGCCATCACCTTGATCTATGGTCTTCTCTCAAGTGAACTATGTGCTTTAACAATTGTTTATATTTTATTTTCAAGTACTAAGAAACAACAAGAAAATTCAAGAAAGAAGAAAACTGTTACCCTCCTAGAAACAAGTCACGTGCAATATTTAAAACTACGACGTTAATCATGTGATGTATATTGTCAGCCTTTGTGTTGTAGTTGTAGATGTATATAAACGACTATTACAACGGTGGATATTGGTAAAGAATTACCAAGCCTGGGTTGTATTCAGGGTATGGTGAAAAGAGCATACCAACAGAGGGCAAATCCTTTTTTTTATTTTTTTTTTCTTTCCACCTTTTTGTTTTTGGTACGGGGGGTTGTCTTCGGGCAAGTAACCGTTTGCCAATCCTTCTTCTTAAAAATTTTTTCTTCTTCTTTCTCCTGGGAGAGAGAGAGAGAAAGCGATTCCTGTGCTCTTCGTTTGGCTCAAACAGCTTTCCAAAGTTTTTTTTTTCATTAAATAATTAATTACTTTTCCGTTTTGGGTAAGTCCAAAATAAATGGTGATGGGAGCCAATCCCGATACGATGAGGATTTGTAGAAAACTCCTATTCTATCTTCGATATTATATAAGTAGAGTTAAATAATATATGTTATGAAGTGAGGATCTACGTTTTGCTATATTAAAAGTCCCAGTAAAGAAAACTTAAAGATGCCAAAGGAGATGGAAGTAAGGAAGCCGAGGACGGGGTTCCTGTTCACGTTTTTCTATATATTTGTTATACAATCTGTGCCCAGTGCCATAATCTCGGGTGGTATAGAGTTTGCTATTGCGTATGGTATGTACCACAGCGTCTCTGGTAAGATCACGCTGTGGCGGTTCCCGCACACGCTGAGTGGTGACTGTGCCCTGACTGTTTTCATCCAGGTCTGTGTCACAGTTGTTTTAGAAGAGCTGTTTGTGGGGTTGGAGGACTATAATGGACGTTGTGGGAAAATACCGTGTCCGTGGGTTCCTAAGAACAAGTGGGTGAGGCTCTACTTCGATGTAGACCGTGGTATGCGCAGAATGTATGCGGAGTACCTTGACTACGATGAGACCAACACTGACGAGGAGAAAAGGCGAATGGTAGAAGAGAACCCTGATACCAGCAGGACCACTGAGGAAAGTGAGGACGTTGCTCGCAAGGAAGAAGAGGAGGATGAGGACAGTAACTCCAGAGATGGCCTGAATACTAAAAATGGGTTTAGACCTATGACTACTAAGGAGTATCTCCGCAAATTGATTATACACTATGACAACCACGGTGTATTTTGGAACTTCGTGGAGTGGCTCATCCAGAAAGTTGCCCGTGGTCTGATTATGGCTGCTCTCATTTGGTTCTTTGTGTGGCCTGTTTGTATGGGTATTCTTGCCGGTATCGGACACAAGTTCAAGGACCATGATTACTATTTCAACCACTACCCGCTTCCACAAGTCATGAAGCTAATCTATGCAGTGGCTATTGCATTTGCATGTACACCTATGTCCATCATAGCGGTTATGTTACGGAACGACTGGTACGAGATACAGTACCAAGAAAATCTCAAAAATCAAAACGGCCTGGAGTCGATTGACCAATCTTCTCAGGAAGATATCGAAATAGAAGGCTAACTCGCAACTATTTATTTATTACATTTTTCTTTTTTCTATCCCCGTTATTTTAACTTCTTATCGATCAAATATTAATGGATTAATTTGTTAACCAACATTTATTTGGCTACTATTTGATTGAAGTATTTTTTTTCTTTTCTTCATTACTTTTTCCACTTCAATATACACCACGTTAATCCCCTTTTTTATTTCTTTGTTCACTCATTTCTAATATTTTATTATTAATACCTTTAATTGTTAATCAAAGTTCTACCTTTCATTTATTGGTTATGATACCATCGAATAATATTTGTTGTTGACGAGTATAAGTGCTCACTATTTTTTTTTTAGTCGTTGATAATCAAATATTATATCTTTTCTCTATATAGAATTTCATCTGTACTTCAATACATTCTGAAATATTTACAAAAAAGCATGATTTCCGCATAAGAAAAATATATCAATAACAAATAACTAAAGAATAGAAAAGCATTTAAATAAGATAGAATATAATAATAAAAAAATAACAAATTAAACAGAGAGAGAGAAGAGAGAGAGAATGTCTTAGAATGCCATTTAAACTACATTTATAATTTTTTTTTTTAATGTCGTGCTTAAATTTTTATATTTTTTTTAGTTTTTTTGGGAGTAGTTATTGTACAATGTGGGTCTGGTCATTAGTGTTAAGAGGGGAGGAAGAATGAAATTAGATTAGAATTTCAGGGTATCTTCTCAGTTTGGTGTCATGACGATCAGTTTCATTAGTAGTTTCGCCTTCAGTATCCTCGTCCTCGGAGTCGTACTCGTCCTCAAGCAGGCTACAGATGGCATAGTCCTTGAGCAAGTTGACTCTTTGGTAAGTTTCCAAGAACTCCTGTAGATCTTCATCATCGGTTTCCTTTTCTGCTTCCAGCTTCATAGACTTGATCATGTTGACCAGGTCTTCTTCGTCCTCGTCGTCTGCGCAGCTTCTCTGGTTGGTGCTGTAAGTTTGGTAGGTTCTGTCGTACTTAGGAGTGTTTTCGCTGATGATGTATCTTGGCGTTAGCATTGGGATAGAGGACAAAGTAGGCAGCTGTCTGACTTGTGGTTGGCTTGTGTAGCTGTTGTTTTGTACTAGTTGGAATGGCTGTAGTGGCTGTTGAGCGATTGGCTGTGTGACTCTTGGTTGTTGTATGCTACTACTTAGAGGAGGTACTCTAGTTGTAAGTTCAGGGTATGAGTTTACTAGCGGACTAGAAGTGCCGGAGGAGGTCTTTGAAGAGCCAGAAGGCGAGTGAATGAAGTGTGGTTCTGGTGGCTGTGTGTGTTGTTGTTGTTGTTGTTGAGGGATGGTTTGGTGTTGGTATATTGGTTGGTGGTGTACGAACTGAGGGTTAGCGACCAGGACATGACCAGCATGTTCAGGGAGTTGTTGGGCCATGTTACTTGCCAACTTGGTGAAGAATTGAGTAGCGGCCACGACAGGAGCGCGGTGTTCGAATTCCTGTGTGTAGATGGTTGGGGCCATGATTGCTTGGACTCTGTCGCCGAGTGCGGGGGTGTAGACAGGTTCGTGGTTTGGCATTTCCACCTTAACCCAGTGTTCGTAGGATACTGGCTGTGGTGGGGAAGGGATATGCATTTGGTGGTGCATTTGATGTTGTTGTTGTGCGTATCTGTAGCTGTCCATGTCCATTTGTGGATGGTACTGAGGAACCTCCGTGGTTCTTCTGTTGACGCGCTTTGAGCCCACTTTTGGACCGCGCTTCTTCTTTGGCACGCCGTTGGCGAGGTCTCCCAGGTGGATCTTCAAGTGTTTCTTGAGGTCCTGTGGTCTCTTGAATTTTTTCGCACAGGTAGAGCAACTGAAGGGTTTCAAGGGTACGTGTACGCGGAGGTGTGAAGTAATGTGGTCTCTCTTCTCTGTCTTTGTAGTGCAGAACTCCCAGTGGCAGTTTAGCTGCAAGTTTTTCTGCGACTTGCGCCCGACATGGTCCTGACACAAGTGATGGTATAGCATCTCTGCCTGCTCGAACACCTTGTTGCAACTGTCCCACTTGCAGAGCAAGGGAGGCTTGCCTTCCTTGCTCTTAGTCTCATCCTCCGAATGTGGCTCGTAAGGCGGCGTGTTCATGGAGTATGGGCTCTTCTTCATCGCGACAGGCTCAGCGTCGGGACTGGGCAGGTTCACAATATTGTTGATACTGGTAATGTTCTTGCTTTCGTCGTTCAGCAACGTCTCCAATCTTACCATTTTGGTGTTGTGTTTTTGTCTTTGTGATGTTTTGTCTCTTGATAAAATCTGTCTCTGAAAATCTGAAATCCTGGTTTCACTATCCTTTTATACAAGATTAAGAAAGAGATTTTCTTTGAATCAACGCAAATCCTTTATTAAGAAAAATTTTTTTTTCTTTGGGATTGTTATTAACGGCTTTTTTTCTTGTAATAAAAACTCAGGGTCTACCCAAGGCACAGAAAATCGCAAGAGAGAATTGCGATTACACAGAATTGTATTACACAGAGGATTACACAGAGAGGATTACAGAGAGAATTACACAGTGCGATTACAAAGGGACGTACAGTACAGAAAGAGAGGGAACTTCGATTACTCAGAGACATAGTACAATACAATACAATACAGACAGTACAGACAGTACAATACAAAGTACAATACAGAGACAAACCAATCATTCCACGACTTCTTCTCTGCTTCATCCGGTAAATCTCCCTACCCCCCCCGTGACATCACTAGAAAAAAAAAAGAAAAAAACACCGATTCTGTCCAGGGGGTCCAGAAGGTTGGAAGAGGGAGGCGTTTGTTATATCTCTCCCTCTCTCTCCCTCTCTTCTCGCTCTCTCCCTCTCGCTCTGAGACAAAATTCGCAAGACAAACTGGTGGTTCCACTTGTCCTCTCCATGGAAATTAACTTTTTGAGTTCTTAGCGTAATTCTTAGCCCATTTTTTTTTTTAAATTGCTTTTCCCTCCCCCCACTTTTTTTTGTGGGATGATAAATTTCTTCCAGGGGTAATTGCTATCATTCTTTTGTTATCACATGTACAGTTATCACTTTCATGTGTTCTTATCACATGTACTGTTATCACTATTTTATGAACACGTCACATGCTTTTTAATCACTTCATCTGTTAGTCACACCCCCTATACGTACATTATTATCGCCAGGAAAACTTTTCCTGGTGATAATTATAAAAGCCATTACATGTAAATGGATTGCAATCAAAAAGGATGAAAGAGGTAAGGGGGAAAAAGAGGTGGAGGATTAGAAAAAAAGAGATGTCTAAGCATCACCATTTGAAGTATGTCAAGCAGCAGTACAGGGACAGGAAGCTGGTGGCTGCGATAGTCGAATTGGTTGCAGCAAATGACCATGACTCGTTGGCGTACATAGCGCGGACGTGCGGTGTGCCGCCGCAGCTGCGGTACGTCGTGTGGCCTATCCTGCTCAAATACCACCCGATGTGTATATCCCCAAACATTATGAGTAACACCGTGGTATGGGATCCCGTTACCGCAAGCTACCACCTGACCAACCCAGATCAAAAGAACAGCGACGCAATGCTCGATGAGGTGTCCGCGAACTCCTCGGGGTCAGAAGATACAGACAGCGATTTCACAGCGCAGATGGAGAAAGTGGTCGTCAGAGACCTGAAAAAATACTTTTTGACCAGGGTCGCACCGCCCCCATCATCACAGGCCACCTCCAGTACATCCTCCTCTTCCACCTTGGAGACAATGCCCACCTTGGCCAACGAGCACGAAATTATAGAGACCTTGAAAGACGCCATACTCAAGTTCCTGAACAAATGGTCGAGGATATTCAAATACGAAATAGGACTGACATGGATAGCCCTGGGACTCGCAGAATGGTACCCCTGTTTGTTGCCGCCCCAGTTCGATAACAACGATGACAATTTCATTGTGCTGAGTGGTAGGAGACACGTACACATGTCCAATGGCAGTAACTCAACTCTAAACTCTAACTCCCTCTCGTATTTGTTTAGCGAATACCCCTTACCATCCCAAATAAGAGATAAATTACCAACTAAGACCATATTCTCCTTTGACCAACTCTATGAAAGACTGGCACTGGTGCTGTTACATTCTCCAGATACCGCAATTGAACAGAGGAAGATTAAGAGGGATTTCCCACAGGATTCAATGCACATTACTCACTATTTCCCAGTTCTTTCAGGTGGGGATCTTTCCTTCAGAACACAAATCTTCTTCAAAGTTTTTTCCTCGATCTTACCTGAACTGTACCAGCCTTTGACCGAAGAGATAAATCTGCAGCCCAACTCATCAAGGACTAGTTGGCTATACTGGTGGTTCAAATGTTCTGGTGCTAGGGCGTTGCAAAGACAAGATAGAGGTAGGATATGGGATCTATTCCTAGGCTGGAGACCAACGCCGAATAAAAACTCGATCAACTTCTACCTGAATTACAACACAAAGAGCTTCAGCCATCTGTACAACAAGACCCCTGCAATTTGTAAAAATAAAATATGGAATGAAATTGAACATAACGATACCTTCTGGTTCCCAGACTTGGATACTATACCATTGGGAACACCACCTTACACACACGATGTCACAATTATAAAAGAGCTTTTGAGGCGAAACCAGTATGATGAACAAGTAGGAACCATAGATGGCAATCACCAACAACCAAACCATGAACAACAAATATCTTTTTCCATCATCAGTCCCCACACACAACTAATCTTCATTTACGTCGCGATCATGCAGTTCAATGAGTTCAAATTGTTGGAATTCGAAGAAACTGAGATCGCAGAATTCTTAAACAACGTTCCAATGCTCTCTAAAGCAGACGACATGCGGTTCAGAAAACTATTCGACAATGGAAACACCATTGATAACCAGATGTCCCACGAAGAAATCTCCAAAAGACCCAGCACATCTTCAAATCCACATATGCTCATAGAGGTCGGAAACGACGGAAAATCGTCTCATTCCTTTAATGATCTTATGAAAATGACAGGTGACATTTGGCGTAAGTGGCTATGGCGAGAACTGGAAGAAAGTCTCAACAATGACTAATGATTTCTTCTCTTTTGAATCATCATTTGGTATTTTATCATAATATACGTATTGTGGTCTCATGCAACGGCTATACTCCGAGCAAAAAAAATTTTTTTTTTTTCTCTGTGCTCCAACGGAACCCTCCTGTTTATTCTGCTGATTAAATTTAGATTTTGACATCGATGAGTAAGCTATTGATAACCACTTCTATGGCAACTGGTAGAAAGACTAGAAGTTACAAGAGAATAATTGTATGAAAACTCGAGTTGTAACAGGACATCGTGTAAAGGAGACCAAAAAGGGCAAAATCAACATCAAACAAAACTAAAGGGACAACTACCAAAAAAAAAGGGAAAACAAAATACTAAAATAAATAGCCATGTCGTTGATGGAAACTGTGCGAGGGTTTATGCTCTCGACAACAGAGCTCAAGGTTTGTCAGGCCACTGATGATAACGAGATGGCTGGAGCTACGGGGACATTGATGAATGAGATATCTGTCCTGACTTACAGCAAGAAGACGTTGAAAGATGTTATACAAGTGATACGGAAACGTCTCTCTGGAATCAATAAGAAAAACAACCATAAAAATTGCTTACATGTATTGAAGACATTAACCTTAGTGTCATATCTCCTAAATAACGGGTCCAATGACTTCATAGCTTGGCTTAAGAGCACTAAATATGTTATTGAATATCTGGCTAACTTTGAAGCACAAGCAGACTCGGACGAGCCAATGGTCAAACAGATACGATTTCTGTGTACAGACATCTGTACGCTATTAGAAGACGAAGAATTGTTGGAGAAAAGGCGAAGAGATATTATTCAGTTCAGGTCAAGTATTTCCTCACCGGGTAGGAAATCAACAGATAATAGCCATATAAAGTCGTATGATAGACAATTTCAGTTAAATAGACCCCAATCAGAGAAGTTTTTTGATGATAATGAGGATGTTCATTATATCGAAGCAGGTGAAAGATTGGATGATTTGTTGGACTCAAGTGATGCCAAGTTAAAGAAAAGAATTTTGAGACGGCCTTTGACATCAGTAAGTAGAACTCAATTAGAATCTCTACAAGAAGAAGAAAACATTACTTCGAAAGAGAACTCTCCTGAAAAGGAATATAAATTCTCACTTAATAATCCTTTCAGGTAGAATCAATTTGTTTTTCAAAGTATAGTTGGATTATCTCTTTTGAAACTGAAACCATATGTAAATTATTTTTTT
Source organism: Nakaseomyces nivariensis (assembly GCA_017309295.1). NCBI lineage: Eukaryota > Fungi > Ascomycota > Saccharomycetes > Saccharomycetales > Saccharomycetaceae > Nakaseomyces > Nakaseomyces nivariensis. The sequence continues at coordinate 211,623 of JAEVGP010000010.1, read as the reverse complement.
AAACTGGTTTTTTTAATGAACGATGATGAAATTAATGCTAATGATTAAATATGTCAATTAAGGCCTTTTTTGTTAAAAAACTAAAAGCTCCGTTTTTTAAATAAAAAATAATTTGTAACATGGAAACAAATGCATTTGTCTATAAAAAAAGAGTATAAAATCGTATGTACAAAAAAGCATGTGTTTAAATACCAATGTGTTTAAATACCAATGTTCTTCAATTCTACAGCAAGTCTGGTTGTAGAAATATCATCTTCTGAAAATGTTCTCAAATCGTATGTAATTTCTTGTTCTAACGCGGGAAATCTTTTGGTTAGAAGACCTCCGAGTCTAATGGTCTCAATTTTGACGTTCTCAGTAGTCTCTGAAGGGCTATTAGATTCAAAAATAGTCTTCCAAACATCTTTCATCTTACCAACAACCGTTTCATCAGTTAGTTTTTCTGGAAAATTATCAGTTAGGATAAATATAGTTTTACAGATCCCCTCCTTTACTCTCCAGGTCGTACTCATTTTGTGATTAGTTAACAAAATCTTTGAAAACTTCAAGATTTCGTCAAGGACTTCAAATGGATAATAGTCCTGGAATAGCTTACAAGCTGCTGCAGTTTCTTTTAAAGCAGATAAAATAAAGGAGACTGAATCAACATTTTCTTGAGTTAAATGTTGATTAACAGAATCTGTCTTCATTCTCTTATTAGATGGTGATTCATTACCCTCTTCATAATCCTCCTCGACATTGCAGACAATCTCATTCAAAAGAACAACTAATTTCTCAAATAATTGACGTGATGGCCTTATTTGTAGATATTTTATGAAGCTTAACACTATTGCTTTGACGTACTTCTTATTGTTTCTTGATACTTCTGTCAAGAGAATTGACTCTACCTTTTGGACCAAATTTTCATTTTTTAAGAAAAAAGATTGTGATTTTGTTATTAATGAAACAAGTGCGCTAACAATATCCTCTTTACCATCCCAGGAACGACCTGCCAATGATTCTAAAGTTATTTCAAATAGTTCATTGAGGGTCTTTTCATTGGTACTTTCATTAACATTATTGGAGAGTGATATAATTGACTTCGCACAAGACCTTCTATTAGCGTAATCAGCTGAATTGATTTGAGTGCGTAAAACTGATAAAATTTCTTCAAAGTATAGTTTAATGTTACCAATACCTGAGGATGATGTTTCAGTCCAGATATTTGAAAACAGAGTTGAAACACTTTTCTCAACATCATTTTGACCTATAAAAACTATAGGAGTTAAAATAGTCCCCAAATCAGCAAATTCGGAAGGAGAATTTTTAAAAATGGATTCGATTGCAATTCCAACAACAACTTTAATGTGACCAACCGAATTTGAAAAGTAAAACTCCTTCAACTTTTTGGCATATTTTAAAGCCTTGTCTGGACTGACAATTTTAAATATATATCCAAATGTTTTGGCATAAGAAGCAGCAATTTCTTCATTTCTATCCTCAAACATATTAATACATTGCTTCAGTAACTTACCACTGAATGGTTTTACTGAGGTAGTATATCTTTTAATTAGAAGGACAATGACCTGTGCAGCTGCAACCTTAGAAGGAAGTCCGACCGACTTTTTTATTGCTCTTATTGAAGCATCGACATTATCGCTAACAATATCGTCACTCGAATTGTTTATTAAAGTTGATATGGTTTCAAAAAGAGGTGACGTTGTGATACCATTTCCTCTGTGTTTATCTATTTCCTTCATATTGATGTTGTAACTATTAGCATTTAATGCCAGGTAGTTTAGTACTTGTGGTTCTAAAGAAGAAAATAAAGTTGTAAACTGGAAGATAAGATCAGGAGCAAATGGTGAAACTGCTTGTGGTGAATTTTTTACAAGATCCAGTAATAATTTTAAAGCAAAACTTTTAACGTCATCTGCATCGCTATTGATACCTTTGGTTCCTAACAAAAATGGTAAAATTGTTGATAAAATTTTCTTTGATTTTTCTTGGGTGACATGTTTATTAGTATCGATGGATTTAACTAACATCTTAGAAAGGACAGACGTAAACTTTGTGCCAATTTCCCTAACACTCTCTTTGATATCATCCATTGATCTGAATGCCATAGTCCAAATATCTAGGATTTTATCTGAAAATTTACTTTCTGGTTGCGTTTGAATCAGATTCAATAAAGCTGCTGTGCTTGCCTCTCTGACTCTCCATTCTTTATTACCCATTCCACTCAATAGTTCATCCAAAATAACATTGAAGTATGTTTCTACTGTTTTCTTGGTATCAACAATTAAACTATTCCATATATCATTCATAGATTGTGCAACAACTGTGTATGGGTCAAATTTATATCTGAATAGTTTTGGGATTAACTTCTTGGCTACTTCTTCTTTGTCAAGTAAATATTTTTCAAGTGAAGATTTCGACATGATAGCACCCAAACTAAAGGCAATACCTTTTCTCGAAGACCATAGCATAGAGTTCTTTGCTAGAGACATAAATTGATATACAATACTTGGATCACCAACTTCAGATGCTAAACTTAAAATATCTTTGTAGGTACTAATTGAGCCATCACCTGTGTTCATTGTGTCTTGATCAAATAATTCTGTGTTTTCAGACACAGCCCCAGAGGATAATTTCATCCCATCAGTTGTAGACGTAAACGATTTGAATAATCCCTTAATCATATCTTCCTTAAGATCCGATGAACCCATTTCATAGATCAGACTTAGACCACGAGCAGCTGACTCCTGGACAAGTTGATCCTTATGAACCAATGCAGAAACGAAACACTTGTGAATTTCAGAACAATTATCTTTAATAAGGTCTAATTCGCCTAAATATTGTACAAGAGATAACAGCCAGATAGTTCCGGCTTTTCTTTGGTTAGGATTTGGATTAACGCACATCCCCATGATTCTTTTCAAGACATGTTCAAAGTTTTTATCTGTGAATTTTTTCTTCAAAATAGCAGTTAATTCTGGAGCTAAAACGTCAATACTATAAATTAACTTTTTTGAGTACCAACCACCTGCAACAATAGACCAACCTTCACCGACAGTAAATGTGTAGTCAATTTGTTTTGAGTTGAAAGTATCGAATAATAAATCGCAGATCGCAACAGTTGTTGACTCATCGGCATACAATGACAAGTAAGCCAGTATTTCTGTTGCCGATTCATCATTCATATAGTTTTTTCTTAGGTTGTCAATGAGGGAAGTTACCAAATCTTGTCTTTTTTTATCAGGCAGCTTTGATAGCAAACCATATTTAGTTAATTGTGATAATACAGCAAACACGACATTTTTGGCTGGTAATGACTCCTTCGAGATGAACCCATTGATTAATGTAATGGATTGCTCTAATATTTGATTGTGAATCTCTTCTCTGTAAACACTTCTCATAAATAATCTTGGCAAAGTATAAGAAATTACAAGGATTGAGGGTAAAATAGTGCCAAATGTAGTTGTATTAAACTCTGTAAAGTCTTTTGGAAGAGTGAATTTACTCAGAACTGCAGAAGATCTCTCTAAAGATGTTGAAATAATAATACCTATGCAATTTGCTGCCTTACCTAGGTCATAATTATTTTTGGTAGTAGTATTTTGAACAAATTGTATTAAATTATTCAATTGCTCTTCGAGATCTGAGATGGTTTCAGTGTTGCATGATTTCAATAATTGTAATAAGAAGTCAATAAAGATCTTATCCTTTTGCTGTGCTAGAGATATTTGTTTACCAAGAGTATTCTTTTCGCAAAATTCGTCCAATAAAAATCTCAGAAACTCTGTGAACCACTTATCATTAATATTTTTTATGTGGTCAGTGACAGCGTTCATAACAGTTTCATCTGACTCTAAAGACTTCTCAATTCTGATGGACCAATCTTGGTCCTGCATGATTGTGGTTTGTTTATTGTAACTCACTTCGGTGATCAAACAATTTCTGATAAATCTGATTGCATTATTTAGACAGTTGCTAATTATGCGACTATGAGAAGAACGTTCTTTGACAATTTCGTTAAAAACTAACTTAGTCATCTCTTCAAAAGTTGGAAGTTGTGATTCAGCCGAGGTTGTTCCTAATTGTTCCTCTAATGTTTTAATATTCTTTTCAGAGTCAAATTTTGAAATAGAGGCCTGGTTTACTCTAAACCAATAAGGTTGTAACCCTTTGAATGACTCCTCGATAATATCAAATTTGTTGTCTCTGGAGGTACCCAAGATATTTATCATTCTAGCATCACAGTCATCGAATGGGAAAGCGGCATTAGCAAATTTGATCACAACATATCTGGTAGCCATTATAGACTCTTCCATGTCCTTAGCCTCAGAAGTTCCAGTTAACTGCCTTTCTTCTATTTCATATTTATAGAAATCATCGGTAATAATTTTCTTAAGAAGAGTCTTTAATTTGAGTTTACTATTTGATTCAAGTTTTGATAAATGTGTAATTATTTGACCAAGTGCATGTTGAATACTGGAGCGACATTGTGGCAAGTCCCCTTTCAAGGAATCTAGAAGGAACTCAACATATGATAGATCTTTCACCAATTCAAAATCCTGAGCCAATAGATCACCTAGAGTCTCATATTGAAGTTCCCTCTGCTTAATTGCAACAGAAAATTGTTGAGTTGTAGAGCCTAATTGTAATTTGGGCCAGCCAGCTGTCTGTATACTATTTCTTATCATTGATGGTAAATTCATTTCAAAATTTTCATTATTAGAAGAAGTGTTGTTGGAAAGCAGTAATAAATTTTTATAATTGAATTTGGCAACATGTCTAATGAAACTTAAACCCAGAGAAGCCAACTTCTGATTAGTTGAATTCAGAGTGATAGAGCTGATCAATTTGATCTTTTCTGGGTTAGTGGTAGCATACTCACTTCTAATTAATATATTCAAGATGCTCTCTTGTAAGTCAGATTTGGTTGGTGGTACTGCCATTTCTTTATTACCAGTAAACATCTCGATTAGGAAGTCTATTAATGTAGGTTCCTCATATGGAATGTGCAATCTCCTGATTCTTGTCAAGGCCAGCTCTCCCAGTTCAGAGTTATCAGTGGAGACAACGCATAAGAATATAATCAAAAGCACTACTTTCTCTTCGATTGAATCTGTTGCTGTGGGTACAGACATCTGTTCTTCTGTAGATATCACAATCAAACCCCTGGTAACAAAATGGAAGATCGCTGTCTTATAACGTAGTAATTGATCCTTACTGAACGAAACACCAGCTTTGTAAGTAAAAAACTCGATCTCAGATGCAGATAAACCTGGAGATGAGTAACCCCTTGGAATAATACCACCATTGCTAGAACTGCTGCCATTATTTGGAATCATTACGAAAAATTTGGTGAATTTGGACATTATGAATCTCAGATCTTCTGGATCTTCTGGTTTTAAAAATGCAGTCATCTCATCTTCATCTAACGAAGCTACCATGGGAGGTTTCCACAGCAAAGTCAACTTACACAACAAATTGAACATCCTCGAACCACACGTCTCGCTTAATTTAGAGATCCCGTTAATCACAATAGGAAACAACTTCATCGCTTGCTCCGCAGTAGTATACCTGTCTACACCCTTGGAGGCAAATAGCAGAGAATATAGTGCTACTGTACCGTTACAATTGGGACTCTTGGCTTGTTCTATAAGACGTAATACTGGTACTTCCACGGAAGGCAGCGAACCTAACCGTTGTAAAACATTCTTAATGCTCTCAAACACTTGTTTCCTCACCGCCTCATGTGGAGACGCAAGCTTTAACAGTAATGGTGGTAGAAACGTAGTCAACACATTCTGAAACTTGTCCTCAGTATCCGCTAACGCAAACCTCAGATCTACCTTCTCAACCAACTCTATTTCCTTTTCCATTTCCAGTTGGATCTAATATAATATGGTAATTGATATAATGTAATATGGTAATTGATATGATGTAATATGGTAATTGATATAATGTAATATGGTAATTGATATCGTTCTTAGAAAAAATAGTCAATTAGCAGAACAAGAAGAATAAAAATGAGCTAGCCGCCCAAGTACTTTTCTGGACTCTCCCTTAAAAGGTTTTTGCTCTGTAAAGCGCGCCACCCAAAAAAATTTTTGGTAAAGTAGGACAAAAGTCACGTTTAACAGGGTAACACATATTTTTTTGAACCTAACTCCGATGTAATATTAGTATTGTCCTTTGTTCAAATTTCTAATGTATATAAGTAGTTGTATATATTGTGATTGTTCTGGAAGTACATGATAATATATGCTAGGAGCACTTCAGTTTGTCCAATGTAAAGATGATTACAAAGTATTACAGGTTACTAAATAGCAAGGGCAATTGAAATCTCAGGTGTACTAGTCTTACACCAAGAGAAATATAAATAAAGATGATATGGTTCTTCGGAATAGATGGATAATAAGGGAGGAATTGTATATTTATGTAGCACGGTACTTTTCCTTATTTAATTTTTTTTTTCTTTCTTTTTTTTTTTGCCTGCGAAGAAAAAAAGAACTTTTTGGACCCTGAATGCAGAACAATGGGAAAGTCAGTATTAAGTTAAATGGTGCTTCAATTAATAGTTATTTTTATGTATATTGAGTTTTGTGAGATAATGTAATTTTAAGTGTAAATGCTATATGATGTTGTAATGAATCTTAGAAAATAATGATAGATTGTAAAAAACTGATCTTATTCTTGATTTTACGATGTGATCCGATCCATGTTCTAAGGAAGTGAAAGCGGTTGAAGTACTGTAAACACATATATATGTTATAACGAGTACGTGCTTTAGAGTTGCGATATTTGGAACAAATTTTTTTTCTCGAGAAAAGTTTACGACTAAGTTTCCTTTTTTTTAGGTCTTTTCTTTTTCTTATTGTTTGTGAACCATTGTTCTCGGTGAACACCGAAAGGACAAAAGGGCAGCCCTTGGAAAGAATTTTCTTTCTATTTCAACACCAATTGATTAATATAAACTTAAAGATAGCAAATTTGATTTATTTCTTGGTAAAAAAAAATACTATAACTAAATACTTAAAAATAAACAGGACAAATAATAACGAATGATGCTTAGAAGTGGTGCTCTAAGGTTTGCTGGAATCAGGTCTAGACTGTTGTCAACCGTTGCTGAGCCAAGATTGAAGAGTTTCAAGATTTATAGATGGAATCCAGACCAACCTGAAGTGAAGCCTAAGTTGCAAGAGTTCAAGGTTGATTTGAATGAGTGTGGTCCTATGATTCTTGATGCTTTGATTAAGATTAAGGACGAACAGGATGCCTCGCTGACTTTCAGAAGATCGTGTAGAGAAGGTATCTGCGGTTCTTGTGCTATGAACATCGGTGGTAGAAACACGCTGGCATGTTTGTGTAAGATTGACCAGGATACTTCCAAGCAGGTCAAGGTTTACCCACTACCACACATGTTCATTGTCAAGGACCTGGTCCCAGACTTGACTAACTTCTACCAACAATACAAGTCAATCAAGCCTTGGTTACAGAGAACCTCGTACCCAGAAGATGGTAAGGAGGTACTACAAAGTATCGAGGACCGTAAGAAGCTAGATGGTTTGTACGAATGTATTTTGTGTGCTTGTTGTTCTACTTCTTGTCCATCTTACTGGTGGAACCAAGAAGAGTACTTGGGTCCTGCTGTATTAATGCAATCCTACAGATGGTTGGTTGACTCCAGAGATCAAGCTACCCAAGAGAGAAAGGATATGTTGAACAACTCCATGTCTTTGTACAGATGTCACACCATCATGAACTGTACCAAGACTTGTCCAAAGGGTCTAAACCCTGGTGAAGCCATTGCCAGAATTAAGCAACAATTGGCTTTTGAGTAAGTGGCTGTTATTTCGTGTGCTTATAAAAAAGAAAACAATACCTATTTATTTAAGAACCAATAAAAAGGGGGAAGAAATTCATGTATAGAAGAGCTTTCATCTCCTGTGGCGTAATTATTTATTAAACTATATAAATATTATTTATTTTATTACTTTATTTTAAGAATATTGAACTTATTTTATCTTCATTGTGAGGTAATAGCCCTTGTCACCTTAGCTTTCAACAATTTTTTTCAGAAAGCCCGCTTTCTCCTTTTAAACGCTCTTTGAACAAAAAACAACAACAACTGAAAAAGATAACAACACGTCCTCTAGTAAACAGATATAAGACAATCAGAAAGGCTTTTGCTAATTCTTTCAAGACTGCAAAGTGTTTTACGAGGAGCACAGACAAAAAGATAATACATTATGACGAAAAAGGCATCTTTTGTGACAGTAAGAGGTAAAGCTATCTCCTTGGAATCGAAAACCGAAGGTTTACTAGCCAAATATTCTACATATGCCCAAGCTACAAGTTCCGATGTCAATTCGCAGGAAAAGAAACTTGACGAGCAGATTGAGAAGATTTTGTTCGAGAGGCAAGAAATTGTTGAAGAGTTAAATAAGATTTCAGAGGATACCCCTAACATTTCTGCTTCGAAATTATCACAATTACAACGCCATAGAGAGGTGTTGCAGGACCATTGGAAGAGTTTTAGGAGTATACGATCAAGTATACAACAAGAGAGAAACCGTTTGAATTTGTTGTTTAGTGTTAAAAATGACATAGCTCAGGAACAACAGACGGAGGAAAACGGTATGTTGAATGATGAGGACCAGTATATCCAAAATGAATCGCGTAGAATTGACCAATCCCATAACATATTGGATAGATTGATAGTGCAAGCCTGGGAGACACGTGAAAATTTCAATGCTCAGAGTTCTACCTTAAATTCTGCAGGCAACAAAGCACTACAAACTTTACAAAGAATTCCGGGTGTTAACACTCTAATAGGTAAAATAGGTACCAGAAGAAGAAAGAATGCTATTATTTTAGCTACTGTAACTACTGTTTGTATACTACTATTATTTTTCACCTGGTAATTTTAGTAGGACACCACTTACATTACAATTATTGACATGTATTTAAATATTAATATTTGTAATAATTGCAATTATATTAATATTCTGTAGGAGCTCTGTCTTTAAGAAAGAAGAAAAGAGTTTTAATTCTTATAAAACTATATTAGAGAAGAAATAGAATATTAATAGCTTAATTCTTTATCCGAATTTAAACAGTAAATAAAGGCAATTGAAAGATTATTAGAGGAAGTAAGTACATGATTAATATAAAAAGTTCATTCAAAATCATAATTGTTAATGGTGATTATGCGGCATAATTAAGTAAAAAGAAAAAAATTGATACAAAATAAGTAATATAAGGCTTATGTAACCTACATAATTGGTAAGTTATAAACCTCTAATAAGGGTTTTTAAAGGTTTTTGGTATTCATGTTTTAGTAAAAGGATTTTAAAAAAAATAATTAAAAAATAAAGTCAAATAATAGAATAAAAGATATGTTGACAACTATCAAAATTTCAAAATAAAAATCTAACTGGAATGCAGAGAGATTAAGAACCAGAAAGACTAGGCCAATCGTTAGAGAATTAATAACAAATATTACGGCTAATACTTGTTGCTGATTGTTTAGTATTAAAGACAAAACAATAAGATGACAGTATTAGTATCATATGTGGACTGGATAATTGTGTGTAAAATAGTGATACGATTATTATTAGGTACATCACTATATATCACATCGTTATCTCAAAATTTTATTATTAGGAGTGAAATGAAGAAAATGAGATTAAAAAATTAATTGGAAATGTACGCATCAGCTAGAGTTCTTCTCGTCACCAACTTCATGAGCTGAACGTTGGTCAAATGAGTTCGATTGTGAATTACCCAAAGATGCAGTTTCAATAGACTCTTCTTCCAAGACAGTGGTAGCATGTTGATTCGTTCTATCTCTTCTACCACCACCTTGGCGGGAGACTGAAGTGAATCTAACAAATTTACCAGACTCTTCTGGTCTTGGAGGGACATCGTTAGTGTCTGTCTTCTTTGCCTTCAAACTATCACCTTTCTCGCTACCAGTGCCAGCATCCTCGTCACTGTGATAAGAGAAGTCAGATAAGTCGGACAGAGCTCTCTTTCTGTTTCTGCTGTTCCAACCTGGACGTCTGTGCCAGAACTTTTGGAACTTCTCCTTGTAAACAGCCAAAGGCCAATTAACTGGAGATTCGTGACCTTGGTAAATAAAGAAATCGTAGATCAAGGCACCCACCATGGAACCCCATAGTGGTACAATCATAGGAACCCAGAAGTAACGGTGGTGGTGAATCCACAAGTTCTTTCTGTCGAAACCTAGAGCCCATAGAGCCAAACGTGGACCCAAGTCACGAGCAGTGTTCATGGCAGAACCAGTTTGGAAAGACATAGAAGAGTTAACAACCAAAGCCATTAAGAACAGTAGCAATGGGAAGACATCAGCTGCCAGCGAGGTATAAGGATCTGTTAGCGCAAACACACATAACTGCATAGCAGCTGTACACATGAATTCAGAGGTAATTTGTCTTTCAGTTGATAAATAAGGTCTTGGGTAGGTCACAAAGAATGAAGCAACAGTTTCACTTTCGTACCAGTTTGGGTAACCTTCCATGATAACTCTTTTGTAGAAAATGTACGAAAGCATACAAGCACAGAAACCACCCATTAGTTGACCAGCGAAGTAGATAGGCATCTTCTTGGCTGGGAAACCTCTGAAGAAGAAAGTAGTCACAGTAGCAGCAGGATTTAAATGGGCACCAGAAATGGCGGAACCACCAGCTGAGAAATAACCCATAACGACGGCAGAAGCCCAACCCAATGGCACATTGTTGTAAGTACCAGATGGTGTAGTAGAGACTAATAGAGGCATAGTATTCAAGATGTGTAAAGTATCGTTAGTAACCGCTCTGGTTCTGTTCAATTCAGCCACAGCAGCAAAATATTCGTTTCTTTGAATCTGGGCACCGGCGTTAACTTGGATATCAACACAGTGACCGAAGAAGACCATCATCATGGTACCTAGCCACTCAGCCAAGAATTCTTTCAAGTAGTATTGTTTAACGGCGGACCATTTAGAGATAGGGTGGAAAGTAGAAGGTAAAACGGTAGGTGTTTGAGGGTTCTGGTGAAGAATCTTAGGCTTCACGACCAATGGAACCTCATCAGGGTATTCGAATTCACCGCCCATGTTATCATCTAGCAACTCACCTTCCTGTTCGCCCTCCAGTGGATCGACACCGGACCTCTGTTCCCCATCTGCCACAGTGGCATTGTCCAAGTTGGTACTCTTGTACAAGTCACCAACGTTCAAAGTGTTCGTACGAGAAACACCCATAGATGGAGCTCTACTTCTAGCGGCCATAGATGCCTGAGCACTAGCAGCATGGTGTGCAGCAGCAGCTCTGGCTCTACGACGACTCCTAGCGGCCAATTCCTCCATGGCCTCCTGAGAGTTCGGTATCACTTCCTGGATAGGGAAGATGGTAGGATCGTCTCTTCCCAACCTATATTCTGGAATATAGTTTGTAGTAGGCATCACAGATGGTGCATAGTGCCTGCTGGCACCAGTGGTCATACCGTATGCACTCTGTCTTTCAGCATCAAAGTTATCTTCAGTACCGTTGCTCCCACGCCTGTTACGATGCTCGCGTCCGAGAATCTCACTCACGGCATCTTGAATATCGTGGATAGACTCCATCGCTTACAAGAAAAAAAAAAGTATAGTAAAGTTCAATTTTCTTTAGAAATGATAAAGTTCCAGCTTTTTTAAAAAAACTATTTTTTTCTTCAAAACAAATGTTTTGATCAGATGTTGTTTATTTTTTTTTTTTTAGTTGTTGTTGTTATTGCTTTTAAATAAAAAGAATAAGAGTAAAGGTCAAAGGAAGAGACATAAAGGCACTAAAGAAAAATATAAAACTTAAGTATATATAAAAAAATTTTTTTTTCATCTCTTCTTCCTCTCTCTTACTTAAAATTATGTTGTTGTCTTTTTTTGATTATACTATATTCGGAGGTATGACAAGCAAATCTCATTTCTCTTCCATCTGAAAGGTAAATCCATTCGATACAGAGAGATAGAGTGGGAAGGGGTAAAAAGGAGTTCTCTCTCTCTCTCTCTCTCTCCATCACAAACAATAACAATAACAATAGAAGGGAATTACTTGTTCTAATTTGTCTTCTCTTCTTCTGTTGGGGGAAAAAGAATAAAAAAAATAGGAGTTTCCTTTGTGGAAAGTCCTGGAGAGGTCCCTACAGCAGCGTCCCCCCCCAGTCTCTCTGTGTTTTTGAAGGAAAATCCTTCCCCCCCTTCTACTTCTGCGCAGAAAAAGACAGAAGTCTCTCTGTCTGGAGTGTAAAAAAGCCAACACCAAATAAACACCCCCCGGCTGAAATGTTTTTTTTTTCTTCGCAAGAAAAAACTGTGTGGAGATGATGAAATGAATACAACCGTGTACAGAACTGCATCACGACCCCCTCTTTTTTTTGTTAGCTTGCGGCCGGAAAAACTATTTGTGCGTGTTGTTCTCTGTGAACAATCTTAGTTTTTCCGGATAATCCCCTGTTCTCCTATTTTTCCCTAATAGCAAGTTTGGTTTTTTTATTGTTGGAGAACGAAAGGTAAACAGAGAAAAAGAAGCTCTCTCCTACATCTCAACGTGCAACCATCCCCCCCTATCACATCGGCGCAGCCTATTTGTTTGTCGATGGGTTAGGACAAAATCAATTTCTAATCTGTAAAGAATAAATAAAAATAAAAATTAAAAAAATTAAAAACATAAAATTGAAATAAGAATTAGGGATTCTTGCCGGGTAATCCTCTGAGGACACGCAACCCTTGCATTTGTAATAAATTTCACATGTAAAGAATTTTTTATGCGGCTGTGCATAATTCCGGGTGACAAATACCCGAAAATCGATAAATGCGATGAAAGGGGAGGCAAAGTTGAGCGGGGGTTGAACAAAGCGTGGGATGTGGGGAGGACGAAGAGCGATGATGGGGGGGCAGGCCGAAAGATAGAAGCCTTTAGGGTTTATTACCCCGGAAATAATAATGTTAATTCCTTTTATAGCGAAACAACGGTGATCCTTTTTTTTTTTTGTATTTTATCGCTAACGCAATAACGTCCCCCTTGTATTTTGTATTTCTTAAAATAATGAAGACACATTAGACACAAATGTTTAGAGCCCCACCCCCCGCCGTGCTTATGCCGTGTGCAAAAAATCGGTGGGAATATTAACTTTTGTAGAAAAGAAAATTATTATAAAAAAAAAAAATAAAGGATAAAGGTGGGATCTTCGAGGAACCGAGAATTCGGTATGACAAGTATAGACAGCCACACGGGATACAAAAAAATTATTACAATTATATAATCTGTTCTTACACCCCCCAGACTCATGCATACCCCGCAGTAAAAGATTTCAATACAATTTTTCTTTTCTTATTCTTTGTTTGAAGCCAATCAAAAATGTAGTTTTTATACTAAATTGAAAAATAACAACGACAATTGCCAATTCAAAACAAGAAAAAAAAATTTACTATATAAGGGAGGTGAAATTTTATTTTAGTTTTATAAGTTCTCTTAACCCCCCTTAATTATTCTTACCCTTTAACACAACAAACAATTAAAAAAAAGCTAACAAATAAAAAAATTTTAACAACTACCAGAAAACACAACAAAATAATACAAAAATGATTTCTCTTAACGACGGGAACATCCAAATGGACAAACACGGAAATGTTCCATTGATCGCTTCCATCGATGTCGGTACCACTTCGTCCCGTGTTATATTCTTTAACAAGCAAGGGCAAGAGGTCGCCAAACACCAAATTGAATACTCTACATCTGCCTCCAATGACAAGTTCGCTGTTCACGGTTCTCGTAGACAGTCCATTAAGGACCACTCCGAGGCCGCTATTAGCGCTAAGAAAGACAAGCCTGTCTTCACCGCTGAAGGTATCGCTATCAAGGAAAACAAGTTCTTGACCATCGAAGAACTACACGGCGTTAACGAGGGCCCTACTTTGAAATTCCCAAAACCAGGTTGGGTCGAGTGTGACCCAATCAACGTTTTGATCAACGTTATCCAGTGTCTAGGTTGTACTTACGCCCTATTGGATAAGTTGAACATCGAACGTGCCAAGAACAACTTGCCACTGTACAGAGTCGACTGTGCCGGTGTCGCCAACATGAGAGAAACCACCATCGTGTGGTCCAAGAAAACCGGTATGCCAATCGTAGACTATGGTATCGTCTGGAATGATACTCGTACTTTGGAATTGGTTCAAAGAAAGAAGAAGGAGACTCCTAAGGAGCAGAGAGTGAGAATGAAGAACAAGACTGGTCTTTCTGTCTTCTCCACCTACTTCTCTTGTTCCAAGTTGAAGTGGCTGTTGGAGAATGAGCCAAAGGTCCAAGAAGCCTACGAGGCTGGTGACTTGATGTTCGGTACTGTCGATACCTGGTTGATTTACCACTTGACAGACAGAAAGGCTTTCATCTCTGATGTTACTAACGCCAGTAGAACTGGTTTCATGAACTTGGACACCCGTGACTACGACGACGAATTGGTCGAATTCTGGGGTATCGACAAGAATTTGATCAACTTCCCTAAGATTGTCTCTTCTGCCGAATACTACGGTGACTTGACAGTTCCACCAATGTTCAAGAACCAGGTGGAAGAGGAAGTCTGGGACCTATTGCAGAAGTACACTAATGAGGAATACCCAATCCCTATCCAAGGTTGTCTTGGTGATCAAAGTGCTTCTCTTGTTGGTCAAATGGCCTTCAAGCCAGGTGCCGCCAAGTGTACCTACGGTACCGGTTGTTTCTTGCTATACAACACTGGTTGCAAGAAGCTGATCTCCAAGCACGGTGCTTTGACTACTTTCTCCTACTGGTTCCCATACTTGTCCGAAAAGGACCACGAAGAATACGGTGCCCCACATTTCGCATTGGAAGGTTCCGTTGCCGTCGCTGGTGCCGTTGTCCAATGGTTGCGTGATAACTTGCGTTTGATTCCAAAGGCTGAGGATGTTGGTCCAATCGCAAACTCTGTTCCAGACTCCGGTGGTGTCGTCTTCGTTCCAGCTTTCTCCGGTTTGTTCGCTCCATACTGGGATCCAGAAGCCAGAGGTACTATCATGGGTATGTCTCAATACACTACTGCCTCCCATATTGCTAGAGCTGCCGTAGAAGCTGTTTGTTTCCAAGCTCGTGCAATTTTGTTGGCTATGAGTAACGATGCCATGGGTGAGGCTAAGAAGGATGCCGCTTTCAAGAGTGAAATTGAGGAAGAAGGTTCATACGAAAAGTCTCTATTGTCTACTTTGGCTGTTGATGGTGGTATGTCTCGTTCCGATGAAGTCATGCAAATTCAGGCTGATATCTTGGGACCATGTGTCAAGGTCAGAAGATCTCCAACGGCTGAATGTACTGCTCTAGGTGCTGCTGTGGCTGCTAACATGGCTTACGAGAATCCAAAGGACCGTGTCTTATGGAAGGACTTGCAAGATGCTAAGAACTGGGTCTTTTATGAGGGTATGACAAAGGCTGAATACAATGCTCATGAACACAAGGCTGAATTGAGAGTCTTTGAGAGTCAATCTACTGAAGAACACAGACACAAGCATTGGATCCAATGGGAGGCAGCTGTTGCAAGAAGTAAGGGTTGGCTAAAGGACGTCGGTGGTGAGCACCCAGCCGTCGTTTAATAGGCCTAAAATTATCCCTTGTAAAAAATAACAAATCTCGTTTTAATGACTTGAATGAAATCATTCTAATGACAATCTTTTTGGTTTTCCTCAAGAAATTGTACTAATAAAAACTAAAAAAAAAATAGTAAACAAAATACTTAAAATATATTGTAAATGTCCTGCATTTCGCCATCGATTAATTTAATTTCTCCTAAATTAATTTAGTAGCGATACATTTCATATTCCTTTATCAACTTACAAAAAATAAAAACAAGTACATATATTCCTTTATTAGCTACACTTTTATATTCTTAAAAGTTTATATTTTTTTAAAATAATAATAAAATATAAAATATAAAAATCAACTAAAAAGAAATTATTAGTAGTAATGACAAGATAATAAAATAATATAATCTTCTAGACTAACTTTTTAGAACTTGGAATGATTATTTGACCACAAAACATTTGTTAATTTTAATTAGTTAAATATACTTACCAGTGGAGAGTTATCAGTAGTTGTGACTGTTCACATTTACATCCGTACATCTTGGTCCCGGTGTGTGAAAAATTAAGCAAAAATTCCAAGCAATTTCCTATTCTGGTAAGTTACCCTCTTCATGGAAATTTTTTTTAGGATGGACGCAAAAATTTTTTCATGCTAAGCGAAGCTTCGAAATTTTTTCAAATTGTTTTTGACAATATTTATATAAGCTTATAACCTCCCAACTATTTCTATTAAAGCCTTGATCTTTTTTGTGCTACGCATTTTGAATAAGAACCACGCACAAGGACAAGTATAATCAAAAATGGCTCCAGGTAAGAAGGTTGCTCCAGCTCCATTGGCTTCTAAGAACGCTAAGTCTTCCAAGGCTAAGAACCCATTGACCAACTCTACTCCAAAGAACTTTGGTATTGGTCAATCCATCCAACCAAAGAGAAACTTGTCTAGATACGTCAAGTGGCCAGAATATGTCAGATTGCAAAGACAAAAGAAGATCTTGTCCATGAGATTGAAGGTTCCTCCAACCATCGCTCAATTCCAATACACTTTGGACAGAAACACTGCCGCTGAAACTTTCAAGCTTTTCAACAAGTACAGACCAGAAACTGCTGCTGAAAAGAAGGAAAGATTGACCAAGGAAGCTGCTGCCATTGCCGAAGGTAAGACCAGACAAGAAGCTTCTCCAAAGCCATACAACGTCAAGTTCGGTTTGAACCACGTTGTTTCTTTGATTGAAAACAAGAAGGCTAAGTTGGTCTTGATCGCCAACGATGTCGACCCAATTGAATTGGTTATCTTCCTACCAGCTTTGTGTAAGAAGATGGGTATTCCATACGCCATTGTCAAGGGTAAGGCTAGATTGGGTACTTTGGTTAACCAAAAGACCTCTGCTGTCGCTGCTTTGACTGAAGTCAGAGCTGAAGACGAAGCTGCTTTGTCCAAGTTGGTCTCTACCATTAACGCTAACTTCGCTGACAAGTACGACGATGTCAAGAAGCACTGGGGTGGTGGTATCATGGGTAACAAGGCCCAAACCAAGATCGCCAAGAGAGCTAAGGTTTTGGCTGAATCTAACTAAAGTGTTTGAAGGAAATTTAATTTTTTTCGATCCACTTTTTATTAGTTCTTATCATAACCAAGCATTTTGCATCTTGAATTCATTTAGGAATTTGATTCCAAATTTTTTTTATTAACAATGTTTCATTATAGGAGATTGAAAAAATAGGTGATTCGTTGACAGCACTCGAGTAATTCCAGAACAGAAACTCTGGTTATTATGTTGACAGTGCCTTTAGAATCTTTTATTATGAAAAATGTGAATTTTTTATATATGTTTCCCAAATCAATGGAGAAATAAGAAAACAAAAGGAATAGATGGCAAGAGTTTTTTATGACCCTGAAATCTGCTCTAAATTTGTTTTCTTAATTTTTGTTGATAACTAAAAGGAATGGAAAGGAATTTCTTATGTGTTTTTATTAAAAAAATTTTTGTTAGTTTTTTCAATCTCTGTTGAAGTGATTTATATATTCATGACCCCCTCCCTTTTATTTTCCTAAAAAAGTTTAGATTCTATCTTTTTTAGGAAGAGATGACCCCCCCTTTAAAAAGACTTTTATTTGTATATTATCAGTTGATTTCTCAAGAACCAACAATCTTGTACCAAGGATTGATTTATTTCAATTCTTGGTTCTTTAACGTAAAAAGACCATCTTGCTCTTAGTAAACCTTTCCAAATATAATCCGGGTAATGTCAGTTGCGTGGGTTTGCATTTTATTGTAGGAATTTAGTACAATGGCATTATTGTAGATTGTAGTAGTGAAGAAAAATTTAGTTGTTGTAGTAATGAGGTATTATGGCAATTAGTACCGGTGGCTACGTTAAAGTGTTTCCACAGCATTTGCATTTCCATTAACTATACACAGAAATGATTTTGTAGTAACTCGTAGCAACAAATAATTGTACGTTGTTTAGGAAGCAGCACTAGATGACCCAGTTAAATGTGCAATTATTTTATTTCGTACTTTGTGATAACATATTCTTTAATAAAGTGAAACTAGATCGAGATTATACTCTAGGTTTACTAGTAGACTGTTCTGTTAATACACTAATCAATAACATCAACCTATATTAATTTTTTCCCTTTGCTTTTCATACCCAGAGGATTTTGTGTTTCTTTTCATACGTTGTCTGCAAATTTTTATTACACCGTCCAAAACATTAAAAAAATTAAATCTTAAGTTGTATCAAAAAATATTCCTACCATCAAAGAGAAAATACACTTGAATTATCAATTGATTGACAATAAAAAATATCAATGATATTAAATGATATATATTATATGCTCAATTACTCTACTGTTTGAAACACAGCAAAACGACCACCTAAAAAACGTGACATCACATCTCACGTAACCAATAACTCTGGACGTTCGTTTCGTTGCGCGAGCCCTTCGTTTTGGGCCTCAAGCTCCCCCTCCTCGAGGCAGGGCGAGGATGAAGGCAAAACTTCCTTGAAACTCGATGGCAACAAGGAGACGGTAGAACAATTGTGGAATACTATTTAAAAAGGCTTTTTGTTGGTATTTACGTTATAACTTGAATCTAGAAGAAGAAGAAAGCTAACCTTTTTTGAAAGAAAATTTTTTTTAGTAAGAATAAACAAAGAAGAATAACCACCCTCTCCCCTCAAGTCACTCTATCCCTCGATTAGAAAGAATAAATAAAAGAAGGAAAAGAAAAGGTTTGAAAAACAGAAGAAGGAATTAGAATTAAGAAACCTTGAAGCAAGAAGAAAACACAAGAAAATATAAGTAAATATATATCATAATGTCTGCCACAGAAGTTGTTGAAAACGTTACTACTGAAGAAGTTCCAGTTGAACAAGAAGAAGTTATCCACAGTTCGTTGTTTGAAATTGACCCAGAGGACACCATCTTCATTGGTAATGTCGCACACGAGGCTGTTCCAGAGGATCTAGAAGCTGTCTTTAAGGAGGAATTCGGTGATGTCAAGGTTGACATTCCTCAGAAGGAGCACAAGGGCGATCATGTGCCTGCAAGCAAGCACG
The DNA here is from genome assembly GCA_017309295.1 of Nakaseomyces nivariensis. NCBI lineage: Eukaryota > Fungi > Ascomycota > Saccharomycetes > Saccharomycetales > Saccharomycetaceae > Nakaseomyces > Nakaseomyces nivariensis. The sequence goes on along the minus strand of JAEVGP010000010.1, from coordinate 192,434 downwards.
CTCTAGTGAAATTCCCAAACAAGATCGACTACACTGCTCTGAAGGAAAAGTACAATATGACTGTAGTCAAAGAAAGAGAAATTCATATCAAGAAGGCTAGAACCCAGGACGAACTTCGTAATATGAGCAGATTTAGACGTGGTCGCGGTGGATTTAGAGGTGGATTCCGTGGTGGTCGTGGTGGATTCAGAGGCGGTCGTGGTGGATTCCGTGGCGGTCGTGGTGGATTCAGAGGCGGTCGTGGTGGATTCAGAGGCGGTAGAAACGCCAATAGAGTGCCATTGAGCGAATTGGAGAGATCTACCGACACTCTATACATCAACAACGTTCCATATGACGCTACTAAGGAGGATCTTGCTAGTCTATTTAGCACCTCTGCCGACTCCATCTCCATGCCAATGAGAAAGATTAGAGATCACGAAACCGGTTCCTTGGTTCCTTCCGAGAGTCTAAACAGAGGTATGGCTTTCGTCACTTTTGCTAACTTCAGCGGTGATATCAGCGCCAAGGCTGCAGAATTCAACGGTAAGACCTTGAACGACAGAGCCTTGATCGTTGACGTCGCTGTCGTCAAGCAAGAAGAAAAGGAAGATAAGGAAGAGAAAGAGGAAGAACCTGCCCAAGAGTAGAGTTAGAAGATTCTCTTACTCAATCTCTTTCCCTCATCTTTTTTAGCTCCTTGTTTTTCGTACAATGATATAGTATCTCAGTGGCATCTCAGTGATACTATTAGTTTTTTAGCTATCCATTGCAAGAGGTAATCTTCCATTGTGTAAATATCAAACAAAAATGCTATTACTTTTTTTTTTTAAACAAAAAAACCAAAAAAAAACCATTTTTTTTAGAAAAAAATATATATATGATATATGTATTATGTCTTCCCATTTTTTTATCTATCTTTATTACGTTTTATTATCTCTTATACACCCTGTATTACGTTTTTAATAGAAGAACTGAATTACGTCATCTGGACCTTTCCACGCGTGTTTCTAAGCGATTTTTGACAGATTCATTTGGGAAGCTCATCGCGCGCTGGGGGAAGTTTTTTTTTTTCACAAAATTTTAATTTATTTTTTTTATTGGGTAGAGGGTGCAGCTTCATTTAAAGCAGGTTGATGATTTATTTTCTAGTCATTTCAAAAAACTACAGGTAAACATCAGCGGTTGAACTCTAAACAAGCAAACCGAAGGATAGAACATTTGGCAGAAATGATTGGAACTCATAAGTTCTGGGATTTCGACGACGTTTCAAGGTACGGCCGGGTTCACTCTATTAATTTGGTTGTGCCGGCTGTTCTTACTGTTGTTTTAGCAGGATATGTGATCTTAAATGTTGGAAAACATTACTACAAATATAATATATTGAAATTGAAAAAAAAGTCTGTGGTCCAGGAGCTTTTAGAAGAAGAAGTAGAATTTCAAAGGGAGCAGTCTAGGAGAAGTAGTCTCGGGCAAACAGAGATAGACCCGCTGCTGCCGCATGCGATGAGACAGGACTCGCAGTATCAGTCCCTGCAGAAATATTTCAATAATGATGATACTATGAAGGAGAGACACTTTTCAATAGAGAGGATTCAACCCGTGAAAACGAATGGTGAGCCACATGGTATACCGATTGTAGTGAAAAGAGATTTCGTGGAAAAGAGTCGGGTAGTCATCGAATTTTTATGCGTAGCATTTGAAGTCGTGCTGCACCTGTATATACTGGTAAATTTGAATTCAAAACTAGCTTCTGAATTTAGCCTCACTTCTTCATTAGCACTGCTTTGTCAGTGGTGTTTCCTCTTCACTGTGATTTCGATAAGACTCCTGAATATTAATGATAATGTCAAGTGGGTTAATCTTTACCCCGGAAATCTATGGGCAGTATCGTTCTGTGCATATCTATTGACCTTTTTCGCATATGTCTTACCATTCCGTTCATTACTAATTGGCAATATTTCGGAACCAATTATCAGGAAATACTACCTGACTCAATTCATCGTGTCCTTACTGTTATTTTTGAATTTGTTTTTTGCGAGGATTGGTAACCACCACACGGTGCTATATCTCTCTAATAAACATAATATCCCATCTCCAGAACCTATTTCGTCAATTGCAGTGTTTATGGCCTGGTCTTGGATTGATAAGTTTGTTTGGCAAGCACATAAGAGAACCATTGAAAATAAAGATGTTTGGGGACTTATGATGGAAGATTATTCTTTGTTTGTGGTTAAGAGATTTAATAGATTCAAGGAGAAATTCGCGAAGAAGAAACACTTCTCCACTTTCTTATTCCTTTTCTTTTTAAAGTACTTGCTGTTGCAAGCATTCTGGGCAGTGGTTGATGGTTGCATCGCTTTTATACCAACCATCTTATTAAAGAGAATCCTAGAGTATGTGGAAGACCCTTCTACCGCTTCTTCTAACTTGGCATGGTTTTATGTGTTCGCAATGTTTTTCTGTAGAATTATGGTTGCTTTTGCCCAGGCTCAAGCTTTATTTTTTGGTAGACGTGTCTGTATCAGATTAAAGAGTATCATTGTTTCAGAGATTTATTCAAAGGCGTTAAGAAGAAGTCTATCAGGAACTAATAAGTCATTAGAAAATAATAATACGGAAACCAATGATATCCCAGAAAATCAACAATCAAATGACCAGAATGATGAAAATAAAGAAGAGAAGGACGCTCAATCTTCTAATTTGGGTGCCATCATCAACTTAATGGCTGTTGACTCATTTAAGGTTTCAGAAATTTGTGCCTATTTGCATACCTTTATCGAGGCAATTATTATGTCAATCATCGCTTTTGTCCTATTGTACAGACTATTGGGTTATGCAGCTATAGTAGGCATCTTTATTACTCTTATTTTGATTCCAATCAACTTCAAGCTGGTTACACTTATGGGTAAGTTCCAAAAGAAAGCTCTTGGAATTACCGATAAAAGAATTCAGAAGTTAAATGAGGCATTGCAGGCTATTCGTATTATCAAATTCTTTTCATGGGAAAATAATTTCTTCAAGGAGATTGATAAAGTGAGAGAAGAGGAAATCCAAATGTACTTGAAGAAATCTTATGCTTGGGCATTATCCTCATTCTTTTGGTTTGTCACTCCCACTATTGTCACAGGTTTATCCTTTGCAGTTTTCGTGTACATTCAAAAAGAAGTTTTAACTGCTCCAATCGCATTTACAGCTCTCGCTTTATTCTCTTTGCTAAAGCAACCTTTGGATCAATTGTCTAACATGTTGAGTTTTGTGATTCAATCTAAAGTTTCTCTAGACAGAGTTCAAGAATTTTTGGACGAAGATGACACCAATAAATACAATCAACTACAAATTGCACCAGATGGGAACAAAATTGCTTTCGAAAATGCAACTGTCTGTTGGGATAAGAACAACCAAGATTTCAAGTTGAAAAACCTGGACATCGATTTCCAGATTGGAAAACTAAATGTCGTTATTGGACCAACCGGATCAGGTAAGACATCCTTACTAATGGCTTTACTTGGTGAGATGCAACTAACTGAAGGTAGAATTGTGGTTCCAGCTCTTGATCCTAGACATGAAATGGTGATTGACAATGATAGATTAACCAATTCTATCGCTTACTGTTCACAGAGTGCTTGGTTGCTAAACGATACCATTCGAAACAATATTTTATTCTATAGCCCTTATGATGAAGATCGTTATAAGGAAGTTATCATAGCTTGTGGTTTAAAACGTGATTTCGAGCTGTTCGATGGTGGTGATCAAACTGAAATCGGAGAGAAAGGTATAACACTTTCCGGAGGTCAGAAACAAAGAATATCTTTAGCAAGAGCTCTGTACTCCAACTGTAAACATGTTTTATTGGATGACTGTTTAAGTGCAGTCGATTCTCATACAGCAGCATGGATTTACGATAATTGTATAACTGGTCCATTAATGCAAGGTAGAACATGTATTTTAGTTTCACATAATATTGCATTGACTTTAAAGAATGCGAATCTTGTTGTGATGTTGGAAAATGGACGTGTTGCTCATCAAGGTGACCCAATTACTCTTTTAAACAATGGTATACTAGGCGAAGATGAATTAGTCAAGAGTAGTATTCTATCCAGACATAACTCTTCTGTTAACATTGTTAACAGCTCTGCTGATCTAAGGAAAATGGCTGACGACATTCCAAATAAACAAAAGGATGAACAACAACAAGGCAACCCAAATGTCGGCAAGCTGATAGAAGAAGAAACAAAATCAGAAGGTGCAGTTGGTAAGGAAGTGTACTTATGGTACATGCATGTGTTTGGTGGTTGGAAAATCGTCAGCTTTTTGCTTGTCATCTTCATATCTACACAAATGATTCAAATTTCTCAATCATGGTGGGTTCGTTCCTGGGTTATGAGAAATTTGAAAGAAAAAATGCAACTATGGAGTACCAACAAAATGTTCAATATAAATTTCTCTACAATTGAACTAAAGCAAAATTGGCTATCAACTGGTATTTTCCATTATAGTAAGTCAGATAATGTTAAGAAATCAAAGCCTAACCATTCTACATTTTACTATATTTCTATCTACTTTATTATTGGTATTACACAAGCTCTATTTGCTGCAATTAAAACAGTTATCAATTTTGTTGCTGGTATAAATGCATCTCGTAAAATATTCAAGCAACTTTTGAACAAAATTTTACATGCAAAGCTGAGATTCTTTGATTCTACTCCAATTGGTAGAATCATGAATAGATTTTCAAAGGATATCGAAGCTGTTGACCAAGAATTGACTCCTTATTTAGAGGCTGCATTTTTCTGTTTGATTCAGTGCATATCTACCGTGTTATTGATTACGTTTATTACTCCTGAGTTTTTAATTGTGGCTGTTATTGTCTGTATTTTATACTACTTGGTTGGTTATTTTTACATTAATGCTTCCAGAGAACTAAAGAGGATTGAATCCGTTACTAAGTCTCCAATATATCAACATTTCTCTGAGACACTATCTGGTGTAGCTACAATTAGAGCATTCGGCGATGAAACTAGGTTCATTATGAGTAATCTGGAAAAGATTGATGAGAATAATAAACCTTTCTTTTACCTATGGGTTGCCAATCGTTGGTTGGCCTTTAGAATTGATATGATTGGTGCCTTCATCATTTTTGGGTCAGGTGTCTTTATCTTACTAAATCTTGATAATATCGATGCTGGTATGGCAGGTATTGCTTTGACATATGCTATATCTTTTACTGAGGGTGCTCTATGGCTGGTTAGATTCTATTCGACCATAGAAATGAACATGAATTCAGTAGAAAGATTAAAAGAATACATGGAGGTTCCACAAGAGGCTTACTCCCAAGAAAGTCAACACCCACCTGCCATTTGGCCATCAGAAGGTAAAATTGAAGTAAAAGATTTATCATTGAGATATGCCGACCATTTGCCAAGAGTTATCAAAAATGTGAGCTTTGTAGTACAACCACGAACCAAGGTTGGTATCGTTGGTCGTACTGGTGCTGGTAAGTCCACTATTATTACTGCTTTATTTAGATTCCTAGAACCAGAAACTGGTACTATTGATATTGACAATATTGATATAACAACCATTGCTTTAAAGACCCTAAGAAAGTCAATCATGATTATCCCACAAGACCCAACATTATTCACAGGTACTATCAAGTCAAACTTGGATCCTTATGATGAATTTAATGACAAGGAAATCTACGAGGTTCTTCAAAGAGTCAATCTGATTACTGAAGATGAAATTAATGGCTCAACATCTGACAACGCTTCTGTCGGATCTGCTAATGTCAACAAATTTTTGAACCTTCGTAACGAGGTCACTGAGGGTGGCAGCAATCTGTCACAAGGTCAAAGACAATTGATGTGTCTAGCGAGAGCTTTATTGAGAAACCCAAAGATCATTTTGTTAGATGAAGCTACCGCTTCAATTGATTATGCCTCTGATGCTAAGATTCAAGAAACTATTAGAAAAGTTTTTGGAAGGAGTACTGTTTTGACCATTGCTCACAGATTAAGATCTGTCATTGATTATGACAAAATTTTAGTTATGGATGCTGGTGAAGTTGTCGAATATGACCATCCATACACTTTACTTCTTGACAAAAAGAGTATCTTTTATAGCATGTGCGAACAAAGTGGTGAATTAGAGAGCTTAATATCAATGTCAAAGAAAGCATTTATTTCACAAATGGATGAACAATAATTACCTCTCCTTTTTGCTGTTTAGAAAATTTTATATGCATTTTTGTATCGTATTAATAATTAGGCGTTTTTTTATTTTAGTCCGAAATATATTCATATCAAGTCTTATCTTATTTAAATTTTATAATTCTCTATAGGACATAAATATTACCTACTTACCCAAATATTCCTAAAATAGACAGATACATAAAACCATATAAATAAGAATATATGAAAATTCATGCAGAAAATCACAGTAAAACTGATAATTAATCATAGAGTGATACCCATTCAGTAATTTTTAAGCCGTCATTTAATAAGGTTGTTGTTGGTACCAAATGGTATTGGAACAAGTAGGGAAATAACTTGAATTTGAAGAACCAGAAGATAGTACCTATGGATATAATCAAAAGGGATGTAATTTCGTATGGTGGTAGATTAGCAACTCTGTTCTTTTCCTGATCTCCAATGAATGGACTGACTACAAGGTAAAACAATAAGGCGATAATCATAAAAACCCCTATCGTAGGTGCAGTTATGGTATCTTTATCATTCACATACTCTTTTTGTCTTCTAAATATCAATAATCCAACGGCTACCAGCAGTAGGAAAAACTGGTTACCATAACCTTCAACCGAAACTAAATAATTATAAGAGGCACCTTCACTTGGTAAGATGACTATCCACAGACAGGTAAGAAAAGCGCATGTGAGCAAAGAGTATAATGGCGCATCTCTTGGCCAATTACTTGCCAGAGTTTTACTAAATGGTAGGTAACCTTCTCTAAAAATCTCTTGATTTAGCCTTGAAATACCATAAATCACCACTATCACATTGGATGCTGCGGAAATAGCCACTGATCCAGTTAGTAATTTTCCACCCAGATTCGATCCGAATAATTTTTCAAATAATACTGAGCCAATCAAAGGACCTGCCTCTGCGATTTCCTCATATGACAATACTTTAACGTATGCTATGTTCATTAAGATATAACAAAATGCACAGATCGATAAGGAGAATATACCAGACAGTGGGAGTGTCCTCTTGGGGTTCTTGACTTCAGAAGCTACCGCATGTACACTATCCCAACCTGAGAAACAGAAAAATGCCGAGATAAATGCAGATGCCAGTGAGTTAATCGAGAGCACTGAGTTTTCATTAAACGAGAACGTGGGCCTATCCCATTGTATTGGTGCCACTGGTTTGTAAAAGAAAATCGCATATGTACCTGTAAGACACATCAAGACTATTAGAGCCATTTTCATTAGGCCAAATGCGTTCTGTATCTTGATACCAACACGTACAGATATCCCGTGGATCGCCACAGCCAGTGCGATAATCCCTAGACTCACGTATTTCGAAGTGTTCCCAGCGTTGTACACATCCTTATCAAAATTCAACATCTTCAAGAAATACTTACCGAAGACTATCGAGCCTGCTAGACACATCCCCGAACTAATAGAGAAACATGCTATCGTGACACTCATCATTAATTTAGGTCGCCTATAAGCAGTCTCCAAAAACACTTTCCTCCCACCAGACCTAGGTAGATGATACCCAAACTCCAAGTAAATATAGAGACCGGCATACGCAAACAGACCGGTCAAGAACCACACAGCAAAGAATATAAACGTATTACCACCGCAATTAACAAATATGCTGCTTGGAATGGAGAATATACCAGTGCCAACGATACGTGACACAAATAACACAGTAGTGGAGAAGACACCAAGATGTCTACCTTGAGGAACCTCAGTATCCAGCTTCTCCCCTACATTGTCCCGCGGTATTGTCTCATATGATCCCACTTCCAAGTCCGTATTATTGATCAGCCGGCTCATCGATTCGTCATTATTATCTTTAATAGACATTTAATTTCTTGTATTTTTATCTCTATGTTACTTTGTTTGTTTGACTATTTGTATCCCATGATTATAGTCAAATATTTGTTCACTGTTATATATAAGAAATCGACTATCCTCTATCCTCTTGTTAATACTCCCCTTGTAATTATATGTGATTTACGTAATTACACAGAGCTCTCTGATAATCGCAGCACAATACTGCCACACCACATAATCATCGTGGGAAAGAAAAACTTGAAAACTGTGGTGGCCGTGTAATATAATATTACTATAACAACCAGACTCATTCTGCCATTATGCCTTTTATGATGTTTGCATTGGTTTCCTTTATATTTCTGACCAATGAAAATTAAGAAACCACCCCCAAGCTCTAATTTTTTTTCTCTGTATGTTAGCGTTAGCCCATTATCGTCAACCCTCCCACCTCCCATAACAAAATGAAGGGAAAAAACATAGAGATAATAGACTTGTAAGTCTTTTATGATTTAGAAATTGGTAATAATGTGACTCAGATACTATTCTACGTAGAAAAGACATAGACTAGGCAAGTTATAAATGAGAACAGAGAATGATATCATTAATAATATATTAAATATAAGTAGGCTGCTACCATACCCCGACGCCTACCACCATATACGTTTGTTTAATACAATGTCAACACATATATACACTGTATCCACTGTCTTGCACATTACCTCATGCTTCTGATTTGCTACTCTTTGCCATTATATTATATAATATGTGGAATAATAATATACGATATAATATCATGTTATTTACGTATTTCATGATATGGATTTGTTGCGTGGGGCTGCAATTGGTGATGAGATGGGTACTAGCTTAAATCCACTCCAAATGCTAGCATAACAAGCGCCTATATCAGTTCTTTAACAACAAAAGACTACCAATGATACTTGGAACGGTGAGAAATTAATGTATGGGAGGCTGGAGAGATTGGTTGTGCCATATTGGAGGGCTTTTAGGAGAAGGCCTAAGAGCACCAAACAACGGTACAAGCCTACGATGAGGTACCTTAAAAGTACGGAGATGAGACAAAAAATTGATGAATTGTCAGAGATACATGAGTATAAAGGTATTAAGCAACTGGTGAGTAGTAAAAATGTCGACAATTTAAAACTTAGTGAGCTCCGAAGTATTTTAATGAAGGATATTCTCTGTAACGATGATTCTCAAACCATGATTCAACTGATGAATTATAAAGGTAAAGAGAGAGGGTCATATCTAGCTGATCAAGACCTATATAAAAAGAACTGGAGAAAACTTGCTCCCTTGTTGATGCACCCTTTACATCCAGTTATTGAACCTATCAAACCTGGTGCATTATCTAAAGGTGTGGACTATGCATATAAGATCAGAGTTAGCACCACAGATACTAAATTTGTACTAGATGAAGTTTGGTGGCCCTCGATTGATATGTCTAATCAGTGTAGAGGAATTGGTATTTCCAAAGACGCGTATCCTGAGCTTACTGATTCGGACCTAACATCGATACATGCAATTAACCCATTTAACCAGGTCAAGCTGCCAATTTTAAGGGTAGACTTTATACCATTTGATGATCAGGCAGTTGGTTTATTTCCTCTACGAGAGCCCAAACATAAGGCTGCCTTTGATAATGACCCGATCACAAAAGCTAGCATACTAGTCAGGTCTGATAAATATACAATACCAAAAAATTTGGACTTGAAAAACATAATAGTCAGTGATGTGAAAGAGGAGAGAAACAAAAGAGACGGCGGTGATGAACTTGTAGAGGATGGTTTTGAAACGACTAATTTCAAGACCTTATTGAAGTATTGTAATGAGATATGTCATTTATGGACCGAATCTGATGGTTTTGTTGGTTCCAGTCCACCAGATATTATAAGAGCCACCCTTTTCAATATAGATTTCAATAGAATATCAATTATGACAGAGTTTATGGCCCATTACACCACTTTTTCTTCACTCGCTAAGATAGATAGACTAGTTGACCATTGGTCCAAAATAGATGATGTTGGGTCAGAGATTGATATCAAGACGCATAATTGGAAACCATGGGATTTTCAATTAATGAACAAATTTAATCACCTTGAAAATAATTTCAAGAATCTAAACAGGGAATCAGAAATCAGCTTAATAACATACAAACATACACTAGAGGATTTTTTTACGCACCTGTACTTATATTCTCAAATACTTGAGGCTGAGATGAAAGAGCAATTAGATCAATTTTTCCTGAATGGCGATACTAATCACAAGATTTCAAGAGCAAACGAGGTTGTAACATTATTCAATTCAATATTCCATAACCCTCAAATGTTCAATATGTTTTACAAATCCACATTCAACTACATGTTCCCAAGAATAACCACACCGAAGTTAAAAGCCCAAGAAGACTGTTTCAACATGATAGAAAATAATAGTGAAAAGATGTTATTGGGAGAGCACACATATAAGATTGTGGAACAGCTACTAATCTTTGAAGACATGATGTACAAGAACAATTTTGGTAAACCAGAGGGTCCGAATACAAGGTCCACATTGAAAGCGAATACACAAAATTTCCAAATCTTTATTATTTCCCCAGCGTCTTTACCTAGAGAAGTAATGAGCATTATAATGTTTTTAACCAAGATAAAGACAGTATTCTTGGAATCCACGCAAGATATGAAACCACCAGCAATGTCAACTTGTATTGAGAAACATGCACTTCCTGAATTAGATACTTTAATGTATCTGTACCAATACCACCCAAGAACTCCCAAGAAAGTGGAACCATTGGTTTCAGACATAATCCAGAAACTGAGAATAACAGTATAAAAAGGTTTTGGTAAATAAATAAGAATATATATATATATATATATTGAATAAATATCATTAAATACGTATACATTACCCGGCCTTGTTGCTGTTTGGATTCATTTCGTTATTTTTTTTTTTCTTGCTTCGAAGGCGAATTAAGGAGATAAAGAGCTTTAACCCTTCAATTGACCTAAATGTTCATTTGTTTATAACGCTTTACATTTCTCATAGACCATAAACAGTCAATATAAACTAAGATAAATTAATACAAAAATGTCCAGATCAGGGTATGTTCCTTATCAATTGATGAATTTTGATTTGCTTAATGCCGATTACGTGGTGTTTACACAGAAAGCGAAATCGTAAATTCAATTACAAATATGATTTTGAATGTTTGATTTACTAACAGCTATTCTTCTACTTTTTTATTTCTTTATTATAACAAGTTTTAGATCAGGATTGGTAATACATATTCATTTGGTGAAATTTATAGCGCAATGGATAAATGAAATAACAAAAAGCAAAGTCCTGATAACCATTGTTGATAATTTATGAAACTAATAAGAAGCAAGATATAAACTATAGTGTTGCCGTCGCAGATGAATCCCTAACTGCTTTCAATGATTTGAAGCTGGGTAAGAAGTACAAGTTCGTTTTGTTCGGCTTGAACGATGCTAAGACTGAAATTGTTGTTAAGGAAACCTCCACTGACAGCTCTTACGATGCTTTCTTGGAAAAGCTTCCAGAAAACGATTGTCTATACGCTGTCTATGATTTTGAATACGAAATTAGCGGTAACGAAGGTACCAGATCCAAGATTGTTTTCTTCACTTGGTCTCCAGACACTGCTCCAGTTAGATCCAAGATGGTTTACGCTTCCTCCAAGGATGCTTTGAGAAGAGCTTTGAACGGTGTCTCTACCGATGTCCAAGGTACTGACTTCTCTGAAGTTGCTTACGAAGCTGTTCTAGAAAGAGTTAGCAGAGGTGCTGGTTCCCACTAAACGACACAATCTTTAACAAATGAACTCTTTTCTCAAGTAAAAAATGAATAAAATATTATAATTAGACCTTTTTTTTTATAATTTCATTTATTAAAAACTCTTCTTATAATAACAAAACTATTACGATTTAAAATATTCTGAATAGAATGGATGATTTTTCATTAATTTCTATCATGTGTTTTTATTAACTAACAAATATGCAACATGAGGAAAAAGGCGATTTTTTATTTTGTAGTGATATTTATAATTTATTTCAATTCGCAGGCAGCCTTTTGAATGAACAAAGGTTCGTTGTTTGTCTTTCTTATCCAGACAAGTCTGTCTACCAACGTATCAGCAATGATGAATTGCTTAATGCCCCAGTCACCAACATTGTAAACTTCTGGAATCTTATCTGCAAGGTTAGGGAAAAGTTTTTTGTACAGTGGAAGAAAACTGGTGACATCTTCTCTATCAACAGTTATCGAGCCTGCAATATAGTCAAACATGTCAACTATGAATGGTGGAATTGTAACAGAGTTCATCGTTTTCCCATAGGCTTCTCTATTAGCTGCACGCACAATCCATAGTAAAATGGCTTCATTTACGACATCCTTGGTGATTAGATCTTCGAATTTTGTAACACCGTATGCAAGCAGTAAACTATTTGCGAATACTTTATCAGATTTGAAAATTGATTTGAAAGAGACAATATTGTCCTTTGCTGCGTTTAACAGGCCCTTTTGATTCTTGGCCACAGTTTCTAAACTTAGTTGGTAGAGTTTCTTCTCTTCTGTGAAATATTGTTTTACGATCTTCGCGATCTTAGGGTCTAGACTACCAGTCTTAAGCTTCTGTTTTGTGAATTCGAGTTTCTGTTTCAGAATGTTGTCGAGTTGATCTGTACCTTCCAGAACGGCTCTAACGGTGATCTGATCTTCGGATTTCAACTTATGAACATATCCAAAGAACTGCACTAAAGATTGAGGCAATGGATCCTTTTTTGTAATCTTAAATGTCACAGAGTCAGAGTTAACGATTTCCAAAGAGGAGACGAACTGTTTTGCGGCTTGTAAAAAGCCAGCATCCAATTTCAATGTCAAATTGACTGAGTTATACAAGTTCTCACGTTCGTTAATGAAACCATAACTCAACAAGAAGTCCATATTCGTCTTGTCACCATAGTTATTAAATAATTCATCACCATTTTTCAAATAAACCAGGTCCTGACTGTTGAAGTTGAACGTATCATCAGAATACGACCATTTGACCTTGGAATCATTGTTATGGTTCAGCAAATCCACAATAGGTAACAAAAATGCCAAGTTTAGCTCCTTTTTGTCTTCACCAGTAATAATACTAGGGAAAGCACGAGACAAGAAAATGATAGACGACCAGAGATAAACAATAAAGGAATCCCATTTATGTTTAGATCCTTCTCTTTGCGATTGTATGTAGGTGACAAGTTCAAAGAACTTTTCGTCATCGCTTGTTGCATCGACAGATGGCAAGTTACCATCTCCACTGAACTCATATAACGCAGAGTACTGTCTGTACTCCTCACACAAACCCAGCAATCGTTTCTTTAACCCCAGGAACAAGTCACTACCCTTCAGATGTTTCATGGTGGCAACATCCCAAAAGAAAGGGTGGTCAATTGTGATAGGTGGTAATATGTTCGTGTATGGTCTGAAAAACTCGTACTCGTTGTCTTGGGTAAAGGTTATGTACCCGAGGAAGAACTGCGTCAGGGCATTAGGATTGCCAAACTGTTTGGACAAGTCTTTATGCCAGAATGACTGGGCCAGGTTCCGATCAATGAACAGTTTGCGTGGTATACGCACGGTATCATTTTCAATAAACCCGTCTATATCCTTCACTTTAACATAGTAACCTTTAACATCATCGTACCCATACTCCAGGACATCATCCCTAACATCCGCGCCGTTCTCCTTAGCCCAGTTCAACAGATCAGCTAGCATTGTGTTTGCTTGGCCCCCTTCAATCTCTGCCAGATAGAGAGCTCATCGCATTTTTTCAAAAAAAAAGCTGGAATTTTTCAAGTGTTCTTCTCAAAAAAAAAGTAAGATAACAAATATAATAATCACATCGTACGTAAGTGGCGTGACTTTGTAGGTATCCAGGTACGTTTCTCGGGAATATCCGAAATTCCCATAAAACTTTTGCGCTGTCAAAAGATGTTTCTGTGGCAACACAGATATAGTGCCAATACTTTACCAATTTGAGGTATGTTATTTTTTTATTTCCGTACGGGTGTTGTGTCAATTGAAGATCCAAGGATTTTGTACAACGTCGTCCAGGACGTGTGCGGGAACGGCCCATGCGTGTGTTGGAGGATCGCCCGCAGGGCTATCCTCCACATTTTAAAATAAAAACAACAAAAAAAACGTATATCCGCACCACTATCTGGTTCTGAAATGAGATATACTGTATGGGTATCGGCACAAACTACCGGCCCGAGGATATCTGTCTTACGTCATCTTTAGCAATAAAATAATTATATTGCCCTGCCCGCCTCGTATAATTTGCTCAGTTTTGCCTAATTGAGTCCTGTTATTGTTTTATTTTTTTTGTTCCTGCTTGAGACAAAACAGAATGGCACCCATGTTTATCACAACCCCACTAAAACCCCGTGTACCAGAAAATCGGGGTGCAATTCCTCCTTTCTTTTTTTTCTGTTCTTCACCACGGCACTGTCAAAACTGCAGAAATTTTGAAAAAAAAAATTGGTTCTGAGTCTCTCTGCGTGCATTGAAGAAATGCTCTGGGTGGTTGCAGAACAGAAAAAAAGAAAGGAAGCATTTTTTTTGGGTGCTGTTTCTCTCGTGCTGCTTCTCTCTCGTGCTGCTCTGTGCACTCACCTCTGTGTGCACTCACCTCTCTCTGTAGGCTGTCTCATTATGGCTTAATACAGTTTAAGCCGAAACAAAAACAAACAGCACCCACAATTGGAAAAATAATGAGCTTTGAAAAAATAATAAAAAAAAAAAAAAATTTTTCAAAAGCTATGTGCGGGGTGTTCTAAGGGATCCTCTCTAACTTAAATACAAATTGGGCCTTAAGTAACTATATAGCTCATCGCTAATATCTTTTCATATATAAAGAAGGTATTTCTTTCCATCCATCGATGTTTTGTTTAGAAACTAAAAGATAAGACCAAACTAAAAATAAAAATAAAAAAACATGAAGGAAGAGATTCAGCAGACGGCGTCTGTGGATGAACGTGTCTTCGATGAGGAGAAAGGCAGTCCTAATGTGAACGAGTATGCCAAGGAGGAGTATGCCTCCACCAACACAAGGACCACTGCCGATGAGGACGAGCTGTCCTTGGGTGCGGTGCCTGGCGAGACCGAGCACCAGAGAAGTATGCGTAACAACAAGAGTATCGTTATCCGTAAGACTGAAATTATGAAGGAGGTCTACGACAAGTGGTACTACCACGTCATCTTGTTGTTCTTCGCTTTTGTCTGCGGTTACGGTTACGGTCTGGACAGTAACATCCGTTACATCTACACTGGTTACGCTACCTCTTCTTACGCAGAGCACTCCTTGCTATCTACTATTAACGTCATTAACGCCGTTATTAGTGCTGCTTCCCAATTAGTCTATGCTAGATTATCCGATGTCTACGGTAGAACAACACTGTTCTGCGTCGCAATCGTCTTCTACGTCGTCGGTACCATTATCCAATCACAAGCTTACGATGTGCAGAGATACGCCGCAGGTTCCGTGTTCTACAACACTGGTTACGTCGGTGTCCTGCTTGTCTTGCTATTGATTTTGTCCGATTTCTCCTCTTTGAGATGGAGATTGGTCTACCAATTCGTTCCTACCTGGCCTTTCATTATCAACACCTGGATCTCCGGTAACATTACCCAAAGAGCTAACCCTGTTAAGCACTGGTCCTGGGATATCGGTATGTGGGCTTTCATTTTCCCATTGTCCTGTGTCCCACTACTTTGCGTCTTGTTCCACATGTGGTGGTTGGCTAGACAAACCGAGGAATGGAAGACTTTGGACCAGGAAAAGACTTTCTTCCAAAAGCACGGTCTAAAGGCCACCATTATTGAACTGTTCTGGAAGGTCGACGCTATGGGTGTCTTCTTGATGACCATGTCTCTAGGTTGTATCTTGGTCCCATTGACCTTGGCCGGTGGTACCAGCTCTAAGTGGAATAACTCTCATATCATCGGTCCATTTGTCCTAGGTTTCGTTTTGGTTCCAATTTTGGTCTTCTGGGAATACAAGTTTGCTAGAGACCCATTGATCCCATACAAGTTGGTTAAGGACCGTGGTGTTTGGGCTTCTTTCGGTATCTCATTCTTGATTGATTTCATCTTCTACATGGCTGTCGACTACTTGTACACAGTTTTGATTGTTGCCGTCGATGAATCTGTCAAGTCTGCCACCAGAATTTCCTCTTTGTCATCTTTTGTTTCCACTGTCGGTTCTCCTATTTTTGCTCTTTTGATCACAAGATTCTCTAGATTAAAACCTTTCATTGTTTTCGGTTGCGGTCTGTGGATGCTTGCTATGGGTCTATTGTACCACTTCAGAGGTGGTAAGGAATCTCACAGTGGTATTATTGGTGCTCTATGTGTTTGGGGTGTTGGTACAACTCTATTCACTTACCCAGTTAACGTCTCCGTCCAAGCCGCTACCTCTCACGAACACATGGCTACTGTCACTGCCTTGAACTACACTTTCTACAGAATCGGTTCTGCTGTCGGTGCTGCCGTCTCTGGTGCTATCTGGACCCAAACTTTATACAAACAAATTCTAAAGCGTATCGGTGATGCCAAGTTGGCTACTGATGCTTATGCTTCTCCATATACCTTTATTATCACTTACACTTGGGACACCCCAGAAAGACAAGCCGTCGTCCACGCTTACAGATATGTTCAAAGATTGGAAACCATTGTTGCTATTGTATTCTGTGCTCCATTGCTAATCTTCTCACTATGTTTGAGAGATGCTCGTCTAACTGACAAGGTCGCTCACGACAATATTGCCGAAGGTGAATACGTTGACTACAAGGATGATGATCCAATCTACGACTGGTTCAAGAACATCGGTAAGCGTTTCAGACGTGAAAAGAAAGAAGAAGCAAACTAAATTGAGAAAAGAAATTGAAGTTTTTTTTTCCCTCTAATCCTGTACTTTTAATAATATTATTTTGTTGTTCGAAACCCCCCATTTTATCACATTTTTTTACTGCCATTTTTTTCTAAAAAAAAAAAACACTTTTGCATATTTAATACCGTTAATAACAATTTAAACTTTGAATTCTCACATTTAATTACTAAAAATCATAAGGTGATTAAGAACGTCATCCAACAATCATATATTTTATGTTATTTTTTATTTGCCATCTTTTTGTTGTTTATTCATAAAGAAATTCATTGTGTAAAAAAAAATAACTAATATGACACATATATCGTAATTTAAAAAATCAATCATACTTTATTATAGAAGCTTCTCTACCTCGGAGTATTTTGTACGTGTTTTCCGTAAGCCGTTCATAACATTTAAAATTTTCAAAAACTAAATTTTATAGATGGTGTTGTACGGTATTTTCATAGAGGGTCCACTAACATTCTTGGTCAAGAATGTGAGGAACATTTTGTTGTCATCGTACCTCTTGGGTTTATCAAATACATTTATACTATATTTAGATATTATTATGTTTTACTACGTGTTAATTCGTCATGATGAAATCATATTAGTAAGTTTGTGTAGAAGTGAAGGGTATTGAAAGTTAAAGGCGATATTCACTGAAATAAAAAAGGAAATCCACAAGTCAACAACACAAGATGTATAGTAGTAAGATACAATCATTTGTTAATTTTGGTTTCTCTGGAGATTTATAGTATTTCTAGTGACACATTAACTTTTTACACCCACAGGTAAATAATGACGAAATATTATATGGGTGCAATAATAAATAAACCAATAATACGGGCCACTATTCAAGATTCGGGGTGCATGTTTTTGGTTGAATTAATTCTCAATTAGATGTTGAATCATGTTTCGAGAAATAAAAAAAAACTCTATAAATTGATGAGCTTTTTATTTCCCTCGACGACTATTTTGCCCTACACATCTTTCTCATCATATGATATTTACGAATAACGGATAGTAGGTACACTATGACAACTGATAATAACTCTGCGTCAAAGTACAATAAGTCAAACCAAAGACGCTATGTCGACAAACATAGTTTGTCAGTAGAGGAGAAAGAGATCAGCCAGGTTGATGAATTGGACCCAGAAAAATCACATGAGGTGGAGACTAAAGCGGTCAATATTGTAATCAGAGAAGCTGAAATCATGGCAGACGTATATAGTGCCTGGTACTACCAGGTGATGCTTCTTGTTGCTACTTTCATTTGTAGTTATGGTTATGGGTTGGATGGTAGTGTTAGGTATATCTATACAGGATATGCTACATCTTCATACGCGGAACACTCATTGCTTTCTACTATCAATGTCATTAATGCAGTGATCAGTGCTGCTTCACAAATTATATTTGCAAGGTTGTCTGATGTTTATGGTAGATTTTCTCTATTTTGTGTGTCAATTGTCTTTTATGCTGTTGGGTCAATCATCCAATCTCAAGCATATGATGTCCAGAAATTCGCAGCAGGTTCGATATTCTATAATACAGGCTATGTCGGCGTTATGTTAATCCTTATTCTAATTTTGTCCGATTTCTCATCGTTAAAATGGAGGGTTTTTTACCAGTTTGTACCTAGTTTTCCCGCTATCATTAATACATGGATTGCTGGTACAATTACAGCCAGAGCTAACCCTTTGAAGCATTGGTCTTGGGATATTGCGATGTGGGCTTTTATCTTCCCATTATCGTGTGTTCCATTGCTGCTTGTACTAACACATATGTGGTGGTTAGCAAGAAAGACTGATGATTGGAGGGAATTATCAAAGGAAAAGACTTTTTATCAAAAGCAAGGATTAAAGAAATCACTTATTGAGTTATTTTGGAAAATTGATGTGTTAGGTGTGTTTCTCATGACCATATCTCTTGGGTGTATCCTTGTGCCATTGACCTTGGCTGGTGGCACTAGCTCCAAATGGAATAACTCTCATGTTATTGGTCCATTTGTTCTTGGTTTTGTTTTAATTCCTATATTTGTATATTGGGAAGCTAAATATGCTAGAGACCCCATTGTGCCTTACAAATTGGTTAAAGATCGTGGAGTATGGGGTGCATTTGGTGTTTCTTTTACTATGGATTTCATTTATTATATGGCAGCTGACTACCTATATACCGTTATGATTATTGCAGTTGATGAGTCTGTCAAGTCGGCAACAGTTATAAGTTCGCTTCCAACATTTGTTTCTTCAGTAGCAGCACCTATATTTGGACTTATTGTAGTCAAATATAACAAGTTGAAGGGGTTCTTAGTGTTTGGTTGCGCGTTATGGTTTATTGCCATGGGCTTATTATTCCACTTTAGAGGCGGCAAAGAATCCCATAGTGGTATTATAGGTGCATTAAGTTTATGGGGTGTAGCGTGTACAATAGTGATTAACCCAATTGCTGTTTCTGTGCAAGCGGTCACTTCTCATGAACACATGGCTACTGTTACAGCATTGAGTTACACATTTTATAGAATTGGAGCTGCTGTAGGTGCCGCTGTGTCGGGTGCTATCTGGACGCAAACTTTATACGGGGAAATATTGAAACGTATCGGTGATGTTAAACTAGCGACATCAGCATATGCCTCTCCATATGAATTCATTGGTACTTATACTTGGGATACTCCACAAAGACAGGCGGTTGTGCAAGCTTATAGATATGTTCAAAAATTGGAAACATTAGTAGCATTAGTATTCTGTGTTCCATTGCTTTTCTTTGCATTATGCTTGAGAGATGCTCGTCTTGATGATAGGATTGCACAAGAAATTATATTGGAAGGTGAATATGTTGACACTGATGACGAGGATCCAATATTTGACTGGATTAAATCTCAGAGCAAGAGGTTAAGAGGCGATACGAAATCACAATAGTTGGCACTTATTTTTAATGGATCTTCTTTTTGTAATTGAAAAGAAGGTAATTTTCTGTACATGTATTTTGATAGTATGAATATATATTTGTCAAGATTATTATCTTGATAGATTATAGACAGGATTACTTACATTGTGATTTTTACTATTAAAAAAAATGATTTTCACTTTATTGTCCTTTTTGAGTGTTGTTTCATGGTCTTGATACCCAATCAGCAAAACTCATTTGGGATAGTCTACTCAAGGCTCTAGCAAAGGCAAATCTCTCCTCATCTAAAGCAAATATTTTAGATTTTTCAGCAATCTCCTTGGAAAATCCGTGTTTCTCCACTAATTCGTCGTGCTCTATAGCTTCTTCGTCGATTTGTGTGCTTTGCTCAGCCTTCTTTATAGTAAAATCATTAATTAGTTGATCTGGTTCAACGAATAAGGATGTAAAGTCAGCGGCACCAGTGGTAGCAATCTTTCCACCACTATCGTATACAGCATCTAAGAAAGTGATAAACCTTCTGATTTCATCACGAACAAAAATTGTTAGGTACGGGATATCGGTGATAATAAAACTTCTGAAGTCACTGGCCAATTTTAAGTAGTCACCAGCAGCTAACGGTTGTCCACAAAGTTCTTTAAAGGTAAATTGGGCAACTTTAGGTGGTGTGCATTTTGGAACATATAGCTCACGGCCCCAAATAGTCAATGGATAATTAGTGAAAGTATTTTCACCGTGTGCTGGAGTTCCGTCTGTATTCTTAGAGTCCGTAGCTTGTGCAAAATAATCGTACCATTCCTTAATATGACTTTTCCTTATAACTTCAAAATCATGTGAGTGATAATCCATTCCATCCTTTGGATAACAGTAAACGTTTGATGCAGGTCTAGGTATTTTTCTGTAATCAACCGGGGAATCCAAAAAGATAACTTCTGTTCTGTCTTTGATCAATTCAATACAAGGAATAAAAGATTTTCTTTGGACACCATTGATATATAAGTCATCAGGTGGTCTATTAGAAGTTGCAAAAAGAACCACACCATACTCGGGCGACAATAATGCTGTCAATAACCTTCTTAAAATCATGGCATCGGCAACATCAGCAACTTGAAATTCATCAAAACATAAAACATGTGAGCTTTGGGCAATTTCTGCAGCTAAAAATGGGATGCTATCTAAATCTTTACCCTTTTCAGCTCCTAGCACGTCAAGATTTTGTTCTTTGATAATTTCATGGGATCTCTTATGTACGTACTGCATGAACTGATGGAAATGTATTCTCCGTTTGGTGAGATGTTGAGGCAGCACACTATAAAACAAGTCCATAAGCATGGTCTTACCACAGCCGACATCACCATACAGATAAATACCCTTTGGTATCTTTGAAAGGTCTTTTGACGAGCTGCCATTTCCAAATATACTAAATTTCGATTTTAAGTTGTTGAAAATGCTTATCTGGTCAAGAGCATTAGGTGTCTTAACCTCAGGTGGTTGGTAATCCACTAAATGTCCATATAGATGGCCCAGAGAAGTGATAATCCCACGCTGGTAGGGGTCATCTCTCAATTTCCCCAGTTTCACAAGCCTCTCATACTCTTGTAGTGGTATCGAACTACCATCTGTGTGATTATACCGCACAATTACAGGTATTCTCAAAGATTTATAGCCAGTAAACCGGACAATCCTAGGCAGAAGTAACATTATACACTATCTTCTAATTGAGTTTTCTACCAAATCTTTCGGGTCAAAAGCGTCCAATATTGTATCAAATACAGTTACAAATAAATTCCAGTGTATATTTCTCGAGATACGCTCCTTTAATGTAGTATTTCTAGTGCAAATCAGTTTTAAATAAAAAAAAATAGGGTCTTCTTCAATTTTTACAGACTGGATTTGCCAGCTTTTTTTTTTCTGTTTTTTTTTCAAGGTTTTTCTCATAAATTAAAGCCCGGTGCCTTCCGATGAAATTTCATCTCGATAAAGGATCTATACCAAACGGCAAATCGATCTATCGATTTCAAGCAAAAGAGCAGACCAAACAGCAATAACGGTAGCTAGGGTACCAGAGATGATGATGGGACTCGATGCCTCGATGGACAGTTTGACGTTGCAGGATATGAGACAAGACAGCGGACTAGTGGACATCACCGAACTGTTTATGAAGTTTCAAGGGAGATTGAAGCCTGAGACGATAGTTAAGGATTCGAAATTCAATTTGTTTGATGGTACACACTCTCTTGAGGTAAATAATGAGAAATTGGATTCTACGCTTATCCATTTGACTCCTGAAGAACTGAATTTTGGCGTTGGAGTCGCATATGGTGAAGAACTAGATTCAAACGCCGAGATCACGAAACTGGACTATGTTACTGCAGTTGCTGATAGATTAGCACGTTCTGTAATTTCCTGGCTAAACGATTACCAATCTCTCCCAACCACAGTGTTAAGTTGTCGATATGTCGAACACGCCTTGTATTACAACTTGAATGATCCCGAGATAAACGATGACAGTCTCAACCATATTGAGACAGGCGATCCGTTGTATGATCAAGTACTAGACAGTTTGGTGGTTGGTGTATGTCATTTCCTGGGTTTTGTATATAAGATGTTGACTGCAGGTGTAATATATGAAGAAGAAGACTTGAATTTTAATCATATGGGGCTTAACAACTTCCAACTGTTACCTAAACTCGAAAGCACTGTATCACAAATAGAACAAAGCAAAAACTATTTATCCAATATAATTGAAGATTATCCAGACAAGAAGCAGACATTTGATAGGTTGATACATATATTAACCATAATTGAATGCTTAGTCAATATAGAAACCGTCATCGACTCATCGAGTGAAGAATCTGAGACTTTCCTTAATAAATTGGAGTCCGCTGCTCATGAACTTATGAATCTCCAACCAATGGGGGTAGAACCACCAATGGGATCTTTTTCTATTGGTATTCAGAGAAGGCTGAGTAATCAATTTCCGCCAAGAAAGATAATTGAGCCATCATATAATTACAGCGGATATTTAGAAATCAGCAAGGATATCAAATTAGTGAATAAAATTAAAACTTTGACCTCTGCAAAGGAGATTTTGAGTTTTGCGAGTTATTTCAATAAATTGGCACAAAGACATGTCCTGTCTAGGGCCCTCTTCTCTCTAATCTTGGTTAAACAAGATCAGTCAGTGTTGGAAAATTTCTCAGCGTTTGAATTCTGGCAATTACATGTTAATGAATTTACTGGAATAGATTTCTGTGAAAAACTTGATATAGATAATGATCTAGAGTTAATATTTCAAGAAGCTAGTAATGTGTTGCTTGAATTTTATCAAAATGCAGCTCAAAACACATGTAGGTACAGACAGGGGTTCAATCGACAAATACTACTATGGGATTCACTACAGGCACAACTCGAAGCTAAAGAAGCGGATCTACGATCTTCGGGTGAGTTCAATGATGTTGACATGGAAGCTATCTCAACTTCGATTTATTTATGTACTTCTTGGGTTTACTCAATGAAGTTATATTCCATGAGTGAGTTCATTTTGAAGGGTTTTGAATTGGATATTTACAAACCATATGAGGCTTATACAATGTATTGGTACTGTTATTATCTACAGGTCCATTACAAAGATACTCTAGAGAGATTAAAGGGGCTCATAGGTGAAAAAATAACTGCTATTCATAATATAAACAAAAGAATGAAAAAGCTGAAGGCTGGTGATAAAAAAGATAGAGTTAGAAAACAATATCGAGAAGCTATGGATAATGAAATGCCAAATCTTCGTAATGCTGAAAAAGATATAGATACAATGATCAAAAGATGTAGTATTCATAAGTCTATGTGTCTCTCTGAAGTTCTCTACTTTGCCTTACTAAAGTCCTTTGGTTTGATAGATGCAGTTAGTCCTAATCCAGTTTATCTATCAAATGATAAGCTAATCCATGACTTACGATTAAAAACATTTTCCTCCATCGGTGTTCCTGAATTGCCTAAATATGAGGTTTTTCAGAAGACTTTAAATGATTTCACCATAACGGAACCATTGTTTCAACTAAAACTAGATAAAACTATTGAGTGTATCAGAAATGAATTGGACACTGCGGAAAGGGATATTGCTACTATTCTAAATTATATTGCAACAGAAGAGGACAGTGATTATGCTCTTATCGGTTGTTCATCCGTAAAGGACGAAGCAACTGTGTATTACGAAACAATAAGAACATCCCTAAAGTGTATTCGTATAAGTACCAAGTTATTTGAGGACAAAACTAGGTTAAAGAAGCTACAAAATTCTAAAACCATTGCAATCCTGGAAAATGTTCCAGATGGAAGTCCTTACTATAGATTAATTGCTATTAATGAAAGATTAAAAGTAAATTATACTAATAAGTAATGATCTCATAATGCATTATAAAATACAAATATTTATGACCAATTAGATCTTTTTTATAATTAAGTTAAAACTTCTTGCCTCAATTTCTTTGGAAAGGTTACGTTAGAAAGTTTTGTGAGGGTGGTTGAAGAATTGCTGCCAAAAACCTAACGAATCTTGTTCCTCGTGGCCCAATGGTCACGGCGTCTGGCTACGAACCAGAAGATTCCAGGTTCGAGTCCTGGCGGGGAAGATTATTTTTTTAAAAACTGTTCTTCGCACTTATCCCTATTAACGATTTATTTACTGTAGTACGGCAGTATGGTTTTGATGTAGATGCATGTATCAATTTCTATGAATATTAAATATTATGATTTTGTTATATATGTGGTTTTTCTTTCCTTAAGTTGAATACAGTCTTTGGTATTCATGGAATGATGATGTTTGAGATGCTAAATATTGAGATTGGGAATATAACCAACTGTCTAGGACGCCATCTAGAGTAAATTTGCTTTTGAAGTCTAAAAATCTACTCAAATCTTCAGCGATAGCTTCGTGCATTCGCTTAATATTCTGGCCCATGCTATTCATTTTTCTAGTAATATCTCTAATTTTCCCTGTGAGCCTTTCTTCTAATTTCATCCTCTTGGAATTGGATGACATTTTACGGAGTATGAGTTCTTTGGTCTCTGGCGGTTGACTAGCTAGTTCTGGGAATACTCTATTATAATGTTTATGTGCGTTGAGTACTTCAGCATATAAGTGCCACCATTGAGTTACCTCTTCTTCTAAGGTAGTATTTATAAAGCTGAAAAGATTGTTCACACAGGAAGATAGGAATTCAGTTTGATTCAGGAGAATTGAGGCAGTTCTGGGGTCAAAAAAGTTAATTACTCTTTGTGGGAGTTCTAAACTAGAACGAAATCTTCTTGATGATATTTCAGCCGTCATTTTAGATGTTATTTCAAACGCTTTAGAATAATCAGAAGATTTCAATTCCAAAAATAGAATTAGCTTCTTTAAGACATTTAAAGTTTTAACAGTTTTGTCTAATTCAGAAATGTTAAATTTTGTGAAATTTTGTATCATTCCTATCTCTTCTGGTGTCATTTGTTTATCTGCATTTTTGCCATAGTTAATTTTACCATTCATTTTAACCCATTTTACGGCATCATCCTCGGATTTAAACGTAGATATATCGATAATATTAAGCACAACTAATGATGATAGGCAATTTGTAATTAATGGAAGAGTTTTTTTCAATCTCTCTTTCATTAGTTCACTGAACCTGATCCTGTTAAAAGTACTCAAATCATCTACCAACTCCTGCAGCGGTAGAAAGATAGACATCCTTTTTTTAATCAAAACTCTCAAAAGCCCCCTAATAGTCTTTAATTTAAATGCAACAGTGGACGTACAACCACCATCCATTATGGTCAAAGAGATAGTCCAATGAGACACCACATATTTTAGAGAATGAGCATACACAGTATTCCAATTAGACTGTTTTAATCCACAACCACCAAGCATATTTGTAATAGCTAGATCTCTAGCCAAATCGAATGCAGTTAGTGATCCTGATACTTGTTGCTTCTCAAGTAAAGTTCTTTTGTCAAACAGAAGCAATGAAACGTTCTCTTTTCTCTTGTATCTTACATTGGTCATCAATGGTGTTATTCCTCTCTTGTTAGTTATGTTGACATCAATCGTTGGATCTGATAGTAGTAAAGAGATATTACTTTTCAAAATATGAACCAATGAATTTCCTTTATCATCAACATGGTCATTGAGAGAAAACTCGATTTTATTGCTTCTATACCAATCTTTCACATAGTTATATGCTTTTTTTACCATTGAATCATAGTTTTCCTGATCATAGCTTCTAAAAATGGTAAATAAAGGTGTCTGTCCAAAGTCATCCTTTTGCTTCCAGTCTATTATAGGTCCGATTTCATCCAACAGTTTCAGTTCATTCGTCAAATAGTGACCAACAGATCGTTTGAATTTATCTTTCCTATTAACATACTTTGAGAAATCTACCTTGGAACAATTGTGTTTTATGATTTTCACCAGAATTAAAGCAGCTACTTCGTTATCATGTTTCAAAGCTTGCATTAAAAGACTAGAACCATCAAGGTTTTCATCCATATAGATATCTTCATATGGGAAGTAATCATCAAAATCCTCTAAAATAGCAACAAATATATCATTTCTTCTATTCGCAACGCATAAAGACAAAATTGAGTTACCGTTTACGTCTCGATAACGTAGAGAGGTCTCGTGATGCTTTAACGTCTTAGTTATAGTTTTCTTAGAAACTGCTTTAGTGGAAGATAATACCCTGAGTAGTGTTTCCGAGTTCTGACAATTTTGGACAAGGGAATCATAATTTTCTCTTGTACTCAACTCGTCAAAATAACATACAACAGCTTCAAAGGTTGATAGTGCATATCCCAGTATTCCAAATTTTATAGTATTTTCATCCTGGTAAAAATTTTGTAGATAGTAAAGGTGACTTTTTAAATTTTTGACTTGAGCCCTACAAGCCACAAGGACAAAGAGGTTCATTAGTCTATCTGCGTCAATAGTAATCGGTACGGATCCATCGCTTAGAAAACTATCATCTTGTTCCTGATCATTCTCACTACCAGTCAATATTTTTAATGTATTTACTAGAATTTTCGCCTTGCTAGTAAAATTATCAGTATCATGAAACTTTTGTAAAAATTCAGTAGCACGAGCAACATTTTTCTCCACAGTCAATACGTTCTCTAGGTAGAAATTTTCATATTTGATAGTGCTGAATTCTGTGTCAACTTGATGGATTGAAATATTTCTAAATTGGTTTATATCAGTTTCGTTATTCTTATTTGCCTTAACGATCTGTGTCCAAGTATCATCGAACAAATTTAACTCAACATACTCGTAAATGATTCTTCTTAACGAGATCAATTGTTTAAATAAGTTATCATTTTCCATTTTCTTATACATATCATCAATGATACCATGAAATAACTCTGGCTGAGGTCCCATTTTTTCATTAAGTTCCCGAAATTCCCTAAACCTCGTTTCGAACTCCGAACTCCAGTGTGTATTCAATCGGAGGATGCTCTCAAACGTAGCCTTTGAACGTGAGTACCCTGCCTCTCCCTTTCGTACTGGTGTCTTTGGAGGCTTTTCCTCATCTCCACAATCATCTTCATTATCGATTTGTTGAGGATGATGTTTTAACAAGTCTTTACATATATCCAGGCTAGATTGTAAATGACACGATATAGGGCCCTCGACAAACACCCCATCAATGTGTAAGAATCTTAGTGTATTATGGTAAGACTTCATATAATCATTAAATATAGGTATCGTTTCAATAGAGTTGATCTTAATCTTATTCAGTATGTGTTCCCCTGATCTGCTAAACTGAAATATTGTTCTATTTTTCCAACTAATGAACTTCCAGGAGTTATCTAAGCATTTCACCGGATGGAGATCATATCTTCCCTCAATATCCCGTATCACTGCCTCGTCATGACTATTATCTATCTCGTTATCACTGGCACTCAGCAGCAGTATGTGGGAGCTGACAAAATCTGGAGTATAGCATAGCTCACTAAGCTCTGCCTTTGAAGAGTCTGCACTGTAATATAGTAACAGTTCAGTAGGCGGCACCAGCAAGAGATACTCCCTTTTCTTCTGCAGCTGGCTGAACAGCTTCTTAAGAGGCGATTCGTTAGGTTCACTGCAATTGCAGACTGCATTCACCAGTGGATTTAACAGCACTGGCAAATGATATGTCATTCCACAAACTCTTGATGTAATGTTTTGTCAGTGAAAGTGCTTTTAGTTATCAGGCAACCTTACTTTAAAGTTTGTTCATTTAGTTTGGTGATTTCATTTAGGCTTCACAGAAAAAAGGGCTCATCGCCTAGCAAAACCCGTAAGAAAAGAGTTTCGTTTAAACGAGAAAACATTTTGTTAAAGAATATTGATACAGATGGTAACACAACTAAATATTGGATATGATTACAATTATGGATATATAATATTTTAATTTTATTGTTTGCTTTCTTTTCTGTAGACTATATCCTGCGAGGTCTGCGGTGTTTTGGAAAGTAGGCTCTCCTGTACAGCGCCTCCGTCACGAAATCAAATACGGCGATTTCAGCCGTAGCATGTTTCCTGGCGTTGAGGGGGTTTGGCACAAACTGCGGAGGTGGGTTAATTGCTAGGTCTTCTTTAAACTTCTTGTCCCAGTACTCAAGGTACTCTTCTTGCTGTTCCTCTGTCAGGGCTTCATATTGCAGTATCTCCAGCTGTCGCTCTAGTATCCGCTTTGGTAGCTTTTTGGATCTGGTGGTACTCGCCATGTTAGCAGTCGAAGTAGTAGTGCTTACCGTGTCAACAGTGGAAGCAGAACTACATAACGTGTCAACATTGGAAGAACATGTGCTAACTGTGTCAATAGACGGTCTTGAATTTTTAACTGTTGTAGAAGAGTCATTGACAATTGTGGAGTCACCGCAAGAGTAACTAGAACAAGCACTCATTATGGACTATATTTTATGGGTTTTGTGGGAAGTATATAAAAATGATACATAAAATGAAGGAAACCTCTAGAGGTTTCCTTTATATAATCCTATTTTTATGGGTAAGAGAGAACGTGTATGTATTTAGAAGACCTACTCCCTGTCGACGATGGGAATACCATATAGTAAAGCTTTTCTTTGCTATATGATAAATGAATGAATCAGCGGGTACACATTTCGTATATTATAACCAAAAAACATATTGCTTTCATATTGTTTTCAAAAGACCTAAAGCAAAAGAACTATAAAAACTTAGCATACAAACCCGTAAATCACCCTTCCTATTGCGGTCAAACAGTAATAAACCGCCCGTAACCATAACAATTTGTGTCAAAGAAGAAAAAAACGGAACATTACGTAATCATATTCTCTTTCCGAGAGACGATAGCCGCACGGTGTTAAAAACACAAAAAAAGAAAGAAAAAAAATTGATTTATAGTTCCGTTTGCCGGAAATTAGTAAGGGCAATTAGGGATGTCCGTGAAACCTGGGGGGAGGAAGGTCCAGGAGTAAGGGAATAGAACTTCTCTTCACTTCAAGGATAATTTTTTTGGCATATATAAATAGAGAGTTTCAGAACTTGGCAAAAAAATTAGGAGAGGAGAGAAGAACTTCTAAGAGTGGACAGGCTGAAGAAATACTAACAGAAAAAAAAAAACTCGAAATTCGAAAAATGTATAGTCAAAAGATTGTTGCTGCTCAGGATCCTTCTATGATGTTCAATCACACATGTTTGCGTGTGAAGGATCCTGCTAGAAGTGTTGCTTATTACCAGAAGCACTTTGGTATGGAGCTTGTTAACAAGCAGGACTTTCCAGAAATGAAGTTCACCCTTTACTTCCTTGCTTTCCCTAAGGAGATGGCTACCAATGCCAATGGTAAGCCGGATGTGTTCAGTGCTCCAGGTATTTTGGAATTGACACATAACTGGGGTACTGAAAATGATTCTGAATTCAAGATTAACAATGGTAACGATGAGCCTCACCGTGGGTTTGGTCACATCTGTTTCTCCTATGCCGACATCAAGGCTGCCTGTGAGAGATTGGAGAGTGAAGGTGTTCCATTCAAGAAGAGATTGACTGATGGTAGAATGAAGGAGATTGCTTTTGCCTTGGATCCAGATGGATACTGGGTTGAGTTGATCCAGTACAACAGGGAGAACGAGGAAAAGAAGGAAGTTGGCTCTCGTTTCAACCACACCATGATCCGTGTCAAGGATCCAAAGGCCTCCCTTGAATTCTACCAAAACGTTCTTGGTATGCAATTGCTAAGAACCAGCGAACACGAATCTGCTAAGTTCACTTTGTATTTCTTGGGTTACGAGCTAAAGAACGGTGACAACCCTCACTCTCATGAAGGTGTTCTGGAATTGACTCATAACTGGGGTACCGAGAACGATAAGGACTTCAAGTATCATAACGGTAACGACCAGCCACAAGGCTATGGTCACATTTGTGTCAGTTGTAAGGAACCTGCTAAGCTATGTGCTGAGATTGAAGAGAAGTATGGTGACCAGATCAAGTGGGCTCCTAAGTTCAACCAAGGTAAATTGAAAAACATTGCCTTCTTGAAGGACCCAGATGGATACTCAATTGAAGTTGTTCCTCACGGTCTAATTGTTTAATGAATATCAAATGAAATTTTATATATATATAAGAACATTTATTTATCACTTCCAATAAAATAATTCCTTTTTTCTTCAAAAAGATTATGACCTTACAGGTAATCGTTAAAAGATATTGTATTTTTTATAATGTACAAAATATTCGATATATATATGCATATATATATTCTTAAGAGAAATGAATACCTACTTGGTGGAATGCGTATAGTAGTTTCAAGAAATCGGTTTGATCACACTTACCAGCTCTCTTATCACTTAGTTGAGTCTCCTTTAGTACTGTCTCAATTTTCTCCTTGATCAATTCTTGCATGTTAACTGTATCATCCACTGGTTGGTTGTTGATGGCTAGGAAAGTTTTGTAGTTTTTCTCTAGAATTTCCAAAACAGTAGATGACTTGAAACCAGCGGAAATGGTACGGTTCTTTCTGACAAACACGATTCTCAGAAGACCATCCCATTCATTGAAGTCAATCTGTGGTCTTGGGTTCTTAATCTCTATTCTAACAACACTAGACTCAACTTGTGGAGGTGGTCTGAAATTGTTTCTACCGACCTTCATAATATGAGTAACGTTAGCCCACATCTGTACATTAGCCGAAAGTCTACAGTATAGCGCATCACCTGGTCTAGCCAAAAGTCTCATGGCAAACTCCCTTTGAAACATCAGAATACTAACTCTAGGAGGTCTTGGTTGGTTGATAAGCTTGAACACTAGTGGCGAGGAAATTTGGTATGGGGTGTTACTGATACAGATATCAAAATAAGGAAGCTCAGTCTTCATGAAATCACCAAGCATGATCTCTAGTTTCTTCTCTGCTGGTGTACCATGAACTCTCTTGGTTAGTTCAGCTGCCATTCTAGGGTCCATTTCTACTGCAACAACTTTACGAGCCTGTTCTAAAATCCTCACGGTCAAGTTACCAGTACCTGGACCAACTTCGAGAACAATATCAGATGGCTTAATCTGGGCTTTGTCAACAATACCCTGCGCCACAAGCGGGTTTTTTAAAATATGCTGACCAAGATCAGTGTTGAATTTAAAGACAGAAGTCAAATGCTTTTCAGCAGCAACTTGTTTATTGGTAGTAGCACCAGAATACTTCTTCTTTGCAGCCTTGCCCATTTTTTTTTTTTAGTCTATTGATAGTTCGTCTTTTTAATATACTTCTATAACAAGAATATAGAGTCTATTATATGAATCAGTGAGATATATTGGCTTTTTTTAAAATGCTTCTTGCGATGAGCTCATCGCAATTTTTTTTTTTTTTTTTTTCTCAGCTGTAAATTTTTCAAATTTTTCAACAAATGCTCGAGCTCATCGCGATGCCCTCCCCCCTAAGCCGAAATTTAGCTGTCATATTGCAAAAACAAAATGGAGAGAAGAAAGCATTGTTTACCATATTTTGATGGTTAATAGCGTATATAAAGTATTCGTTGAGTAAACAAAATGAGATGCTGTTTTCTGGAAGGAAATTCCTAATTTTACCGGACGAAAATGCCGGTTCTATGCAGTTTTTATGTGAACTAATCAGGAACAACGGTGGTACAGTGGTTAATTCACCTGAAGCCCTCGATCCCGAGTGCATAGTGTTGATAAATGATACGTTTATTGACTCCGAGAACGGCATCATTGATCGCGTCTTTTTTCTTAAGGAGTTTCGGTGGGATCCCTCGGTGGTTTGGGACTATGTCTTGAATCAAGAGTTGCTTTGTGTTAGGTCTAGTCAAGTCTCTCAGTGGCTTGAAAATGGTGAGGTTAGTATTGATGAGGGATCTATTGTACGTGTTTCTCAAGATCCTGTTAAGCCTGTTGAAGAAAATGGGGATGATAGTGAAGTAGAAACGGATATAGATGACGATGGGGGAACGGTAAGTACAGCTATTGATACGATAACAACACCTGGAGAAGAAGAGAATGGAGTTGTGGAGGTCAATCTACATAAATATGTTAGGGATGATGAAGTGGCTAAGAATCAGTTATTGATACGTGCGCTTGGGAAACTTGTGAAGAAATATGAAGTCAAAGGAGACCAGTTCAGAGCTCGTGGGTATCGACTAGCCAAGAACTCTATTGAGAAGTACCCACATCGAGTAACGTCGGGGAGGATGGCGCAAAGAGAATTGGCTAATGTCGGTGCAAGTATTGCCAAGAAGATTCAGATTCTAATAGATACAGGAACCCTTCCGGGACTTGATGATGGAACAGTAGACTCCTTCGAGGTGCAAGTTGGATATTTTTCTGAATGTTACGGAATTGGTATTCCATTTGCCAGAAAATTGTCAACATTAAATGTCAAGTCTTTTAAGGATGCTACTAGGTTAGTTCCAGATCATTTTTATTCAGATTGGCCCATCCTGTATGGATGGACTTACTATGAGGATTGGTCAAGGAGAATAAAGAGAGAGGAGGTTACAATACATTTTAATATTGTGAAAGATGAACTTCGAAGAATAGACCCTACATGTTCGGTCGAAATGCAAGGTAGCTATATTAGAGGGGCCAGGGACACAGGAGATATTGACCTGATGTTTTATAAAGAAGGTTGCGATGATCTTATTGATGTTACTAATGCCATGGAGAAAGTTGCTATATCACTTTACGAAAAAGGGTATATTAAATGTTTTCTACTTTTGACTAACAAGTTAGAGGAGTTATTTAGAGGTCATATTTTGAAGAAGTTAAGTGAGTGTAATATTGATAAAAGAAAATACAATTTTAAAAATTCAGACAGAGGTAAAAAACTATTCTTTGGGGTTGAACTGCCGTCTGGGTATCCTAAATATTCTTTAAAGGGAGAGAAAAATCTTGAATTGAAGGAGGAAGATAAGTTCTTATCGGAAAGTCATAGTAGTGGTCATTTTTGTAGACGTCTTGATTTTTTCTGTTGTAGGTGGTCTGAGCTTGGTGCAGCACGAATACATTATACAGGTTCCACAGATTACAATAGATGGCTAAGAGTAAGAGCCATGGATCTCGGTTATAAGTTGACCCAGCATGGTATATTCAAAGGCAATACTTTACTTGAAAGTTTTGATGAGGGCAAGATATTTGAGTATTTACAAGTGCCACACTTAGATCCCGTAGAAAGGAACCAAGTAAACTGGGAAAATATGGATAAAGGTATTAGACTGGAAGATTGAAAGTCCAAATCTTCCTTAATTGATCAAATCGGAAAAAATATTAATCATAATCCTTTCATTAAAATTATTTAATTGAATGAGAGAATACTCTCATCAATGTACGTAAGAGTTTTTGGTTTGCTATATATAAACTTAAAAAAATAATAAAAAAGATATCTCTCTGGATCACCTTCACATTTAATTGGTTAAACTAGAAATGTTCTATAACAAAATTTATCATGAATACACCAAAAATATGCAAGCGACCATTAAGACTGTATTTCTAATTTTATCTTGAATTTTTTTAAATTTAGTTCTTGGCAGATAGGAAAGCAACACCTGGCAATTCCTTACCTTCCAACAATTCCAAGGAGGCACCACCACCAGTGGAAACGTGGGAGATCTTGTCAGCAACACCGTACTTCTTAGCGACGGTAGCAGTGTCACCACCACCGATGATAACAGTGTTACCAGCAGTAGAAGACTTGACAACTTCTTCCATCATAGCCTTAGTACCAGCGGAGAACTTCTCGAATTCGAAGACACCTGGTGGACCGTTCCAGACAATAGTCTTAGCCTTAGCGATAGTGGCAGCGAACAACTTTCTGGATTCTGGACCGTTGTCCAAACCTTGCCAGCCAGCTGGGATACCTTCCTTGTCGGTGATGATCTTGGTGTTGGCGTCAGCGGAGAAAGCGTCAGCAATGACGAAGTCAGTTGGTAGGACAACTTCGACGTTCTTAGCCTTAGCCTTTTCCATCAACTTTGGAACGATTTCAGCACCAGCCTTGTCAAAGATGGAGTCACCAATTTCGGTGTTTTCCAAAACCTTCTTGAAGGTGAAAGCCATACCACCACCGATGATGATGGAGTCGACCTTGTCCAACAAGTTGTCGATCAATTGGATCTTGTCAGCGACCTTAGCACCACCCAAGATGGCCAAGAATGGTCTGGTTGGGTTTTCCAAAGCCTTACCGAAGTATTGCAATTCCTTTTCCAATAGGAAACCGGCAGCACGTTGTGGCAAGTCGAAACCGACCATAGAGGAGTGAGCTCTGTGGGCAGTACCGAAAGCATCGTTGATGTAGACGTCAGCCAAGGAAGTCAATTCCTTTCTGAACTTAGCAACATCCTCAGCGGAGGCCTTGACCTTTTGGCCGTCGACCTTTCTGGAACCTTCTTCTTCGATGTGGTATCTCAAGTTTTCCAAAAGGATAACGGAACCTGGAGCAGAGGCCTTGACAGCGGAGTCAACCTCAGCACCGACACAGTCGTTCAAGAAAGTAACTGGCTTACCCAATAGAGATTCCAATTCCTTAGCAACTGGCTTCAAAGAGTATTTCTCGTTTCTTTCACCGTTTGGTCTACCCAAGTGAGAGGCCAAGACAACGTAACGTGGGTTGTGTTCCAAGACGTACTTGATAGTTGGCAAAGCAGCAACGATTCTTTGGTTAGAGGTGATCTTGTCACCGTCCAATGGGACGTTGAAGTCAACTCTGATGAAGACACGCTTGTCCTTCAATTCAAGGTCCTTAACAGATAGCTTAAAGGATAGAGACATTATTGATGTTGGTTTTTTAAAGAATCTATTGAAGAAAAGAATCTTTTTTAACAAAATAATTTATTTAATTCAAAATCTACAGAAAGAAGGAAGTTATACAAAAAAAGGTCGTCACAGGAAAACAACAATCTTTATATATGAATTTATTTAGTATTTTATAACTAATCTAATTTCTTCTACCTTCTTAAACCTTCTTGGTATCATCAGAAGCATTTTAGCAATTGGGTAATGCTCTATCAGGCTCTTACCAAAAGAAATTGCAAACATCATGCGATTTGGTTTCCTGGTGCTCTCTCACTGTCTCGCTCACTGTCTGTCTGTCTCTCTCTGCTCTCTCTACCACATTGCTTGGTTCAGTTTGCATTACCATCGCCTCGACAAGGACAATGCGAAGACCGTGTAAATTTCTGCATCCAGAAAAAAAAACTTACAGGAATCCACCTTCCTCTCTCTCTCCCCTTATTTCTTTCTTTTTTTTTTTTCCTTTTTGGTGCAGTCGAGTGGCACCCGGAACATAACTGTGTGGTGAACGGATGTTATTATTTTGTTATCTTGTACGTATTTGGCAGGTGGTTTATATCATACATTACGTGTATCACATGATTTAGGGTTTGAGAAGATTTTTTTTGCACGTGTTTTAGGGTTTCTTCTTTTCTTTTCTTTTCTTTTTTTTCTCCGAAGGGTTTTTTTAATTTAAAAAAAATTGCAAGGAGGAAGGGGAGGGGGGGTTGTCAGATGTCTTGGCGGTTAAATTTTTATTATTGCAATTATATTGTAGTTTTTCTAATGAGAAAGATCAGTAAGAGACCATTGAGTTCTAGAAGATAAAAGAAAAAATGTTGCTGAGTAGTTTATTGCTCGGGTTAAATTTAGTATATGCGTTTGATATTGATGTAGGGCCCAAGGTAGGGCCTAGTAGGGGAGATGGAGACGACAAATGTCCTCCGTGCTTTAATTGTATGCTGCCGATATTCGAGTGTAAGCAGTTCTCTGAGTGTAATCCCAATACTGGGCAGTGTGAGTGTTTGCCAGGGTTTGGCGGGCAGGACTGTGTAGAGCCCGTTTGTGGTGGGTTAGATATGGATAACAAGGACAGACCCGTGAGGCATGGGAACGTGAGTTACAACCATGATAACTCCTGTACATGTGAACCTGGGTGGGGCGGGATTAACTGTAACATGTGTTTGGAGGACTACGTGTGTGATTCGTTCATGCCGGATAAGTCTCTCAAGGGTACCTGTTACCAAAATGGTATGATTGTCAACAGGATGTTTCAAGGGTGCGATGTCACGAACGAGAAGATCGTGCAGATTCTAAATGGTAAAAAGCCACAAGTGTCGTTCTCCTGTGATAAATCTACACAGGAGTGTAATTTCCAATTCTGGATTGACCAAATCGAAAGTTTCTACTGTGGACTAGATGACTGTAAGTTTGAATATGACTTGGTTCAGAACACTTCTCACTACACATGTAATAATGCCAAGT
Source organism: Nakaseomyces nivariensis (assembly GCA_017309295.1). NCBI lineage: Eukaryota > Fungi > Ascomycota > Saccharomycetes > Saccharomycetales > Saccharomycetaceae > Nakaseomyces > Nakaseomyces nivariensis. The sequence continues at coordinate 155,833 of JAEVGP010000010.1, read as the reverse complement.
GTAAATGTATTCCAGGGACAATGTTGTGTGGACTAAAGGGATCAATCGATATCTCGGAGTTTTTGACAGAGACCATAAAGGGACCAGGTGACTTCATTTGCCAATTGGATAGTAAAGAGTGTAAGTTCACTGAACCCTCAATGAATGACTTGATCTCAACTGTGTTTGGTGACCCATATATCACTTTGAAATGTCAGTCTGGTGAGTGCTTGCATTACAGTGAAATTCCTGGTTATAAGTCTCCGTCAAGAGACGAGAATATGACATTGAGAGGCAAGTTGATCCTTACTTTCACATCTATTATGATCTTGGGGCTAATGACTTTTGGAAGTTTCTATATCTCTAAATCACCCTTGTTTAAGAACGGATCCATCAGACTATCAAACGATGACTCACTTTTGGCTGGTTCTGGTGAGTCTGAGACCGAAAATTTCTTGCAATCCAACAAATTGGCCACACTAACTTTTGAAGATATTTGTTACGATGTACCAGCATTGGCTGATAGTGAATCAAGATTGAAGCAAAGGGTATTGAATGAAATTTCTGGGTTTGTCAAGCCTGGTGAGATCCTGGCCATCATGGGTGGTTCAGGTGCAGGTAAGACTACTTTACTTGATATCTTAGCAATGAAGCGCAAAACTGGTGATGTTTCTGGTACAATCAGAGTAAATGGTAATGTTATTACAAGAAAGGACTATACTAAATTGATTGGTTTCGTAGATCAGGATGACTATCTACTACCTACTTTAACTGTTTATGAGACAGTTCTTAACAGTGCACTTTTGAGATTACCACGTACGATGTCATTTGAAGCTAAACAATCAAGGGTTTATCAAGTATTAGAAGAATTAAGAATTATGGATATCAAGGACCGGATTGTAGGTAATGATTTTGAAAGAGGTATTAGTGGCGGTGAGAAAAGACGTGTTTCAATCGCGTGTGAATTGGTCACATCTCCCCTTGTCTTGTTCTTAGATGAACCTACATCGGGTCTTGATGCTAATAATGCCAACAATGTTGTAGAATGTCTAGTTCGTTTGTCAAGAAACTACAATAGAACACTAGTGATGTCGATCCATCAACCGAGATCAAACATCTTCTATCGATTTGACAAATTAGTTCTATTGAGTAGAGGTGAGTTAGTTTATTCTGGTGAAGCGTTAAGGGTAACTGAGTTTTTGAAGAATAATGGATACAAGTGTCCATCTAATTATAATATTGCTGATTATTTGATTGATATTACATTCGAGTCACTAGACAAAAAGGGAAAGAAGAAGAAGGCGAAGCACATTTTAAGTGATATTTTACCTGACTTGGAAGTAGGATCCGATATTCATGGACCGGTAAGACAGCCAACCGAAGAGGCGCTTGGAACAGAGAGTAGAAATGGGTCTATCAGTGCTACCCAAAACGAGTGGGAACATTATGCAGTTCATAGAGAGGAGATTAGCACATTATTACGTCATGAAACGGAAGATAGTCTAACTGATGATATGAACAATGCCGGTGATCGTAACACGTTAATATTGACTAAAAAATATAAAGATGGACAATATTTTGGTGAACTGAAATTCAACATTGAAGAAATCAAGAAGGAAGCCAATCCAACCGGAGAAAGTGGAAATGTCAACTCTGAGACAAGTAGCACCTCATTTGAAATTCCAACTACTCTGAAAGCAGCTTCATTCTTCGAACAACTTTCTATCCTATGTTCAAGATCTTTCAAAAACATCTACCGTAATCCAAAACTGCTGCTTGGGAACTATATTCTAACAGTTTTACTCGGAACATTCCTTGGAGTCTTGTACTATAAGGTTGAGAATGATATCAGTGGTTTCCAAAATCGTATGGGTCTCTTCTTCTTTATTTTGACTTATTTCGGGTTTGTGACTTTTACCGGATTAAGCTCCTTCTCACTTGAAAGAATTATATTCTTAAAAGAAAGATCCAATAACTACTATTCTCCACTTGCATATTACTGCAGTAAGATTATTAGTGACGTCTTACCACTAAGAGTGATTCCACCTGTCATTTTAACTTTGATAGTTTATCCACTTGTCGGCTTGAATATGAGAGATAACGCCTTCTTCAAATGTATATTGATCCTTATCTTATTCAACCTTGCCATATCTCTAGAAATTTTGACTATCGGAATAGTTTTCGAAGACCTTAATAACTCAATTGTGTTGAGTGTTCTTGTCTTACTAGCCTCATTATTATTCAGTGGGCTGTTCATAAACACCAAAGACATTACCAATGTGGCATTCAAATACTTGAAGAACTTGTCCGTTTTTTATTATGCCTACGAATCTCTGTTAATTAATGAAGTCAAGACACTAATGCTGAAGGAGAAGAAGTACGGTCTAAATATAGAGGTCCCAGGTGCTACTATTCTAAGTACATTCGGTTTCCAAGTCCAAAACTTGTTCTGGGACATTAAGACATTGATTTTATTCAACGGTATCTTCTTAGTTCTCGGCTACCTGGCATTGAAACTGATCGTTGTAGAGCAGAAATAAAAGATCAACTTTTCTTTTTTTTTTTTTTTACTTTTTATATTCTCTCATTTAATTTTTTTACTTGTATTCTAAAGAACATTATTGCATCTTCATTTCTTTATCATTTCGGGCATTTCATGTGTCTACAAGCTCCGGTTTTTTCTTTTTACTGTTTGTCTGGTTTTGCACAAGATCTCCCAGTACTACAAGGATTATACTACGGATACTATCGGAGAAAAGCCCCTCATTAATTTTTGTATATTTGTTTTGTTGATATTGTAGTCAAAAATTGTGTCAATGTCAACATTTTACTATATATTTTATATTCCATGTTCCTTTCTTTTTTAATCACGTTATCCGAAATATCGGAACCTATTGGCTGCCCCGTCCTTAGAGAATCACCCCCACTTCTTCGTCCTCGAGAAAAGATTATAAATAACTTGGCAATCAACACGGACGATTTTGATTTCCTTATGAGCATTGTTGTATATAATACATGTCCTTATTTTCTCCGGAAGAATGCTTAGACCGGAAAAACCCTTCGAAAACCCCATTCCCCTGCAAAATCCTCTTTTTTTTTACTGGGGTTTTTGGTTTTAAGGGGGAGTATTAGTAATGCTCGATGATATTTTTTTGTTTCGAAGTGCTAGCCGTGTCTTCCCCCTTTGTCCTTTGTACCTATTCATGACCTGTTCACCTCTCGTTTACCTTTGGTCAATATGTCCTTTATCCCTTTTCCTTTTCCATATGCTATCCGGACGCAAGGGTCTAATTGATCTTCCCTCGAAGGAAAGAGATACGTGCGGCGTTTGCACTATTTCTAGATTTCGATACATTTACTCAAGAAAAAAAGGATTTGCATTGTTTGGAAGGATGGACAATTCAGCTTTTAAAGCTACCCATCATGACGTTATTTCCTTCCAACCAATGTATGATTTTTTAGCAAAGAACAATGAGAAAGGTAAAAACGTTAGGGACATAAAGATGGATATAACCGGAAAAACTCTTTTCCACTCTTTTATATAAATATGTATATGATTTGATGTGTGGTAAAATTACTTCCATTCTTGAATGTAGCTTCTTGACTTAGGTACTATATCAGAGTAAAATTTAACAATATAATAATGAGCTCTTATGAATCGAGTATTTCGGATTCCAGTGAAACTGATGTTCCTGGAGACTCAACACCTAAGCGGTTGGTACGGCGGGATGAAGAAGATGGCGGGATCAACAGGAGGATGACCAGTGCTACAGGTACCACTGCCAATGGTAGCAACTGTCCTACCTGTGGGCTTGAGCACGGGACGAGTGGCTGCACCCGTTTATCAACTAATAACTATGTGCCCCGCGCTCGTGATATATCACAGGTTTTGAGTAAGTCCAAAACTCGCCCATACGATAACGATGAGGTAATGTCTAACGGCTCGCTGGGCAGGATATACACCACAAGTGATGATAAGAAATATATATTTATCGGTAGACAGAAGTTCTTGGTGGATGACCTGTACGATGCCTTTGGTGGTACTTTGAACCCTGGTCTGGCACCTCCACCAGTACATAAATTTGGTAACCCAGCTCCACTTGGTCTTTCTGCTTTTGCACTGACCACATTTGTGCTGTCAATGTTTAACGCAAAGGCCCAAGGTGTTAAAATACCCAACGTAGTGGTGGGTCTTGCCGCATTCTACGGCGGCTTGGTCCAATTAGTTGCCGGTATATGGGAACTAGCGCTGGAAAATACATTTGGTGCTTTGGCGCTGTGTTCCTACGGTGGGTTTTGGATGAGTTTTGCCGCTATATACATTCCATGGTTCGGTATCTTGGAAGCATATGAAGGACATGACCAGGAACTTGGGAATGCCCTTGGATTCTACCTTCTTGGCTGGTCAATTTTTACGTTCGGATTGACCTTATGCACAATGAAATCAACACTGGCTTTCTTCCTGTTATTTTTTTTATTGGCAATAACTTTCCTATTGCTAAGTATCGGTCAATTTGCAAATAGAGTAGGTTCTACCAGGGCAGGAGGTGTGCTGGGTGTTGTTGTTGCATTCATTGCATGGTACAATGCTTACGCAGGTGTGGCTACAAACCGTAATTCTTACATTGTCGTTAGAGCGATGTCGCTCCCAACTAATGAAAAGGTTATATGTTAAGAAAGCAAAATACTTAAAATATGGGGAATAAAGCTTTAAAAAACAGTCATTTTGTTATTTATTTCCATTTTTATGTTGGCATTAATTTTATGGTGATTAATACTCATTTCTTTTCGTTTTTATTGGCATTTTAGAATACTTATCTCTTATTACAAATTTCACTACCTTTCTAGAAACCTTACGACTACATTACTATAAATGATATAAAATCTTGATTGTAAATAATATTATTTAAATCAAATACTTCAGAGTTAAACTATTTGATGTTTGTTAATTGTACAATAATACGAATATCAAGTGCAGATTCGTATAAAATGTCAATCAGGGACCAATCCCAAAAAAAAAAATAGGAAAGCTGAGAATAAAAAGGGCCGATTAAAGGTTTCAACTTATAACACAATAACGCATATGGGTCCTACACTAACTAATCAATCAGGGCAAGCTATAAAAAGCACATTACAATGAGTTGGGAAGGTTTTAAGAAGGCTATCAACAGAGCTGGTAACAGTGTTATCGTCAAGAATGTGGATAAGACGGTAGACAAGGAGTTTGACATGGAGGAAAGGCGGTACAAGGTGCTGCAGAAAGCTGGTGAGCAGTTGCAAAAGGAGTCCAAGGGTTATCTTGACTCTCTTCGTGCGGTCACTGCTTCCCAAGTCACAATTGCCGAGGTTATCTCCAGTTTATATGACGATTCCAAATATATTAGTGGTGGTGGTTACAATGTCGGTAACTACTATTTGCAAGCGGTGCAAGATTTTGATACAGAAACTGTTAAGCAGTTGGATGGTCCATTCAGAGAAACTGTTTTGGATCCAATTACGAAATTTTCGACGTATTTCAAGGAAATCGATGAGGCTGTGAAAAAGAGAGAACACAAGAAGCAAGATTACGATGCCGCCAAGGCTAAAGTGAGGAGAATGATTGATAAGCCAGCTAAGGATGCTTCGAAACTTCCAAGAGCTGAAAAGGAACTACAAGTTGCTAAGGACATTTTTGATAACTTAAATAATCAATTGAAGATGGAATTACCGCAACTGGTGTCCCTGAGAGTTCCATACTTTGACCCAAGTTTCGAGGCCCTAGTAAAAATCCAATTGAGGTTCTGTACCGACGGTTACACGAGGCTGGCACAAATTCAGCAATATTTAGATCAACAGTCTAGAGACGATTATGCCAACGGTGTTTTGGATGATAAGATAGAGGATCTCCTCCACCAAATGATGGGTTTAGATATCTGTGCACTAGGAATCAAATGAATGTAGTGGTAAACTACAACGGCAGAGTAGTATTTACTGCATAAAATTTAGTATTCTTTTTATCTTGGAATTACCAAAGATCTTTCTTCTTTTAATTTTTTTTCTGAAACAAAAGAATTTGAATATTCTGAAACGCTCTCCATCATGAGTAAATCTATTTCTTTGTCTAAGTAGAAATTGATTAAGTATTTTTTTTTTTGCTTTTCTTTTGCTTTTATAACCCTTATTTTGAACATCACCATTATAATCACTTGCTCAAATTGGCTTTCCCCTTTTCCATCATTCTTTTTTTGATTAAAAAGTATTGATGTGAAAGGAATTCTTTAAATAAAACTGATTGTGATATGAAGGTTAAGAAAAAAAATATGAAAACCACATATACATATAAACAGAATTATAAGAGTATTGAACTGTAAGAAACCTGTCATAAAATAAAATCTCACAAGAAAATAATACAGACAGGATAAATACAATCAAAATAAAATAAAACGAGGAATAGAATACTCTCGATCCACCGTTATTCGAATGCAGTAAAAATTGTTTTTAGGTTTTGTTACTAGGGGATCTTCTGATGAGAAGCTTATTGCGATAGTCATAGGAAAATTCATGAATGCTTTTTAAATAATCATTCAAGAAATTGGGTATCGACGGGTATCCCGGTTTATGCTTGAGATGTTGCTTTTTATAATGCTGGGTGAATATATTGAACGAATTTTTTAGCTAGTGAGTTGTAGGAAAACTAATTCGCGATACAAATAAAATAAAAAAATAGTAAAAATAGGATTGAAAATCATATGAAGAGAGAAGAAGATTTTCGTACTCTATGAATCCTAGATTTTTTTAAAATACGAAATGAAAAAATACTTTTTTAAAATTTTGTTTGCTTTTTGCTTTATAATTTCTTGTATATGCGTGCTCTATGCAATGATCAGTCATCTCCTTCTCTGAGAGCAGGTTGGAGGGAGGATGGTTTTATTTCACGGAGATGGGTGTGTTTACTCGTGATTGATGTGCTGTGCTTTTGGCTTGTGTAGATGTGTGTTTATCATAGCAGACCTTAATTTCTCTGCCCCATTCACTATTCAGTATTTGCTTACCGTTGATTCTTCTATGAGGTACTGGATCTAGCATAGAATAAATTACGTTTCTACACCTTGCTCTCTTCAGCTTTTCTATAGGCTCATAGCCAGACTTTTGTCTCCGACCCTGTAGATACTTTTGGTAGAAAATATCTTCCTTCTTTGCGGTATTCCATAGTTGTCTACCGGTTCTCATTGCCATATATATGACACCACAGGCCCATATATCTACAGACCGTGGATCGAATTCATCAACCAGGTATTCTTCTGGTGCGATATAAGGACTAGACCCACATACACCACCACTCAAATGGATATCCTTCTCCCATGCCATCTTGAAGCATTCACTGTTACCGAAATCTGTAATTTTTAGGACACCATCATGGGTAAGGATCAGGTTCTCGGGTTTCAAGTCCCGATGAGAGACACCCATCTCGTGCATATACACGACGCCTCGTATCAGTTGTTTGAAGAAACAATCTGCCTCCATATATTCTAATTTACCTGCTGCGATAATCAAAGTGAACAAGTCACCACCAGCACAATATTCCATCACTTCACAATAATCGCCATTAGCATCTTGGAATAAATCTAGTGTGTCGACAATATTCACGTGATGTAGCGAGGAAGAAATACAAAACTCGGAAGTGAGTCTCTTCGCGAATTTGTCCTGCGGCTCTGAAGACTTCCTCTTAAACTCCTTTACTGCGTACAGTTTCTCGACTTTAGGGTTATCAGGCACCTTCTTGTGACATATCCGTACTACACCAAAAGCACCTTTCCCTAAGATCTCTTTACAGCTACCATATTTCTCAGCAAAGGACAAAGAATCATTGTAATGGTTTGGCATAGCCAACACACCGTTGTCCTTGTTGACACTGTCCTCCTGGTACAACACTTTCTGGTCACCGTTGAAAGCACCACTAATCGGCCCATTTAGCGCGACTTTACCATCTTTATCCACAACTTGTTTCATGTATCCGGCAAACAAGGAGGGTGCCTGGGTTTGAGCCTGGGCCTTAGCCTGGGCCTGGGCAGAGTTTTGTGATGAGAACTGAGTTTGGCCCTGCGTTATACCAGAGGCCTGTGGTGAGAGAGGCGTCACTGGCGACGCGATAATATCAGGGACTGCAGACCTGGCCTCATTCCTCAATTTCTTTGCTGCACCATTTGGATTATTACTCTTCATAATGTTCTTGATCATGCTCGTAATCTTCTCCTGTCTCTTTGCGTTCTTCAAGTGGTGTTCATGAGTACCATCCTCGTGCACCATAAACCTCTGACAATGTGCATGATTCACCGTAACCGTAGTGGTGACAGTGTCTTCTTTACTTGGCGCAGGAGACGCCAGCGTGGACGTAGACCTTGTGGCCGGAGAAGACCTATGCTTGCTTAAATCCTCAGACAAGATAGACTCGGAGGAAGAGTGGACCGGTGTGGTACTATTGTTTGGATCTTCCCGCGTATCTATAGGAGGCGGCTGCTTCTTCTCCTCGACTGCCTTCCTAGACCCACTCCTAAACAAACCTATCACCTTCGAAACTCCACTCATTCAAAAACCAATAATAAATAGTCTTTTTTGCACTTTTTTCCCCCACTATATTTGGCAGTTCTGTGAACAAATAAGAACAGTTTCTGTAATGAAACCAGCTATTTATACTAGTTACTGTTTCTTTAAAAAGAGAGAGAAGCAAGCTGTCTCTCTCTCTCTCGTATTTTCGCTGCTACTCAAAAGAACCCCCCCCATCCCATCATTTACCACGAATAAAAATTTTTCTCTCTCTCTCTTCAAAGTTACCCGCACACACTCTCCGAGAATCCGCGGATCGCACAGAAGAAACCGCTAAGGAGTCACCAAAGAGTACAGGGTGTGTGGGTGTAGTAATACAAGTAGGGGGGGGAAGCATAGTTACACTAGTTAACAGAATAATGGTAAATCAACGGCAATAAAATCCAATAAGTCATAAAAACTTGTTTTGAGTCCTAGACTCCCTGCATCGAGCTAAGTCTCCCTGCATCGAGCTAAGTCTCCCTGCATCGAGTTATGACGGGTGGCTTATCTTGTCATACGCTAATATAAAGTATCTTTTGTATTAGGGTAATTCAATAGAAGAGCCTGGATACGAGATAGTAGACGGCAAATTAAAGTAAAAGAAAATCATATAAAGTATAAGCCTTTGTGGTCACTACCGATCCAGCACCCGCGTACAACCATGAGGAGGAAGGATGAACAACTACACGACGATGACTGTTTTTAGATAGTGCAGGTAAAGTGTATAATCGTACAGTACGACATGCGTATTATTCCAAAGTTTTTTCTGGCAGATGATTTTTAGATAAACAGTAGGTTTTCCCCAGTAAAACAGCCGTACAAATACTGCTCATTTTCACGGTTGTAAGGGGGGTACCTTTGGCAGATTTTGTGTTTTTTTTGGTCACAGCCTCTTTTTTTCAGTTGTTGACTACACCGCAATTGACATAAGTTGTGTCTTCATTGTTTTTTGCCTTTGAAAATGGTTTGTAGATACATCTCAATGCTTACACTGACATTAACCTTCAAATCTCTATATGATACTTATAGTAGTACATTGTAGAACAACTAATCATTGATAAGTCATACAATACTGTATACAATATAATAAAATGTAAAATAAAATGTAAAATAAAATTTACAATACAAATTACAGTACAATGCACAATACTATGTACAATACAATATACAATACAATATACAATACAATATACAATATTTCGTTTCCATGGTTTCCACTCCGGGTAAGTTTTGGAAAATTTTTGTTCGGTTCAAATTTTTTATTGCGATGAGCTCATCTCGATGACCTTTATCTTTATTATTTCTCAAACGCATTTGGCCATTAGGGTTTATAGATCATATAGAACTTCAAAAAGGTATAAAATTACCAATTTTTCACATATGTCTGATCACGTACCGGCTTGGAAGAGATTTGCTATCAAGAGAGATGCTCAGGAGGCTGTGGGAGATGCTGATCCGTTGAATGTCACTACACATTTGGCTACTGGTTCCTTGACTAAGAAGCAAAAGCGCTCTATCATTAATGGAGATTCAAGTGCCTCGAAGAAGGAGAAGGTGAAGAAGGGAAAGAAGGAGAAAGTTAAGAAGGAAAAGCTGTCCCGTGAGGAAAAAGAAGTTAAAAGACAGAAAGTGTTGAAGGATCAGTTACGATACTTGGTTGAGTTTTACCTCAAGGATTTTGATCAGTTACCGGAGCAATTATATGAGCTGGAGAGTGTGCGAACTAATTATCCCGTTGAGGAGGTCAAGAGTCGTGAGAGTGGTGAAAATACAGTGATAGACGTGTGGAAGTTCTCAAAACAGAAACAGAACTGGTTACTGAAGCATTTTCACAGTCTTGATGAGATTCCTATTCAGTATGACACTTTATTGGTGCAATATTTCAAAGATATGAAGGGCAGATCCAAAGTAGAGCTGGCAAAAACTTGTAATGAGAAGCTGGAAGCATGGAACAAGTACCTCCAGGATCAAGAAGAGAAGATGGCTAGAATTATTAACGATGATAAATCAGCTGAAAAGGAAGATGAAAAGAAACAAGAACAAGAAGGAGAGGAAAATAAACAGGAACAAGAAAAGGAAGAGGAATTGCCCATGCCAAATAAGCAGGTCATCGCAAGGTCATACAAGCTCCTCAAGATGTGGAATGATAACAAACCACAAGAAGAACCGGAATTCGAAATGGTTGAACTGTATAAGTTCCCAGAAGAGGATCTACAGTAAGCAATTTAGAAACAATATATCACGTTATATTTTATTTTTGTTTTTATCATTTATATATATACAACATTTTTTATTTAAATTAGGGCATATGTATCATTATAACCATTTTTTTGTAGTTGACTATTTTTTTTAATTAAAAACAAAAAAGTAGCAAGTGTAACAAAAGCTGTGAAATGTCAACATGAATTACGGTTCCATAAATTACACTTGAATATGTCGTTAATGTACGTTAAAGCAGTTATTCGTTTCCTTTTTCTACTCTTCCTTGTTTTTCTCCTCTTTGTTGAATCCGTAATAACGAGGCTTCTCAAAAACGTGATAGAAGTGACCTCTTTCACCTTCACCATCGAACATTGATGGGAATTTGTATGCATCATCATCAATTTCTTCGACATAACTGTCGGTGTAAAGTTGATCCTTAACTTCAGCCAGCTCCTTAGCACTTAAGACTTGGAACTTACCTACTTGTAATTCTGTATCTGTAATGGTACCTCTGGAGACTCTAGCGTAACCAGTACGTCTGATGTTCTTGTATAGAATGTATTCACACCATCTATCATCATCACTTGGATCGATATCGTGCATACCTGATGTTTCACTAACATAGGTATTATAGTTACCTTCGAGAGGATCAACAACCAAGTAACTTAGCAAAAAGGTTGGACGGTTAGTGGAACCCATCAGGTTTGCTAGATATTCACTTTGTAATCTTCTATCCTCTTCATCTTCTTCTTGACCACTGTGGAAGACTATCACATCAACCAAAATATCGTCGTATGTCTTTAAAGTTGCGTGAATAGCTGGGGCCAACTCACCAACTGGAGATGGCAATAGGTGATGGGTAGAGTTCATGATTGGGAACTTGGAAAGCAAGACACAACCCCAAGTGTGTTTATTTGGACCTGGACCAAAATCAGCATACATATTTAACTCGTGAGCCATCTTACTGGTTAAGTCTCTGTTACCCATTGTGATACGTTGAGTATCAGTTTCAAGAAGACCAACAACATCAATTTCCATATCTTTGATCAACTCGATCATACGTTCCTCGGAAGCCCACATATCATTGTCAAGACCAAAATGAATGGTCCAGATACCTGCTGTTATCAATTTTTGGTCAGCATGGTATGGGGTTGGTACACCGGTTGGTCTCAATTCATAGGTGAAATATCCTGTTAGAATCGAGGCACCGAAGGAGAAAAGCGTTAAGTAAGTGGCAAATCTCTTTGATAATTGCACTTTCTTAGGTAGGAAAGGATAACCACTAATAGACAAAGCACCCAGAGCGACGAGGGCAGAGGCTATGGAAAGAACAACTTCGATTTTTTCTCTCAAAACCCAACCAAATGGAACAAATGCGTAAGCAACAACCCAGACATGAGCAAGAATACCAATAACGTGGATAAAGAAAGCAAGGGTGAAAACCCAAATACTGCCTACGTGACCAAGAGCAGAAATGTAGGTTGGAATAAACCACATGATAGAAAGAGCATAAATCAAACCACCAAAGATGTATTTGTTCCATCCAGTAATACTTGGAGTAGCCAGAACGGCAGTACCGACAAACAACGCAGTACATGGGATGGCAGGCTTGTTAATGAATTTGATAGAGGTCAGAGAACCAATCAACATGGTTACACAGGTAACCATAGACCATGGCCAAGCAAGTGGACCTTGGTTTTCTTGTGAGTAACCTTCCCAAGACCAGTAAATTAAAGTAGACGAATCAGTCAAAAGTTGGTGAATACTGAAAATTAGACCACCGAAACCTAAAGCAAACATAAACTTGGCAAAAAAGTTGGCCTTGAACTTTTTCTCCTCAAATTGGAAATGGCAGCAATTGATATATGGATAGATCATACCAATGATGGTAACGGCAACTAAAGTAGTTTTGTTGTATCCACCAGTTTCTTCATTCATGATGGCCCAAGTTGGATTATTACTGAAGAAACCCATCTTGACAATAACGCTGAAGACTAAACCTAGAGACCAGCAAATACCAAAGGATAGATTCATCTGTGGGTTACTTAGCTTTCTTAAATATTGGGCAAAGGTAGCCATGGTAAAAATAGTTCCAACCATGATTGAAATTAATCTAGATTCTGGAGTTTCAACTAAGTAAGCACCAATAGCAATTAAACCACTTAACAAAGCACCGTACTGAGTAACAGCAAATGGCATATATGGGATTGCAAGAATAACCGGCCCCATGAAACCCAAAATAGCGGCTTCGTAACCAGATATACCCATATACCATAGTGGGAAATGCCAAACACTACAGGTCAATGAAGTTAGGTTTGACCAGAAGATAAAAGATTCAAAAATGTTTAAGGACATGTAAACAATCGAGTCGTATGTGTAAAACTTGATGTCGTTGATTTTAGCCTCTTGTTCTTCTTGCTTAATCAATTCGTCCAATTCGATCTCCTTTTCAATTGGTCTCAATTTCTTCTCAGGCTCGATTTCCACCACAGTTTCTTTCAAGTTCGCATCTTCATTGTTAAGAATTTGGAAGAACCACTTACCACTTTCATTCTTGTCATGGTTTAGAGTATATGTCAATTTCTGGAAATCCTTGTAGGCTAGCGCATCAAATGTAATATCTAAAATAATTAGGGACCATTCAAAGTATGCGTAAATTGAGTAAGCACCTGCAACTTCATGGACTTGGTGCTGAATATACCAGTAGACCATTGGGACAATAGTAGTGAAAAATGTAACACCATTGATAATCTTCGCTTTCTTGTATTGGGACTTACACGTTGATAGTACGTACCATGGGATAGTCAGAACAATATAAGCAATCATGAAAATGTCATGAATATCATGGTCATCGGTACTGGTAATGTAAACCCAACCACCACATGTGACGGTTCTAGCGGCACCTACAAGAAACATCATCAAAGAGCCGTTGATGTAGTAGTGAGATAAAAGAAGCATGAATCTTGGAAAAGCAGTCAAAGCGATCAAAATTTGGAAAATAGATCTCTCAGGATACCTGTCACCAATTGTGGCAGAGACACTTGGAAACCACTCATCTGGGTATCCATAATAGGCGTTCTCCACAATCTTGTAGAAATGTAGATTGTAGCCTGTTATCAGGGCAGCTAGAAAAGCAGAAGCAGCACACACAGTGTGCGCAACGACAATAATTTTTGCGTTAAGTTTCACCATTCAAGAAAATTGTATTTTTAAAACAAAGGAAAAGGTAAAGCTGGTATTAGAGACGACTAACCAATATTTCCTGAATTTTTTATTTAAGATCAGAGTCAGAGTCCTTTTCTTTGTTTTCTTTGGAGGGGAGGGAGGGATAGAACCAAGCAAAAAAGAGCTATAGACCTTTTTTTCCAATGGGTAAATGGTTTTATTACTAAGTTGTTGGAAGGTTAAACAGTACTTTTGAGCCTGCCCTTCATGGTTATAGATGAGAAAACGTTTCCCTGTCACGCCCTCATCGCCAGGCAACAAAAATTAGAAAAAAAGAAAGCGTATGTGGTGATATAATACAATATACATAATTACTTGAAAAAGTCCGTTTATTGTACGTTTCTTGTGGTATAAAATTCACGATAATAAGACCACTATTAAAACTATACCTTTTGTGCTTTTGCATTCTCCCTCTTTTGCCCTTTTCGACGTCTCAGTCTTCAATATTTTAATTGTTTGTTCTGAATAATACTTTCAGGGACCGCTCCATGTAACTAAAACATTAAAAATACCAAATTTGAAAAATAAATAAACGACATGATACTAACTCTTCAATGAGCAACAATCTCCACAATGAGAGTCATTGATTTGATAGAATGTTCTTATAGAAGTCTAGCTATGAATGGAAGAAACCATTAAAAAAAGAGAAAACACACCCACATTTTGGCGTAATAATAAAACTATCACCTTTCCAAGGGACTTCAACGCAATTAATAAGCCTTGTTGGCGCAATCGGTAGCGCGTATGACTCTTAATCATAAGGTTAGGGGTTCGAGCCCCCTACAGGGCTTATTTACTTTTTTCCACAATTTTTTGCAAAAAATCACCTTTAAAGGTCAGATGACCATTACAACTCTTACTAGTTGAGTAGAAACTATATGGTTAGTCTTTTACAAGACGCTGTGACATTACTTTGTTGTGTAATTTGATCTAACCAAGGTAGCTTTTCTTTTTTTTTTGGTTTTTAAACGATGCTAACAACCAATGGTATGTTCATCCTCGATGATATCGAGGGATTTGGTGATTCCGTTAAGTGTACTGGTATACCTGGCGGAGCTGGGACCTACGTAGCGCTGGGAGCAGCTATTTGTAGCGGTAACAGGGAACAGGTTTATTGGATTGTTGATGAGGGAAACGATTTTCCTCAGGATGTGAAGAAGCAATTGCAGGGATGGCCCGTCTCGACTCATTTCAGAGTTAATAAAGAGAAAGAGACTACCCGTGGGTTAAACTACTATCCCAATAAAAATGACCAAGGAAAGGATCAGGATCTTCGCTTATTTAAGTTTTTGACTCCAAAAATACAGATTGTTGCACAGGACTGGGTGGATACCTTTGGGTACGAAACAGTTAAATCCCGTATACAATGTTTCCATATAGTGTGTTCCGCTAGTAGATGTCAAATAATCATAGAAGATCTATTAAAGATTAAGGATGAGAAATTTACTGTGGTCTGGGAACCTCTACCTACAATGTGTGACTATGTACATTTATCAGATTTCAAACAAATATTTAATAGAGAGGACATTAATATAGTCTTTTCACCAAATGCCGAGGAAACTTCCAGACTTTTACATCCCAATGCTTCAGAACCCACCACACTTGAAGACTGCATAGTGCTATTGGAACAATTACAGGACCTGCTAGGTACGTCTCATAAAGCGCTTATACGATGTGGTAAATATGGATCAATTTACAAAGAAAATGGTGACATAATTAATTTACCTGCCTATCACTACAAGAGTCAACATAAAGTTCGAGACCCGACTGGTGGAGGAAATACCTACCTAGGAGGCTTTTCATTGGCATTTGCCAAGACCAAGGACTTCAAAATCGCCAGCGTATGTGGTAACATTGCCGCCGGATGTGCAATTGAACAAGTAGGATTACCAAATTATGATGTCAACAGTCATAAGTGGAATGGTTTCTCATTCCAGGAACGACTTCAGAGTTATATAGATACTTATGAACTCAACCTAACAGCAGAAGAAGTATTATCAAAGCTGTGAAAATAAGCAGGAAAAAAACGAAAGACATTAATGTACTATAAATACATATCTATATATACTGTATGCAATTTATGCCTTGTAGCAACTATCGAAGAAATTGAATTCATGTTGCAACGTCTTGGCAAACACTTCCTCAACTTGCTTTGGAGAAAACTTATCAACCTCAGCCTTCAAAAAATCACACCAAGTGATAAAATGTTCACCATCATGTAGATCAATCCAGGTCTGATACTTCCAGTGCAAGTTTTCAGCTCTTGGTAAGTCATGGGCCCACTTCAAATAGACTTGCTCTGCACACCAAAGGTAAGCAATTAGCGCAGGGTAGTCGTACCTTTGTTCTTGAGTCAATTCAACCAAGTATTCAACGTACTTGTCAACTCCGGTAATGATTTTCTTGTCCTTGACCTCCTTGACTGTTTCATCGTCCAATTCCTTTTCCAAGTGAGCCAAGCAATCACGGAAGTAAGTGTTCTCATCACTGGCAAAGAAACCGACTTTCTTCGCCAAGGTGATCAAGCTTGGTACCTCTGGAGCCATGGACGTGATACGACAGATCAACCTTAGACCTGTTTCAAAGAACTCAAGGTCCTGGGTTAGGTATACATAGAGAGCCCTGTTGGACAATGTACCTGCACACAATTCCTTTGGCAAGGCATGTTCCGTAGCGTTCTTATACAGGGTACTGTACTTGTCAAGCAGATAATCAGAAGTAGAAGTCATTAATTTTGTTTTTTTGGAACAGTTATAAGGGCACTTTCTTTTTTCAATTCCTCATTCTTATGACAAATCATGGCACTACAAGAAACACACCCATTTATATACGTTTGTCAATCTCCGCTGGATGCAGTCATGTCAATTTCAATTTAGGTTTGCATTCCGTATTCTTTTTTTTTTATGCATTTTCTAGTTTTCAATAAATTATTCATTTACTGGGGATTCTTTTTCATAGTTGCAACGTATTAATGATATTATACGATAAGTTTGTGCAATTGCTGTTTGAAATCCGTGATGGCGTTCATCTTAGCCTGGGATATCTTGATCGACTTGATAGTGGGCTGCGGAACACTGACCAGTCCTAGCCTCCGCGACCCGATGGATTTGGTGTACTCGTGTACATGGTCTAATAAGAGGTTCAACTGGCAATCCACAGCCACCAAAGTGCCTTGTAGAGACCTGTCCTCATCAATGTCAATAAACAGCGTGCTCCCAATAAAATCACTCACCCTGTAGTCCATAATATACTGTTTTCGGTCACAATTTGCGTGTCTATAGCTCCTGTTATGTGCAGGATCATGTCTCTTTTTGCTAAATTCTTAAATTTTAAATTTCATTTTTTTTTCAGTTCGAAAAAAAAAAAAAAAAAGAATCGATGGTCATAACAAAACAAAACAAATCAAAGCAACACAACAACAGAACGAGACAATGTCTGAGGTAACATATAGGAAACAGTACAACAACATCACGTTGAAATCCCTAACTGCATACCAGCTGATGTTGTACCGTGAGTCTATGCTCGAGTTATTCGGTGCGCTGGACAATGCAGACCGTGACAGCTCCATAGTGTCGAAAGAGAGACTGCAGAAGAACAAATTAGAGATAGATGAACTGCTGGCAGTTTTCAAAAAATAGTGCTCCCCCCCCCTTTTTCATAATTGTATAACTTACTAAATAAACTGAATATAATATATTAACTGAAAAATACACAATTTAAAAAAACGTTATCTCAAAGACCCAAGTACTTATCAACCCCACAACGCAATCAGTATGGTTGTATAGTGTAGTGGTTATCACTTTCGGTTTTGATCCGAACAACCCCGGTTCGAATCCGGGTACGACCTTTTTTATTTTTTCCCCCCAAAGGCTTGCGATGCCAAAAAAAAATAAAATCGTAACTTCTTAAAGGGACACATCATCATTATTGCTCTCAATTCAATAACTTCCTTTTTTTTTTAGATTTTTACCTTAGAACAGACAATTGTGTTTATATCTATTAATGTACAGGAGACAAATACGGTACAAAAGAATAATATACAAAAAAAAATGGGTAAAGCCAATGTGAATGAGTGGGAGAGTATACCTGTGGATGTGGAGCGGGAAATGGTTGAAGAGTCTTACAATGTGCCGTGGTATGCTCGATATTTTGTGAATAAGATGAAGGAGAAGGAGCAAGTTGGGATTCCGCTTTATGAGCTGGATACGGAGGGTCAGCTTCGACCTGTGGACAGGGACGATGAGAATTATTACTATATTAGCGATAGTGCCAACCAGTGGATAGAGTCACACAAGAACTTTTCATTTCCTTTGAAGAGGAGGCGTCATGCCTTTGTGCTGGGTTTCCTGATCATGGGCTTGTTGGTGATGTTGCGTATATTCAGAGCTGAGGCTATGCATGACCCAGACATGGATCACCATCATCAGTACACTGATTTCGACCCATACGTCACCTATCATAACGGTACACATGAGTTTAACCCGCTTAATATTATAATATCGTTAAATGGAATGAACCAACGATTAATCTCCAGGGAGAGGACTCCGTTTTTGTACAAGATGTATAAGAGGGAGCATGACGAGGTGCTCAATCAAAATATTACTGTAAGTTCTAGTCTCAAGCCACAGTTCCCGTTACAATCTTTCCCTAACATGTGGACAATGGTAACAGGGCTGTACCCAGCGCAACACGGCATGGTAGCGAACACGTTTTGGGATTCGAAGAATGAAATTGAGTTCAGGCCAGGTATTGTGGATCCGCATGTATGGGTGGAGAGCGGAGAGCCCATCTGGGAAACAGTACAGAAAGCATACAACCATGAGAGCAAGTGGAATTACAAAGTCTACAGCAACATGTGGCCTGGTAGTGATGTAAACTACACCAGCATACCGGGTGTCAACCCTGCCCGCCGACCTTACTATATGGATCTCTATGACGCCAAGGAAACCATGGAGAAAAAGTTAAACAAGATATTCAGACACATAGACACGGGCAGCATAGAAGACAGACCCCAGATGGTTCTGAGCGCAATTAACGACATCGATGCCTTCGGCCACCAGCACGGATACCCAATGGACGAGGACAGGTTCTACGGCGAGGAGTTCCATGACTTGTTGAAGAGAGTAGATCAATTTGTGAACGATACATTCACTGGGCTACACGAGCGTAACCTGACTAGTTTCACCAATGTCGTCATTGTGAGCAATCATGGTATGGCTGACATCAAGTTCCCTGAAAATGTTACCGTTTGGGAGGAGCTGATCCACGAAGAAAGAGACTACCTGCGTGACAATGACATGATCTCGCATGTGTACATGGAGGGGTCGGGTCTCGGGGTCTACGTCGCCAACCCTGTCCAGATCAACGAAGTATTCAAGATTATCAAAAACCGGATTGATAACGAGCGCTACCACGTTTACTTGAACGGGAACCTGCCAAAGGAATGGAACTACAACAGCGACAAGCCAAGCGGCAAACCTAACAACCACAAGAATGGCAATCAACTGGGCAGACCCATCGGTAATGGCAATGATAACGATCATAATAGCAACGAACGCAAGCTGAGACCAAGAGACACTGTGGTCTCAGAGAAGACCGGAGGCACAGGCTCCTCGCCCTCGTCCTCCGCGCTTCAGCAAGGCATCCCAAGAGAGCCCACCATCTGGATCGTCCCGCAGCTGGGCAACTCCATCATGCTGAAGGAGAAATACGACATCGTAGCGAAGAGACTGAAGAAAAACAAGAAACATGCCGAGGAGTTCTACCTGGGCTCGCACAACTTCGCAAACATCGACGACCCTGCGTTGCAGGCCATCTTCGCAGCAACGGGCCCGTTCTTCCAAGACAGCGAAATCGGAGTTATCTCCAACCTGGACATCTACAACCTCCTCTGCGATATTAACGGGATCTCGCTCAAAGATAGAAACCCTAATAACGGAACTACACACCCTTTGTTCTAAGCTTTTATCATATATAACGCAAATATAAGAAATGACGTAATTATTTTTATTCTTTCTCAAAAAATTTCCACTTTTCCCGTTACGATGAGAGAGAACCTCGCACGACGATTTTTTGCAACGCCCGGCTGATCCACTTCCCGAGGTTTTTTTATTTTTTTTTTTTCTCGAGGTTCTCAAATGATCCGGAAATTGCTTTTTTTTTTTTTTGGTTGGCTTGATTTGATAACGTAAACAAGAAAAAAACTCCTTTAGGAAGTATGTTTATGTTTATTCATTTTGGGATTTGCTTTTTTGCAAAGAGTGAAAAAAAAAATTTTTTTCTTTCCTCGAGGGGTTCTTCGAATCGAAAAACAAAACCCCTCGTTTTTTTGCTTTTGTTAATTTTTTTTTATTATTTAAACAAAATGATGCTGGAAAATTAGTTTTTTCTTGATTTCCTAAATTTTGGTTCTGGAGGAGGGAGGTAACCTTGCCATTCCTCTAATTGGGGTGCCTAAGGTTCAAAAACTTTTCTCTACTTTTTTTTTTTATTCATACCCATGGGGTTTTTCATTTAAACCCTAGGAAAAATAATATTAGGATATGAGATAATAAAAATGAGATAAAAATGTGCGTTCTTCCCAGAGAAACAAGAAAGTTAGGAATAATCGTTTTCAATAACAATAATATAATTAATTGATCAATTGCTTTGGGTTTTCATTTCTTCTAAGAAAATTGAATAACTCTTGTGTGTGAATTTTTTTTAAAAAGAGACCTTTTTTTTCGATAGAAGAAATACTACCACCGCGCCCACTAAAAGCAGTTTGTCATTCCATAACAGATACCTCTATAATGCTATAAAAAAAAAATTAACCAAATAAGTATGTATATATAGTGAAGGGGGGATTTTTTATTTGTGCGTTAAAATTCTCTTCATAAAAGTATAATACAAATTTTTTGCTATAATTATTTCTTCTTTTTTTTTTTCTAAGTTTTTACCTTTGAACATACAATATAAACACAAAACAAATAGGGGCCAAATGTTTGTGGCTAAACGATTTATTAGTATCAAAGCATTGTATGATACTCCACAGGCAGTCGATACAGTTAATGGGTGGATCAGATCCGTTAGACTATTGAAAAATGTTGCGTTCATTGATCTGTATGATGGCTCTACCAACAAAGATGTCAAAATAGTGATCAAGAACCCGGATACATGCAGTACAGTCAAACGGTTGAGGACGGGACAATGTGTCTCTATCAAATCACCGGAATTACAATTTACTAAAGGTAAAAGAGAGCAGGCATTTGAACTCTTGGTGGAGAACCCCTCGAGCCATTTGAAACTGATAGGGGATGTAACAGATAACTATCCATTACAGAAAAAGGGCCATACTCTCGAATTTCTAAGAACCCTGCCGACTCTCAAATACAGGACTTTGTACTATGGCTCATTGCTGAGGTTCAGATCACATATGGAAGAGTATTTCCTACAATTCTTCAATAAACAAGAGAATATACTGAAAGTGTCTCCACCTATATTCACAGTAAACGACTGTGAGGGTGCCGGCGAGCAATTCATAGCCAAGTCTCCAGTATTACCAAAGGATAAAGACACATTCTTAACTGTCTCCACACAGCTGCACTTGGAAATACTCTCTATGGCTGTGGCCAATTGTTGGACCTTGTCACCATGTTTTAGAGCAGAGAAGAGTGCTACTCCAAGACACCTGATGGAATTTTGGATGCTCGAGGCAGAACTGAGTTTTATCAATAACTTAGATGAACTACTATCATTTACAAAGAGGTTCCTACAAAGCGTGGTTACACAATGTTATGAGAATCAGGATACCTTATTGACAGACGAAATACCCACCCTAATAAATAAACCACAGGTTTTACAGAAATGGGAAATGCTGAAAGATTCAGAAAACTGGAAGACCATTACTTACACGGCGGCTATTGAAATCTTGACCAAACAACACAAGAAAGAACCGTTCCCAAGATATGAACCACAATGGGGAGAAGCACTACAAACGGAACATGAAAAGTGGCTTGCAGGTACATACTTCAAAAGCCCTGTATTTGTCACTGACTATCCAAAGGATTGTAAAGCATTTTACATGAAATTAAACGAAGACCAGAAGACCGTTGCTTGCTTTGATTTGCTGGTCCCCGAAATGGGCGAAATCATAGGGGGTAGTCTGAGAGAAGACAACTATGATACTCTACTAACTGAGGTCAAGAGACGTGGCATGAACATAGATGGAGAATTAGATTGGTACATTGATTTGCGCAGACAAGGCTGTGCACCACATGGTGGCTTTGGTCTAGGGTTTGAAAGGTTCATTTCATACCTCCTCGGTGTCTCCAATATCAAAGACACCATCCCGTTCCCAAGAAGTGCCAATTCCTCTATAAACTTGTAAATAAAACTAAGAGAAACGCATTTTAAACTTTTGAGCATGTGCTTCAGCTTTATTATAGTTGTGTTACGCATTTTTTATTTTTAACCTACTAATGAAAAAAATAAAATCGTGGGAAAGTGGTACCAAATATTCACCAAAACGGTGATACTCGGGCATTACCCTTCTTAGTTCTGTTGTCAAATTCAGAGTTATGGGCTAGTGTTCGAGACTTGACAGCAGCAAAGGATCCTACATTTTATTTTACCTGCTTACAAAAGCTTGAGAACCAGAAATGGTTGTCCGTTCTTTCGTAAAGAACAATTTCGCAGGTGGGAAATTCGGTGGATTACAACTTTGTGTGGAATTTTGTGGGGCAGGGTAAGTTCTCTGCACAATAAGGAAGCGAGGTCTATTCTCTGCGGGTGGTCTTCGTCATCCATTTTCACGTCGTTTCGCATCTCCTACTTTTCTTGACAGTCAATTCGCGTAGGCGGAGAGTTGTTGGGTACATTGGCATGAGTGAGGTACTGTACGTAGCTTTCAGTGGAGGTAATGCTTTGGAAGAGAAAAATGGTGAAGCACAGAGTTGGCAGAGGAAGTGTCTAAGGGAAGTAAGTATTGTATCTTAGAACGACCGTGAGGACGGCGCGGGGGAACCCAGCTGGTAAGTTCTAGATATTAGTACAGATTCCTTTGGTTTTCTTTCTTTGTCATTTTCTGTGTTTCGTCTCTTTCAATTTCAAAATACTATCTTGCTGTAGCTCTACGGTATTTTCTCTGTCATGTCCTTTCTACGTTTGATTCTCAACGCTGAGTTGTTGCCGGGAAATAGTGGGAGATAATGACGGGGGAGAGTTTGTTTGACTGCAGTGTGTTCTGTGTGTGTGCGATTGTTTTCTACATCATGTGTGCGTATCGCTGTTATAAGAAATAACTCTTGCGAAGGTTTCTTCGTGGGATTGGGAAAGGCAGCGGATGAAGCACTTTGTAGTGGTAAACAACCTGTACGACAGCTTCGGCTCATGTGGAGCAACGCTCGTAGTGAAGTATAATTCTTCTCCGTTTGAGATGATGGGATAGAGTGGTGAAACATTCGCGTGATTGATTTCGTTTCATGTGTATTGGTTTGCTTTATTCCCCCTTGATTTCGCCGGTTTAGCTCGTTTCAAGGTACGTGTTTCACGTGCTGGGTATGGCGAGGCTTCGTTCAGTGCAATTGTAGGACTCTTCGTCCTCGTAAGAGGCGATTTGAACCCGATACCGATTACCTGTAGCTGCTGTCATATATCATATCTTTTTTTTTGCTTTCCTTTATCTTTTTATTACATTTGCTATATACTATACAATCTACATTTCATCATCTGTGAGTATATCATTTGCGTCAATGTATCCGATTTCTTTCTTCTTGTTTTGACTTTTAATTTGTAGGTGTCTAATCACAATGGACACTATACCACAAGAGACCGATGTGGCAATTAATGCATAGCAGCCTCTCTCGAACCGCGGGACCATAGATGATGAGAAGAAGAGGATAGACCACCATGCATTTACTGCACCCGAGAACATATTCATAGAGGCTAATACAATAGCACGCTCCTGCAGATCGTCGTGGCATACAATGTTAGCCCATGAGAAGAACACAGATTGACCAGCGTAGGCAATCCCTCCAAGGTACTGTGCTGTAAACTGTACATTAGGGTCTAATGGACGAGAACGAATCATGATAGCCACAACGCACATTATAATGGAGATTAGTACAGCGATGTGCCAGTTGCGGGCTCTGCGGAACTTGGTCATGTATATGGCAGAGGCAAATGTGGACACTATACCTACTGCAAATATACCGGAAGGATAGTTATTACTATGTGTGATCGAGTATTGTTGGTTCTTTAACCATAGTGCAAATGTGGAGTTAGACGCAAAACCTAAGTTTTCACCACCTAATATCCACACTAACGAAAACATCCACCAATGCCATCTTTTCAGGACTCTAAATATAACTGTGCGGTCAAGTGCAGTAGTTTCGTCACGTACAGGTAATCTACGTCTAGCGTAACGTAGTTCTTCCTCTGAGAAGATGACCGTTGACATTGAATATTTGGTTCTTTTATCACCATTAGAATCAGGCATACCAGGGAAAAAAAAGAAACCATATACCGCAATAGGCACAGTAATACAGAAATCTATGATAAATAACCATCTCCATCCTTCAAGATTATTTCTACCGTTCAAATGGTGGAAAATACTCGATTGCATGAAACCACTGAACATAGAACCCACCAGACCACTGCTCGTGAAAATAGCACTACGAATAGGCAGCTCATTCTCCTTGTACCAGGAGCCCAGGATCAAATGAGTACCCGAAAAGGTACAACTCTCAAATAGAGCTTGGAAGAACCTTATAACACAGACTTGCCTAAAATCTGTCACGTGATACATACCAAGAGTCAAAAGACCCCAACTAAATGTACAGAAACTCAACCATATCCGTGGTGGTATCACTAGTAGCATCAAGTTATTTGGAATCATACCGATGACGTAACCTACAGTAAAGCACGTGTTTGCTACTGTGAAATCGTTACCTACCATGTTCAAATCCTGCTTCATACCGGAGACATAGGCATTCGTAAAACCAACACGGTCCACATAGTTAATCCAGTATTGAAGACACACAAACGAAAGGACAAAGAGATCTATCTTGAACAACAAGAACCTCTCATTTATAGGTTTCTGCCTCTTTTCGACGTCGGGCATTACCTCTTCGGTAGCTTCCAATTCAACGATATCCTTCATTGGTGTACCTCTCCAGCAGTGGCCTCTTAAAAGTGAGCTATTGTTGTCTATTCAACTTTGCTTAAATATCTGACAGAGAGTATCACCCAAAATATTCAACAAAATCGAGGCTGTTAACCAGTGACTAATTGTGTCAAAATTTCGGTCATCGTTCGGCCTCATCACCTGATTGAGGCCAGCACACCTATTTAGTATATTGTGATAATGTCATCATATGATTATGAAATAGTTACAATTTATTATATCTATTGTCTGTATCGATTAACAAATTAGGTTGGGTATCATTGTGTTTACTACATATTTTATTTTTTTTTTGTTTTTTACTTAGGAAATTTATTAAGATATATTTTCACAGTTGCTTTCCACTACTTTAAGAGGATTCTTCGGCAGCAGGTTCTTCTGGCTTACCGTTTCTCAACAAGTTGAAGTCCTTTTGGACCAAGCTTAGAGTAGTACCCTTGGTACCGTCCTCCCTTTCAAAGGTGAAGTTGGCAGCATCGGCCTCAACATAAACTAGAGCACTGTTTTTGACAATAATAATTAATAGTGGTTTTGAATAAAAAAACCCAAGTAGGAATTATTAGTTACTAAATGGTTCAAAACACCACGAGAAAAGTATTAGTTGATTGTTAGTAAATTCGTATTCTACAAAATAGTTAACGAAAGAGAAAATGTTTTAGACATACCCTTTTCTGACATATTGAGTCAGGAAGTTAATTTGTGGTTCGTTGAAAACAGTAATGTTGTACCAATTGGTTTGACCATCCTTTCTTGGCTGAGAAGCAATACTGTATCTTAGGTAACGGTTATTACTCTTGGCAGAGGTGTTCTCTACAAATTCAGAACCGATACGGCCAACGATGGACATCTTGGAGAAATCTAGTTTTCTGGCAGTGGCAGAAAATTGACGGACTTGGCGTAGCATAGACATTATTGAATTTAACTTGTTTTTCTTGGGTTGGATTCGTTTTTAAGTTCAATTCAAATCTGTTTTAGCAATAAATATACGGTTCAAAATACCTTTTTGTTATTTTGTTTCACAGCGATTCGCGTCCCCTTCGACTAAATTTTTCAGTTTCATTTGACGCGCGTTCAGTAAAGCCGGGTACCAAGTGATGTCGGAATCAATTCGAATTCAACTTTAATTTAAGAATAACATTATTAGTATTAGAAAATATTACATACAAATATATAGGGAATTAAAGGTTAATAGTGTAGAATTTGTTAGTTATAATTATTATTTTTATACTGTACAAGCATATATGACCAATTTTGTAAAGACTGTGTGGTCGGTTAATTATAGTAGACTTTGATACAACTTTCTACTTTTGAGGGATATCATTGCAATCAAGAAAGGAAGCAGCAATACCAAAATTAACAACAAGCATGGGACTCCAACATTTCAGGCCAAACCTTGGTATTTACCACTGGCCAAACTTTTCTTAACGCTCACTGGTGCCCAATCTCCACCAAATGGATTATTCTCGTCCAGTTCCTGGCCAATTATGATGATACCACTTCCAATCTCGGCTTGGAGTTGTGGAGTTGAAGTAAATCTTACCAGCACACCATTAGCAGATTCTCTAGCAAGACCGTCGGTCATGAATCTGGCAATTATTCTTTCACCTTCTGTGTTACGGTTCAAGACCAATGGTGCATCGTATTTCCAACTAATTCTCTTTTTCTCTTTGTTGAATGAACCTTGTGGTTTCGAGAGAGCATTTGTAGCATTAGCACCATCAATGCTAATGAAAACAGCAAAATCATAGAGCACTAGCTGATTTATACTGGCTGGAAGTAGTGGAGACATTTTAATATTTAATACAACACTAGCTTGATGTGGTTCAAATCTCCACACTGGGTGTATGACAATTGGCGGAATCGTGTTAGAAATCGAGTACTTCAAGGCACCCAGAGTTCTAGAATGGATGAAACTTGGGTTGACCTTAAATTCCTCTGGTGATACACGTTCCATGAATGCTTGATTCAGAATTACTTTCTCGAATTTAGAAGCATTTTGAATCTTGATGTTCAATCCAACAGGAGGGTTATGACCGGGATCGGAAACAGCATAGTTTAATGCTAATTCACCGACCAGCTGAGAATCAACTAGGACACCATCTTTAAAGGTTGCATTGATAACTTCAGCAACACTGGCATTAAGACCTGTATTGCTCATGTTGTCCAGAGTAGAGTGGCGGAATAAATTTTGTCCTTGTGGTGTTGTAGAGGATCCGGTCTCCTGTGGATTTAATTCTCTTACTTCACCAGTAATTTGCTGGGTCATAATTGGCGCAGCTTGGTACTGAGCTTGACTGTTGGCATAATTTTGTTGCATCTGCTGTTGTTGTTGCATCTGTTGTTGTTGCATCTGCTGTTGCTGCATCTGCTGTTGTTGCATTTGCTGTTGCTGAGGACTGGCCATCATACTATCAAATGTGCCAGAGCTATTCATATTGTTTACTTGCTTCCTAGAAGGAGGAATAGCTGGTGCCGCAGCATTATTTGCAAGCATACCACCTCCAAAGACTTGTTGAGTACCACTGGTTTGGCTTACCATAGTGTCCGTCCTAGGATGTGGTTGTAGAGGTGGGGAGTTTGCAGTTAAAGAAACATTTCCAGATGTGCTCTCTGGAACAAAGGTATTATTTGGCTGCGGTGATTTAATATGGTCCATACCAGACTGTGGTCTGGCTGGTTTCGTTGGAGTATCTTCACCCATGTTGCTATCATTTCTGAAACTTCCTGTACGGTTTCTGATACCATCGTTCCTAAAACTACCAGCACGATCTCTATTGTTCTCATTTCTAATGCTGCCGGTGCGTTCTCTGTTTCTTTCATGGCCTCTGCTGATACTATATGGAGAACCGTATGATACCTCTGATGCTCTACGTTCATTTGAATTAAATCTTCCTGGTGGATTGTATTCAGAGTCCTCTGAAATAGTAGACTCTAAGGCGTTATCTGTATTTTTCTTTTTCAGTTTATTTCTACCAAAAATTGACCCCACTCTTGATTTCAATTTATTTGGCGATTTCTTAGACTTTAGATTTACATTGTTCGAACTATCAGAGAATTGATTGTTCATCAAGTTTCCATCTTCGTGGTCATGCGAAGAACCCAAAGAAGAGAACCGATGTGTAATGTTTCCAAGAGTACTTCTCCTCTTGTCTGCTTTTGCAGGAGAGGGTTTGGCAGCGCCATATTTATTGCCCATATCTTTTTGCATACCATCTGGTTTGGAATTAAATTTCTGTTTACTGGCCTCAGATGCAAATCTTTCCAATTCATCATCAGGGTTAAATTCAAGTAACTTAGTCATAACTTGTTCTGAGTCCTTTGAAAATGTTTGCAAGTAGTCACCGTAACCAGTTTGATACCTCAATAAACTATTCTTCAAAACATCCAATCTGTTAAAATCGATTCTCTCGAACATTTCAAAAATATATGGACTCTCCGCATCCCAATGTTTACTAGCATCACTAACGTTCTCACTAGGATCATTTCTTTCGATGACAGCAGCAATTTTACTCAGTTTGTTATGCTTTTCCCTCTCATGCCATCTACTATCAGTATCAATAGAGTCATTGATCTCATACAAAACTTGGGACTCAATGACATCTAAAAACTCCCTATTAGCCTTTATCTCAGTCTTAATTTCCTTAATTATAATATCCCATAGTGGCTCTACATTTCCCAGAAGGTCCATATCGAAATTAGCCATCTCTTCAGCGGTGAAAACTTTCTTCTCCACAAGCCTAGTGTTCACAAGTTCCTTCAAACTCTCCTTATCTGAAATTAGCTTATTCAATTTCTGCGTATAGCTCTTCTTCAATTTACTCATATCAGCGAATAAACTCAAAAACTCTTGGCTAACCAATTTACTTTCAGATAGCCTAACTCTCATAACCTTAGTGGCTTCAAATGGAGTCTTCGTCGTCAAAAGACGATCGGCATACAATGTTCTTTCATTAGTCATTGTGCTACTCACCTTCTGTCACTAAACCCCTTTTTTTTCCTATCTTCCTTCTTAATCCTTCTTTCTTCCTGATTAATTACTTATTCAAAGAGAGCAATTAAGTTCCTTTGCTCATGAATTGCTATCGATAAGATGTTTCGATAAGAATACCAGGTTTTAATATCCATCCAAGTCCAAGTTTAGTTTTCAATCCAACACCCCCTTCCTATTTCTTTGCTGGTTTGAGGTCCAGCAAACAAATTATTTCGAACCCCCACAAAGAAAAAAAAAAATAAAAAATTTGACCGGGTAAAAGTTCCGGGTTACAAATTGATTGACACATGTTGCTATGGAGATCTGGGGATTTACGGTTTTTTGGTTATGTAATTTCATTTGATGATTGTTTCTAAGTATTGGCACATTTGACTGAGGTCGTAATTTGATGGGTTTTGTTCAATGAGCTGTATTTTCAGGTTGCCGACACAGAGAGCGTCATGCAAGTGCTTGAACTGAGTTTGTTCTTGTTTTGTAACAGTGCCGGGTTCTTTCACTTTCACGTATAGGGATAATAGATTGAATTGGTTTGCAGAGTACTCTGTGAACAAGGTCTTACTTACTGAGCCCGCAGCTGTCTTCAACATCTGCTCAAATGTTTTTAGTGCCTCGTATTTGGGATCAACTGTCTTTACATCAAATTCACCGGCTGCAATTTTGTTCAATAACTTTGTGTATGCGTCCTGATCTGCTAGGGGATCTGTATGATGTATAACATCGCCTTTAATTATAGAAGTTTGGTGAATTTGGTGGTATCGCTTCCCCAGGGCATGTGCTGCAGCTACGAGTCCGTCTTGGTACCCTCTTTTAGGATTTTCAGAGGCAAACATCTTGTCAAACCAGGTTTCACCATTTGTACGGTAATATAATGAAAGGAGTAGGGTCTTGAAATGTCTTTTCTTATCCAACATATAAAGACCAATATGTGTAGCAGGATCACGGATTGATCCATCCAGATCATGCATTGGAGTTTTTGCTAGCAATTGGAACTGAGTTTCACTGGAGGTCGTGTCCATATACCGCGAAGGTGATGAGACATCATCGTTAAGGTTCCTTGTTCTGTTGTTTAAATCAATTTTACCATTTGAAATTTGATAAAACGCTGGAGATATGGTCTTTCTCCACTTACTAGGCCATAGTATTAAGCCATTCTCTAGAAAGATTTCGGACAGGAAAAGTGCATCTACATTACTCTCTGCAAAGTGATTACCATCCATATACAGAATATTTTGGAAGTCGCTAACCAGTGGTGCAAACGATTTGACCATTGTCTCATCAAAATCGTACTCTTTTGTGACATATTCTGGTAGGGTATCTGACATGTAGATGCAACGGCCGTTGTACTTGGGTAAAAATTTTTGGCAGAATTCTTCTTCCTTGTTGGCAAATGGACCAAATATGACCTCAATTGGTAGTTTCGATCCAGCCTTTCTCAGCGCGGGAATACTAGCAATCAATGACAGGATATATTTATCGCTAGCCACAGTTACAATACCTTTTCTTTGGGGCATTAAAGTTTCTTGTAAGTCCAAATGAGGTTCCCCAAATAGCTGCGTAATAATACTAGTAAATCCTTTATGGGCTGTCTTCAAATTTCCAGTTTGTGATGGAGATAAGTGGAAACAGTAGTCCAGAGTCATGTAAGACAACTTCGCCAGCACATCCGCGTCATTTTCATAAATACTAATCGACCTATCGAGAGTACACTTCTCCTTAAAAACTAACTTGTCCTGGTTCCTAGGTGGTGAAGTAGGTCTATATTGATTTATAGACCGGAATAAGTCAAGGTAAAATTGATTTAAAGCAGGATTAGCTACCACTTGCTTCCCAAACTGTAAATCGTCACCAACATCTTCGCTTTTCTGAAAATTTACAAACTTCCACACCACCACGCATACCAAAAGCAGTATCAGTATTCCTCTGTTTCTCTTCAATACCATTCGTTTATATTATATATGTATGACTTCTTTCTTTTCAGAGATTATACTTTATTTAAACTCTGGCACAATAGTACATAATGAAAACTGTCAATCAGGTCAAGCGATGAGGTAATCCACTCAACGCAATTAATTTTGGTGGGAGGGAGAAAAGACAGGTGATTGTACATAGAAACAGCCGAAGTAACACGCGCGGTTCTGAAGGCAAGCTTTTTTTTTTTTTGTTACGCGTTCTACGTGATATCTTCTATAACATTATGCTATTGCTAAGTTCCTAGTGGCTAAGTGTATTTACGGTGTAGAAATTATGAATCCATTCCAGATCCCAACTTGACGTGGTATGAGAGGTAATCGTTTACTTGAGAAATTTCTTTCTCTATCTCTTTCTCTCTATTGTCATCTTTGTGTTTTGCTGCATATATCAAGAATTCTCGAGACAAGTTTGAAGTTAAACACTTTAAACCATAACAATGACTGTTTTAAAACATTAAATCACAAAATTTGTTCATCATTTGCTTATACTACCCTGTAACGGTATACATTTAACATAACCCTAATACCTTTTGATTCATCATTTACTACGTAGCATATCCTATTTCAATTTTTTTTTTTTCTCAGCCCAAAATTTTCCACAGCCATCTCAAAATATAAAAGGTGCTCTTTTAGAAATACTAATCGAACTAAGATTCTACAATTCATTATTTGGTTTTATGTGAATACCAATGGCATCAGTAACAATAGTCAAAGGAGTAAATTCTATTGGGTGACGAGGCCGTCTCTCTGGAGTTTTTCTCTCTTTGATTTTAGTTTCTTGTTTTTATTGTTATTTTTTTAGTATGGATTTTAACGTGATGAGTATTTAAAACACTTTTTTATGCTAGATAGTATATGATCTACGATATGATTTCGGTGTATTTTGAACAATGGGAATCTCTCTGATATATCCATACTTAAAGAATTTCAAAGAAATAATAACAAGATGTAACTTAACTATTCTTGCTTCATCTGTAAGCGTAGATAATCCTAGATAAACGTTAACTCTTACAAAAAAAAAAATTGATTTTAAAATTAAAATGAGGGTTTTTTATTGAAAAAGATAAAGATACTAAGCTAATATATATTTATATAATAATTTTTTGGATGAATGAATTTATTTCTAAAAAACAAGTCACACAAAGCTTAGATGTTCATCTTAGTTCTTCTCCAGTGTCTTCTCTTGGCGTTGTAACGGATAGTGTTGTTGGTTCTCAATCTAATCCATTGTGGCAAGGTTCTGTTTTGCTTCTTGGCCTTAGCCAACTTTTGCTTGATCTTGAAAGACTTTTGAGCCTGTAATAAAATGGCAAATTTAAACAAAAATCATTATTCCATAACTTATCCAGGTGGGATTATATGTGTTTCTCTCTTCCACGGTCAATAAGAATAATAATAGAAAGTTAAATTAGAAGTATTGTTAGTATCATAAATTCATATAATGCTGTTGTTTGATTTCACAAAGAAAGAAATAAATAAAGGATTGTACTTTTCATCACGTCATTATACCTGGAGGTTAATCTCTGCTACCTATCTTAATTTCTTCTCCTTTCTGTTTCAACAAAAAAAGGATTTCCCCTAACTATCAATATCATATCTGCAAATTATTTCGGTATCTTACTACCTTGTATTATCGTCTTCTAAAGCCTATCTCAGCACTCCCAATTTTTTTTTTTTGTTCCATATAACACTCCATTTCCAACAAATATACCCTTTATTTTCTGTTCTTCAAAGCTCGTCTATCTCATATTTTAACATACTGGCATCGTTGATTATGTGTCACTGGTGTCAGTTACAGAATCCTAAAAAACTACAATCAAATTTAAAATATTTCAAATATTTTAGTTATATGTAACATTTCCTCTCTCCCACCGAAAATTCAGTATGCATCAGAGTGCTCTCACACACACGGCCAGTTTGTCAACTGGAGCCACCCCCCATTCCCTCGTCCATGCTCCCCCTCTCTCTCCTTTCTGAGTATCTCTCTCTGTCTCCATCTGTCTCCCTCTGTCTCTCCTCCTCCAGCCCAACCCAGTTTCTGTCCAGCCCAGCATCTCTCTCTCCTCCTCTATCTGCCTAACCCCAGCCTGGGACTACACCGTCAGCTTAGACTGTCTCAATGCTTGTAACACTGAACCGGCCCCGTTTGTTACTACTTTGGGAAACTAAGCACAATCAAACACAGGATACTTACTTCACTTCTTACAATAACACCCACTCACCACATATTTTAAAGCAGTCACAAATTATTTTGCCAAAGAAAAAAAATTTTTTTTTTTTTTTCAATTTTTTTTTGAGCGAAGCGAAGCTTTCTTCGATGAGCTCTTTTGCCAAATGGTTGGCGACTGGGAACTGGATTGTTCTGACTGAGCAAGCCGTTAGCGAATTGAGTCCAATTCATACTGTACCTCACTGGTAGACCAACCACCAATTGGGCGGTTAGGCAATGGTATACGCCTTGTCTCAGTACATAGTGTAGTTTATACTATTTTTATTAGTGTTATATAAAAAAAAAGCTTGGTTTTTTATATTGAATATTTAGCTGAGCTAACACACAGTACATCAACTACAATGACTAGATCCTCTGTTTTGGCTGATGCCTTGAACGCTATTAACAACGCTGAGAAGACTGGTAAGCGTCAAGTCTTGATTAGACCTTCTTCCAAGGTTATCATCAAGTTCTTGCAAGTTATGCAAAGACACGGCTACATCGGTGAATTCGAATACATCGATGACCACAGATCCGGTAAGATTGTTGTCCAATTGAACGGTAGATTGAACAAGTGTGGTGTTATCTCCCCAAGATTCAACGTCAAGATCGGTGACATCGAGAAGTGGACCGAGAACTTGTTGCCAGCTAGACAATTCGGTTACGTTATCTTGACCACCTCTGCTGGTATTATGGACCACGAAGAAGCCAGAAGAAAGCACGTCTCTGGTAAGATCTTGGGTTTCGTCTACTAAGCTTGTTTAATTAAAGGAGAATATAACTATTTTTTATATAATAAACTGCATTTTAATTAAATAAACCAAAACCCCCTACATCTAATATTATATTAATATTAAAAATATACATCCTCAAGTATCCATTGACGAATCAGTGACTACAATATATATACATAAAAGTTAATATATGTAATATTTTTTTAATATGTTTTATTTTATTATGATTTGGGAAATAGTATTGAGAGACTATATATTGTGATATATTTATAATTCCTAATTGCCAAAAAAAAAACTAATTATGCTAAAATAGTTTAAATCCACACTTTTTTCTTGTTAGAACATAAAAACCCTTGAATAACAATTGCTCAATCTAATAAGAAGGGAAGAAAGGAGATAACCAAATAATAAAGTTCCTGTTTTTTTTTTTTTGAGATGAAAAAATACGTAAAGGAATAAAAGAAAATCACAATCTTCTACCTCTTCTACCACCCTTCTTTCTGGTAGAGTCAGATGGAACTGGGGTAACGTCCTCAATTCTACCGATTCTCAAACCGGATCTAGCCAAAGCTCTCAAAGCAGCTTGACCACCTGGACCTGGGGTCTTGGTTCTGGTACCACCAGTAGCTCTGATCTTGACGTGGACAGCGGTAATACCAACTTCCTTACACTTAGCAGCAACATCTTGAGCAGCCAACATAGCAGCGTATGGAGAGGATTCATCTCTGTCAGCCTTAACCTTCATACCACCAGTAACTCTGGCGATGGTTTCCCTACCGGACAAGTCAGTGACATGAACGAAAGTATCATTGAAGGAAGCGTAGATTCTGGCAACACCAAAAACTTGGGAAGAGTCACGAGCTTGAACAACCATGGCTATACTTATTTGTTTATCGAGTTTCCTTCTAAAAAAAAAGGTGTAAACCAAAACCTACAAGATAAATTAAATTATTAGCAACTTCTAATAAAAATGAAATTGAAAAATTGAAAAATTGAAAAAAATAAAAAAAATTATCTGGGATGAGCAAGACAGCGAAAAAAAAAAAAAATTTTCTTCCATTGCGTTGGGCTGGGTATACTACCTCGTTTATAGTGATGTAAAAATTCACGTGACTAGACAAATGTATATTGAATAAACAATATATCATAGATGCGAAGAGTAACCGCCTAAGTACTTGCAAGGCTTTACAGAATTGGTATCTACTACTCTATTCAGCTTTTTACAGGTAAGAGATATATAAGAAATGTTCGACATGAAAAAGGGAAAAAAATAAATTTGTTCTTCCCTCCCCGCTTGCAGAGCGGTGTGATATAGGATAGTATCCTTATCACACCAGGTTTGCTAATGACAAAGATTTGTTCTCGGATTCGGTTGTAGAGGGATTATAAGGTAGGATAGCCTTTTTTGCTAAAACAGTGATGCAGTAACAAAAACAATCCCTACAATAATACCGGTCCTTAGAATTAGTACGGGGAGTTTAGAAATAAAATAAAAAAATAGAAGTCAAACAAAAAAAAAACAGGAAGAAGTTCCCTTTCGAAATAGTTAATGATGCTTTAAAACACTTCGATGCCCTTTTTATAGCCACAACCAGAATTAAAAAAAACCTAAAAAAAATTTTCTCTCTCTCTTAAAAAAACCCTAAGTCGGGTAAATTTTTGCAATTCTTTCTTAGGTCTTGATGATTAGGGTATATATTAGGGTATTACACAATAGGGTATAGTTTTAATTAGGGTATATATTAGGGTAACACAATAGGGTTAGTAATGTCTTTGAAATTTTGTTTGAGTTTTCACGTTTTGGTGTTCTCGTTGCCCCGCGTTCCGAACAAAAAAATATTTAGGGTTTGGGTTTTTTTACCCTTTTTTTTAAAGGGCTTCTTCACAAGAAGATCCTTTATTGAAAAGCCTGGATTTGAAAGAGATGGTAGGAATCAATTCATAGAGCCTGTAGCTTTTAGGAATCTCAATTGACATTGGCCCAGGGTTGTAGTTTAGGGTTTTAATAATTCTCTTTTTTTTTCTTTCCACTTCCAATACTGGTTGAGAGGAAGTTTGTGAAAAAGATGGCACTTTATGATCTGCTGCATCTGGAACTAGCCGCCGCTGATGGTGCTAGTATAGACAGTGAAACGGGTCCTGAGGATTTAGTGGTGAGAAATTTGAATGCAGTGATACAGGGGTACACGGACGATGTCGCGGGAAAGGAGACGTTAGAGGACTATATAAACCTGGAACTGATGACTCGCTTTCAAGTGTCGGCGGTCTCAGATAACTTCAAGATAGGCAATGAGTGGCTAGATTTACTGCAGTACAATGACTATGATGCTGTATCGCTGCAATTAATTCTCTCATTAGCGGAGTCCTCCCTGGTGAATGCTCAGCGATTAGGGGAACTAACCGCGGTTTCCCAGTTCCTGGATAAATTGCATGCATTGCTAACAGATGGCAAACTAAAGGGTAGTTCCTTGGAGCAGTACTATATCAACTTGTATCATATGATTCTACGAGTGTCTTGTAAACCTCCCCATATTCTAAAGTTGCTGGATGATATAGCGCATCCATCTATTGGTCTCGTCATAACAAAGTTATCTCAACATCTAAACGAGGAGAAGGATTTCTTACAATTTGAAAATGTATACAAGATATTTGACCTACGCGATTCGGGACTGAGTAATAAAGCTACAATAAATTTGCAAATAGAGTTCAATAGCGTAACCTCGAATCGGTTAATGACTCTAAATAACCATATCTTTTTAGAAATTAGGGGTAGCAAGTTCTGTATCTGCAACGATGAGTTTCTTCTTGCGATATTTGAAAACTTTGAGTTTGAACAAGGCAAATCATATTCACTAATTATAACAATCGACAAACGTAACTTTTCTCTCCATGTAAATGGGAATTTAATCACGGAAATAAAACTTGTGGAAGACTTAACAAAATTTTTAAAGTGGGTAGAAATTGGATCTATAATATGCTCTTTCAAACTTTTTAACTTCCAGATATATTCCTCTATTTTAAATGAGTATAAAATAAAACTATTAGCCCTAAGTAAAGGGGTGATAGAAATGGATAAGAGCATGAATTACGCAATAAAATGTAATACTCCATTCATAGAAGAAGTTGATAGCAAACAAGCTCTGCTAGACAGTAAAAAATTCGAAATTCAGCAAAATGAAGTTGCACTAAAGTTTTCTGCAAAATCAGAAATTAATGTCACCAGTGACTATAAGGTGAATTTAAATGGATCAAATACTCAAGATGACAATGAATCATTTGGTATTACATGTTGCCACAGTTACAAAACCGCTAATTTGCTATCCTGTTTTGAATCTATCAATGGTACAACAGTCCTACTGGACATGATATATAACGCCAAGGACGCAATTGAACTGAAAAATGAGCTTAGACTGTTGTTCAATTTGTTTGAAGACTCGGCAACTATGTACATGTTTCAAGATTCATATGGTTTTAGTTTTCTGACCTATATTCTGGTGGAGGGTCCAATAAAAAGACTAAAAACTCCTCTAAGCATTGAGATAATGAAAGATATTTCATCATTTTATGGCTGGGATTTTGAGAATTCACATAAATCCATAATTAGATACCCCGAAGTATTGCAGGAAATTATATTAAACTTTCAACTATGGCATAATCCTGAAATTGACGATAAATACAATCGTACTACTTCAAATGGAAATGAAAATTTTGACCTTGAAACAGTTAGATTCATTTTGTTCCAAATCAATTGCTTGGTGGAGCAATCACAATTTTGCTCTTATAATAGAAATCTACTCGAAAAGATTGGCTTTCTAGAAATGATATCACAGCAACTACATAATTTTGAGAAAAAGAAACAGCTTCGCCTTTTGACCTGCTGCTCCAATGAGATCATCAATACCTATACTGCAATTCTAAGTAATACATCAAACTCCGAACAGCTAAAATGGATTCTTAAGTTTCTTTATTTTGAATTAAAGGCTGGATGTTATATCGGATTCGAAACTAAGGTCAAGACATTGGATGAAATTTTAACCAGTATCCTAAATAACACTTCATCTATGGACAATGAGATTTTGATTAATAGTATAATTCCTAAGATGTTGTTTATGCTTCTTGAAGAAATCACCAAGCTACAATTGGATCCAATTGTTATTTTATCAACAACCTTTAAGTTTTATTTGATAAACCGTGATTATTGGAATAGAACATTACAAAGTGGTGGTATTAGCATTTTGACTGAGTATTTAACCCGGATAAAACCTTTATATTTCGAAGAAATTGTCAAAATCCTATATCTATTTTCAATTGGGAGACACCAATTCCAAGAATTTGGAAATATTACATCAATTGAAGATGTTGACAAGTTCTCACTTGATAAAGATACAGTTTCAATAGATGGTTTCTTATTGCTAATTTCCTATTTAGAGTGGGGATGTATTAATGATATTCACCAGGATCACAGACTAGACATGGACAATTTCTTTTGTTATATGCTTGAGATAATGAATAAACACCTAACAAACGAAAATATAATCTCATTTAGTAACCAAATTTCTGATTTGATAATATCTTTACTTGATCTCCAAATCACAGTAAGCAAACCTCAAAATGGCAGTCTTTATTTGGCGACATCAGCTGCACTCGCCAAACTTATAAGCACACTTATCATTAAAGACATTTCAAACCGAAAAGTAGATAATTTCAAAGCTTATTTCATGACTCAAAAAGATTTACTTACTACACCATTTTCTCGAAAAGGAGTTATTGACAAAAATAACTACCTTTTGTTTTTCTTCATGCGAAAGATATTCACTGATATTATGGAGCATTCTTTCAACGAAACACCAAATGTTGTTGATGACGATAAGTCTCTGCCCATCTTTGCTACAAATATGGTAGAGTTGTTATTGTGTCTTTTCGATGAGTTAATCCATATAAGAGTAGACGAAAAGATCGTTTTAGAATGGCTTACCTATTTCTTACAGTGTTCTGACTACTTTAGTAACTACACCATCAACAATTCAAAATTACAACATAAGTATTTGGCTCACCTGAAAATGCTAATTCTAAGTCTAATGTCAACGATTCACTTTCAAAAACTGGAGTCCACTTCCAAAGAATGTCAATATTTCTATAAGGCAATACTAACTTACCAGTATACAATTTTTAACCGTGAGTTTTTGGGAAGTGATGAAACTTTTATTACGAGCTTGATTATTTTCATTGGTTTAGAAATAAACGAGAATAGAGCCAACAGTATGGCATTGGATTGTCTAAGAGCAATAGTCCTACATCAACAAAAATACCTTACAAGTATATCGTCAATTATCAATCAACAATATAGGAGTGAGGTTCATGAAAATTTGGAAAAACTTTTGTCTACTGACAATGATGAAGCTATAAGTATGTTAATTGAAAACTGCTATTTTCTTTTTAGTGTGAATCAAAAATACCGTATTGAAGATTATATGCGAAGCCATGTTAATTTCCCAAAGGTACCAATAAATATGACAGAAAATCAAATACAACAAGAAGTTTTAACACAGAGAGAGGACAGGCTATCTCATTATATTTCTAACTGCAAAGAAGTAGTTAATCTATTTATCATCGAAAACCATGGATACTTTGTGAGAATTTTGAAAATGTTTGTTAAAAAACAGAAAAACTATGATACTGACTTGAGAGAAGAGTCATTTATTTCTGAGAATAAGGTAAGGAGAATTCAAAAATACCATTTGAACTTTTCAGAAACCTACAAATTTGCTCCAGATAATGTGATATGGTGTCTTGATAATCTGCAGGACAGTGAAAAGACCAGACGCAGACTTGTTCATAGATATACAACTTCAGGTCAACTTTCAAGAGATACTATTGCAAAATCAGAGGAATTGGAAGGTAAAAACCAACTAATTCCTGATGTTAAACAAACAGAAAGTTTATCATCTTTTGAATTAATCCCAGAAATAGAGCTGGCTACTATTTCCGAATCTATTCAAAGAAATGAAAACAGAAGAATATTAAAAATGCTTAAAGAAGGCGATTCGATACAAAGTATCTGGAATTGTAGTTTGGTAGAAGGTTTGGAAATAAAGGAGGGAATGCTCATAATTGGAAATATGAATATGTATTTTATTGACGGGTTCTATTTCTTCCTATCCGAGAAACGTGTTTTACAAATATCAGATGTTCCTGATTATCTCAGAGATACTAACATAAAATACTTGAAAAACATCAATCAGATTAATAAAAATATGACTTCCTTTAGCGAACAATTTGTCGTTGAGAAAAATGAATTGAATTTTGTGACCAAGAGACCATATCTCTTGACCGATACTGCAATGGAAATGCTATTTGAGGATGGAAAAACATATCTTTTTAATTTCAAAAACCAACCAATGAGAGATGAATTATATAAAGTATTATCACAAAAACACACATTGACAAGAATTGATTATTGTCTCGCTGTTGCATTGAAAGAAATTAATCTGAACAGCAATAAAATTTCGTCGCAAAATGGTATCATTAAAGATTCTTTGAGATTTAAGCTAACTAGCGCCTTTTCTAATCCGGGTGAACTTTTTGACAACTCTATCTTAACTAGGGAATGGCAGAACGGTAATATTTCAAACTTTATGTATATAATGATTCTGAACATGTTGGCTGGAAGAACATTTAATGATCTTACACAATATCCTATTTTCCCGTGGGTTCTCTCGAATTATGTCGATAATACTATAGATTTACTTGACCATAAGAATTATAGAAACTTAACTAAGCCTATGGGAGCTCAATCAGAGAAACGTTGTAAGGAATTCATTGAAAGGTACGAACTTTTGAAGGATTTAGATCCCGATACATCCATTCCTTTCCATTACGGAACCCACTATTCTTCAGCAATGATTGTTGCAAGCTACCTAATTAGATTAGAGCCATTCTACAGTACCTTTAAGTCGCTTCAGGATGGTCAAATTGGTCACCCTGATAGACTCTTCAGTTCTATTGGAAGAGCCTGGAACTCAGCAGCCATTGAAAGCACTACGGATGTCAGAGAATTAACACCAGAATTTTTCTATTTACCGGAATTCCTTAAAAATATTAATAAGTTTGAATTTGGAAAATGCCAGGATGGCTCAGAAGTCAATAATGTGAACTTACCACCTTGGTCTGGAAAAGACCCCAAAATTTTTGTGATGTTAAATAGAAGAGCACTAGAAAGTGAATATGTCTCTGAAAACTTGCATATTTGGATTGATCTAATTTTTGGACACAAACAACGAGGACTGGAATCAATCAAAGCTATAAATGTTTTTAATTCATTAAGCTACCCAGGTAATATCAATCTGGATAAAGTAAATGATGAAAATGAGAGAAAGGCCATTACTGGTATTATTCATAATTTTGGTCAAACTCCTTTGCAAATATTTCATGAACCTCATCCAAAACGTCAGAACAGGAAGGTATATTCAATTAAGACTGACATATTGGATAGATTGAATGTTGAACCTGATAGAACTACTGAATTAGAGGAAGAAGTGGTGTTAGATGAACCTACAGAAATCAGAGCATTCATGCCCAAAAATAAGGCAGATACTCCTCAATGGAAGCATGTGGATAAATTTAGACAATACACACAAGATGAGAAAGGAACACCTTATGAGATTACACTTGATGGCAGAAATAGCATCCATATAAACGGTATCAAATTTGATGATTTACACAAGGCCAAGATTTGTAACTTAATAATCACTAAAGAACACTACCTGATTACTGCAGATGAAGATGGACTTATCAAGGTATGGGATATAAATTTGAAGAAACAAAAACATTTAGAATACCGGACATCTCTTTGTGGCCATCTAACAGAGATCACTGCTTTAAAGGTATTGGAAGCATCAAATGTTCTAATGACAATGGATGTCAATAGTAATGTCTATCTATGGGACCTAAGCACCGGCCTTTTCATCAGAGAGATCTGTAACGATGGCAAAATTATGGCAATTTCGGAAGTACAAGGAAACATAGCAGTGTTAGACCAAGAGGGCAATCTAACCCTCTGGGACTTGAATGGAGACCAGTACTTGAAGTGTCAAATCCCGCATTTGGAAGGCTCAATCGTTAAACATCTAAATTTCTTTGATTTCGCGAAGACCGAAAACCATTTCGCCAGACATAGATATTGGCTTGAACATGAGATACTCATGGTGGGCTGCACCGATGGATCACTGAGACTATACGAGCTGTGCACCAACGAATCAGTTGAATGGGAGTTGAGACTTATCAAGAAACTCAAGTCGAGTCATGGTCCTGTCCTCGCATCCTCAATTGTAGGTTTCATACACAACAAGCGCGGAAACCACGTCCGCCTCTTTGAATTAGCAACTCTATCACCAAGGAACATTAATATATGGACACTAGAGTGGTAGAGTGTCATTCTTTAAACAGAAACATCTCTATGTAGTGAATATAGTTTTTTTTTGTTGTCATCAACCGTTACTAAGTATATAGGATTACCCGGAAATAAGATAATGTCATTTTTCTTGGTCGAAGTTTCAAAAAGATAAAAAAAAATCAAAGAAAATTGGGAATGCCAAAAACAAAATAAACAACAAAGGGTTCTTCTTAAAAACTTTAAAACTTCAGAATACTTGGACCTTTAAAGGATAAACACTGAACAGAACTTACAACTTACCACTCTTATTTTGTTGTCTCTCCCGGAAAAGAAAGAGTTGAAGGGAAAGGGAAAGAAATAGCCAACAGAAAGAAGAAAAGAAAGAGTTTAGGTAATTATTGTTAATTTGCAGACCCAAATTACATTACAATAAAGAAACAATAGAGCTACAAACAAAGAGATTAGTACAACTACTTATCCTCCGTGTTATTTCCGCCTGAGACTATAGAGAGGTCTTTTTATTTTGTTTACTTTTTATTAATTTTTTTTTTCGAGTTATTATAGCAATAAAAAGGAAAATTCCTTCTAAATTAGAAAAGTTGTATTATTACCTTACCTCTTTTAACAACAAAATATAATAGTTGATCTATTTTACTTGTTGATAAGAGTGTCCGTTTTAAATTTTCTAATTATTCAGACTGGAGTACTTTTAAGAGATTGATACAGAGTGAATACACAAAAAAATAATTATAATAATAGCTTGTATTATTGATAAAAAATGGGGTATCCATCTTCTTCCCGTCGGATGGGAGACAAGAAGAGGTATTATTATTCGAATAATCCAAATAGGCGACATTCATCGCAGATGATGTACTCTAAGAAATCATATAGTTCAGCTAGTGGGTCGTCACATAACTATCCTCCTGAGTCACCATCCTATGTAAATAATAATATTGAGAGGACAAGCACACCAACTACACAAACTACCTTAGGCTCACACACAATATCAGCTCCAGGAACACCTGTACAACCGAATGGTCAGAACTCCAAGGATCCATTGAGAGCTTCTAGGTACGACCCGTCTCCAATTGCTAGACCTCCTTCAGGTCCACATAAGCAACTCAGTAATGTTCCCAGGAAACCTGCAAGTAGATACAATCCGGATAATGAGAACCCACCAACTATGAGCCCACACAAAAATGATAATATAGATCTACCGAGATCGAGATACTCCGGAAGTTCCTTAAGCAGATACAATTCTCAAAATTCTTTTGGAGGCTTTTCTCACAATAATCCTGAAACACATGCTCCACAACCATTGAATATGAAAAATGGGCTAAAAAATAAATCTCCAAGACTAGCAGATAGTAATACTTTTTCTAGCGATTATTCTGGTTCTACTTACAAACCAACGGGCCCTGCAAATCCTAATAGTTCTACTAGCTATTTCAATAGAGCAAATAAGTGGAGGATGGGATCAAATATAGAAACGAAACCAGAACACGATTTTCCAACAGGTGGGAGAGGTATTGTTACTGCACCAACCGCGCCATCACCTAGAAATAGATATTGGAAATCAGGTTCTTCGAAATATATACCAGGAATTCCACAGCAACCAAGCGTTCATGATACAGGTTTTCAGAGAAGTGCCAGCAATTCAGTACCGCCCCATAGTCATTACGAGCGTTCGCATTCTCACTCAGCAGAATCTCAAGATAAAGAGAGAGGTAGACAATCTAGGGATAGTTATGATCAGGGTGCCTCCAGCGAATTGGAGCATCAAAAAGAAAAATCACCTATTGGTTCACCAAATCCACACTCATTAGGATCTAGTTTAATAAATTCGGTGTCACAGACTACAAGAGAAACGGAAGCCAAACTTTTGAAAGAGAAGCAAATTCGTGATGATGTTCATAAACAACCAAAAAGACCAAGTATTTCTCATAAGACAGTTCCAACAGAAGCTAATAATAAAGTTGAACCCCCCAAAATTGAGAAGAATGATGGTACCTTGTGGACTTCTAATGATGCAGTGTTTGTTGATAAGGACAAAAATAAGGATATAAATAACGATACTCTTGTTGACAAAAATAATTCAGAAATGGAGGATAACGAAGAAGAAGAAG
Source organism: Nakaseomyces nivariensis (assembly GCA_017309295.1). NCBI lineage: Eukaryota > Fungi > Ascomycota > Saccharomycetes > Saccharomycetales > Saccharomycetaceae > Nakaseomyces > Nakaseomyces nivariensis. The sequence continues at coordinate 111,279 of JAEVGP010000010.1, read as the reverse complement.
ACTATGATATGGATGATGAAAATGCTGAAACTGATCAAAAAGCTATCTTTAAGGAAAATAGACCATCAGATATGTTAGACTATGAATATATTTATGATCCAAATGATTTAAAAACTGACTTCTCGAATATCGATATTACAACCAAGGAAAGTCCTTACTCTGAACCGTTAGAACCATTAACTGAATATATTTTCCCGATGGGAAAGGTTGAGACCAGGTTATGGGAATTAAAGAACCAAAGTAGAAGGGATATTATAAAGAAACAAAAATATTTGCTTAAAAAACCAATAAAGAATTTTAAAGCTTATCCTTTTATGAAGAAAAATTTAGTAATTCATGAACAAGCAATTAGATATAATTTAGCGAAATCTATTGCAAAAATTACTAAAAATGATAAAGTAAGAATATTGAACTTGAAAAAGGATTATATTAAACACATCGATAATTGGAAGGAACAGTGTGAAAAGAGCGGATCAATTAGTAAGAATTTACGGAAGAAGGAGATTGAATACTACGAAAAGGTTGACAGAGAGATGCAAGAAAGAGAGGAACAAGAGAAATTACAAGAAGAGCAACGAAGACAAAGTAACAGTTCTCGTCGTCGTAACCGTGCAGATTTTGTCGATGATGCTGAAATGGAGACAGTATTATTACAAATAGATCCTGACTACAAATTTCATCAGGCTGCCGCAAGCATTCCTCCAATGATCACAACAACGCTGGAAAGAAATAGCTATAAATTTTTTGATGTCAACAATTTGGTTACCGACAAGGATAAATGGGCATCCAGAGTATTAACTGACGGAATTGATAACTTCACTGAACATGAACACGAGCTATTTGTCGAAGGGTACCTAATGAATCCTAAAAAATTCAGTAGAATCTCGAATTTTATGGGTGGTTTGAGATCTCCCGAAGAATGTGTGCTACATTACTATAGGACCAAGAGAGCGGTTGATTACAAAACATTGGTCAATGAACGCAATAAGAAACGGAAAGGTGTCGCAAATAAAAAGAAGAGAAAGAAAGAACGCAGCAACGAGCTTGAATCTGATCAGAAACTCGAGAAAACGTCAGAGGATAGGACTGATGTCTCACCATCAGATAATTTACCCTCTATGGAAGCAGAACTGACGAAGGAGGTAGAAGAATCCGAAAAAGAAGAAACTGTAAAACTTGAAAATGTTCCAGTCGTTGAAGATAAAATCCCTGTTCATGAACCAGTGAAGATTGCTGAGTCAAAGGTTGTCGAACCAGCTGAAAAGATAGAAAAAGAACATGAACCTCATATCGAAACACCAGAACCACAGCGTATTTCAAAATATGAAGAAGAGGAAGCTAGACGTGTAGCGCTAGAAGTTCAAAGCCAGATGATTCAAAATGAACAACCTTATAGCCATCACGTGGTATATAGTGATACCATGGAGCATGATAAGAGTCCAACAGATAGGAATCATGAGTATGCTACAATACTACCTCGCTCGGAAATGAATGAGAGTCCACTAGATATGGGTTATGATGATGGAAATGCAAGGAAAAAACATAAACAAGCCCAAGATCATCGCTCCAGTTATTGGAGTGTTAAAGAGACACAACTATTCCCAGATTTATTGAGGGAATTCGGATCTCAATGGTCGTTAATTTCAGAAAAGCTAGCAACCAAATCAACTACAATGGTTAGAAATTATTATCAAAGAAATGCGGCACAATTTGGTTGGAAAGGAATTGTTGAAGATGCAGATGCCAAGCGTAACGCCACTAGCTCTGGTCTTGTACAACAATCACAAATCTTACTGCCTCCAGAACAACCAGTTTTCAATTTAGTAGGTGGTCAACCTCAATCTCGTAATTCTGATGGATATTTTGGTGAAGGCGAACACGGTACGGAGGATATACATGCCCAGCCATTTGGTCCTGAGACTGGCAGAGATTCCTTTTCCAAGGTTACAACACCAACCAGTACGCTACCCCCACCTAGACTCCCTTCAATTCAGTTTCAGAACGGAAGCACTTCGAATCCACCTAGTTTACATCAATTAAAGGGTGTTAGCCCAGTTGATAATTTATCTGGTAGAGAAGAGCATAGACATAGCTCAATAAACAGTATTCTGAATGTTAGTGGATCCTCGGCTGCGGCAGTACACCAGCAAGCACCAATGCCAGCACCAATTGCACAACCATCTACTCAGCATCCACCACAACAGTTACCTGTAATATCACCAATTCCAACCACAGCAGGCGATACGTCTAATAAAATAAGGTCAAGTTCAATCTCCTCATTGCTCAACCCAGCCAGCCAACAGAGAGCAGTAAGGAATAGTACAAGTCCCCCACCAATCCAGCAGTTTATCGGCGGAAACATACCTACTCCTCGCATTTTCACTGACAGAATTACTTTACACCCACTGCCACCAGTAGGTACTGTCCCTCCTCAGCCAGTCCAACAGCGTTCACCACCTCTGGTATCACCCTCTGTAGATAGTGATTCTAGTGGCCATTCAAACCAAAAAACCCCTGTGCCACCAGCCCCTAATGCAACGACATCTACAGGTGAACAGAAACTGCCATCCATGTTGAACTTCGCCAATGATCCGTTGGCTGCACTGGCTGCAATTGCGTCAGCTCCTGACACAATGGCGTCATTGCTCCCCCAGAACAGGAAATAGGTATTAAATTGTTTATTGCTGTTTGTTTATTTTTTTCACATGCTTCTATAATTAAATAAGTCATAATATCCTGATTCAATTGCTTTCAATGTGTTTTTTCACATGTCGCACGGCTCATCTCGTTGTGCTTTGTTCCAATTGCGATGAGGTAGGTTCCCTGCGGCATTTTCTGTGCGCTGTCACTTTTTTTTGTTTGTTTCCCAGCAAACAAAAAACTGAACGCCAAAAATTTTTTTTTTTTCAGTCTCGACGTCGAATGTTGATGCAATTTTTCAATTGTAAAGCTAAAGTTTGATCAGTTCTCAGCTATATTGGATTCATTAGATATTAAATAGTTACTGAATTATCAATTACTTCTGTGCAGTTCCATAGATATCAAGTTTTCTATTTGATTTTTGACATATAAAAAGGAACGTCAAATATAAAATAAAAAAAAAACACGACAACAATAATATATTTATTCAAAATAAAATCGTGTATTTGAATATTAACTAGGTTCTCACTATTAATTTTACTTTTGCAATTGGATTATTTATAAAGGATAATAAAAAAATACAATAAATGACTGCTATCATTCCGCTTTTGAAGCAGTATTCTGCTCCTGTTTTTGAACGTTATCCAATTCTAAACGAGTACGTTCCTACCATTGAATTGCCATTCTTTAACATCAACTTGTGGGAGAATTTTGATCACATAGTTACCGTTGCTACCAATGGTAAGTTTGTTCCACACGAATTTGATTTTGTTGCAGGTGAGCTGCCTCTAAGTGAGCTACAGCCTGTTCTAATGGCCATTGCTTCATACTACATCATTATCTTCGGTGGTAGATTTATCCTAAGTTATTTCCCTCCATTCAAGTTAAACTTCCTTTTCCAAATGCATAACCTGTTCTTGACCACCGTCTCGTTCATTCTTTTGGCCCTAATGGTTGAGCAATTGACCCCAATGATCTACAACCACGGTTTGTACTACGCTATCTGTGACATGGGTGCCTGGACTCAGCCAATGGTTACTCTATACTACATGAACTACATCGTTAAGTTCATCGAATTTATTGACACTATCTTTTTGGTCTTGAAGCACAAGAAATTGACATTTTTGCACACCTACCACCACGGTGCCACTGCATTACTATGCTACACTCAATTGGTTGGTACTACCTCTATTTCCTGGGTTCCAATCACTTTGAACCTTGGTGTTCACGTCGTCATGTACTGGTATTACTTCTTGGCCGCCAGAGGTATTAGAGTCTGGTGGAAGGAATGGGTTACTAGATTCCAAATCATTCAATTCATCTTGGATATCGGTTTTATCTACTTTGCCGTCTACCAAAAGGCTGTTCACTTGTATTTCCCATCCTTGCCACATTGTGGTGACTGTGTTGGTTCTACCACTGCTACTTTTGCCGGTTGCGCCATCATCTCCTCTTACTTGGTTCTTTTCATCTCCTTCTATATCAACGTCTACAAGCGCAAGGGTTCTAAGGCCAGTAAGGTTGTTAAGAGAGTTCACGGTGGTGTTGCCGCTAAGGTTAACGAATATGTGAATGTCGACTTGCAAAATGTTGCTACTCCATCTCCATCTCCTGTTGCTAAGGACAGAAGAAGAAAGAGATAAATTATATGACTTTCCCTTTATTTATACATCTCTTTGTTTTTGAGACTTAATCATCAACAAAACTTTAACGCATACTTCATTGGAAAAATACTATTATTATCATGGTTATACCATTTTATTTTCTTTTCATAGTTGTTTTATTCCCATATTTTTATTCAACTTTTTAGTACCTTATTTTTTTTATCATTTGTCATATCCATGAAAACATTGTAATTATTTGTGTCATATATCTTACTGAGTTTATTTATCATTTCTAAAACCATCATAAAAAAAATGCTTTTTATAATTATTATGATAACTTTCAAGGATTTATGGTCTTTAAGATTTGTAGCCTGATATATTATATCACATTTTAACCGAGTTTTATCGTGCTATATAAATATATCTAAAAAATGAATCCCTTTTTATTATGATATTAAATACTTCTTATAGAAATATAAAATTTATTTAAGTTTCTTCGAAAGATGAACGGAACGCAATTTTGCTAACTGTAAGGACTCTTTCAGCATGGCTGGGGTGATCTTCGAATTACCACCTATCACAGAAACATTGGTCAATGCACCTTTGGGGTTCGAAAGCACCGAAATTACCGATTGCACACTTGTTTCCTCAGCTTCTGTATCTATATCAGCAAGCAATACACTTGTTGGCTCCTCCATGTCAATTACTATTTCATCATCATTTGTCTCCGAACTTTCGGCACTGTCATCTTCCTTGTTTAGTTGAGCTTCTGGGTCGATATCTATAATTCCGTAATTAGATGCATAAACTAAGTTATCAGTGTTAATCACAAGGTCCTTATGTCTAGTAGGGTCTGCAAAAATTTCGTATGTTTCTCTTATAGTCGTACTTCTTCCCTTTGTTCTAATAGTCATCTTGAGATCGGTTGCTCTTTCATCTATAAATGTCATTGGGAGTTTGGTTGATTGTAAAGCATAAATTAGTGAATTCCAGCATAGGTCAAAGACTGGGCCAGTTCTGCCAAATACAACAATTTTAGCGTATAGTACAAAAGACCATTTCTTCTTTATCTGTATAATGTTTGCTTCATCATTGTCTTGGTGATCTTCTGGGTAGGTTATGACAGTTTTTCCCTCATCATCTGTGGTTCTTATCCCCGGACTTACCTTCAAGGAAGATTTCGGTATAATTCTTGAGTGCAGCAACGATTGATATAGCTTTTGGGAGATGGTCATCTCCTCGTCCGTACATGCACCAACTCTGCCTCTCTCAACTTCCACGACCGGGTATACCGATGTGAAATGACTGATACTATCTGCTGGTTTTTCTTCAAGAAGCATCATCTCCTGTTCTCCAAAATTGGCTTCACCTAACGCAGTATTGTACGCATCCTCTATAATACCACCGGTAATGGTGGTAATGACCATGGTACTGCCACTTTTCAACACATTAGAACCTAGAATTCCATTAGACGTTTCGTTTGGGTCAAACCTACACTGCTCAGAGTAACGAGACAGTGTATCATCATCTATCTCCACATCTCTAAACTCCGTAAACTTTCTAAGACAAGGTCTAATACCTAGAGACAAGTGTCTTTGTAGCGATAGCTCGGGGGAAATACGAGCCAAAACCTCAGGTGGGAACGTAATTGGGTGAATATCAACAGTTTCAGACATTTTTTTTTCCTGTTCTAACAATCCTTCCTAGTCCAACAGTAATGCAACGTTCTGTAACACCTTATTCTTCTAGAGAAGTGTCTTTTTCCAATAAATAAAGGAGTTCAATTGTTCAAAATCACTGAGCTCATCGCAACTTTTGTACAAAAAATTTTTTTTTCTTTCAAAATTTTTCAGAAGCCAAAAAAATCGGATCATCGACTTCTTTTAAGGGGACAGGGCCCAACATAAAGGATACAGAGCAACAACAACACCAAGAAACACCAGCGTAGGATGGGTATTACAGTTATTGGATCGCTTAACTATGATTTGGTTACGTATGTGGATGTAGTTCCTGGAGGAGGAGAGACAATTCGTGCAAATTCGTTCGAGACACATACTGGTGGTAAAGGATGCAACCAGTGCATCGCCATTGGACGTCTACGGGACCCCAAGGAACGCTATAAGGTGAAAATGGTTGGTAATGTTGGTAAGGATACATTCGGTGAGCAATTATTGGGGACTTTAAGGCAGGAAGGTGTAGATGTGAGCGATGTCGGCCAGCTAGATGGTGTTAGCACGGGTACGGCGACAATTCTTGTCGAGGAGTCGCAAGGTGGTCAGAACAGAATTTTGATTGTTAAAGGTGCAAACGGAGAAAGTAAATACACAGCTCAGCAACTGGGTGCTTTCTTTGAGAGTTCAGAGGATGACCGTGAATTCGTTGTGTTTCAACAGGAGATCCCTGATGCCGACGTATCTATGAAATGGATACACGACAATGTCAAGAATAGTACAATTGTCTTCAACCCATCACCCTTTCAAAGCATAGATAGACAGAACTGGTCTGCTGTAGATGTGCTTGTTGTTAATGAAATCGAGGCCTTACAAGTGATTTCCGACTTGGAAGGAAGTTCAGTGAGTGAGGATTTTAAAAACAGCGCCAATGCTGATTTTATCGGAACTTATAGCAAGATTACAGAGCATTTGCAGAAAAATTTGGTTAACCAAAGGTCATTAGCTGCAGTTATTGTTACATTGGGGTCAAAGGGTGTGTTATTTGCTTCAAAGGAAAACCCAAAGGCCGAATATGTGGATGCCATTCACAATATTAAGGTAGTTGATAGTACTGGTGCTGGTGACACTTTCTTAGGCGCTGTTGTCACCCAGTTATATGAGGGAAAGCCACTATCTAAGGCAATTCAGTTCGCTACATTGAGTAGCTCATTGGCAATTCAAAAAAATGGAGCTGCTGAGAGCATTCCTACACACTCCGATGTTGCTAGATTACTATGAAGTAAATAAAAATTTAGTATTATCGACAAAGAAAATAATAAATAAGGACCAAGAGCATATATTTACACCTCTCCATTGATTATACATCTTAGGAGTAAACAAATTTTATCTGAGAAAAATACGTATAGCACTAGATTCTCCAGAGTTTCTAACTTTAATACACAACAAATAATTAGCTTCTATGGCCAAGTTGGTAAGGCGCCACACTAGTAATGTGGAGATCATCGGTTCAAATCCGATTGGAAGCACTTTTATTTTTTGCACAAGTTACTTTGTAACATCGTTAATAATGACCAGTTAAAGGTATATTCTTAAACAACATAATTGAGACTGGTACTTCTAGTGATACTAAGGAGATCAGACATTGCACAATTTTCTGGGTTGTTCATTTTACTTTCTCAAATTAACGTCTGTGTAATATTACAATATTTAGAATACTATTATGTATTATTGATTAAATGCTGATTATTGATATTGAGGTAAGACAAAAAAAAAATATTAAAAGCTGTTAAAAGAATGTGATTATTGACGTGGTTGGATTCTTAGACTTAATTGATAAGCTCTATCGGAAACATTTGAGAACGAATCATTCACTTTCCATAACTCATATACAATAAGCTCCTGTAGTAATGGCACAGGGGCGACGTTCTTTGTATCTAGACCCATTTCTTCAGTTAATCTGAAAAATGATTCTCTCTTTGATCCGATATCGCCAACTTCACCACTATAGGAAGTTTGGAAGTATTGGAAAGTTGTAACTGTCTTAGTGATTCTGAAAAATTTGTCAATATTAATTGGCTTGTTAGGTCTAAAGGAATCTGGGTCCTTGAATGTTGAATTTCCTTCACGGATGAAAGTTATATCTTGTAGGAATAAATTAAAGAAAGGTACAACAGGAACAGGTGATTTTATTGGCACAATAGTACCTTGAATTGATTCATCGATAATCTTTTTTAGTTTTTGTCTGTAGACTTTGTAATTGTTATTTGGGTGAATAATCCTAGATAGGTACTCGAATAGTAGGTGATCTTTTTTAGGTAAATTATTCCATACATTTGTTATTCTAGTGATCGAATGGTTTTGTAAGGCTGTCATAATCGAGGCAACGGAATTAAAATTTCTCAAATACAATGAAGATAAGGCAATTCTCAACCATGCCTTGAGAATGGTGGTTCTCGTGCTGTCATTTATATGTAGAGAAAGTATACCATTCATGACATACTGTGACAACTGGTTTGTAAAATTGGTAATATTTTTTACGTTAATCGACTCTCCTAGTCTTCCTACTTTTTCATGCTTGTAATTTATTAATTCAAAAGGTTTGACCTTTAGATACAACGCAGATTCTAGTAGAGTAAGCTGTTTTGCAACCTCTAGAGGATTCAATATTATGAGACTGAATTCCATTGAACTTGAGATATCTTTAATAAAAATATTTCTCTTTTGTAATAGAGACCAATCATTTAGTATTTCTTCTGTGGGCTTGTCCTTTTGCTGGACAGTCTCTTCAGAAGCAATGTGTGATCTGTACTTTATAACTAGATCATGTATCTGTTCCATATTTTGCTTACTTATTAGAGAGAACGTACCTAAGTTCAATACTGGTAAAGGAAGTGCAAAATCGTCACTTGATTGGTGAGGAATATGTGTCAGTTCATATTCATCAATTAATCTCTCGTCCATCGTCAAAATTGCTTTATTTGTGGTAGTGGTGATTGTGGATATCTCTGAAATAACCGATGCATCGTTTGGTTTTAAAATACTGGCATCGATGATTTGTGGATATGGCACTTCAAAGGTGGTTGGCTTTTTCAGCTCTTCACTTTTCAAAATTAATGCTGCTGCAGTTTGTATTAGCATTTTTGATTCCCTAGGTAGCATATCAGATATGCCTTCATTGAAAAAGTTAACCATTGTTGGGAGACAGTCATAATCTGTTTCATAAATCCAATAACTCTCCATCCATTCGTTAATAATAGTGCATATCAATCTTCTCCTATTCTTTAGTTTAGACGCGAAATTAGAAAAGTTACCATTAGTCTTATTCTTATGTCTACTAGCGGTGGTATTATCCAAATCAAATCGATTGATTAATTCGGTAACAAAATCATAAGGTTTCATGAAAGCTCTAAAGTTTAATAAAAAGGTGGAGACAAAAAAGCTGGAAGGATGGTCCATTTCATCAGTAAGTTTGAATATTAAACCACGAGCTGTTGCTGATATGACTTGGTTTTGATCGTTATATACCAAGTCCTCGGCTGTAAGAGCGGTTGACTCCACAGGTAGCTCATCCTCTTCGGAAGGTTGGTATTTTAAAAACACTGAGTCTCGTGCAAACGATTTCTTTTCTGGAGAGCTATTATTTTCCAAAAGATTGTTACTATTGAAAAAATCTTCTTTCAAAGGTGTGATAGTACTAAATCTAGTAACTCTTTTATATCTCTTTTCATCAGAGGCAAAGAGATCAACAGATTTTTTCTCAAATTCGTTTCCAAATCTATTTTTATTAGAAGTAATTCTGCTCTTTTGAATGAAATAGGCCGGATTGATCTTTACTCTAGTAAAGTCGGTGTAAGTCCTTGAACTATCCAATTGGAAATCACCGATTAGTCTCAGATAATTATGGCACTGGATAACTGTATTATTAATTAGTGGCGTCATGCTGGCAACGATAGTGAGGAGCTTAGTTTGTTGGGATTGTAAAATGCTGTTATCATCTACAGATTTACTATTGCTGAGCGACATAGTAACGAGAACCTTGATTGTTGAGACCATGTCAGAAACCAATGACAACAGCTGATCCAAGTCTTTATCAAATGGACTATCTTGAATTTGGTCAAATTTCTGTTGTACAACATAAGAACATGTTTTGCTGATATATAAAAGTTCTCTCAAAATAATAATGATTTGATGAATGATTGATTCTAGAGTTTCGTAACCAGAAGGATTATTTGTTACCATTTGTAAACGTCCCATAATCAATGCAATGTATTGAAAAATGAGATTATGGATTTCTGTTAATCTTGCAATAGCGCGAGGAGGTTTCGATAAGTTTGAAGAGTGTGAGTCTGTATCACTGGTTATGGATGACCTATTAGATTGTTTTCTATCAGAATGAGTAGATTTGGGAGTTGATGCACTGTGTTTGTTCGATCCAACAGATTGTGGAGCTTTCTTGGAATCTGAAGAGACTTCAGTTGTCCAATAATTATAGAATTGGAATGCTCTGTTAATGAGTTTATGTGTAAGTTTTATCAGTTTATCATTTTGTTCTATTGTTGGCGGCTTGCTTTTATAGTGGTCTGCTTTGATCATCACATTATACCAATCTGCCAGCAGAGCCTTTCTACTTCTCCGTATAGTTGGTACCTCCTTTACTAGTTTATCGGATCTTGATACACAATTAGTATCCTGTAATAAATCTCTAACTCCGTCTCTAATCTCATTGAAGGGTTGGAAATCAAATTCATTTTCATCGAATTGTCTTGATAAGAATTTTGCAGATGCACTAAGTACGGCCTCTAAAGGTTGACGAGATTTCAAGTATGCTGGTGCTGGGTACTCGGACAAAGTGGGAACCACGGTGTCCTGGAAATAATTGAATGGCACCCATCCACGTTCGTGATTGCTTAGTAAAGTTACTTCACCCCATCCAGATTCGTCAACGACATGCACAAAGGCAACATCATCCTTTCGAAATGGCAGACATATTGCCGCATCGTCTTTATTCTGTAGTGTCTTTGGATCAAAGGAATGGTTCGCTATAATAAACAGATGTGAAAGACTGATACTCTGATTACTTGATATGGACTGACGTCTTTCATGTGAAATATCCCCGTTGATATGGCGCGAGTAGTCTATTGTAGAATCCATGGTGGTGTCATTTTCATCAGGCATTACTATTCCTAATCCGGGAGTTACTGCTCTGGTTCCTACTGCGTCTACTGTGGTGTCATCATGTATGATAGTACTGTCTTCTGCGTTCTGTGTAGTGTTCTCTTCCTCCGTAATTGTGTTCACAGCAGGACTGTTTGTGGCAGAGTCCGGTTCTCTGCGTTGTATAGAGTTTGGTAACTGTAATGGAGATGTGTGAACTATTGGTGTGGCTATCATAGAGACTCGCTGCGAGTCCCTTTTGAACAATCGAAGTTGTTCTATCTCTTTCGAAAGGTCTTCCGTATCGACAGTACCATTGGCATCTCTTGAGGATGCAGTATGAAACGTTTCTGCAGTTTTAAATGAGGCATCATGCTCAAGTTGCAGAGACTGCGTAGGCGATGTCTCCATTTGCTGTTGATATTATTATAGTAAAACCCTTAATTTTATTTTATTTTACTTTTTTCCCAGTTGTGGTATTTTTTTTTTGCTGATTTATTTTATTTTTGATCTTCTTTATTTTTAAAGAGGTTCCTTTCGGAAATTATTTTAGTTTTATAATGGTTTCAAGCAATGCACAAAAGATTTCTTAGGAAAATTTTTTTCTTTCCTTTGTACAATATGAAGAGATGGCTAGCTTCTTGTTTCTTGGAATTTCCTAAAACCTTTCGTTATGCGTGAACCTACATTCTTCTTATTTATTTTTAAATGGGTTTTTTTTCTTTCCTGATTTATATTATGAAACTCAGAGATAACCCCGTACAAGCACTGGAAATTGGATACAAAAAAAAAATTAAATTTTTTAATTTTGTTGCTGGTTCGATTTCAGAATTGCCTCGTGGACCGAAAACCCAGCACGAAAACAGCAATTTTTACTGGGTGATTGCCGTTTTGGGGAATGTTGTGATTAGTTTGTAATTGAATTGCAATTGATGAGTTGTGCGGTAGTTTCTATGTTTTCGTGGTATATTGTATTTCCGTTTTAGGGTATATTGTAATAAAATTAATTAACGGGTTGGCCGTTTGCCGTTTTTGGATAATTAATTGGATTGTGCGGCTGGTCTTGGTAATCATGAGTCAATCTGTGGGGGGGAACTGTGTACGTGGTTATTTTGTTGTTAGTTTTCATGGACGGATATGGTAATATTAATTTGATTACGTAACTTTATTTGTTTGTACATAGCTATAAATTGAGTGTTGTAACAGTTTTTTTTTGTAATGAGCTAGGTTTTCAAAACAGGATCGACAGTTGTTTATACGTGTCTCAAATGAGTATGGAAGTAGGATATTTCTGCTTTCTCCTTTTGTTTGACACCCAATTCCTTACTTGGACTTTTGATAGGGCTGTTTTCTGTACTAGAGACTGCAGGCTCTTTGGGTCTAGGTATGGGTTGTCTATATGATTAGAATACCAGGCTTCGAGGATTTTAATATTTTCCTTTGTAAAGCGGTGACCTCGGTAAGGTTGTGGGTTCGGATTGTAGGAGGGGGCGGAACCATTTTTAAGTAGATGGTCTTTGGTGACGACGTTGAAAACAATATTCTCTGACAGAAGGGTAGACAGTCGATAGGTCGTCTTGATCAACCGTATCTCTTGTGAGTCTTTGGTTCTCGATAGGATATCGGACGACGGCTCCGGGATTCTTTTGAAGGAACACAATGATATAAGTTGTTTATTAATCTCTTGCAATTTTTCCTTTAAATTTTCTTGATTATTTGGGTTAAGTAATTCTGAAATTGTAAATTTTTGGAAGTCATGGTCATTTCTTCTCCATGATCTTGAAATAAATAGAATATTGTGGACGCAGTCGGTATTTATATGCCTAACTTGAGGTTAGGATCATTGGAAATGTTTCATATTTTAGGTTCAAATTTCCTGAACTGGTAAAATAATTAAATAGCCCTTTAATATATCCTCAAAAAGAAAATTTTTTAATCAATTTACATTAATATATAAGTTCAGTATTCAAAATTTAAATAAAATTTCACTGGATCATATCCAATAAATAAAAAATTATAATAAAATATGTCAAGCAAAACCAAAAAAATATTACAAAGAAGTATACTACCGTTAAATTTAAAGTCACTCCCACTAGGAGCGTTAGAAAACAAAATTTGGAATTTATTAAAACTCGAATATTTAATAAAGGGACCAAAATAAATACCGGGTTAAATCTATTACTTACTAAACCAAACCACTTACATATTCCTCCACCTCCTAAAATTTTATTAGATAGAATAAGAGAAGAAAGAACAAAAATGGTTTCCTCAGTAAATCCTGATATAAATATAATTGATATCGAGTTATCTTGGGAAATAGATAAATTCCTAGCACACCATTTCCAAATTACAGATAGTACTAAAGATGATAATTATACAAAACTTAAAATAAAAAACCTATTAATGCTTTTATAGCTTTTAGAGCTTATTACTCTCAGCTTGGTACGGGAATAAAGCAAAATACTCTTTCGACTATACTTTCTGAAGCTTGGAAATCACCAGAAACTGATCAGAATATTTGGGACATATTCGCGCAGCAGTTTAATTTTGCGAGTGCTCGGTGTGGGTTTGTAAATTATATAATGGCCCAAGCGTCCTCAGCGCCATGACAGAACTTGGAGCAGGCGACGGAGGCGGAGAGCGGGTAGTTGGATATGGCTATTTTGTCGTCTACATACTCATCAGCAAACGAGTCATGTCCCCGTGCCATCGCCCCAACAAAAACACAAACACTTTCCTTATCACTGAGGTACTCCTGTGGTCTCATCACATCAGCATCAAAGGACAGTGTAACTTTACGGCATCCAGGGGGAAGATAATCTGTAACTGGGTTTTTTACTACTTTTAGAAGATGAGTCTGCGAGCTTTGAACTGATCTGATTGAGAGTTTGTGGAGTAGCTGCACCATTAAACCTGAAAATCTCTTAAAGGTTCTAGGTATTCTAACAGATGGATTGACCTCAATTAAAACATTTTTTGTTGTAAGAATATACACTTGCAGAAGACCTGCTTTGTTGATAGGGGAGTCTAACAATGTTAGCAGACATTGATGTGTGATATCTGGTCTGGCCTCAGCAATATCACGCCCCATCTTTCGCAGGATACCTTGATGGTCATCACAATTCAACAAAGATGTTTTATGAGTTGGGGAGGTGTAAGTCTCCAAACTTGCCTGACACAACACCACATACAGTCTTGGTTCCTGTTTCTTGGTCACTGCACTATTGTTTGGTCCACCAATACGAGCCTTAGAATCTTCAACCATGTTTCAAAATTGACTATTATTATCACCAACAGAATCAAAAAAGGGAACGAATACGATTCACTTTGGAAAAAATACCTCCTCTATACTAAAACAGAAATATTTGTGCCTTCAATCTTTGTAGGGATATACAATACGATGTTCTTAAATAAACAAAACAGACAATATTATTACTTTACTAATAGCCCCAAATAAACTTCTAACACTACTACAAAGCTCATCGCATCGAAAAAACCAAGGAAAAAAAAATTCGCTCTTTCAAAATTTTTCACAAACTTACCCGGAATATTGAATTTACGTCCAGAGTGATATTGAACTCATAACAAATTTTTTGGGTTCCTACGACAGTTTCTGTACATATTAAATCAAACATATCTAATATCAAATAAGCACCGAGACCATATGATAGCCAATGAAACCACTACTTACCATACCCCAAATTAATAATTATCCCTAAAAAACTAATAGAATTGAGTTATCAATGCTTGCAATAGAGCCTTTTTTGCCATTAAAAAAGAAAAAAGAAAATCAGGAAAAAGTCCGAACCTCAACTTCATTTTTTCCCTAACATGATCCACTCTGACACGCATGCGCATTGAACCACATATGCATAAACACCTCTGGCCAAGTGAACATAGGGCATAAGTATAACCCCAAGAACTGTGTGGAAAGCTACTTGCAGCTCAAGTAGCTGTAGAGTCATATAGCCACATTTCTTACCTTACCCTCTTCCCCTTTCTTTTAATGATCAATCGCATCTTGAATAAGCGTATTGCGGATAATGCAACTGTCCTACAGGGTTATATACCATTACTGATCGCTGCAATATATAAGGTCTACTCATTAGCTTGAAATTGCAAACAATTCGTAAATGAATATCTCAGTATAAGCCTTTAAAACTATATTCTGCTGGCGGCAGTTACACTTAACAAGTCATGTAATGAATGTGATATTATTAGCAATACTATTATAGTAATAAACAATCACACGGCCTGTGGGTAAAAATTAGCAAAACTCTGGTAGCTAACAACTCAAGTCCATCTGTAGGCCGTTATAATAATAAGAAAAAAGAGCTTTTCGGTATTTTACAAAACCTGAGTTTAAAAAGAAAGCTATCTAATCTCTTGATCAATAATTAGGATGATAAAATATACTTAAACTTATAACAATAAGTCATTCGGCGTCACCAAATATGAGTGTGACGAAAGCCATTTACTCGTATATCGTGCCTAGATCATAACGCGCTAAGTGATCAATATCATCTGCTTAAATAGCTGAGTAAATAAAATCCATTGATGAATATATTAATGTGTTTACAATTTCTATTTAAAGACAATAATAACTTAATAAACCAGATAGAACTACTATGCTTCTCTTTATTATTGTTTGGTAACCAGTTTTCTTACGTCTCATAATTATAATCAAAAATACAAGGTCGAAAGTTACAATTAATATCAAAAATTTTTTGGAGAAAATTACCTAAATTATCTCCCATGAAACCAAAACTAAAAAGACATTTTTGACACAAAGACAAAGGTCTGGCAAGTTTATCAAAATCCAAATAGTCAGTTCAAAATAGCAACATGTATTAAAACTCCTTGTAAAGAGACTTCATTCAAAGGCAATTTTTTTTTTCAAACCGTTCTTGACAAAATTATTGGTTGGCCCCTATTTTCCTATTTTAATACTTAAAACACCTCTTCAATTCCAAAAAACCTTTCAGAAAATAGAACATATAAATGTTGATATTAACCTGAACAAAATCATCTACTGTCGAAAGTCAAGAATTCTTGGGAAAGATACAAATTTTACCAAGATTTCTTAACTGGACAACTTTATCATTTCAAGTTGGTTATTTCAAAGCACTACCGGTTCTAAATTTCAGTTAAAACTAAATCGATAACTGAATTACTTTTTTCACATATAAAAATTATCACAATCGGAGTATTTCAATGACAAAAATGATCATGATGCAGTTATCAAATGTATAGGGAACAAACATGTAGAAAAACAGATTAGTGAAGGGTAGACATGAAATTGAAGTTCGAAATTACTGAGTTTTTTATATATGACGTATATGCTCTCTAAATATTAAAAAAAGGTAATTTCAGTATAAGTCCTCCTAGCAGCAGTTCCATCTTTATCAGTCTTCTTTTATTTGGTTCCTCATCTTATCTTATTCGATAGTTGTTACCTAGATCACCGCAGACTATACTATCTGTATCTTTTAGGCTATAAAGTCAAATAGAAATGTGAACACTATCTTATTAGTACAAAATATCAATATACTTCAATGGATTCCCACTTGTTTGTCTTATAATACCTCGATACGATAATACCGCCTGTCATGAAATTCAGCTATTACCTATCAGTTCTGTAGACTATGCGGAATCTGTGATTAAGCAAACTTACTTTGCCTTACATTATACATAGTGAAAAACTTTTTCGCTGTATAAATTGTATCAAAATAGACAAAGCCATTTAGAATGATGTATTTAGTATCATATATTCACAAAAAATTTATGATGGGAATGCACACTTAAGAAAAAAAAGAAAAACTGTTTTTAAATTATTTTTGAAAACAATGTTATAATATAATGATTAAAAGAGATGTAAAATACTATTTTATATCAAATACTTAAGCGGACTTGGCAGCAGTACCAGTTTGGAAACCGTTCTTGAATCTTCTGGAAACGTGCTTCAAGTATCTCATTCTACCGGTACCGGTAGTGTGTCTTCTCTTAGCCTTTTGGCCCCAGTTGTAAGATCTAGTCTTAGCAGCTGGGTAACCACAGGAAGCACAGGTCTTCTTTTGAACGTGGAAGGAACGACGACCACATCTGTTACACAAAGTGTGGGACTTGTTGTGACGCTTACCGAAAGATGGAGTACCCTCTGTACAGAATTAATTCATATCATGGTATTTGTCTTATGTGAGGACTTTCAAAAAGGAAGGAAGATAGGTTTTCTCCATAAAAGTAATACTTGTCCATATATCAAATTTTATTATCCAATAATCTAACATATCACCTTCACTTGAAAAAATAAACCTCTCATTTGAGAAAAAAGACAAAAATATAATATAAAAAATAACGTTAGTAAAGGAAAATTCAACATAATGCAGGTTTTGCTTAATAACAGATACTGCTTCACTATTTCGACGAATTTAAGACCTCACTCATGGATTATCTTACAATGCAGTTACATGTCTTCTTCTCCCGGGTCCTTACAATAGCCTTTTATATTTTCAATAATTTCTATATTCTTTTCCATGGTCTGGCTCTTATATGTTCTGTATTCATGCAATATCTCCCAAGTTCTTTTTAATTGTGACATCTCTATGGCTTACTATATCTGATTCCCATCATTAACCACTGTCATTCTTTCAATTCCAGGTATTTGTAATATGAACCGTAACTTTGCAATAAGGATTCCATTTGTTTCTCTCTGTCTATTTCGCTATAGTACTCTATTATCTGCTATTATTCTTTAATCATTTCTGCTACATACTACCCATTTTTGCCTATATTTGATCTGTGATTAGCTTAAGACTGTTTTAAAACAAGTAAAATTAAAAATAGTCAATTTTTAACCACCTTTCTCTAAGTAATCTTTTGTTCAATATTGCACTAACGCACACACAAGGCCCACAAACGAAATTTTTCCAACTTGGAATTTTTCCAGGCCATCTCCTCTAGGATCCTCCACCACTGCTGCCTTGACCCTAGCCCGAGCGTCCCTGACGTTGGCCTAAACAAACTCTTCCTTACTGTCGGTTTCCTCCACCTCCCCCCCCCTAGCACAAGAACTCCCCTGCCTACACTCCATCCTCCTCTCGATCTCCCACCTTCCCTAACTCCTCCCTTCCCACCGTGCTAACATTTCCATATTTACCCAGCTAATAATAATTTTAGGAAAAAATTGCCACACATCAAAAACCCTGAACAATCTTGAAAAATGATTTTTTTTGGTTTTCTAATGATGCACGGGTGTTCATGTTCAAGGTGTATGGGTGCACAAACAGTCTAAAAAAATTGATAATTTTTATCCCAACCTCTTTACTGCGTTCACACTCAAAAACAGCAAACACGTTAGAACGAGCTGTACAAAGATGAAAAATAAAGAACCACATAAAAACAAAAAAAAAAAATGTAAACAAACACGTAAAGGAAAATGAAAAAAAAGGTGTTGTTTTTCGCGTCATTGTTGACTTTGGTCATAAGGGTCTCATTCCCCCTAAGGCCAATTTTTCGTGTTCATATTTATTTATTCAAACTTTTGTAAACTATTTACATTGAAAAATTATATAGAAAATTCATATATCAACTTTAAAAGGTAGCATTTTCATAATAAGAACAAGAAAATAGAACAAAACAACGATCAGAAATAGCTAATAGCTAGCAAAAGTTCAAGATTATGCAATTTCCGCCATCCTCACCTATAAGAGGTGTTGAACAAACCAAGACTAATCCATTTTTCCAGCCTTCCTCAGAGGCAGATTTCCTTAAATTTCAATTGAAACCTGTTCCTGCTGCTAGTCATTCCAAAACCACTAATAACAATGAGTATCCTACTCCATTTCCTTCCTCTAGTACCGGTAGGTCTTCTTCGCCAGTTAGAGAAGATATTCGTGATAGTCCTCCATTGAACACATCGCCACCACGCATTAATGACTTTACTGATCATAGCCCTTCAAAATCATTTGAAAGTGAAGTTCCATTGTATAAACCACCCGCTGAGGCTCCTGTGCCCATCGTATTGAGTCAGGACTGCGTCAAACCTATGGTGATTGGTAGAAAAAGTTCCTGTGATGTGATTTTGCCTAACAAACCTAAGATTTCAAGAAAACACGCGTTGGTCACATACTTGTCCTCCTCCAAGCAAATTAAATTGAAGTGTGTTGGTTCTAATGGTCTTGTGGTCTTATTGCCAAAGAGATACAAGTGTAAGCTTGTAAAATTATCACATAAGGGCAAAAACGTTATCAAGGATACAGAAGGTACAGAATACGCCTTGGTTGAAGACCCTTCGTGTATTATTCCTTTCAGAAACGATAAAATTGTGGCGGATGTTGAGTTGACCTCATTTATTCTACTAAAAAATGAGAGTGTCATTATGCCATACATTCAAGGAACTACTATAGATTTCAGAGATGCTGAGGGTATACTTTCAGTTAAAAAGCAAAGAAAGAGACATAGTTATGTGGTCCGTAAGCCTGTTCTAAAGATGCAACACTCATCTGGTTCTGAGCTGACCGACTTCAGTTCTACTTCAAGTTCACCACTGAGACACCTGATAGTATCTAATAAATCAACCCCTGTCTCTTTACACAAATTTGGGAATCCGGAACCTTATGGGGTGTCTGTTAACACTAAATTCACAACTCCAACTAACTCATCTGAGAAAAGTAGCTCCCAAGTATCTCCAAAGACACCAATGAAAATGCCTAATAAAGATTTAAAGAAATCAGCGCAACATACACCAGTTGCAATGCATACATATGATAAGCAAGTAAAAAAACCATTGGGAGAGTCTACTTCAAACAAGAGACCTTACGAAAATAGTCCAAATGATAAGCAACTACATGACCATGGTATCAAACAAAAGAAATTGAAGAAAGAGCAAAAGAGACTAACGAAAGAGGAGATACTAGCACAGATGAAGGCCAAAAACATTGACATCCAAGATTTAACAAATGTTTTCATTAATCATTTAGCCTTCGCAAACGTGCAACAAACTCCTTTATTCCAATTACAGAATGTCAGTAGTAAGACAGCTGAACTATCCCGTTCTGAATTACGCGCACTTCTAGGATCCATTGAGTGCATTGGTATTATTTATAGGCAAGGTAAGGATGCTGCGGGTAAGCCCCTTGATGAAGAATATTTCTATGACCTAGAGAACGACAATGATTCGGATAGAAGAAACTTGGTTACTTCATTAAAAGGTGGGAGATCTGGTCTGAGATCCTGTAGAAAAACTCACAAGCAATACTTCTGGAAAAAGCCAGCTAAATAAGTTGATTAGTACTTTCCTTCAGTGTTTCCGTTTGCTTTTATATGTCTAGCGTTTAAAATTTATTCTTAATACTGTGACTGGTTAGTTAGTTTCTAAATTTCATATCTAAACTACTTCAAAATTGTAACAAACTATTATGAAAATACGTATTTAGGTAAATTCATTAAACTTATTAGTCAATATGTAATTTGAAACGTATCAAGTTTTTATATTTTGTTCGTAATTCAACGAAAGAACAGCTTTGGAAGCAAAAGAAGAAATTAAGTAAAGGAATTGTTCTATACTACTTCTCAATCGAATGTTTATGATTTGTCTAATTACATTATATATATATTAATCACCATGCTTTTTTAAAAAGTCCTGCATTTCTTCAGTATCAATTTCTTGCGGATCTTCAGAGGAAATGGCTTGCAGAAGGCCGTCCAGCATATCATCCACTTTGCCCTCATCAATTTTTAGACACAAAGAAAGAACTTTCCTAAATTTCTGCTCTAGTGCTGTCCGCTTTTCCTTGATACCTTTTAGTACATCATCAAGATGTTCATCGTTTTGGCGGTATGCTTCGACACGAGCTTTCAACAAAGTAATTGGTGGTAGTGAGCTAGACATATTTTGTTTAAACTCATCTTCATTGTCAAACTTTGCTAGAAGTGCTTTCTTGATACTCTCTGTTGATTCTTGATTCAGAAGTTGTTCAAGGTCACCCTTATATGTGTTATTCAGTTTGTTTTCGACAAGGTCATAGATGACATCAATCCTGAATGGTTCATCTGCATCAAATTCACTAGAATTCCAGTCAATCTTTGATGCTTCCTCTGATGAAAATCCCAAGTTTTCACTTTCTTTACGGAAAGTTTCCTCTTCTTCACTGATACCTTGTTTGATATTCATTAGCTGCTCTTTTAGTAGTGCATATTCATCTCTTAGCTGTTTTGTGTGCGCAAGTTGATCTCTAGATGATGCCAAGTGTTCTCTTTGTGTGTTCAATTGACTATGCAGTTTATCTAACTTTGCTTTATATTGAAATAGCTCTTCATCATAATTCGATTTTACACTATTCAAAAGTGTCTCTAGTTCTTTGATTAGATTACCAGTATCCACTGTTTCAATCTCAGCAGGAGTCTTAGCATCTAATGGTGGATATTTATCAGAAGGATTAGAATGTTCATTCTTTTGTGTTTTAAATTTCGAAGTTCCTGCTCCGAAATCGATTGGCTTCAGCCCTGACTTGTTAGATATTAGTGGGTCGGCACCGTAATCCAGCAATGCATCAACGATAGACACATTACCTAAACGTGCAGCAATATTTAAACACGTGTCACCATTTGAATCCTGGGCATTTAATAGATTAGAAATAAACCATTTAAGATCCATGCTTTCAAAGATAGGGTCTGGAGTTCCATCAATTGTTCTGGTTTGCTTCTTAACGATCCAACCCATCAAAATATCCAAATAATACTTTGCTGCTACTGAACAACGGGACATACCAGATGTGATAACAATATGGTGAAGAATTGATCTTTCCATGGAATCCTTTATTATCAGACATGGATATAGGTAATCTAAAAGCTCTTCAAAGGTACCAGCGTCATAGTTGTTTACAGATTTAACTGCTTTAACCAAGGCAGATTCTCCAAGGTTATCACCCAACACTCTGCTGGCACCATGTTTAACCAATTCCTTAACCAAATCTATATTTGCAATTGAGGTCAACCAATGTAGGGGTGTGTTACCGTGTTCATCAGCTGGTATGTTCAAGTTCAAAGGTACCTGCGGCAGTGTTAGATCAATCTCATAAAGTGTGTTTTCAAATGTGCTAGAATGGGAATTTCCTGAGTTCATCTTAGATGGTGACTCGTGGGCCTCTGGAAACAAAAGTCTTTGCAAGAAAGTTTCTAGTTTAACCTTTTCATCATTATTGATATTATTGGAAGGTGTCTTGGCTCTATGTAATTGAATTGGCTTGCTGGTGAACTCGGGTTCAAGATCATAAGTATAGATATGGATAGGAAGATCTGACATGTTTCTTATCTCTTCTGTCTCATCTTCGTGAAGAGTCTCCAAAGAGTTATTCTGATTTGCAGCTGGTTTTAATTTCATCTTCTTCAATGGAGAGCCTAGTTCTCGCTGAGAGTCAAAGCTTAACCCCATATCCTCAAATCCATTACGTTTTTTGATTGCTGAGCTCTCATCATCAACCTTCATATTTGCTGCCTCTTCTTCTTGACCATCTTCAGCATTCTCTTGTTGAATGGTGACATCACCATCTTCCTCCATTTGATCATCTCCTACTTCACCTGGTCCATCTTCTTTAACTTCTTGATTAACTGCATCTTCAACTTGACCATTTACTTGGTTCTCTTTATTACTGTCATTGTGTTGCGCAGTACTACTACTTGAAGTATCATTAAACGTCTCGAAATCATCTTTGAAAGCATCCCATATACCTAGCCCCTCCATAACACTCCGAGCTACACTCTTCTCGACATACCCACTCCCATTTACAGGAATATTATGCTCCTCAAACAACTTAGAGTTATCTTCACTTCTCCATTGCTCCAGCTTCTCTTCATTAACCTCCCCAGAGTCTGAGCCTGAGTCAGAGCTGTCACGCTGTTGCGCCCATCTCAGCAACATCCCAAGATCTCCAGACGCAAGAGAACCACTTACATCTACCCGTAACTTGATTTCGACTCCGGAAACGCGTCTCTTCAACTCTATCATTATTCTCTTTTAATGGTTCGTTCTGTATACGTGGTGTAATATTCCAAAGAAAAGGAATAAAAAAAAAAATTAAAGAGAGTGGAGATTTATTATTTTATAGCAAAATATGCAATTGAGTAAAACAACGGCTATCCAGTATTAAAGCTCCAAAAAAAAAAGAAACCAATAGAACTTAATACCGTGTTATCTCTTTGTCTTCCTTCTCCATATCCTCTCTTACGCCCTCTCCCAAAAATTCGCTCCTGTTTGTTGTTTGTTTTTTTTCGTGGTATATGGTTTTGTACGTACCGCACGTGTTTGATACATATGTACGTTCATAACGTTTTTCTCATTTACCACGTTACGTCTCTCTATACGTAATTGGTCATATGATACATCGCTGTGTACTATAATCATCTGACTTAGTATAGTATGATATATCAAAAAAATTGAAATTGAAAAAAATAAGGGTGCTTTTTTCCTCATCGACTCTTTTTATTAACTTAACTTATACTTAAAATAACCAGTGATTAACTAAGGATCTGCTAAGATTGTAGTTTATTAGGACAGTTTCTTTGATTTGAGGGAAGATATAATAGGAAGACGATGATAGATAGTGGCACTGTTAGGCTGATTGCTACCGCTAATGATATGGAAAGGGCTGGGCTGGCGGTAGTAGCGTACTACCTAAGGTTGTATGCGGTGGAGAGACTTCTAAGTGGTGCTGGTGTGAGCAAAAAAAGTAGTGAGAATGATGATGAAACCTGTGCTGCGTCAGGGACTGGGGCTCGTTCCGAGGAAGTTACCGCTGCTGCAACTGACTTGCTAGATCAGATTGAGACCTTTAAGCAGGCCGCTATGGGAGATGAGGACCCTGAATCACAAGGTGTGAAAGTGTTATTGAGCGACTCTGGTAAGGCGATGGTCTATTTCTTAAATTTTGCAATGTCTCTTTACAACGATAAGTTATCTCAAGTATCAACTGGGCCCTATGACAGAACATTGAGACAAGGTTTGTGGTGTTGTATTGATTTGTTCAATGCTGTGGTTCATATTTGGTCCAAAGAGTTGAAGGATCCATCTAAGATTGCAGAAAGGGTTAAGTATTGTAAGATCTACCTAAGCAAGTTAGCTAAAGGTGAATTGAAAGCTAAGCAGACCGAGGAAGAACAGGAATCGGAACTGGATGTAGAGTTGAATAAGTTAATACAATCTGAGGACAATGGCGAAGAGAGAACTGGTAAAGATGAAGATTTAGACTACAAAGATTTTATAGCTGATGAAGTACCGGGAGAAGATCTTGAAGTAGATCAAGCTGAAGATACTGAGAAGCCCGAGGAGGAAGTAAAACCAGAGGATGTGGATGACTTGATTAAGAAACTTAAGTTGGAAGAAGACGAACCTCCAATTGAATTTCCTAAAAAAGAATTCAAACCAGATGTGGAGGAGGGAGAGAATGACGATCAACAGCCAACATTTTCTCTACCTAGTGCGCCTGCATCCAAGCCGGAATATAGAGACCAACCAACATTTTTGGATACAGACGAAGAATCAGAAGACGACACTGTATCCAAAGGTTCTATCCCACCTGCTGATGAAGAAAGTTCGAAAGAAAATGCGTCTGTAGTCAGAAGCACAACCCCAGAAAAAGGCACCATATCTGAAAAGAAACAATATTCAAATAATGATCTAATGGCAATGATGGATAAAGCAAGTAAGATAGAAAAAGTTCAACGTTCAGCCAAATATGCTATAAGTGCATTGAACTATGAGGACATCTCAACAGCTAGAGCTGAACTAACAAAGGCATTGCAATTATTGGACTCTTTGTAATATTTATATACATATATCTTAATTAATGACTCTCGATGTTTGGATTTCCTTTTTGTTTGCACATGTTAGAATAAAAGAGTTTTTTGGACTTAAAACAGTTGAAGTTTTTATTAATATACATGATTTGAGTTGAGCAAATCAACAAAAGGTTTATAAAATTATATATAATGAATGAATAAGATTACCGTGGAATTCCATAATAATGTTAACTGTGAAATAAATGTCAGTTAGAAAGAAAAAAGAACAAAATAAAGGGCAAACATTTTTTTTTTGTCTTTTCTTGTTGGGATTATAATTACCAAAAAAATGCAGTTAGTTCTATTAAAAAGTTTCTTGGGAATTTAGTTGTATGATTTTGTTTAAAATTGTTAGAAAAAAGGAAAATAATTCTTATTGAATTGAAAATTTAATTGCTGGTGTGGTTTATTTTTCCTTTAAATTTACAAGATCAAGGTCTTTGGCTTTTCCCATGGGTATTCTTGGTTGGTGAAGTGACCGTAGGAAGCAGTTGGCAAGTAGATTGGTCTAGCCAAGTCCAATTCCTTGACTAAGACACCTGGTCTCAAGTCGAAGTTCTTCTTGATGATTTCGATGATCTCGTCGTCGGACTTGGTAGCAGTACCGTAAGTGTCGACGTGTAGAGACAATGGCTCGGCGACACCGATGGCGTAGGAGAATTGGACTTGGACTCTCTTACATAGACCAGCGGCGACAAGGGACTTGGCGACCCATCTGGCGGCGTAAGCAGCGGAACGGTCGACCTTGGAGTAATCCTTACCGGAGAAAGCACCACCACCGACAGCGGAGGCACCACCGTAAGCGTCGACGATAATCTTTCTACCGGTTAGACCGGCGTCACCTTGTGGACCACCGATGACGAATCTACCGGATGGTTGGATGTAGTACTTGGTTTCAGCGTCCATCATGTCAGCTGGGATGACCTTGTCGATGATATCGGTCTTGATCTTGGATCTTAGGTCCTCGGTGGAGATTTCCTCGGCGTGTTGGGCAGAGACGACGACGGTGTCGATCCTCTTTGGAACCCATCTACCGCTGACGTCTTCGTACTCGACGGTGACTTGGGTCTTGGTGTCTGGTCTCAACCAGGCCAAGGAGCCGTCACGTCTAGCGTCGGCCATGGCCATGTTCAACTTGTGGGCCAACAAGATAGTCAATGGCAAACCTTCTGGGGTCTCGTCGGTAGCGTAACCGAACATGATACCTTGGTCACCGGCACCGATGTTCTCCAAGTCCTTCTCCTCGTGGACACCTTGAGCGATATCTGGAGATTGTTGCTCAATGGCGACCAAAACGTTACAGGTCTTGTAGTCGAAACCCTTGTCACTGGCGTCGTAACCGATTTGCTTGATGGTGTCTCTAACGATCTTTTGGTAATCCAAGACAGCCTTGGTGGTGATTTCACCGAAGACCATGATCATACCGGTCTTGGCAGCAGTCTCACAGGCAACCTTGGAGTGTGGGTCAACAGCAAGACAAGCATCTAGGATAGCATCAGAGACTTGGTCACAGATCTTATCTGGGTGACCTTCACCGACGGATTCGGAAGTGAACAAGAAAGTACCAGCCATTATTTATATGTTTATTTTTGGTTGTTTAATTTTTTTTTTTGTTTTCACTTGTTAGAAAAAAAAAGAAATTTACTTCAAATTACAAAGATAGAGAAGCTCAATTGATATATATACCTTTTTGAGTTGTAACGATGGAAGAAAAAAATTTTTTTTTCTTAGTTTTTTTTTTTCTTCACTCGAGAAAGATACAAACTGTGGTATTATTATATTGTACTTGTGCTTTGTACTTGTGCTTGTCCCAAGTACATATGCTTGTGCTAGTACTTTTACTCAGTTCACTCTTACTCAATTCATTTTTACTCCTGCTTTACTGCTACTCTTACCACTGTTTACAACTTGCCCATTGTAATTCGTGGAAAAGAGGCGATGAGCTAAAAATTTTTCAGTTTTTTTTTTTTTTCACAAAAATTTTTCAGTTTTTTTCCAACCCGCTGCGTTTTTTCTTTTCGGTCGTCCCGTATTGCCCTCCTTACCCGGTGTGCGTATTTATATTCCCGCAGAGTCTCTCTCTCTGTGTGTGTCTCTCTCTCTCCCGTGCGCTTTGTCCTGCGCGTTGTGTACCTGGTTTTGGTCGTAGCTCGATTTTATCGGCACATGGAAACGCCACAGTTTTTTTTTTGTCTTTTTTTTTCTCGTTTAGATTTCAGTCAGGGTAATTATGTGAGGGTTTGGGTGTGTGAGGGTTTGGGTGTGTTAGGGTTCATGTGTTAGGGTTTTTATACTGGATAGGGTTCCTGTGTTAGGGTTTTTTGACTTCAATAGGGTTTTGACGTTCAATAGGGTTTTGAGTTCAATAGGGTTTTGAGTTCAATAGGGTTTTGAGTTCAATAGGGTTTTGAGTTCAATAGGGTTTTGAGTTCAATAGGGTTTTGACGTTCAATAAGGGGTACCGGAATATGTGTCAAGGAGAAAAAAATTAGGGTTCTTTAGAACAATGGGAATATTTCAAGGAGAGAGTCATTTTATTAGAACCTATATATTAATTTAATGAATTATTGAATTGTTGATTATATTGAACTGTTAAATTGCTGTCAACTCTGACTTGATATTGAACTTGAGATATATCAAATGAACTACAGTGTTAATACTAAACAGACTATTCTTGATCCTCTTCGCAAAGACGAGGTGATCCCGGATGTGATCCCGGAATTCGATCCCCAAGGTGTGATCACTGCCATCTACCCTGGAGAGCTTGCTGTTACTCAAGGTAACGAATTGACTCCCGAGCAGGCCAGCTCCAGACCAGATATCCACTTCACACCAACTGATCCATACAAGTACGGGGCCGATGACCTGTTCACCTTGGTGATGACAGACCCGGATGCTCCTTCTCGCACTGAGAAAAAATGGTCCGAGTTCTGCCACTGGGTCAAGACCGACATCAAATTGGTACCATCCCCTGGTGTTGCCACCACCGCGGACCTGAACAGTAACGGGTCCACCGGTATTGACTACATGGGCCCAGGTCCCCCAAAGGACACCGGCTTGCACAGATACGTGTTCTTGCTATATAAGCAGAACGCACCTTCCTCCGGTTTCACTGAGATTAAGGACAGACCTAACTGGGGTTACGGAACCCCAGCTACCGGTGTCGGTAAGTGGGCCAAGGAGAACAACCTGGAGCTGTTGGCCGCTAACTACTTTGTCTCACAACGTAAGTAGAAATACAGTTTTTTTCTGAATTAGTACCTAAGTAAAAATTTAAATAAAAAATATCATTAAAATAAAAAGAATAAGAAAGATCATTTCGTTAAATATTTATAAAGCTTTTTTGAATAATAACAGGATGTTTTTTTTTTTATTTTTTGAGTTTTTTTGGGTTTTTTTTTTTAGTAATTTTTAATTGTATTTTAATTCTTTAAAAAAATAGTGGGTTTTATTTCATTTAGTTGAATATAAGCAATAAGAAAAAATAAAAGTCGTATTATCATCATGGGTCTGTATCAAATAAAACATTCACTAGTTCTTTGTAGACGCCAATTTGGAAATTGTCCAGTTCTAGACTTTTTAGAGGAGGTGCGACAACTAGACCGTCCTTGACAGTGTGGTTATTGCCGCCATTGTCCTTACCTTGGTTTGTAGCACCTTCCTCAGAGCTGTAATGTTGCATCATCTTTTGATACATTTCCAATTCCTTCCGGTTAGGGTCGTAGTATTTTCTATCAATATCTAGGTTATTTGGAATTGCACATAACCAAATTCTAGTCTTGTAGAATTTGAACAATTCCTTTATCAATTCTCTAAAATCGTTACGCTCCTCACAAACATAGTAAAATGTTAGTTTTTTTCTATCAAATTGAAACTCAGCATTCAGTATTTTGATGTTCAAGTTCACTGAGTTGGACACATTGTTTGAGTTCAACTTTGGTGTTGACTCCTCATTTGCAGCCCCTTCAGTTGTTTCATTAGGAGGGGTTGAGTTGTTACTGCTATTGTTGCTGCGATGGTTGTGGTTCAAACCACTGTTCAAAGACCTTAATTTCAGTTGGGCAATATGCAAGGCCTTCAGCTCATCTTGGAATTTGTTGTGCAGGTTAGTTGTAACTTCCCATGAATTGGCAAATCTCAGAACTTGCTTGGATGGTACAACTAATTGAGTTAACTCAATAATGTCATATAGTTTAGGGTTTAATTCATCACAAAGACCATTGGTGGAATCTATTAAAGCCTTGACAAACTTATTGTTTGGGTAGTGTTGGGATTTGTTAGTTATCAAAGAGTCAAAGTGTATTTTCTTCTTCAAAAAGTTGATTATTAATGCTAGGCTTAGGTTAACAGATGGTTCGACTACAAGAACTAAATCCTTTCCTCTGTCACCATCGACAATCGCTAAATCACCCTTCTTTAGTAATAAATTGCTGTTTGGGGGAGTGGACAAAAGTTCTAATTTACCGTTCTTAAGTGCACCTAGAACAAGAGGTTTGTAATGTAGGTAGGAAGATGTAGTGCCATTGTTCCTTCTATTATTCATATTCGTGGTAACAAATGCCTCTGATTGTGGATTATAATTCAAGTTGCAACTCTTTAAGAAACCTAGAAAATTATATAAGTGGGAACTAATTGGATCAGCTTTATTCTGGTTTTCTTTTCCACCTTCCAACATTGGTTTCAAGTAATCCATGAACTCAAACACCTCCTTACTGGAAAAATAATTAGATCCTGAGTCCAGATATAGTTGGTGAAGCTTTTCTGAGGAAGCTAATTGCTTTCCATTCAAGACCACCAATCCATTTTCAGCAGCATTTTCTTGAGACAACATTTGAGGTTGGTTTAATTGATTTTGTTGGGTTCTCACTTTGTTATTATAGTCAAAAGAATTCTTGAACATGGTTTGTGGTTGTTTTTGGTTATAATATCCTTGGTCATAAGCATATTGGACTCTGTAATTATCCTGTGGTACCCCGTAAAAATTCCTATTGTTTGTTTCTCGGCTATTTTGGAATTGATTCACCATCACTGGTTGAGAGTTACGGCGTGCTCCAAATTCACTCCCAGCTATATATGGCGTACCAGAGAATGGTTGCTGTTGCCGTGGTTGCTGATGTGATTGTTGTTGTTGTTGTTGATGTTGTTGTTGCATCATCATAGAATTCATTTGATAAGTATTCCCAATTCCATTATAGGATTCCATTCCAGGATTGCCGCCTAGATAGTGATTGTCTGTTGGGCTTTGGTGATGAATCAGGGAGTCTGCGATATATGAAGATCTTCTAGTGTCATTGAAGATGTCAACATTAAGGAATGCATTTCCAGAACTCGAGTTCATGGAAGTTAACATCATTTCGGGGCTCAAAGTCATATTTCCGCCGCTGGAGCTAGACTGTTTCTTGTGACCTTGATTACCATTATTTTCAATGCTATTCTCAAAAAAGATAGAGCGCCTTCTGGCATGTTCCTGTGGTGGTGACATAGTTGCAGAAGCTTTTGGAGAATAATCATACCCTTCGATAAAATCAATCCTTGATGGCTTTTCAGGCTCTTCCTCATGAATAGTTTCATTAACATTCACACCTGGTAACCCCGAACTGGCGGCGGACATACCATTTGATGCTTGTGCCTTACGAGGCAAGTCAGTCAGAGACTTCCCACTAGCGTTTCTAAACAAAAGTTTGTCGTAATAACTTCTCAAATCTGCATTATCTGAAATGCTTGTTGTACTGTTGATTGAGGGAAGTTCCATAGTCATATTTTGAATTTTTCAAGGAACAGAAAATGAAAATAAAACTAATAAATTTAATTGGGGTTAGTTTATATGTTTTTCTGCAGTTATTTTTGTTTGTTTGTTTGTTTGTTTGTTTTGTATTTTTATGAACTTGTTGCTCTTGTTTTGGTTTAAAATTTCTATGGTGGTGATTAAGATATTTTGGTATCAAATTTTAAATAAAAAGATGAAAAGGATCAGGAATCGAAATTTCAAAAAGCATTGAAATCAAATTATAATTTAACAAAAATGAATCTACTACCCAAAAAAAAATATTTAAATTATTATGACAACCTTAAATAGTCTCCCCTTTAACTATATCCTTATTTTTTCGACCGGTAAATAAATAAATCTTAAGAGAAGGGGTGGATTATAGTCGAAGAAGGGGGGAAGTGAGGGGCCATTTAGATTCCTAAATCCATACTTTAGAAAGACTAACAATAGAACTCTAAGGAACTAAGGTAGAGAGGATAAATTCCTTGTAAATACCGTAAATTAAAAAATAGAAATCGTATTTTACAGCAAAGAAGCTTTACCAATTATTCTCCCTTGTTATTCTCAATGTAGAGAACATCAGATAAAAAAAAATCCCTCCCAACAATACCTAACGACACCAAATGAAAACGTTGCTTTCCTTAATTACAAGGGGGGTTCAAGAAGTAAATAAAGCACTAGATCAGCGAGTAGAACAATAGAAAGATAAAGGATTTTCCTCGACGAGGACAAGGGGGGCAAGAAGAGAGATCCAGAGAAATATCCAAATCATGAAGTACACGGAATCAAAAATCTGGGGGGGTGAGCCAAGTGGTTAGGATATTGAATTTCTTTTTTATTGATGCTAAGAAGATAAAGGAGAGACATTGTTCATAAGGGATAATGTCGAGGGACAGATGATTTTCTCTCTCGCTTTCATTATTCCCCCAGATTTTTGAAAGAAAAAAAATCACCCCTTATGTGGGGGGAGGAAGTTTGAATTTTGTATAGACAAGAAAGGTGAAAGCAAAATAGTGGCTTATCTACTTGAATATTTGTATATATGCTCCTTTGTTATTCCATCTTTTTCTACCGTCAAAATAGCCATTATTATTGGGCTCTCTTCTGCCGTCCAGTTATGGTTGCGACAAATGTTGGCTCAAAGGGCTCGGTTGTACCATGACGCAACCAATGCATTTCCTACGTCCCGGAACAACTCTATAATCAGTTGTTCCGGTCCCACGACACTCTCTTCGTGAATCTGACGCTCCCATTCTTCTCGAATCAAAAATAGGACGATCTGTCGTACACGTCAAGGTTCTTAAAAGGCTCTCTCTTAGACATTACCGTAGAAGTTATTTTCTTTTTTACAAGGAGAGAGGGGCCTTTTTTTTTTTTCATCTTTGCCCCTCACCCCCACGTCCCCGTACCATACTTTCTTGGTGATTTTTGGTGAACCTAACAAAGTCGGCTGGAAACGATGGGTACTCTCAGAAAATACAGTAGAAAAGGGAGAAAATGAGCCAAAGCGAACTAAAAAATAAAAAAAGAGGGGGCTCTAAGGGGAGCCCGTACTGATAGCAACTCATTTGGAACGCCAATTTGGCCGATTGAAAAAAAGAAAAATAAAAATGGGACCAACGAGGAGGGTAAATTAGTAACAGTTTGTAATTAAAAATAATGGTTGCTAAGAGATTCGAACTCTTGCATCTTACGATACCTGAGTGCTCCTACATTGTAATGTAGTAAGTGATTAAACTTGAATCAGGCGCCTTAGACCGCTCGGCCAAACAACCATACTAAATTGTTGTAAGCCTGAAAGAGCATGACCACTAAACTTACAATGCTTCATTGAATTAAAAAGTTTAATAGTTATTAGTTTTGTCTTTATAAAAAATCTACATTTAATAACACCGGTTAATGATGTCAAGTATTTTAAGTTTTCCATGATTTTGGTTAATTTTTTTAAGATAACTGTTTTTGGATTTCTTGAGATTTTTACATTTTGGCGAGTGAACACTTCTTAGCATCAAGGTCTTTTAAGAATTCTAAAACAAATAAACGAAAATTAAGAAATAGTGATCATGAATTGGCTATAGTTTTTAAAATAGTATTGTACAAAAAATAAAATGTAATTATATATTTATAAGAGGAAAAAATAAAAATATGATGTTCGTTTCTTTTAGTAATTTATCATCACAATAAAGTAATTACTAATCCGTTCAAATCGTAAATTTTCTTTTTAATGCTTAGAGATGAATATTTTCATGATGTGAGTATGTTATGCAAAGAAAAAAAATAGTAAATAAAAAGTTCAATAGGAAAAGAAAAATGTTTCTTAGATTTTTTTGAGTTAACACCAGAAGGCAGCAATTCTCTTGAAAACACTACCGTTTCTTAGCTTTTCTCTGTACTCTTCATCTTCTTGTTTCAGTAGTTCTTCATCAAAGACTTGTCTGTGCTTGTCCAAGTCAATGTCCTTAGCTCTGATAAATAGTCTGAGGTCTCTCTTCCAGATCTTGTAACCAATGTAGAAGACAATTAGAATTGGCATAGCCAAATAGTTTTCGAAGAAACCTTGAACATCCAATCTACCTTCACCAATTGGAGCAATGGCCACCCAGAATTGAGCAATTAGAATCAAAACCATCATGACCGTAGCATAAATAGAACCCCAAATACCAGTTTGAGCCTTGAAACCAATTTCACCTAGAGATCTGCCTTGCACTTTCATTGCTCTTCTAAATCTAATATGGGACAAGCAAATAGCAATCCAGGTGAATAATTGAGATAGACCAGAAATAGCAAGTAACCAGGTGAAAACTTGTTCTTCCTTTGGTGAGGCAGCACAGAAGGCGATAATTGCAAAGATACCAGAACAAACCATGGCTCTAAAAGGTCTACCTTCTCTGTCAACGTAATCAAACCATTTTGGTGCATTACCTTGCTTTGCCAATGAGAATAGTAGACGAGAACTAGAATAGAAAGCAGAGTTACCGACAGATAGAACAGATAGCAAGATAACAGCGTTGATGAAATGTGGAACGACCTTGACACCATGAGTGGAAACGGCCAAGACATATGGAGAAGCCTTAGTAGCTGAACCACCAGCACCCATTAATTGATCTGAATCGTATGGAACCAAGAAACCAACCAAAGTGATAGAGCCCAAGAAGATACAGATGATTCTGTACAAAACTTTCTTAGCTGCGGATGGAATAGCCTTTCTAGGGTTGGATTGTTCGGCAGCGGTCAATGCAATAAATTCAGTAGCACCGAATGCAAAGGCAGCAGTAACCATGGTAGCCATGACACCCTTGAAGTGGTCAATTGGTTTGTCACCTCTGAAGGCACCTGGTGTCTTCCAGTACTTGGCACCGATGTAGCCACTGTTACCAGCACCACCTGTGTTAATTATAATACCCAAAATGAAGAAACCTACCATCATCAAAATCTTACAACAATTAAAGAAGAATTCGGCCTCGGCGTAACCACGGGCACCAAAAACATTGATGGTAATAATCAAGACGTAAAAGATGGCAACAAATATATCAGCATTAACAGATGTAGTCCAGTACTT
Organism: Nakaseomyces nivariensis; assembly: GCA_017309295.1. Classification (NCBI taxonomy): domain Eukaryota; kingdom Fungi; phylum Ascomycota; class Saccharomycetes; order Saccharomycetales; family Saccharomycetaceae; genus Nakaseomyces; species Nakaseomyces nivariensis. Next base: position 77,049 of record JAEVGP010000010.1, on the reverse strand, counting down.
GATCGTCATAGAAGCGGTGACCAATTCCAAAGGACAGACACATAACCATTGTAGACAGTAAACCCAAGCGACAGAGAAACCAAATGCTGGTTCAACCAAAAAAGAAGGATAGGAGTTAAAAGCACCATTCAAGGAACTGTAAGTGACAGCCAGTTCACCAGCAGCTTGGATAATACAGTACAGACAAGTACCCATGATAGCGTAACCTGTAACCAGACCTGCTGGACCAGCGTTATGTAGAGCTTTAGCGTTACCGACCAATAGACCGGTACCAATACCGGTACCTAGGGAAATCAAAACAACATGTCTTGGCTTGATAGTTTGTTTCAACTCCTTATTTTGATGTTCGCCCTTTTCGGTGATGACTTGTTCTTCTTGAACTTCCAAGTCTTCAACGTACTCCTTGTTCTTGTTCAAAGAAGTGCTAGAGCCGTTGCTTGATCCAGCAGAAGCGGAAATCTCAGATGTTGGCTCTGCTCTCTTGAAGGAATCCACAAAGGATCTGAAGCGAGATGGGGCAGCACCAGCTGGCTGTTGTTGTGGAGTGATTGAGATGTCTGGAGTCATAGACTCATCACGAGTATTGCTAAACTCAATTTCGTTTTCATTAGTCTTAAAGTCAGCTGAACCTTCCTTAAAACTCATTTTTATTTTTAGTATTTATTAGAATACACTTATTATTATGATGTAAATTCTTATTATTTATATTGATGGTTTTTTTATGATATACACAAGTTAAAAAATTAAATTGTAAGAAAGATTGAATATTATCAAATTTAGAAAATTGTTCTCCTTATATACATTTTTTTTTTTCATTTGGTTGTTTATTATACTTTTGTTTATTTTTTTTTATCTTTGTTACATAAAAAGTCACATTCAATATTAACAATCAATAAACCGGATCTGTATTGTAATTGATTAACACTTTTTTTTCTTCTTGAAAGAAACGTTGATTCCCGGAATAACCCTCTCTTTCTTTTTTTTCTTGCTCGAGGCCATTGTTTTACCGCATCACCGTAGCAATGCCAAACAGCCTAGAAAAAAATGAGAGGGTTGGAGGAGGGGGGAGGAGGGTACCCCTCACCTCTTGCTGTTCGGAAAAACCCACACGCTAAGAACAATGGGTAGAAAAACTCAAAAACAAAATTACCACGTCAAGATCCACTCCCAAGCCCAGGACCAGGACCAGGCACAGAGAAACAGAGGTACCCGGAGCATGATATTTCATTTGTTTTGAACACGACTAAGGATTACCAAGAATGAGCCGTGCAAATTTTCGTTTTTTTCACGCTTATCAGCCTTTATCAGTCTTATCAGAGATAAGATAACCGTCATGATTTCCTGATAGAGCGAGCGATAAGAAAAACAAAACAAAAAACCGGAATGAACTCATGAGGGTAAGTTCTAAGCTCCTCTTTTTTTTTTTCGACTTTTGCGGGTCGGTTTTTTTTTTCTTCTTTTGCAAAAACTTGTTTACCGAGCCGACGTAGTTTTTTTTTTTACCCTCTTCTGTCGCTCCCCCACTCATCACGTCATCATACCCCACAAAACAAAGAAAACCCTCTTTTTACGTCATTTAATTTTTCCATTGTGCTCCAGCGGAGTACCTTACATTCTTTCGACCCCACATAACATAACATAATCTCGAGAAAGAGATGAGCAATGCATATATAAAGAGAAGTATTTAACCAATTGTATATTTATTTTTTTTTTCATTTCCTTGTTATTAAAAAACAAAATACAACATCACCAAAAGTCCTCTTCTCTAGAAGAGGCCCCTGCCATTCAAAGATATAAATATAAGGATATCATAGGGTTCACAATAGGGCTTCACCTCTCCCCTGAACACCTACGGGACTAAGAGAGGATTTAGGATTTTTTTTCAATTTTTTCAATTTTTTTGTTGACATAGATATAACATGGCAGGGTAAAATTAATTAATGATTTTTTTTTGATTTTAATAATACACAATATTCACATGATAAGACGTACGTTGGTATACCGGTCCTGAAAAAATTGTAAATTTACAATTTTTTTCTCGAGACGAAGTGACAGAGTGAAAAGTCAAAAAAACACAGAAATAGGGGTAGGGAGGCACGGAGAATGTCTGCTGCTTTTTTCTCTCTCATTGGTCGTACCTGAACTTCTAATTCCCGTGCGGTACTTCCCCCCCGGTCCACAGTTTTTTTCTTCCAGGGAAGAGCTAGGCAGAGAAGACAGAGAAGACACCCAGGCAGAGAAGACAGAGAAGATACCCAGGCAGAGTGGTACAGACAGAGTGGTAGAAGGGGGAGTGCGCCCCACCAGACAGAGAACAAACCCAGGCAGAGAACCCAGGCAGAAGATACCTTACCCAAAAAAAAAAAAAAAAAGCAAATCCCTTCTCTCTCTCGTAATACAGAGGTGTCTATCTCGTAATGGATACCAAGTTCACTTCAAAAAGTTATACAACAATTTCAAAGCTACACAACAAAGCTACACAACAAAGCTACACAACAATTTCAAAGTTACACAACAATTACACAACCAATTATAATTTACACACCACGCTCTAATTCAACGTTGTATTTTTTTTCCTTTCTGCAAATCTCTTTGATCGGGTGTCTCTCTCTCTGTGACATCTATCAAAAATGGAGAATTAAAAATAACTATACAATACTTAGCTAACGATCTGCTAATACCAGCATTACTAATCTATTTGATGGGTGTGTCCCTTTTTTTTTTCTTCAATTTCCTTCTATTTGATTCTTTGATTCTTATTCACTAATCCAAAAAAAAAAAAAAAAACTATATAAAGCATTGATGAGTTCTTAATTCTTACATTTAATCTTCTCGTTATTTATATTCTAGTTAATATATAAAAAATAAAACCAGTATTCTCAATACACAAACAACCACAAAATAATATATATATAAAAATGTCTGCCGTCGCTCCATACTTGAAGACCATTGCTTCCAGAAGAACCATCTACGCTCTAAAGCCAGAATTGCCATCTGGTGTCAGCATCAATGACGTTCAAGCTACCGTCCAACAAATCGTCAAGGAGACCCCAACTGCTTTCAACTCTCAAGTTAACAGAGCTGTTATCTTGACCGGTGAAACCCACAAGAAGGTCTGGGACTCTGTCGCTAACGCTATCGAAGACCCAGCTGGTAAGAAGAGACCAGAATCCGTCAGAGACGAAGCTTACGGTTCCATCATCTTCTTCACCGACGACAAGACCACCGAAAAGTTGCAAGCTGACTTCCCAGCTTGGGCCGCTGCCTTCCCACAATTCGCCGACCACGCCTCCGGTGCCGCTCAAATCAACTCCTGGGCCGCTCTAGAAGCTTTGGGTCTAGGTGCTCACTTGCAACATTACAACGGTTACGTTAAGGCCGCTTTGCCATCCAAGATCCCAGCCTCCTGGTCCGTCCACTCTCAATTGTGTTTCGGTGCCCCAGGTGCTGCTCCAGGTGAGAAGACCTACATCGACAACGAAGTTGAAATCTTCAACTAAGAAGTGTTAGCTCGTTAACTTTTTTTTTTATATTATTTACCCATAGATCATTCTTGAAAGACAATCTCTTTCTCTAACGTGTATATGAAATCCTCCCCACCATTATCTCTATTTTAAAGGGTATCTGCCCTTAAAAATTAGAAAAAGATAAATAGGTTAGATAAAATAGAAATACAATAGAAAATCCCCATACTTATTACTTTTTTAAATCAAATGCAATACGATGGAACAATGCCTCGATCTCTATTCAAGTACTCGCTGCCATTGGCAACAGTCTCCCGCTCCACAAGGCACCACCCATTGCTATGTGTCGCCAAGACTCGTAACTTCTCTCCAGGCACCACGTAGATCTCATCTGGCAGCGACGGTACGTATTGATCAGTGGCAACGTAGACTTGGCCGACCCGCAGCGATGCCCTCTTAACATTGGAATTGCCCTTATTACCGGGTGTCAATGGCAACGGCTTGGCCATCTTAACGTATTCCAGATGTCTTCGCAGTTTACTCCGTGCTTTCCTGCTACTGGTGCTGATCCGGGGGTCTAAAGCTACCTCTTTTACTCCTCCATTCTCTTCTAACTGTAAAGTCTGCGATTGTATGACTGAGGATGAACCTTGTGTCTTACCAGCGGAGACCTCTGACATTGATTTAAACGTATCATCACTGGATGAACCATCATCTAAGCTCGTCGTCCCTTGTTGACCCCACCCTTCGATAACCGACGTCAAAATATTCGTGTTCTTGATATTGGCAGTGGGGACTTGGTTATCACTCAAATTGCGTAAATACAGTGAGCTTCTCAGGAACCATTTGGATAAAGGTGATTCGTACTTCCAGTTGTTGTTATTTCGCAGCTTTCGTTCTTGGCCTGTTCTTATCTTGCGTGGTGTTATCTCTGCTGTAGAAGATATGCTGGAGTTAATGCTATATATATTTGGCGGTCGGCTATACAGCAGGTCATCAGCCTCGAGCTTGCTCTTACCATCTGCCAGGCCACTATCGGTTGCATGGGCTTTCCTTGGCGTTCTTATATACCAACTACCAGTTGGTGTGACTGGTTTAAACCCAATATATGTAGACTCACGATAACCACCACTCTTCGAATTATATTCAAACTTCCTACTTGTGTGTTCTTGCTGGTTCCGTTTTCTCCATCTTCTTGTGAAATATATGGAGAGTACTATGATGCTGATAAAACTTAGACCAACTGGTAGACCAATGGATAAACCTAAAACTAGTCTAATGTCCGTTCTCCCATTGGAAGGTGCTTTGCTGTACACATTATCCAGCAAAGCTGGCTTTCCTGTTTGCAGAGTCGAGTACGTTTGAGATGCCATAGATAGTTACTGATGTTATACATCCATGTCCTCTCATTATTGGATCCCCAAGTACTCATCTTAAATACAGTTCTCATACTTGTATTTCAGTATCCATTTAACTATTTTAAAAACTATTGTAAAATATCCTATAACTCATAACTAACTTACAAAACAATTTCAATTGTAACAAGTTTAAAACATCGTTTGTGATAACAAACCTCAAAATCAACTAACTTCCTTATGTCACTTTGAAACTGTTTGAATCACAAATTCGTTTTAAAATCATAACTAATGTGCAACTAAGATATGAGAAACAATCCTGAACATTTGAGTGTGTCTGCTCACAATAATCAATATCTGTTGGTGAAATGTCCTTGGAAGTTGAAACCGTCACCACCGTTGTTTTGATGCTGGTTTCCTTGTGGACGATTTTGATTGCCGTAGCCTTGATTATTGTCATACCTGTTTTCGTTACCGTACCTGTTTTCGTTACCGTAATTATTGTTTCCATAATTCTGGCCATATCTGTTGTCATTACCTTGATTGTAACCGTTGTGTCCTTGGTTGTCGTATCTGCTGTTCTCATTATAGTTACCAGGTCTATCATTGTAGTTCCCACCACCGTTGTTGTTACTATAGTAGTTCCCGTTGTTACCATTGCTTGGTGGTCTCCCTTGATTATGAGATGGTTTTTCCTCACCCTTCATGTAAGAGCTGGCCATGTTCATAATAGAAGAAAAAGTGCTACTTTCTTGTTGCTGTTGGCCTTGTGGATAGTTACCACCACTATTATTGTAGCCTTGGTTACCACCATTATAGCCTTGATTACCACCATTATAGCCTTGATTACCACCATTGTAGCCTTGATTACCACCATTATAGCCTTGGTTACCACCATTATAGCCTTGGTTACCACCATTGTAACCCTGATTACTTTGACCACCATAATTTGTACCTTGCTGTTGTGGTTTATTGTTCTTACCAAAGTAATTACTGGCCATTGAAGCAATGCTAGAAAATGTACTAGACTCTTGGTTACCTTGTTGCTGGCCATATCCTTGATTGCCATATCCTTGGTTACCATAGCCCTGGTTACCATACCCTTGGTTGCTACCGTATTGCTGCTGTTGCTGTTGTTGTGGTTTTTGGCTAGAACCAGAACCCTTGAAGTAACTAGAGGCCAAAGAGGCTAGCAAAGCGCCTGTTCCGGCACCTCCAGCTTGTTGAGCAGGCTTGCTCCCGGATAGCAAGGACAATGCAGACCCCCAGTTGAAACCAGAGCTGCTGTTGTTAGAACTTGAGCCAGTCTTACCCATCATAGTCCCAAGAAGTGCCAACTTACCTAGTTGCGCCTCAGTAGAACCACCTGAACTTGACATAAGTGCACCCATAACAGAGTCACCCATACCACGTTCACCCATTCCTCTCTCTCCTCCCATACCGCGCTCTCCCATACCTTGTTCCCCCTCTGAATTCTGTCCGGACCTGACATAGTGCACCAAGGACTCCAACAGACGCTCTATCATCGAACCTTGACGCTCATCTGGCCCTGCCTGGGCTGCCTTGGTTAGCTTGGAAACCGCCTCCGAGTGCTCACCACGCTGAATATGCTCCTCTGCTTCACCAATCCATTGATCAATTGAAGACATGCTGTGAATATGTTATTTTTGTTGCTTTCTTAATGGTTGATTACCTACTTTGGTCCCCCCTTGTAAGATGGGTTCCTCTTAATTTTAATTTAAGCCCTTTGCGTTTTTTAAAAGGCGATGACATTTTTTGATTTCACCAAGATGTTGAAGCAAACAGTGCGAAGCAAAAGGCACAAACAAAGCACAGATGAACCAATACAGTGATAAAGTTGGGTGCTACATCCAGATTCCGAACCTGGGCCGCGGTCAATTGAAGTATATCGGCCCCGTTGATGGGAAACCCGGCCAGTTTGCAGGTGTTGATCTACTGGCAAACATAGGCAAAAACGACGGATCATTTCAAGGGAAGAGGTACTTCGATGCTGAGTACCCGCAGAGTGGACTGTTTATCCAGGTGGCGCGTATTGCACATCTGCTGGAGAGTGCCACGGATGAGAGGTCAATTAAGAAGAAGAGTTACGGCAACCTCGTGGCTGCTGATGATAACGACACCGATATATTAATGACAGACAGCGTGTCCTCGCGGACTCAATCGGTACACAGGACCAGCAGTACTGGCACCACTGTACACAGCGTAAATAATGGTATGGTGTCTGAACCTTATTCACCCACACCGATGCGGAGTTTTAGAATAGCGAGCAGGACGCACGTCAGCCACGATACCGATACCACTGATGCTGGTGTCGGGGTTGCTACTACCCCGGAGGCCATACAAAGCCAGCGGATGCCAGCGGCTAACCGTGACGAGGAGATGATGGTTCGGGAGTACGAGCTGCAGCTCGAGAAGCAGCAGCGCGAGATCCTACAGTACAAGAAGTTGCTAGACGACCAGCGCCTTGTCCTGGAGGAGCTTCAGCCTACGATAGACGAGTTTGAAAGAAACGAGAGGAGATTGACCGCACGAGTCCGTGAGCTGGAAGAGGAGCTCCGCACGCAGCAAGAGAAATCACAACGTCAGAAGCAGTTCTTTGAAGCAGAGCATGAGCAACTGCTCACCGTCGTCGAGCAATTACAAGTCGCCATCGAGGAGAACGAGAAACGGGTGCTGGCAAGAAACGGCAGCAGCGAGGAACTGACGAAACTACGCGCAGAGTTCGACACTGCAAAACTCAAATGGGACAAAGAACGCACACAACTCAAGATGCACAACGAGAGTCTGAGCCAAGAGTACCAATCTTTAAACAAAGAGATAATGGCATTACAGCATATGGAAAATAAAGAGAATATCGACACACAAAAGAGTATGGACACAGAAAAGAATATGGATGCACAAGAGAATAGGGATACACAAAAGGATATGGACACACAAGAAGATATGGATACGCAAATGAATACGCATTCTCAAGAGCATATGGATAAACAACAGAATATGGATACACAAGAGAATCAAGAATCAGGTGACCAGTCAAGTCACATGAACATATCAGAAAATGTGTCACTGCCGGTGTACACACCAGCCCAGCGAGTGGACCCTGCGGCAGGACGCGACCTGTGGTGCTACCTCTGCGAGAAACCAGGCCACCGCACCGCAGACTGCCCTCACGAGCCAGGCTCGTTCTGAGATGATTATAAATTCAAAAGCAATTTAACCAATTTTTTCTGACTTCTTTCTGTGCATCCCCTCAGAAACTGCCGTACCGAACCTTTTTTTCCTCGAGGTTTCTGAAAAAAAAATTGAAAAATCAACAAGACCACACAGCTGATGAGTCAATTCGTTCAATCAAAGGGGATTAGTCACTGGTAACATATATAACTGTGTGTGTTTGCTGGGAGAAGGGCCATAAGAGCACAAACGATCAAGTGAAAATATAAACAATAAAAAGCAAAAGAAAAAAAAGAGAGAGAAGATGTTTCCTGTTTTGCCTGTTTATGGAGAGGATACTCTGCAGGATGTTGCTAGACCGTACTTGTCGGTGATTGGGCAAGCGGTGTTGAAGTCGGTTTCTAAGGAGAAAGTTGTGGAGTTTGCCAGGGCCGGTGCTCAGTTTGTGGCTGTGTGCGCTGATGCCTCTGAGTTTGGAGACGACGACGTGGTGGATATGCTGAACAATGGTGTCTCTGTGTTGTTGCTGGACAACGCTGAGTACCGCGACTATCTAGTCCAGGAGGTCGGTGTCCCCGGGGAGAGGCTATCTCTATTGCAAGATGGGAAGTACAAGGTTGAGTTCGTTGTAGTTGCGGAGTTCGATGCAGCAACTCAATTGGTCCCCGTGGAGAAGCTGAACGAAGCCAAGGTGGCTGCTATGTTGCTGGAATCCTTGAGGACGGACCGTCCCGATGGTCTCTACACCACTTTGGTTGTGGACTCCCAGGAACGCTGTCTCGGATTGGTATACTCCTCAAAGGAGTCTATCCAGAGAGCCATCAGTGACAAGGTGGGTGTGTATTACTCCCGCTCGCGTAACGAAATCTGGGTTAAAGGTGCCACCTCTGGCAATACCCAGAAATTACTGCAGATTTCAGTCGACTGCGATGGCGACGCTTTGAAATTCGTTGTTGAACAACAAGGCCAAAATAGAAGTTTCTGTCACTTGGACACCGAGTCCTGTTTTGGTGGCTTCACTCACGGTCTCGCCAGTATGGAGCAATTACTAAGGGATAGATTGCAAACGGCACCAGAAGGGTCTTACACCAAGAGATTGTTTAACGATCCCGCTTTATTGGACGCTAAGATCAAGGAAGAAGCAGAGGAACTGACCGAGGCCAAAAGCAAATCCGAGTTCGCCTGGGAGGCTGCAGACCTGTTCTATTTTGCAATGACGAAACTTGTTGCTAATGATGTTAGTCTGAAGGACGTCGAGGCTAACTTGAACATGAAACACTTGAAAATCACAAGAAGAAAAGGTGATGCTAAAGACAAATTCATCAAGAAGAATCCTCCACAACAAAATGGCAATGAAGCTGATCTAGCCAGTAAACCAATCCACTTGAATGTTGTTCCTTTCTCCGACAAAGAAGGTGTCATTAGTGCCTTGGCCAGACCAATCCAAAAGACATCTGAGATAATGCACCTCGTGAACCCAATTATAGAAACTGTAAGAAGCAAAGGTGACAAGGCTTTGCTTGAGTACACTGCCAAGTTCGATGGTGTTGAATTGAAGGCTCCAGTATTGGAAGCCCCATTCCCAGCTGAATATTTTGAAGGTCTAACAGAAGAAATGAAACAATCACTGGATTTGTCCATTGAAAATGTTCGCAAATTCCACGCCGCTCAACTACAAACTGAGGTTTTAGAAGTAGAGACCCAGCCAGGTGTCCTGTGTTCCAGATTCCCAAGACCTATCGAGAAAGTCGGTCTGTACATTCCAGGTGGTACAGCCGTTTTACCAAGTACTGCTCTTATGTTAGGTGTTCCAGCACAAGTTGCTGGGTGTAAAGAGATTGTCTTTGCCTCTCCACCTCGTAAGTCTGATGGTAAAGTCTCCCCAGAAGTTGTCTACGTCGCTGAAAAGGTTGGTGCTTCCAAGATTGTGTTAGCTGGTGGTGCCCAGGCCGTTGCGGCTATGGCTTATGGTACAGAATCTGTTCCAAAGGTTGACAAGGTTATGGGTCCAGGTAACCAATTTGTTACTGCAGCAAAGATGTATATCCAAAACGACACCCAGGCTCTCTGTTCTATTGATATGCCTGCTGGCCCAAGTGAAGTGCTGGTTATTGCTGACAATAACGCTGACGTAGACTTTGTCGCTAGTGACCTGTTGTCTCAAGCTGAACACGGTATTGACTCTCAAGTTATCCTTGTAGGTGTCAACCTGACTGAAAAGAAGATTCAAGAAATCCAGGACTCCGTCCACAGACAAGCATTGGAATTGCCTCGTGTTGACATCGTACGTAAATGTATTGCCCACAGTTCTATCATTCTTTGTGATGATGTCGAATCCGCTTTCGACATGTCCAACAGATATGCTCCAGAGCATTTGATTCTACAAATCGAGAATGCCCAGGACTACGTCAAACTGGTTGATAATGCAGGTAGTATCTTTGTTGGTTCCTACACCCCAGAATCATGCGGTGACTACTCTAGTGGTACCAACCACACCCTCCCAACCTACGGTTACGCTAGACAATACAGCGGTGCCAACACCTCCACATTCCAAAAGTTTATCACTGCCCAGAACATTACTCCTGAAGGTTTGAACAACATTGGTAGAGCCGTGATGTGCGTGGCCAAGGTCGAAGGTTTAGATGCCCACAGAAATGCTGTCAAAATCAGAATGTCCAAGCTGGGTCTATTATCAGAAAACTTTCAATGAAAAGTCTAATGAACTCAAAATATTTATATAAAATTATGTACATAATTTTAATGAAATTTCAATGTCCAATATCATGCTTGTGTTTTTATATTATTTTCAATCTTTTAATATTGTCTATATTATCCTGTATTGTTATGTGGGGTATGGGTGCATAAACTGAAAAAAAAAGCAAAAAATTTTTTTTTTTTCAACTTGAAAATAATTGACATCGAATCGATGAGCTTATTGAAATGCTTTCAAGACACATCGATAAAAGCAACACTGTATCAAGCTGAGACAGCAATCAATAATACAATAAGACTTATCTAAGGATACTTGAATTAGCAATAAGAGATGAGTAAGAAGACGAATGAGGTATCGGTCGATGTTATGAAGAATGGATTCGTGGTAGTCCCATTCAGACTTCCAGAACATCGTGCGTTGGAGGACCTAGCCAAGGACTCATTTCATTACATGTTTGTGAAGAAGCACCAATCAAAGATAGAGGAAGAGCAAAATTGTTTGTTTATAGTGAATATACCACTGTTGACAAATGTCGAGACATTCAAGAAAGTATTTGGTGCTATTTGCGAGCAAAATGGCACTGTAGCACACGTTGAACAGTTACTACATAACGACGAGTTTGGTTTACAAGAAGTCGATCTATCGGCATTAACATCTGACCTGATGTCTACAGGAAACGTCAATGAGAAAAGATTCACACCTAGAAACACAGCTCTACTAAAGTATGTCGACGAAGACAGTCTGAATAACAGCTGGAACTCACTAAAAAAGTACAGTACATCAGCTAAGAAGAACGGTAAACTCATAGATTGGGAATACAGCTCTCCCTCTATAGCCACCTTTATCAACTTCTACAAGCCTCTAAGTATCGACTATTTGAAGGATGATATTCACACATACATGACAGTATTTGAAGAAAGGGAGAAACAAGCTCAAGAAGATGTACAGAGTTCTATTGTCGATGAAGATGGTTTCACTCTGGTGGTGGGTAAGAACACTAAGTCCTTGAACTCTATCAGGAAGAAAATCCTCAATAAGAATCCGCTATCCAAGCATGAGAATAAAGTTAAACCTCCATCTGCGGTAGACAAGAAGGCAAAGCAAGATTTCTATAGATTCCAAGTGAGAGAACGTAAGAAGCAAGAAATCAACGAATTGCTATCGAAGTTCAAGGAAGACCAAGAAAAGATCAAGGTAATGAAAGACAAAAAGAAATTCAATCCTTATTCCCATTAAGCATTTTTAGTTTCGTATTATCTAATCTTTCATCATCATTATTATTGTTTGGTTTCAACCAACACTTGCATTTTCAGATTTTTATTATGTACGTATCCTAGATTTCACAAAAAAACAACAACAAAAAATACACATCCGGTAACGAATAATTAATAATATTTCCATATTAGAGCAGAAAATTTAAATAATGACGATATTATTTAGCAAGACATACACTTTATTGTGCATATTGTAATAAAATAAAAAAAAAAAGCAAAACAACAAGTAATATTCTTCTCGAAGATAATAAATTTATAACCTTCCTCCTGGGGTGATGTCAGCGGCACTTAGACTATTTAGTACACCAACTTCTTCGAAATCACCGCGTCGGCGCAGCATTATAGACGGATGTAGACCCTGTCTCTTTAAGTTTTTGAATATCACAACTGGCTTTTCATTCAGATCGAGGATACGCTCTTGGTCTCCATACGAAATAACTAAAACGTATTGTTTCCAATCCTGATCATTCAAGTTATGCCTCTTCATAGCATTTTTCAATATTTTCTCACAAGAGTCCTCCTTCGAAGCTTTTAATTGTTTGAATGGCTCTGCAGGAGAAACCTGCTTGACATTATTACTGCTACCATTTCCACCGGGCAAGAGTGACGATGAGCCGAGATCGTTAGCAGTTTTGAACGTCGATTGCGATGATTTATGTGGTATAAGAGTTGGCCTCTCCTTACTCCTGGACCTCGAGTAATGGTGGTTTTGATCGAAGTACTCAGCTCTGCCACTCGATGCCTTAGAACTCCCAGCACTAATACTTCCGCCAGGAGTCGGCACCTGTGGAGAACCCGCCGTCATTGTGTACTCCCCATTACCGGTGATATTATTAGACTTCTTCACTATCTCCAGCATATCCGTCCTCAGGCCCGAATACTGTGTTTGGTATTCCGCCAGCTTTTGAGCCACTGTAGTGTAGAGATTCTTCAGGACCACAACTATGTCCTCCTCATGAGGCCCTTCTTCATCTTCTTCTTCAACCAGCTTCCGCAACTCAAGTCTCAGCCGTATAGCCTTCTTCAAGTCGCCACCAGCCAACTCCTTACAATCTTCAAAACTCAACTGCGCCAACACATCACCGGCGATATCATTATCTTTCATATTTACACACAACACGTCATCTGAATCGACATCGAGGCTAGCTCGACACCACGAAACAACATCATCGCTGTTCCACACATTATAATCCCTCGGTGGAAGCACAGCTTCCCTCCTCAACGTCTCAGCCATCTGTAGATATTTCTTGATAGGACCCTTATCTCAAGTCTTGCCTATGCTGCAAAAATTCCTTATATAATCAGAATCCAGATTCGTTTGCTCGATTTGTGGGGAAAGGACAATTCGAAACTAATCTGCCCTCCAATTTTTGACATTTTTTTTTCTTGCTAATTGCTCCTTCTTACGCAAAGCCTACATGAAAATTCTTATCGTTGTGCAGTGGTTTCTTCGCTTTTCCAAAAAAAAAAATGCGACCCAGGAACAATTTCAATATTTTTCCGAAAATGACGTCATTTTAATTTCTGCGTAAATCGTTTTTGCCAAAAAATGCCCTGAGAAATTAATTTTAATTATGCTGAGCAATTAATTATTCATTTAATTTTTTTTTTGATTTCAGCTAATTAGCTTTTGAATCATGTTGGATGACTCCTTCTTTTTCAGGAGATATATAAAGAGGGTATGTTGAGACCAGTTCTTGGTAGACGGATCATATATACTAGCATAGCAAGAACAAAAACAAAAATAAAAACAAGAAATATACACACTACAGCTACAATGTTATTTAGTAAGAAGGAAGATAAGCAAGAATGGAACCCTGAGTTGACTGATGAGCAGTTATGGGTTTTGAAGGATAAAGGAACTGAGCCAGCCAATACTGGTAAGTACCTGTACAACTACAGCACGGGGGTCTACTACTGTGCCAACTGTGATGCACCCCTGTACACCAGCGAGACCAAATTCGATTCCGGGTGCGGGTGGCCAGCCTTCAATGAGGAGATCAAAGGAGCTCTAAAGTACAAGACAGACATGAGTCACGGAATGATGAGGACCGAGATTTGCTGCAAGAACTGCGGTGGTCACTTGGGTCATGTTTTCAAAGGTGAAGGCTGGAACAAGAGGCTGGGTCTACCTAAGGACGCTAGGCACTGTGTCAACAGTCTTTCCTTGAAGTTTAAGGATGAGAAAATGGAAGTTAAATGAATTTTTTTTTCTTACGCTACAATGTTTTATTACGGTACTTTGGCTTTGCCACCCCCCTACATTATGTTTTGTTTTTTTTATAATAACACTTTTTGTTTGACGCATACATACATACTTTTTTTTTTAATTCTTTTTTAAATTACAAATTAATATATAAGACAATTTAATACATAACTTTTACAATTCGTTGTGGTCTCCAAATGGATTGGAGGCTGTAGATTGAGGGACAGAATATATAGAGTGGGCTCTGCCGGCGTGATCATCATCGTCACTGTCTTGGTAGGCAATGGAATCCTCCTCGTCCTCGTCGAAGTCATCGTCCTCGCCATCATCGGCATCTCCTTGGCCTAGCTTGTCACTCTTTTCGTCATATTCAGTCATCGCAGCTACAAGCTCATCGTTGGCTTGGATCAGACTACCCAGGAACTCACCATCTGTAATCACTTGTAGATATGCCAGTACCTTCTTTCTAATCTGTCTGGCCTTGTTAAAATTATCAGTAGCTGCCATATCATTAGTAGAGTACTTTCCAGGTGGCAATGTTATCAGGGAGTGCTTTAATGCCACAGAGGCTGCAAGAGCATCACTAATCAGGACTTTGATCTTTGGAGAATGCTTCTTCACATCGATACGAGGGATTCTGTATCTTCTGTCTGCCTCAGTCAGGGAGCTATTACCACTACTCGATCTTGCAGTGGATCCCGCCAGGGAAGAAGAGCTATCATCCTCAATGGTTTCAAATGGGTCGGCCTGATCATCCAGGAAATCGTTTCTTCTGTTTCTTCTTCTACCTGAACCACCTTCTGCTTTCTTCCTGCGGTACTCCTTCTTAACTCGAAGGCAAATATCAGCAATTCTTCCAAAGGTCCTTGTGTTTCTCTTTCCGATGTTCGATATGTGCTCATACCATTGGATCATGTACTGCGCACACTTTGCAATGATACGAGGATCGTAACGGGTCCCGTTTCCATCGGTGTTAGAGTCCAGTGCGATGACTTCAAGTCTATCTAGCAATTTGTCGTCATTGTACAAGACGGAGAACTTGAGCTCCTGCGAGATGAACAGATCAATCAAGTCCAGAGACCTCGATTGCTTGAGTTTTGACCCATACTTCAACTTCTTCCTCAGAGCTCTTGCGGCTTCTTCTTGGTTAACAGGCTCTCTGAACCCGATCAAATCAACGATATTCTCAAGCTCAACCTCCAGGGAATAGTCCTTGGAGGAGACAGCCCGGTCAATTGTAGTTGTAACAGCAGTATAAGGATGTTCTGTCAGAAATCCCATTTGTATTGTTGTCTTTTTTATAACTCTGTCTCTATATGAGTACTGAAGACCCTTATAAAGAATTCAGCACCCTTTGTATATTGGCAACTCCGGTATTCACAGGGTTCAAGAGAAAAGTGAGGGGGGAGGGGGTCCTCTAGTCAACTACTCACGTTTCTTTAATCGTAGAAACATACATAAAAATATATTACACCATATATAGGCATCATTATATATATAAAGGCAATTTCGAAAAAAGCACATATAGTTTTACTATTTGCTAAGAAACAGAACATTATTCTACAATAAACTGCACTTCATTTTTGTTATATCCATATCAAATTTTGAACTGGGGTCTCATCCGAGGGTCTATTATAGTTGGATATAGGCAGATTACGGTCAAGGATGCTTACAATAAAACAAAGTACTAAAGACGGTGGGAGAAGAGAGGGAGGGGGGGGCGGGGGGGTGCAAACTACACAGAAACACTCTATTTCCGTACATAACGATGTTAGTTTGCAACCAGACCAACAGAAAAATTGTTATCTTTCCTGGAAATCGTAATTTTTTACAGTGAAACACCCGTACAAATACCATGTATTTTCATGGTTGTAAAGGGGGTACCCTTGATTTTTATGTTGCTGAGACTTCTTTTTTGCAGCGATGTGTATTGTATCATATAGTGTGTTGTATAAGAGTCATATCATTATCTCACAGTAGTGTGTTATACACACCCATACTACAGTATTCAGACCATGCTACAATGTATAGTTCATACTAAAGTATACAGATCCTATCACTGTCTACAAACTTTTGTACATTACCAGGCGTTTTGATATGAAGGGATTGATGTTGAGACCGTTCAAATTCGAAGTAACCTTGTGGTACTGCTACACACTAGTTTGATCATACTCCCGACATATATAACAACAGTACCAGTAAAATTATCATCACATGGTATATACCAAAAGACGAAAGAGCCGGGTAAAATCAAACCGAACCCACGCAAAAAAAAAAAACACGCAATGAAAAAAAAAAATTTTTTTCAGCGCAAGAACGATGTGAAATTTCAATTGGGTTCTTAGAAACAATCGTAGAGACAGTAGGTGGTGAAACTTTTTCATCCAAAAATTTTTTTTTTTCATCGATGCGATGAGATGAGCATCAACTTTTTTACAGTTTTTATTCTATTTTATTTTAATTTTTTTTTTCATTTTATTCATTTCATTTTGTTTTATTTCAATCAATTATTTCTTGTTACTTTTTGCAATTCTCTTTTACTTTTCAAGAACAGACCAATATCAATAGAAACTAAATTAAATTAGATCAAAGAATGTCTGCTGAAGTTGTCCAACCTGTTGAAGAGAAGAAAGTCGAGAAGAACTTGATCCCTGCTCCTGCTCCAGTGTCTCCTTGGAAACAGACCTCTACGACGACTACAGATGCGGAATTGAACGTTGCTGAGCTACTGGACGCCTCTAGAAAGAGGAAAAACAAGTCTCCACAGCCAGCTATGAAGTCATCCGTGAATACCAAGTGGGTTCCAATCCAGGTGTCTATCACGGTATCTTCTAACAACAACAATAACAACAGAAAGTCAACCAACAACAACAACAACAGAAAGGGTGGTAGAAGTTCGCCAAAGAGAACTCCACCACCACAGGCTGCTAACAATGCTCAAGTGAAGAGTAAACCACATAACAAGGAACAACAGGCTAGAAGACCTCAGAGAACTCCTTCAGCCAAGAAGAATGAGACTCCTGTTGAAGAAGCTAAGGTTGAGGAGAAGAAGGTTGAAGAAACTGAACAATCTCAACAAATAAATAACCAAGAACAACAACCTAGAACATTCCAGAACAACAACAACAACGGTAACAACAGAAGAAGGTTTAACAACAGTCCTCACCAACACCACAACAAACAGTTCAGAGCCGGTCCAGCTACTGGTAACAATACCTTCCACCGCCATCACAGCAACGGTCAGCCATCAACTGGTCGTTACAACAAATACTCCAACCGTGGTAACTCTTCCCACCGTCCTCACTACAACCGTCACTACAACCGCCCAATGGCAAAGATCCAACAGTCCTTCTACCCATTGCAACCTGCTATGATGGCCATCAACAATGTTGCTAGACAAATAGAGTACTACTTCAGTGATGAAAACTTGGCCAAGGATGAATACCTAAAGACTAAACTGTCCAAGGACGGTTATGCCCCATTAGAGTTGATTGCCAAGTTCTACAGACTCGTGAACATGTCTTTCGGTGGTGACGCCAACATCATTCTTGCTGCATTGAGAGAAATTGTTCAAAACCCAGATGCCACCGTTGAAGTTGCTGTTGGTGCTGAACAAATAACGGGTGAAGAAGGCGCTGTTCCATCTCCATTGGCTCCATACTTCATTCGCGCCAAGGAATTCTCCAAGTGGGTCCCAGAAACTATTGAAAACAACTTTGTTGCTGAGAAGACCTTATCTGAGGGTTCTCTCGACGCTTTCATGGTCCAAATGCCACCAGCTCAACCAGAAAGACCACAGGAACAAGCTAACAACGAAAAAGAGGAGCAATCTGTTTCCCAACCTGAAGAAAAAAACGAAGAGCAACCAACTGAGGAATCCAACTAAAAATAATCAAAAATGAGATAACCACTTTTTTTTTATTATTTTAATATTTTTTTGTTGAACTTTCAATAACTTAACGACTGGTTGTGAAGAGAAAGGAAAGAAAATATTTTCTACGCTTAAAATTATATTCTTGTTTTTCATATTAATTTTTCCATCTCTTTCTCTTCCAACATGTACTGATTTTAATTAACTTAATGGAATAGAGTGTTTTTTTTATTAATCATTATTAAGGAAATCAAAATTCATTACAAATACCATTCAGCATATGTTATATTGACATTACAAATCAATTCCTATATTATCCCTAATACGAAATAAAAAAAATCCAATAACCTGACTGCATAATTCTATCTTTATTTTACTAATTGTTTTTACCGACATCCAATTACTACTTCTTTTTTTTTCTTTTTTTTTTTTTTATTTCTAATGATCTTGTTCATTGCATAGAATATAAAAACTGTACCATTTACAAAAAAAAAACAGTTTCCCATATAAAGCAAGATAACCTTTAAACTTACGATTCACACAAGTCCTTTTTCTACAAAAATCTTTTTTTTTTCTACAATACTATTATTATTTGTTAATTATACACTTTTACTTCAATTTCCAACATAAAAAACTAAATACATACTATAAAAAGAATAAAAACCTAATTTTTTTTTTAAACAAAAAAGAAGATAGTATAAATTTTTTCAAGATTACTTACAGTGTCAAATTTATGTATAGAATTTCTGGTACACAATGTGAATTATTTATAATATAGTTAATTTTTTCCTATTGACGAATAATAGCATACATATTTTTTTCTTTTTGCAATTACTACGCAAGCATCAATATTGATAATACATTTACTACGAGAATATCAATTCTAATCACATTAATATATTTATAATACTTGAATTATTATTTTATATATCATTAATTTTATTTTTTTGTTATCAAAAATAAAAAGCTGGAGAAAAGAAAAAAAAAGGGACATTTTTTTATGATTTTTAGTTGAAAAATGTTCATTGGTGAGTCAAATGTCCTAATGGAATGGGAACTCAGAAGAGTAAAAGGGGGATCCCGCAAAACAAGAGCTTGTCTAGACTTTCAAGACAAAAGGTTGACGATTAAAAAAAAAAGAAACTGAAATAAAGACAAAATAAACGTAGAATAAACAACAACAAAATTGTTAAATATAAGGAGTTGATTTCAAAATAACTAATTCAATGAGCTATGGTGCGGTCCCAAGTGAGCAGAACGCTAGCAATATGGAAGCGGAACCTGTGCTAGTGAATGCCGATGTGGTGAAAAAGACTAGATCAAATATCAAAGGTTGGTATATATATGCGTTCTCTAGTGAACCATTTGTGGTTTCTGCTGTTGCAACATATGTGCCACTACTGTTGGAAAGCTTTGCCAGAATAAACGGTGTATTACTGAATGATCACGCTATTCGATGTCCAGCTACTTCTTCTGAGAAGTGTGTTCTTGGACTTTTCAATGATCGAATATTTGTTGACACTTCCAGTTTCGCATTATATGTTTTCTCTCTGAGTGTGCTATTCCAAACTGTTATCGTAATCACAGTGTCTGGTATGGTGGATATGTGGAAAACTGTTACCTTTAGAAGTAAAGTTCTTACACTATGTGGTCTCATCGGTGCAGCTGCAACGATTTTTATTTCATTATTGAATGATACCCAATACTACTCCTTAACGATCTACTACATAATCGCAAACAGTTGCTTTGGTGTTATAAATGTTGTAGGGAACTCGTTGTTACCTATATTTGTCGAGGATCTAGTTAAATTTAGGCCAGATGCCGAAGCTTTAGCTGAATTAAATACAGAAGAATATTCATTGGTCACCGATGACACTGATTCACTAACTACTCTAATTAGTGGCAGAGGTGCTAGTATCGGTTATTCGGCAGCTCTAATTGTACAGTTGATATCGATGTTTTTAGTACGATTAAGTCCTTCAAAACAAGATATTCAATATGCTGTTTTTTTTGTGGGTTTATGGTGGGCTGTTTGGCAATTACCAATGTACTGGCTATTAAGTGATGTCAGAGCAGCTAATAGACCATCCCCAAGTAGAAGACTAGACACCACTTATATGTTACTTTACCCATCCATGTCTTCTATATTCAAATTGTCATCTCTTAAGTATGGATGGCAGCTATTAATTGAGGCTTTCAAACACGCTCGCCTCTTAAGAGATGTGATGATATTTTTATTAGGATGGTTCATTATTAGTGATTCACTAACGACCATTAATTCTACTGCAATTTTATTTTCGAAAACTGAATTGCATATGTCAACTACACATTTAATTGCTTTAAGTATAACAACAATGGTAAGTGCGATGGTGGGTGCCTTTATGATACCACAATTCCTATCGAAAAAAATGGGTTTTACACCACAAGGAACCATGTTAAGTATCATTTGCTGGGCCAGTTTTATTCCATTTTATGGTATTTTAGGTTTTATATTCAAGTCATTTGGTTTAAAGCACATCTATGAGATGTTTGCTTTAGGTGTGTGGTATGGTCTGTCCATGGGGGGACTTTCAGCTGTTTCAAGATCTTTATTCAGTATTATCATACCAAAGGGTAAGGAGTCTACATTTTTCAGTTTATTTAGCATCACTGATAAAGGCTCCTCGATTGTTGGACCATTTATCATAGGATTGATTACTGATAAGACACATAATATTAGATATTCTTTCTATTTCCTTTTTGCTCTCCTAATTGGTTCTATACCTGTCTTTAAAACACTGAATGTGGAAAGAGGGAAGAAAGAAGCAGAGGAACTAAGAAAGATCGAAGTCAGCAGGGCTGAATAGCAAAATGACTTTTTTAGAAAGTCATGAAAATAATTGAACTTTATCTATTACTGTGTTATTTTATACACACTATATATTTTATCAGTGTTCTCAGATTATCCTTTTAACATTAAATTATATATGGCATGATATTAATTAGACATTACAAAGTAGTGGTTTACTCCTTAACCAACTTCCAAACCTTAACAAAGCCGTCGTCACCACCTGATGCGAACATGTTTTCATTTACAGGATTCCAAGCAACAATATTACAATTCTTTCCGTACTTTTTGTTGCTATTAGCGGGCGATATTTTATCATTTATATGTGCCTTCAAGACGCCAATGATATTCCCCCTGACTCTGTCCCACACATAGACCTTACCATCTTCCGAACCACTAGCAACTAGCTTGTTGTCATATCCAAAACACGACCGAATAATAAATTGCTCTTGTTTTTGACCATAATATTTCTGTAGTAGTAAATTTTCCTTATAGTTCCATAATTGCATTTCATTGGACTGTAAATTAACTAGAAGTAATGAATCAAGGTATGCATCGTAATTAGTACTCATTTTAGGAAGTGAAATGCAAGTCATGTTCTTTTCGACATTCAATCTGTTCACTAACGGATATACGGCTTTGAAGTAATTTGGCATATAGTCGCTATGTCCGTCAAGTTCACTAGGGAGTTTGGAAATATCATATATATCGATTTTACCTTGGTGAGTCATTAGTATTAGATATTTATCATCATAACTAATTTTCAAATCATGTACTCTTGGGAACACTTCTGCGCTGCTAAAGCTTGAATCTTTTCCACCATTAGAGAAACTGGAAGAATTCACACCATTTGGGGTTGTATTATTTAGAGTGCTGATCTGGTGTGAAAGTGAAGATGGAATAATAGTATTCATAGAAAAACAACCAACAACTGTAAAAACATTCAAGTCATATATTGCTACTTCTCTGTCTGGAGATCCAACAGCAAATTTCCCTTTATGAGCTTCAGTATGAAACCAGTCACAACACCAAACTCTAACAGGATTGATCGAGTGATGAGAAGGAGAACCAGACCCAGATCTTGAATCTGTTGGTGAAGTAGTTCCCATTCCAGCTGATGTATTCATTTGTCTGTCAGGGTGAGATAGTGGGTCTATTGTATCGTCCTCGCCTCCATCAATAGAAGATGCTGGATCGGTCCGTAGTCTTTTGAATTCTTTGGCAGGTAAAACAAAAAAGGAATCCAAAGGATTTATAACTTCTGCAGTAATACTGTCTTCAGTTTCAGGATTAATGTCTATTGATTCGCCTTCCATATGAATGTCATAAATATTCACAATTGCATTAAATGGACAGGAAACTAAATATTTACTATCTGGGGAGAAAGACAAATATAAAACACATTGGGAGTTCCCAGACAATATTTTGTATACTTGGAAATTTTTTTCAACATCATATATGAATATTTTTCTATCTGTTGATGCATCGGCAGATACACTAGCTAGGTATTTACCATCAGGAGAAAACTGCAAATACCACACTTCGTCAGTATGCTGTGTTAAGGTGGTTTGTGATTCGAAATTGATCCTTTGGAAATTGGTACTGTTATCTTGAAGTAAGTTGTACTTAGCCCCTAGTCTGGAATCCTTGGAATTTATAATTTCGATGGTGTTACTAGCCGCCTCTTCTGAGAGGTTAAAAACATCTTTTGATCTTTGGTACTTGATTGCTTGTTTCAATAAGGTCAATAGTCTGCCCTTTGGTACTAGGTCATTTGGATTAATATATGAAGAAATAGACTGAACTAGATTTTCCCTCGATTTAGTTAGAGAGTTAGGCCAGGATTGGGACCCCACAGCTTCGTTTGGACATGTTATTAACGTAGACATCTCTCTTAATATGTTCTCGGGCACAAATGGATCTTCCTCATCTTGGAGGTCCATCTTTGACAACAAAGGTTCCCATAACTCAATATATTTTCTCACTGTACCCCTAAGCAAAAGCAGAGCGGTAGTGAAGTCCTTGTTTTCAAATATTAACTCTAAGAATACCTCACGACAAATTAAGATAGATATCTCAAGGATCCGTTTAACTTGGTCTACATTATTCGAGTTTACTTTCTCTTCTTCAATGCACTTTGCGATATTCTGGAAAGCCTGTAAATTTAGATTCAATCTCTCTATGGTTTTCCCTGGATCAATTGGATTCATTATCACGTTTTCAATTTTCATTGAATTCATCGCATTTTTGGACTCCTGATTCCCATTAGAATTTGACTGTAGACTCTTAAATTCAGATAGATTCATACCATCTGCAAGTCTTCCGTTCTCCAAGGGCAGCTGGGCCAGCACACCGAAATCTATATTTTGGTACTTACCAGTTCTGATCCATCTAAATAGGTTTTGAACAATACTGGATTCAACATGTATACCACCACTCTCATCCTGTAGTTTGATAGCAGAGTCCTCATACCCCAATTCCTTCAAACTATGAATTAAAAGCTTAGTTAATTGTACCTTATCAAATAATTGAGTGTCCTGAGCGGAATCCTGTCTCATTGATATATCTTCATACCCACTCTGGCTAGGGTTTGTTGCAGTCATGACTGTGAATCAAAGTAACTTTCTTTTTATTTTTCCTTTTATTTTACCACAAAATGCACTAGTCTTGTTCTAGGTTCAGCTGTTTATTTCAAATTGTTTATTGTATTGCTTTTAAGAATGCTAGAATGCTGATGAAATGAATAGTCTTGGTACTCCCTTTAAATTGCTGATTGAGGGGAGGACAGGAGTTCCGACCCGTTACCCTCTGCCCCCCACACACAAACACACATAAAAAAGTCATTATTCACGCAATTGCCCGGGATAAATCACGTGATGATTCGGTGTATTACAATATGCAATCATCTTCTTACATTTATATAAACGAGTATTAACACCATATTTCTATATACTGCTTTGAACTTGAATAACAATTATATTTTACACTATTTTCTGTTCTGATTTCTTCTTTTTTTCTTAGTTGTAAACTAAGCAAGCGGTACCAATTTCGACGGCTTCCATGTTAACATTGATGACAATCTTCTTAGCAATTTCTGGTCCTAAAGGTGATCTAACCAAGGTTCTAACAAACTCATCTTTATAACCTGGGAATGTTTCCATGAGGCTACCATTACATCCTACGGTGATGAAACCCGTTCCAAACCTGCTGATATTCCGCTCTTTCAGGATATTCAGAGTTGCAGCTATTAATGGTACAGCAGCTAGCGTCGCGGATCTGTTTACAATTGCCAATATTAGTCTTTGAACAAGTTTTCTGTCCTCAAAAGTGGTCTCTAGTTCCCACTTTTGCGTAATTACAAGGTTAGCTATCGACAGGTCTGGTCCGTCGTCAATTACAATATGCGCCAAGGTGTCGATGTCTAGCGAAAAGTGTGATTGCAACTGTTCAGGCAAGCTTCTAAAATCTTTGTATTTTTTAAACAAATGGCCCATCTTATGTAGTGTCACGAGGACATTTCTGACATTCTCTGCGATAAAATCAGAAGTAATAAATCTATCGAATCTGTCCAGAGCTGAGGAGTCATATTTGGTTTTCCGCACCACCTCATTCCAGTAGGGACATTCGATAAACCCGGCTCTCATTTCATTGGTTTTAATACAGTTTGTATAAGTGTCTCCGATGTAGCAACTTGCCAATAAGTGGGTCCTGTTGATTTTTTTGGTGTAGTGCAAGAAGTAATTCGTAAAATTCAACACTGCTAGCGCCTCGGTAGTTCTTTTGACTGCCACTCCTTGTATCCCTGCCATATGTAGTTCTTTTTCAAATATTTTTGCGAGCTCCCGAAACCTGTAAGGGTAGTCCTGCACCACCAGCGGTAAAGTGAACGAAGTATCGTACAGATGTGGTAAGTGGCACCTGAGAAACTTGAGGGTTATACAGCACATTCTCTGGGCAAGCCAGCGTTCACTCCGGAACTGCTGTGAGGTGAACATGACACACTGTTGCTGGAGCACATGTGACCCCTCATGATTGATCCGCACCAGACATATCTTGAAATACGGCTTCTGCAAGTACGCAAGAACTACATCCCCGGCCTCTCGACCAGACCCAAAACTATGTTGGAGTTGTATCACTTCTATATTCTGTGAGAAAAACTTACATATCCTCGAAAGAGTCGTGTCGTTAACATGGAACTCCTTGATCATGCTATCAATAACCGCGCTCTCAGATTTCATCTTTTGCTGTATGTGTTATATATATAATAACAATTATTGCCATAATTTTCAAGACATGTGCTTCTTGTCCACTTATCTTCTAAGATCCTGCCATTTCTATCAATTTGACACAAAAAATAATAAAAAAAAAGAAACGAAAACGGGGAAGAAAAAAAGCAGAGAAGCATTCTCTTCCATGCATGGATTTACAGTATCGCCTTGCCTTCGTTACAGGCACAGCCTTATGTAAGAAAAAAAAAATGGGCTCAGGCGTTTTACTAAGCCACTTCCTGCCAGCCCGCTCGTTTCTTTGGAAATATGAAATTTTACCGCTGTCCTCGAATTCTCAGAATAAACGGGATTACCCGGAATTCCATTTTAATCCCACAATAAAGAAAATAAAAAAGGAAAAAAAAAAGATTTACACAGCAATAAAGGATACTATTGCAGATGGGGCAACGAGAATGGGCATGTTTGCTCTTCAGTGGAGTTTTTTACTGCAATAAGCAGAAGTATTTTAAGAGGTGTCAAAGGGCCCTAAAGAAAGTTGCAAAAAGCCCTTTGCAGCGCCCTGGGAGGTGGCAATTAATGTGTAATATCCTCGTAATAACTAAAAACGATTTCCTATATATATAGAAATACGTTTTTTTGATAGTGTATCTGTGCTACAACTCATTGTACCACTTTTTTTTTTTTGTTCTCTCTCCCTGTCCTTTTCTACTCTGTTCTATTTTTCTCTTTTCTTTCTTTTTTTTCTTTTTCTTTCTTTTCGTGCTTGTACGACTGGCTCAACGATTTGGAAGGCTTGAAACTTTGCAACAACTCTCTCTCTTTCTCTCTTTTTTTGACATTTCAATTCGTGTATCATTTTGTTCTACGTGCATGGCAGCACAGACTTCTTGACTTGCCACCCAAAAATACCTGTTCTTTTTTTGTTCGTCTCTCTCTACAGGTTAAAGGGTTTTTGCCATTGCATTCTAACAGTACTCCTTACAATCAGGAAAGATTCTTCGTCCTAATTTTTTTTTTCTTCTTTGCAGATGGATATATATATATTAAACTCTTTTATCTTAAAACTTAAACTTCGACGTTACTTCCTTTAATTTCTGTTTTTTCAGATTGTACCTTATCAGTAACACAAACATACTAACATATATATATAATAATGTTGTTTGGTAAGAGTTTATTGGCTTTGGCCTCTACTGCATTGGTAGGTGTTGCCTCCGCCCAGGAGGCCGCTGCTCCAGCTGATTCAGCTGTTGTCAAGCTGGATCAAAAGAGTTTCAGTTCATTCGTGAAGGAAAACCCATTGGTCATGGCTGAATTCTATGCTCCATGGTGTGGTCACTGTAAGAAGTTGGCCCCAGAATACGTCAAGGCCGCTGAATTACTAAAGAAAGAAAACATTCCATTGGTTCAAATCGACTGTGACGACAACAGAGATCTATGTATGGAATTGCAAGTCCCAGGTTTCCCAACAATCAAGGTTATCAAGGACGGTGAAGTTAGCTCAGCCCGTGACTATGCTGGTGCCAGATCCGCTGATGCCATTGTTAGCTACATGAAAAAGGTCAACCTACCAGACGTCACTGTCGTTGACTCCAAGAAGGATTTGGAAGCTCTAAAGGCCGACTCCTCCAGTCCAATTATTGTCGACTACGGTGTCAAAGGTCTAAACTCCACCTTCTACAAGTACGCTAAAGAAAAGTCCATGGAATATGTCTTCGTTTCCTTCCCATCCAGTGGTGAACAAAAGCTATCCATCTTCATGCCAGTTTCCGACGGTGAGTTCGAAGAAATTGCTTTCAATGGTGATTTCAAGGAATTGTCCAAGGAAGATAGCACCGCTTTCGCTGACTGGTTGAAGGTTGAATCCTTGCCATTGTTCGGTGATATCAACGGTGAAGTTTTCCAATCTTATGTTGACAGTGGTTTGCCATTGGCTTACTACTTTTACACCGCTGAGGAACAAGTCAAGGAGGTTGAAAAGACTTTCATCAACTTGGCTAAGAAGCACCGTGGTAAGGTTGCTTTCCTAAAGTTGGACGCTACTAAGTTCGGTAGACACGCTGATAACTTGAACATGAAGCAACAATTCCCTCTGTTCGCTATTCACAACATGTCTAGTAACTACAAGTATGGTCTTCCTCAATTGAGTGAAGAAGAATACAGTAAGTTGGAGAAGCCACAACAACTAAAGACCAAGGAAATCACTAAGTTGGTCGAAGACTTTGTTGCTGGTAAGGCCGAGGCTAACATCAAGAGTGAAGATGCCCCAGCTAAGCAAGAAAGCAGCGTCGTCAAGATCGTTGGTAAGACCCACGACAAGATCGTCAACGATCCAAAGAAGGATGTTCTTGTTAAGTACTATGCTCCATGGTGTGGTCACTGTAAGAAGATGGCTCCTTCTTACATTGAATTGGCTGACGCTTTGGCTGCTGACTCCTCTTCTAAGGATAAGGTTGTCATTGCTGAAGTTGACGCTACTGCCAACGATATCTTTGATATCGAAATCACTGGTTACCCAACTGTCTACTTGTACCCAGCTGGTAAGAACTCTGAACCAATCCTATACACCGGTAACAGAACCCCAGACTCTTTCTTGGAGTTCTTGAAGGAAAACGGTGCCAACAAGTACGATGGTGCAGCCATTTACAAGAAGTTCGTTGACGATAAGGCTAAGCGTGAAGCTGAAGCTGCTGAATCCGAAGACGATGAAGAAGATGAATTCGATGATGAATTGTAGATGAGCTTTGTAAGAAAGTGAATTACTTTTACAATAATGATGATAAAAAGATAAATCTTTGTCAAAGTATTTAATACAAAAATAAAATAAAAAAGATAAAGATAATGCTAATACTACCACAACCGAAAAATAGTTATGTTATCGAGAATAAAGATGATGACTCATATTGAGCTGGATCATATTTTTTCTTTCAATAGCTATGAAGTTAGTATAAAAACGCCCTTAGATAGGATCAGAAATTTTTATGTAGTCGATATTTTGCTTTTTTTCTAGATTTTATTTCAATATTACACTCTATATCCTGTAACAATACCTAGAGAAAATAAACTAAAGTTTAATATTGAGAATAGTATAGTATAATATGGTGTAAACGTATATTATTATGTTCCAAAGAATTTCAGATAATTAAATACGTTAACCACGTGTGAGGGATACTGGGATTTTTTTTTCAACAAGAGCTCAAGCTATTGGCTGTGGATTTGACTATTTCATTTTTAGTCTCACTATGATTTTTAAATCAAGACATAATCTGGAACTATATACTAGAATACTAGCAGCTCAATTAAGGATCTAAAAGTATCTGTAAAGTCTCTGCGGGAGAAATAATACACTTTACAATATCCAAAAATATCCTATAGGGATTTTTCATTTCATTTACTGTTACGGAAATATCGAACTACACATTTTATCTTTTATACTTCCTCCCAAAAAAATTGCATACGATAACATATGGGTATATTTACACCGCCTGGAAAGTCCAATAATGATAATACCAAAAATAACTCGACTAAATCTTTAGTTAAGTCTGATACTCCTGATGAGGACGTTGAGAAGTTTTGGGTACGGCCGAGTTTAGGGTTAAGGTTATGGGGTCCATTGGTACCTGCCTCAGATAATAAGACAGGGTTGTGGACATTGGTTGCGGTTCAAAGTATGGTTGGGTTACTATTTTTTTATAAATATAAATCGCTGAGATTGGTGAATGGGACTATACGAACAGCCACCACTAAATCAGGGACGTCTACCGTTGGAGCACCTTTGACAAATAGGATGTCCCAGATGACCGATTCTATAAAACCAATAACTCAAGCGGAGTTTGTTAAGAAGGACATTGCGGACTTCCCCACCCTTAACAGATTTTCAACCACACATGGAGAAATGTTCGTCAATACTCAAAACGTTCAATCAGGCATTCCAAATAGACCAGCACCTATCAATCCTACAGTGGCAACAGCATCAATTCAAAGTGACACAACGGCAATGCATCAGAATTTAGGGTCATCAAGTACCAGTCTACTGAGGTTTTTTAGAAGAGGTGGGAGAAAGCATTCATTTTTCGAATCAGATAACTGGTTAATATTCAAAAAGGTATTTTATTTACTAGCTGGTTCGATCATTCTATCACAGTCAATGCTTGAGGGATGTCGATTAACAATATTAAAGTATGATCCATGGTGTGAGGAAGCAAAAACTGTAAGAGAGAAAAAATTCTTCAATAATATTGTAAAATTTTATCATGAAGGTATTGATCCTACCAAGGTCAAGGTTAAAGATGCAGTAAGTGGAAATGTGATGCCCACTAATGTACCTGAGGTTAAACAAAGCGTAGCCTTAGTCAGAGCACAAGCTGAAGCAGAAAATCCAGTAATTGCTTGGTTTGGACCAATAGAATATAAACCAATGAACTTTTCTGAATTTCTTGACAGACTAGAGTTTCATCTTGATATGTTTGAATATTTCCAGAGTAAAAGAGCCGCCAATGAGACTGCTCTGGGCTTCTTAACCACTATCAGGAACGATACGGAAAGGCTTAGAGAACAAAATGAGAAAAATAGGAAAGTCGTTCTAAGCACGCTAAAGAAAGAAAGTAAGAAAGATGATGAACTAGAAAACATCGGTGCTAAGAGTAGTTCTAATAGGAAGGCGTTCATGTCACCAAACTCCAGATCAATAATTTTGGAAGAAGATGTGAAGACACCAAAAGATATCGATATCAATGATATGTGGAAGTTATATGACCCATGGCTCAATTTGGCACTGGAAACTTCTCTAAGTATTAAGTTCATTCCAACTGTACTGGTCAACAACAACAATAGTAGTGCTGTAGAAAAAGATATTGAATCGAAGATATCAGAAGATCCTACAACGGAATCAAACCCTCTCGAAAGCAATAAATGATTGTTCGGTTATTCAAAAGTTAGTGGCAAGCCACAATTTCTATATTTATATATACTATTACAAGGATAATCACATTCATATGATTGATATGCATATTTTAATTGGTGTAATACAGGTTATATGTTATATAGGTAACCGGAGATACGTATTGTCTTACTTTCGTTTAAATTTACCCGCACACTATGGATAGGAAAGGACAATAGGAATTTCATCAAAGCGTGCGGGAAGTGGGAAAAAAGGATTCTGGGTTTGCTTTGTTCAATGTTGAAGAACCGTTGAAGTCATTCAAGTACGTTTTTAATCTTAGTTAATTATTGCAGTTTAGAGGACAAGGCAAGAAGAATAATCGTAAAAAAGAAAATGCTTTCTTTAAGGGCCATTTTGGTAGTGTTCTTGTCACTAGTGGCGCCTCTACATGCTATTTATGCTGATGAAGCCTACATAACTGATTTCCAAGTACAGAGCGTTGGTAAGGACTACAGTTGTGTGGTAAATTCAGCTGACAATGCTAATCTTCTGGTCATATCAGTGTGGAATGGCAAGTCATTGTTGAGTTTTTTGGATAAAGAAGACGGGATTATCATCTACAGAGAACAATTGCCATTTTTGGTTAAAGATTCTATGGTAAAGGAAAAAACACTGTATTTGCTTAAGGAAGATAATTCAATTGACACTTTTGATGCTGAAAATGGTTTCAAATTGGAGACAAATGTGGAAGGTGTTGATTTTCAATCTTCATGTAAACCAGGTTTGGAAGGTGTCAAAGCTAACAAGAACCAATTGAGCGTGATTGATTCATCTTCAAAGTTGGCAATCTTTAATATTGATATGAATGGTTCTGAATATGATGTGAAATATTTGAATACCGATCACGCCACCAGATTTGAGGCCTTGGTTCATTTTGATAACGACACATATGTGTTCTATAATTATGTCAATGATACCATAATTCTACAGTGGTCGAGAGATGAATCTATTAGTGATGTTGTGGATCAGATTATAATGGATATTCCTGATGAATCCTTGGAACCTGCCAGACATGAAATTGAAACTGAGTTAGAAATTCCTGAATTATGGAAGGCTTATGTTTTTAGAGTCACTACTAATGTGAACAGACTAAGATCCTATCTTGAAAGATTCAATTACAACCCTGGCAGAGTTATGACTAATGTGCTTGGTATGGACGACGATGATCAAGAACAAACCAACATTGAAGCTCAGAATATGAGATTTGGTTATTCAAAACAGTTGTTTGTTGTAACTAGAAATGGTGTTTTAGCTTCTTTGGACATGCTGAAAAAGGGTTCTATAAACTGGTCTATTCCTACAGGACTAGATAACGTCGTTAAAATGGAATGGATGGAAGATAAACATGAATTGATTGTGTTCTCTTCGAATGGTAACTACAAAATTTATTCTGTTGATATAAATCTGCAGGCAACTGAAAGTAACTCTGGTTCAATCAGGAGTGGTGTCAAGAGCATCGAGAAACTGAACTTGGAAGGTTATTCCTATGCTTTCTACGTTAGGCACGACAAGGAAAACTCGGTTGAATTTCTCAACGGAGAAAAATGGTCTAATAACAACGAGGATGTCTTTATTACTGACCATAGTGAAACATTTATTGGTGGGCAAAAACTTGGTAAGAATGGTAAATTAGAAAAGACTTGGAATCATGCAGTTTCTGACGATGAAAAAATAGTTGCATTTTCTGCAAGAGACTCTAAGCGTACTGTCACTTTGGGTAATGTCCTGGGAAGCAGGGATGTTTTGTACAAGTATTTATATCCAAACTTAGCTGCATTTGCAGTCTTTGACAAGTCTACAAAGGGTCTCTTCATAAATATGGTTGATACAGTAACAGGTCAAATCCTTCACACTCAACAGCATGAAGAAAAGATTGATGCCCACTTCCCTATTAATATTGTCTTCGGCGAATACTGGTATGTTTATAGTTACTTCAGTACTGAACCAATACCAGAGCAAAGATTAGCTGTAGTCGAACTCTATGAATCACTAACTCCAAATGTGAAATTTTCTAACGAAACAGAATTAATTGAACCTTTAGATGGTGTACATAAGCCAGCCGTCATCTCAAAATCTTTTTTCTTCCCTGAAATTATTTCAAATTTGGCACTTTCTGAGACAAAGTACGATATTACCACTAAAGCCATAATTTTGATTCTAGAAAATGGACAAGTTACATATGTTCCAAAGTTCGTTTTGAATGCTAGGAGACTTGCTGAAGAGGATATGAGTGAAGATGACAAGAAGGAATTCATGGCTTCTCCATATGTTCCAGGTATACCTTTGAATGATCACTTTGTTTTGTCTCATTACAGAGATTTGTTTTTGGGCCCATCTCCCAAGATTATCTCAAGTCCAACTAATCTAGAATCCACATCACTGCTATGTGTATCGGGTCTGGATATCTTCTGCAGCAGAATCATGCCATCAGGTCAATTTGATGTCATGAGCCCTGGTTTCGAAAAGGGGAAGTTGCTAGCAACAATTTTGTTGTTACTAGTTACATGCCTAGTTCTTGGTCCATATGGTGCCACAAGAAAGCTGAAAATGCTTTGGACTGTTAGGGAATAAGCATTCAATGTGAAGACTATAGAAATAATCTTATTAACCGGTTAAAGATAATAACATAAATTTTAGGAGCAACTAAGTTTTTTTCATTATTCAAGCAGGTATAAAACTTGGCTATCAGCTCTTATTTTGTAAACTAATCTAAAATTTAAAGGAATCTATGTATATATATATATATATATATTTATATATTTATATATAAAAATAAAAATCAGTCTCATGATCTTGAAGATTTTAAAGAGAATACTGAAATGGCACCCCTTGATCTGAGTTTGAGAAGAATCGAACTGCGAACACAGTTAAAAGTCAATTTAATTGATTTTTGTTTAGAAAGTAGCGATTTGAAAGTAAAATAAGAAAAAATAAAATTATATGATAATAACCCCTAAAAAACAACTAATAATGCTCAATTGATGAGAATTCTATTCCATAGATCTCTCAGTTATTTGGGTCGATATTGTGTTCGAAAGAAGATGCCATTCACCAACTATTTTAAAGACTTTACAAATGAAAACAAGTCATTTGGAATATTTGCAGGTACAGATTCTTATATAAGAACAGATTCAGATTCTGTCCTATTGGTTTTAGATTCGTCATTTAACCCACCACATTTAGGACATTTTACATTGATTAAAAACTCAGTTAAATACTATCAGTCGAGAGGTATTAGAGATCTGCACATTTTGCTACTGCTTGCTGTAAAGAATGCTGATAAAGGTATTAAACCAGCTGCATTTGAAAAAAGGATGGAAATGATGCACCTATTTTCGAATTATTTCGCTAACCAGGAAACTACTGATATTTCCTTAGCTTTGACAAACCATGCCAAATTTGTAGATAAGAAAAGTGATATACAAAACTTCATTGGAGAAGATAACAATAGAACTAAAATATCATTTTTGGTTGGTTTTGATACTCTTGTCAGAATTTTTGATCCCAAGTACTATGCTCCACAATTGGTATCAGACGCGTTAGAGGAGTTTATGGCTACGGTCGAGTTTTGTTGCTTAGCTAGAGATGACGACAAGTTAACTATTGAAGAGCAGCATAGATATGTAGATGATATATTAAGTGGTAGCAGAGAACCACAAATACCGAAAAATTGGGGTCGAAAGATTCATTTTATTGAATTTGATGATGGTGTGAAGTCAATATCATCATCAGCTATACGACAGGAAGTGACGAAAGGTGAGCAAAAAGATGATAACTTGATAAAAAAATGCCTACCTACTAACTTATATGAATATATTACGGAGAATCCGAAGCTATTTCAATAGTAATGAAGATTACTGGTGAAATATATAAAAGTGCAATAGAATTGATACCAACCAAGTAGACCTATGAGGAATGGATTATATAATGTAACTAAATCCGCGATGAATGTAGATAAATACTGGAGAAACTGGTTAGAAAGTTAGAGGTATAACCAAAAATATTGTAGTCATTAAGATAAGTGGGGTAAAAATATAATATTTAATCATTTCTTCTGACTTGTGAATCGAGTTAGAAGAGGAGTTAAATTGAATATTAATTCTTGCATGACCGGCGGTGTTTCCGTCATTAAAATCACCCAGGTGACTATTTTGGTTATCGTTCTTCTCATTTTGTCCAGCTGCCTCCTTTCTATTCGGTGAAGTTAGTCGTTTTGGGCTAACTTCTAACATTGGCAGATTACCGTTCATGGTTTTAGCATTTTGACATTCAATTTTACCACCTCTAACGACAGATTTCCCTTTCATTGGGTTTAACCATTTTTGGCAATCCAGTAGTGTAGAGGACGACTTGATGAAGGCGCTTC
Source organism: Nakaseomyces nivariensis (assembly GCA_017309295.1). Classification (NCBI taxonomy): domain Eukaryota; kingdom Fungi; phylum Ascomycota; class Saccharomycetes; order Saccharomycetales; family Saccharomycetaceae; genus Nakaseomyces; species Nakaseomyces nivariensis. The sequence continues at coordinate 42,613 of JAEVGP010000010.1, read as the reverse complement.
CTTTAACCAGTTTTAAACTTTCAAAAGAAATGTCATCAAACTTCCCGTCAAAGAATATGGCGCCACCAATCTGCTTTAAACTTGAAAAAAAGTTTATCTTTCTTAACTTGCTATTATTGGATACAATTAAACCACCTGAAATATCTGTGATATTGTTGAGGTCTACATGATCAAGATTAACATTATTTATTATTCCCAAAGTCCCTCCAATGAATTTTAGATTGGGTAAGTTTGCCGAACTAAATTGATTTTCTATTAGCTCGAGTGAAGTGTGGACATACTCTAGGGTTGGCAAAGATATTGATGAAGTATCGCGGATAGTAATATTTCTGGACGACACCAACGATTCTAGTTCAACTTCAATCTCCTTGGCATTTGCATGAATAGCTAATTGTTCCGAGACCTTTTGCAAGCTATTTAGTTTGAAAGTTTCCAAAAATCTATTGTTATTAATTGTTAAAATCTCTAGGTACCTAATATTATCGAAATCGTTAGCGTCAATATTAGTCAATGATGTATCTGATATGATCAAATCACGCTCTACCATAATTTTCGGGTTTACATTCATAAAATTCAATACTGGAAGAATTTTTAATTGGAATGATCTAACGTGATTCAATTTAGGTAAATCCAATGTCACAAGAGATGTTAGCTTACTAAATCTCAGATCACCTTGAATGTAATCCAAGTTCTGTAAGTTAATTTCTACTACTTGAGAACAATTTTCGATGATCAAATCACCATCAACTTGTGAAAGTGAGTCGAGTTGTATAATTTGTGGGCAAGACCGAATGATTAAACTTTCGTGAACAATCGATGGCAATGATTGTAAGTCCATATAATTATCGATTACCAATGCACTAGCCAATGGAGAAACCGATAACAGACTCAACTTGGAGATTTTCATTATGTTTTTGCTTTTATTTTTTTTTTGTTTTAATTTTTCCCTTTAACTTATTATGTTTGAAAATTAAAAATTGTTTTAAATTACCTATATTTATTTAAAGCTAAATAACAAATAGAATATAGTATTGTGTTTTATTGGAATGGGGTGGAATTAGAATAAATATAATTTATTGTGTTCTATTTTGTGTCATTTGTATAATTTTATAGTCAATGGTTACCCAGCCTGATTAACAGATTTTCTTTTTTTTTTTCCTGCATTCTTTTTGGCACTGGAAGAGAAAAAAAATAAACATTGAAAAAAGGGTAAATAGAACGAATTAGGAAACGGTAACGGACTTTTTTTTTTCTTACTTCATTTTTTTATTTTATTAATTAAAACACAAATACAAACATTTTGATAAACCGAAATTAAATTAATATTAATATTAAAACTCTATCCTATATTTCATTAAACTAATAGTACAAAAAAAAAATTTTTTGAAATTACATAATATATTGGAGTGAGGATGACAAGTACCTGTCCTTACAGATACGTCTTTTCACAAACATATTTTATCTTGTATATGACCAATAATTCATGCTTTCATAAATTTTTTTTTTTTTTTATAAAAAATTATCTTAAAAGAATATTTTTTTTATTCAATTCCATTAGAACAAGAAAGCAACACCAGCGGCAACAGCAGCACCGAAAACACCAGCGCTCAAAGCGTTAGAGTTAGCAGCACCAGTGGAGATCTTGGTGGAGGTGACGTTAGAGTGGTTGGAACCGTTGGAAACGTTGGAACCGTTGGAGATGGTAACGTTAGAACCACCAACAGTGGAGTTTTGGGCAGAGACAACACCCAAAGCGATAGCAGCAGCGACGACGTTCTTGAATTGCATTTTTTATTAGTTATTAGTATGTGTAGATGGTTTTTTTTATATATAACAAAAAAAAAAAAAGGAAGTTTTCAGAGATGTATGAGAGATGAGAAACAACTTTCCTAAAAACCTGGGGAATACGTTGGCTATTTATACCCAAAAAAAAATTTTTTTTGCTTTCTCTTTCCTATCCCATCTTATCATTTAATTTCTTTACCCAAAAAAATTTTTTTTCTTGCTCTTCTTTCTTAATTGTGACTTATTTTGACTTTATTTGTCTACTTCTTTCTTTTAATTAGGAATTACTATCTGTTTCACATAGAAAACAGCGTACGCCACTATTATTTTTTCCATCTCAATACCAAAAATTAAAAAAAGAAAATTTTTTTCTTCTTGCTGTCATTTTCTTTTCGGTAGAAATTTTTTTATTTTTTCCAGGTTTTTCCGTGAAGGGTACGGTACTCTCTAGGGGAGTTTGAAGATCTTCTCTGTACGGTCCATTGTTCTGCAAGGAACAACTTCGCCAAAAAAAAAAATTAGAGAAACAGTGGTGACAAAGAATGTGTCGTAGTGTGGTTTTTTTATCTCTCTTTCTTTTTTTTTTCTTTTTAATTACCACCCCCTCCTAGTTAGGGATACACCCTCTCAAGAGAAAGCTAAAACCGAGGGGTAGAGAAAGAGGCGTAGAACATGGTGAGGATAGTGCTATAAGGAAAAAAATAAAGAAATGTTTTTTTCTCTGTACGGTGGATTCTTTCTCTTGTTCTAGAACGATGGGAACCTCCCACCCTCCTTGTCCCCACCTTTTTCCATATGCTTTACCCCTTTAGGATATACAGGGTCATTAGATAACCCAAAAGAAAGAAAAAAAAAAACGCCACCAAACTAAATTTAAAAAAAAAAACCCTTCGCAGTGTATCTCTGCGGGTTATATTAAGCGAGATAAAAAAAAATTTCTCTTCGAAAAAAGAAAGAGCCCTCATTTCTTTTTTTTCTCCCCTACTTTCCCCCCTTAGCGTGCCCCTAGGGTAAATTTTCGTATCCCACCACGGTTTTCTGTGTATATACCAATTAACGAATATAAAAAAAGTAAACAACGCGTCACCTTTTGCGAAGTACACGAAACCTCGCAGAGAGAAAATTTTTTATCGGTCTGCCCCCCCCTTCCTTCCCTTATTATCCCTTCTCGGGTCTTACAATCTTATCTCCCCCTTCAACCTCGCAACCCACCACGCCACACTTATTGTGCAAATTAAAATAGCTCTTGGTAGGATTTCTTTTTTTTTCTTGCCCTTCACAAAATATTCAAATTCTGTGTCGGAGATTAATATGCTATTTCGTTGCTAGGTATACATGTGATTTACGTCTATAATTATATATATTTGTACGTTGGTGTACGTGATGTTTCGTATATTGTAATTTTTTCTTTGGAAAAAAAAAATCTTTACAAAGAGCATCGAAAATGTTAAGTGAAAAACTAGTGAAGGTGTTTAACTTAAATACCAATTGATATTTATTGATTCTTCAATCACAATAACAATTTGATAAAAGAAGGAAAAGACAACAAAATAAAAATGATTCCAGACAATGTTAGCGAATTGGTCGCTCAAAAGTATGCTAGTGCCAAAGAAGGTGGTCACATCCATTTCTTGGATACTGAATCAACAACTCTGAAGGATAAGGACTCTAAAATGGATATGCTAGTCAGCTATGCTCCAAGCTTGCAAAAGAAACCAGAACGTGCTGAGGCTCAAGAGAGCAAAACTGATCCATTCGCTAAACCAGAACCTGAATTGACCGTGCTGGAGGACTTGAACGGTGACAACCAATTCAAACTGTTGTTGAATAAGTTCCCAGTTATCCCAAACCATCTTCTATTAGTTACTAAGGAATTCAAGCACCAGAACACTACATTGACTCCACCTGAGTTGCTATTGTCTTACCAACTACTATGTCAAATGGATGCTGCTGAAGGTAAGAGACACATGGTCTTCTACAACTCTGGTGCTAACAGTGGTTCTTCTCAAGATCACAAGCATTTGCAAATGTTAGCTCTCCCAGAAAACTTTTCAACATTCCAAGACAAATTGTGCGCTGGTAAGGACCACTTCTTGCCTGACTTCAAAACCGAACCACTACAAGACGAAAAGATCCCATTTGCTCACTTCATTTTGCCACTACCACAAAACAAAGAAGATGTCGACGAAGACTTGATGGCCATGACATACTTCTCCCTATTGCAAAGAGCTTTGACTTTCTTCCAAGATTGGACTAACGAAGCCCCAGAATTGGAAAGAAGTTACAACTTCTTGCTAACAAAGAATTGGATGTGTATTGTCCCACGTTCCAGAACCAAGGCTGAATGTGTTGAACTTGGTTTCAACTCTGTAGGTTACGCTGGTCTAGTGCTAGTTAAGAAAGATGAAACTTACAAGCAAATTCTTGAAAAACCTGAATTAGTTAATGATGCCCTACTAGAATGTGGTTTCCCAAGTACAGCAGGTCAAAAACCAACCGAATACCACTACTAGACTAGATTAGTTAATAACAGTTACCTCTTTTGTCTTTAATACTTAGGAGGCTTTTTTGTTTTACTCTCTCAACAAGTAGATGGCGGGAAATGCATAAAATAACGATACTAATAATAAAACTGAAGATATGATAATTTGAAAATAAAATGCCTGAAATACAATTCAAGAATTGAATATTGATAGACTGCAGCATATTAAGTAATTGAGAAAAATTTTTTTTGGGCGTCAATTATTTAGCAAACTCTTTTTCTTTTTAATTTGTTTTTTTTTTTCTAAGTTTACAGATGCCACATTTTTATTTTAGAGTAAAATACATCATAGTTAGTAGAAAAAAATAAAATATAATGATTATTATGATTTTCTATTTTTTGTTGTTCTTCAAAATAGTTAACAAATAGGTAGTGATCTCAACAAACTTCATCTTCTTTAACGTGATAAATTAGCAATAGTACGCAGTATATAAATAATATAATATTATCCTTGGTATTTACTATATCAATAGGATAAGAGGCCTTCTAATCTAAATAGTCCAAAGCTAAATTAATTATTATTACATAGGGTATGCAAAAATTATAAAAAAAACAGTAAAAAAAAGATTAAGGACCAAATTTATATGCAGTTAAATTCAAGGTTTTGATGAAGACAATATTCTATCAATCAAATGATTAGTAACAAGCAGAAATGCGCCTGTCATTTCTTGCTAAACATATTCATGAATTTATCAAGTCTTGATTTATGCTTTCGGCCATCCTTATTATCTTTTGCATCTTTATTTAAGCTTGCGGATCTATTTCCCAGTCTATGAGAGTTCTTAGTCCTAAATTCAACTGCACCATCACTAATATGTCTACTTTCTGTAGCTGCAGAATCGGGAGTGGCTGGCCTACTCTCATAGTTTCTTAGGTTTTCAAAACGTCTACTTGAAGCCTCACTAGAACCAGTTTTGACTGGAAATAGAGGGGATGGAGCTCTCTCATCAATACCTAAAGCTGAAAATCCAACTAAGGCCTCACGTGTTTGAGAATTCAATGAGGACAGATCAACTGCATCACCAGGTTCTCCTAGTAAAATTTCACTCGAGAGTTGACGATTTTCATTAGCAATCATATTAGTACTAGTTGAGCTAGAGCTTATTTGGGAGATCTCATTTTTAGAAAACGTCTCGTCAATGCCATCAAAATCTTTGCCTGCAGACAGTTTATTAATTGTATCATTATCCGTTAAATATGGTGAAGAAGTATTGGAAATTGGAGACTTTTCTTTTTTAGAAATAACTTCTACGTTACCTCTACTCTTCTCATAAACGTCTGTATTTTTTTTCTCAATTGGAGGAATGTCATATACCTTTGGTTCATATGAAAATGTGGTAGATTGTACGCATCCTGCACTATTTCTACGATATGTTTGATGGTTATTTGACTGTTTGTAGTATGATAAATGACCAATTGCATTCCCAGTTTGGGCTCTGAATGGGCTAATTGGAAACCGAGGAGCTTCCAAACCAGAATTGTAACTATTAGAGTTTATAGCACTTTTGTTACTGGTACTACCGCTGGAGGTATCATTAAATGAAGCAGGTGTAGCAGGTGTATGCGTATTTTTAGAAGGCGTTAATGCCACGGATAATGGAGATTTTGAATTACTTGATGATGCCAAGGATGTAGAGGACGTTTGTTCTCTAAGAGATTGAGCTTGTATGTTATTATTAGGAATTTTAGTTGGTAACTGTCTCGTGTAATGTGAGTACCTCTGTTTTTGTCTCTTAATTTTCAAGGCATTATACTTGGCATTACTCTCAGTAGTTGAGGAGTTTTCAGCACTGTCTTTCCGCGTATTTACTGCATCTATCTTGTTTCCGTATCCCTTTAGTGGAGATGTTGGGCGCAAAGGAGACATTAATCCAGCCGGTAGGTTTTCAGGTGGTTCCGAAGTATGGTCATTTTGAGATTTAGCCCTAGTTGGAAGCTTTTTAGGGCTTCCAGAGTTGCTGAATTCGTCCCTTTCATCGATACTATCCTCCTCCTCTTCTATCATCAATGTATTATCTCCGAAATTATTGTTAGACTTCCCGTTAAGCATGATTTCCAGAAATGCTGGGGCAGACTCAGTTCTTCTATGCGAATTGAAAGACCTAGGTTTTGTAGTGTTTAATGCATCATCAAGGTTTATAATTGCATCTGGCACACCTTTACAAGGAGAAGAAAATCTTGGTTCTTCACTAACAAAAAATCTGGGACTTGGTGTCGTTAGGTTGAAGTTTTTAGCCGTATTTGGAGGCATTCTTAGAGGTGATAACATTTCATCATTTTCCAAATTCCCATTATTTGGTTTGGGGGGGAGAACAAAGGTTAATGATGGCTCTTCGCTATTACTTGATGGAAACTGATGTGCTGTGGATGGTCTTCTATCAGAATTGTCTCTTTGTGGCGGAGTGCTTAGGACAGACATATCTGGTGACATAGTTGCTGAATTAAGTCTAGGTGCGGTGGCAGGTGGTTGTTTTAAAAATTCAAAATCTCCCGATATGGCAAACGATCTTTTATGTCTATGTCCACGTTTTGAAGGAGTAGAGAAATTACTGCTGCTGTTCACAGGCGGTGTTGCATCACCTGGAACATTTACCACAGGAGGAGGTGCTATATTAATTTTCAGATGTTGTGTATCAGTCATAGCTCAGTATTTATTATTATCAATTATTGTAGTTTTTTGTTCAAGCGAGTGACAGTTAATTTTTTCGATAAAGTTCTATGTCTATAGTAACTTTTTGTAGTTTTGTTCTATTGGGTTTTATTATAGTAAAAATAATACTTTCACCAATACGTATATTCAAGTAATGTGTCGAAATAAAAATGCAATTAAAAAAATTTTGGCAAACAATAAAGGCAACAGATAAAAGCAAAAAATAAAGAAAACAAAATAATAAAAATAAAAAAATAACGAAATGAATAAGGAATTGAAAAAAGTAAAAATGTCCTTTTAGTTGTTGTTGTTGTTGTTGTTGAGGGTTAGGAGAAAACTAAATGATAGGAAATAAGATATAATGTTCAAATGAAGGGAGAGTAATTTTTTTTTTAAATTGGTAGAAGTATAATAAATTTTTGTTGTTTCTTTTTCCTTCCCCAGAACCAGCTGACCAAAGAGAAAGTATAATTATTATTATTATTATTTCAACTGTGTAATTAAAAAAAAAAAAAAAGTTAAACCTCTCTTTCGGGAATTTCAGACAAATGGATTATCGTAAATATAAATAAAAAATAGAATTGAATTAATTAGTAAGAAAAAGAAATGATAATAGTTCCTTTTTTTAATTTCCTAATAACTCGTATTCCTTTTTTTTATTTTCTTTTTTTAACTTTTTTATAATTATTCTTTTTAATTTAATAAAAATAAAATAAATATAAAAAATGGTAAATCCCCACCGAAGAAAGAGGTAATTATGGCTTCTGTGAAAGAAAAAACGCGTTAGTTTCCTTGTTTAACACCGTTGTCACGTCTTAATATTCCAATTTAAAGAGTTTTATATTATTAGAAATTGCAATTAAGATAAAAAAAGGATTGACAAAATTAAAAAATTGACGAAATTTTTTTTTGCTTTCCCGAATTGTCGAGATGGCCCGTTATTTATGATTTACGTTTTTACTTCAAAAGGTATTTTAAATTCATAGGGTTTCTCAATACTCTCTCTCTCTCTCAGACTCTTTCTCCTCCTCACTCAATGCACAGAGAGCCCACTTTAGGACTAAATATAACAAATGGACGGTCTTAGACATAGAATTACTGTGCTGTATGGTGAAGAGAGAGCTTTGAAAGGGGCTAAAACCACTGAGAAGGGTGTTCTGGTGAAGCCTCAAGGGGTTTTAGCGGTTCAACAGCGCTGGATCTATGCTATTGATACTGATGCTAAGGGTACTAGGCGTATTACTTGGAAGAGTGAGTTAGGACGCAACAGGACTGTGATTGATACTGATTATGCACCAGGAATGAACATATATTCCAATAGCAGATCAGCATTAGATCTCTTTGGCGAAAAAGGAATATATACTTCATATTATAAGATGCTTCATTTTGACGAGTGGAAAAATCTGGATGAGATCTTGCCGGCTGCTAAGCAATTGAAGTTTAAGTGGAAACCTGAGTTATGCGACTATGATATTTTGATCCACGACAACACTGTCCAAGTGGTAGAGTATTGTTCCCCTGATAACAAGATGAAATTCAAGAAAGATGCGCAAAAGACTGAGATAGGTTTATTATATGTCGATAATGCTGATCAAGAAGATGTAAACTTAAGTGGATTAAGGTGCATTTGGAAGGAGGACAGTGATGACTTGGGTAAATGTGAGAAGACCACACTTTTCTACAAACCATCTCATCATTTCCGTAAGGACGCAAATGTCTCAATTGAACAAGTTTTACCAGTTGGCCTACATCCAAAGATAAACATTGACCTGACTGAACATGAAAATATCCCAAATTGTAAGTATTTCGTTTACAATACTCTTCCACGCACACTATTTGTTGATAAATTCCAAACTGAAAATTCAATAGTATTTGGTGTAGACGATTTGGAAGCACCTGAATACAACTTGAAATCTGATGGCTGGGGCTCTGAGGCTCTTATTGGTTTAGAAGAGGGAAAAGTAAACGAAATCACGTATCATTCAAGGTACCTAAAACCTGGAGAAACTGCAGGAGCTGAAACGATTACATTTGAGCCACTTGTTTTTATGGCATGTGAGAGCACAGATGACGTCGAATTCAACCCTTTTTATATGAGGAACATGGGTTATGAAGCGATGTTTACTGCCAATACTGTTTTTCATCATCTAAATAGTACAAAAGTTAATGTCGATATCCCATATCCAGACCAAAATAATAATGAAATTATTGAGAAGCTCACATTTTCAGTGGTATTAGTTGCGATTTTGTACCTGTTCTCAAAAATCCTTAAGTTTTCTAAAGTTAAGAATGAGAAGGGTGTCAAAAGGGATTGATTTATCTTACTAGTAGTATATTAGCTAAAACAAGAAATAAATATGCAGAGGTTAAAAATAAGTATAACTACTACTAATGTACAGAATGGATTAGATTTTTTAATGACAATTACCTATATAGAGTTAATAGAATGTGATTATAATATTACAGCTTATTTCTTCTTTTTGTGATGTTTCTTAGCAATACGTTTTAGTGCTCTCATCTCGTTCTTCATAACACCATCAACCATCTTATATTTACCCTTGATACCCTTAGGTCTACCTGATAGACCCTTATTCTTACCCTTAGCCACAACAAGAGTGACCTTAGGCTTAGTTTTTTGTTTCTTATTAACCTTACGCATCAACTTAGCAATTTCATCTGCTTTATCCTTTTCAGATTTGTCACTGTTGTCATTAATTAAACCAGCCTTCTTCTTTATCTTTTCCAAACGCTTGACAGCACGCATCTTCTTTCTAGCTCTAGCTTCAGCAACCTTCTTAATAGGACGAGCATTCAAAGCTCTCATCTTTTCTTTTAGAGCCATAACTGCTTCCTTGGTAATTGGTCTATTCACCTTAGAATGTTGCTTCTCTTCTTCAATAAACCATTCAGGAAGGTTTTCAGTGTCACGGAAAGCATACCTATTGAAACCTTCATCCACAAGATCATGCTTAGATCTTTGACCCAATGCCAATTGATGAGCTAAAGTCATAGCTTCAACTGTAGCGATATCAATATCCTTTTCATGCTTTTCCTTGTTGGTACGTTTCCTTTCGGCATCAGAGTCATAATCGGAGTCGTAATCGGAGTCGTTATCGTTAGCAACAATCTCGAAGTCGGAATCAGATTCAGATTCAGCATCAGAGCTATCACTGGAATCATCTTTATCAGTCATTTCAGTGAACTTTCTCTTATTGTTGGAAATTTTTCCTAAATTACCTACACTTTCAGAATCAACCACATCATCTTCCTTTGGTTTAATAATTGGTTGGACATTTTCAAACAGAGGATCATTGAACAGAGCTTTTGCTTGACTACTCAACTTGTTATCACCTGCTTTACCCTTCAGCTTACTAATTAGTTGGTTTATAGCTTCGTCATCATCCTCGTCAGAAAGGGAAGAGTCGTCTTCAGATTCTATATAGTCCTTTTCCTCATCATCATTCTCTTCTTCATTTGCACCAAAGCCAGTCCACTCATCCTCGTCATCTCCACCTCTAGCCTGTTTAGCTCTAAACTTAGCATCTCTTTCAGCTTTTCTAGATTTGTAATCTGAATACATGGCATCAAGTTCAGCTTCTAAATCATCTACCTCATTTGGATCATGACGATCTCTGACAACAATATTTTCGTCAATGTGAACATCATTGTCTTGGGCCAATTCATCTTCAGTGAAAATAATCCTTTTCTTACCTTTTGCAAGTTTGTCTAGGATACCGGTCTTTTCAGCAGTTTTCAGGTTGAACAGTGAGTCTCTTCCTATATTTGCGGCTTCAATACCAATATCTTGTGGGGTCAACATATTCATTTGCATTCTTGTCAATTCTTTCTGCTTCTCCTCATTCTTTCTTCTCTTTTCACGTTTTATTTTTTGCTTATGCTTATCTTGTAGATCTCTTAATTCTTTTTCAATTTGTTCTTCTTCTGTTAAAGGTTGGACTTCGATTTCTTCTTTTTCTTCGTCCTTATCAAGACCTAGGATATCTCTAGCTGCCTTTCTCCATCTTAGAATCATCTTGAAATCCTTTTTACCCAAGACCTTCAAATCTTCAATACATGTTAGGAATTCAGTTGTTGTCTGCTTTAATTTTTTCAAGATTTTCCAATTTGAATCATCGGATGGAATCAAAAATTTGTTTTGGACACCAAGCATAGTAATTGGATCCTCAGTTTCTACAAAGTCAAGGATTGAACACTCATGGTAAAGTAAATGATCACCCTCTTCATAACCTTGTCTCTTTCTGACCTTCTTTTCTGGATTGTAGATTTTGGCTTCCATATTTTGAGGACCATCTGGTAGTTCCTCGAATACTTCCTTTGGATCTAGAAGTCTTGGATCCATCTTTTTTGGAGCTTTGAAACCCTTACACACAACAAAAATTTCTGCAGAAACATTTCTAGAGGCAGGTGGTTTAGTAGCTTCAACCTTCTCGAATAATTGCTGGAAAACCCAAATCAATTTGTTGTAATCCTTAGATCTGAAAACTTTTGTTACAAAAGTACCGTTAACAACCAAGTTTTCGACTGCTAGTTTCAAAGCCTGTAAAGTCAAATGAGATTGTGTGAATGCATCTTGGGCCCAACCCAAACCAACATTTGGGGCACCATCATGCAACACAGTGTCAGCTTTCCATGTCTTCATATAACCTCTCAATCTAGATCTACAATCTTCAGTAGTAATATCACTCTGAAAAGTAATAACGTTTGGCATAGGCTTCATTGGAACAATATCCACACCAATGATCAAAGAGTTAATTGGACATAACTTCGAGGCAACTTGACACCAAGAACCTGGAGCAGCACACAAATCAATAACAACCTTAGATTTCTCAAGGAAATGGCCAAACTTTTCATTAATTTGGATAATCTTGAAAGAAGAACGAGCACGGTAACCTTTCTCCTTTGCAAGATAGTAGTATCTATCTAAACGACCTTTACTATTTTTCTTCTGTGTCTTACCCATGTCTAAATAGCTTCAATACCTTACTGGTCTGTATAAATGTATAATTTTAAAATAAAATAACTTTCATATAAAAAGTTCAAGTTATACGTACTTTTAAGTAAGCTCATCGCATTTAGAGAAGGCTCATCGCAAAAGCTCATCGCAAGAAAATTTTTTTAGAAAAAAGTTTCAGTATTTCTTCACGCTAAGTCACATGATTGATCTTGTGAACATGATAAAGGAGGATTTTGTTACTTTGTACATAAATATACATTACCATAACGTCATGTCTTTGAAATTTTTATTATATTGAATTTCTTTAAATCGATATCCTACTAAAAAAGTATTGAAATATATATTTATAAAATAGTATTATATATTCAGACTAAAGGATAGAGGGCCTGTATGGCAAGGTAGGATACAATTTTCACAGAAAAAATACAAAATATTTTTAATAAGCACAGTTGTCTCACAGTGGTCAACACTACATAAAAATTTTTACAGATTAAACTATACCCCTCTGTTGAAATTTACTAGGGAATGCAACCTTATACACGTTAAAAGGGGGGCATAAAATGAAATCTCTGGATTCTATACTTCGTCACTTAAGATGATTATATAACTTTCTAATAGAGCGATAACACATATTCATTTGATTAGAAGGCTCTAATCAATAGTGGGAATGAAAAGATACTTGCAATGTCTTCGAAGCTGTGGTGAATAAATGCACAAATATACAATAGAAAGGATCAAAAAGTATATCAATGGACTTAAAGATATCCACATTTTTATGTCTAGAAATGTTGAATCTTTATGAAATTTTCAAAGTACTTCAGTGACCGTATAGGTGTCAAATTTTGCAATTGTAAACCTTATCAAATATATCAAATAATGCTATACGAGGTTTTAAAGACATTCCTCTAAATTTATGTTTTGTACTGGATCTTTTCGTACGTCCTCAATCACCAAAAGATATTGACTAAAAGAACTTGTATAACTAAAGAAAACAAAACCAAAAAAATGATAACAGCAATAGTCTATCATTCATATTTCTCATGAATAACATTATCAAGTGCTACCCTCCTCATATAACCGCACCATTTATATGTAACTATTCTCCTCATTGCTCGCCCCTTAATTGAATATAAAAGGTATTATTTTTGCAGAAATTTAAAAAGGAGACAACGAGTAAAAGTTATACCTATATCTATATATGATAATGTATATATGTACTTCCCTTCAATATCATGTACGTAGCAAATATGAGGCACTAAATATCTAGCCATCTGTTAGACAAATGCGACTCCACTTCTAAAGTAACATGAAAAGAAAAAGAAAGACATACCAATTCAAATAGCTATAATAATATAAAACATACACCAATAATCCCGATATAAAATACCTGAAGTCATTGCAAATTTTTAGTTGATTTTGAGTATAGTCATGTAATTATCCTATTTGGGAAAATAAGACGTTTCTACGAGGTCTTCAATGAAATTTCGAGATTGTAATGTACTCGATGAAGGCCCTCAAAAGATCTACAGGCTAGTTTCAAGCATTTTATATCTCTCAATCATTAAATATTTTTTTGAGGTGTTATCACGAAAAATTCATGCCTTTCAGGTATTTAACGATTAATCAATGGAATATGTTAGACAGTATTCAAATTTTCTTATAGCTACATTTAACGTAAGGTGCAGAAAGATTATTATTACGTTTTAGCTACATACGCTCTTGTCTCCACCTCTAATTACCGGGCTCTTTGGCCTTAATGACTCAATCTGATCTATATTTGGAACATTGGTACCAATATTGGCAATATCTTGCCTGTAATCTTCTGGTGAGAAATTATTGAGCAGTATATCTGGAGACATTATAACCCATCCAGGTCTAGCCCTTACTGGGGTTTCTGATCCTGTTCTGGATGGTATGATGTGTAGTCTTCTGGTAGAAGTAGAGAAATTTTCAACTACTCGGTAAAGATGATCTGGTACCGCATTATTTCGCGTTGACTTATTTTCTAATGTCATGTCAGTATCGATGTTACAGTGAATTAGATGTCCATCTGTAGAACGCCTAACTGTACCGGTAATACACATCCAGCAGTGCCACTGCATTCGTTCAATTAGGGCTGTATCCTCCTGTTCAATTCCAGGAAAGTAAGATGAGTTTTTGCTAACTGGGACAAACACCAACTCTTCACTTCTTCTAAATTTCTTTTCCCATTGACCATTGTTTAGCAATTTGGCTAGCTCTTGAACTTTTCGTGCACTACCCCATACAAACAGAAAACCTGGCTTAGAGATCAGTTTATCTAGTGGAATCTTTGTTAATAGTGGATATAAAAATTGGTTCTCCGTCAAACAACCTAACATAACCACATCAAACACCAGCGACTCCTCATTAATCCATTCATTAAGAGTTGGTACCATCTGATCCACAGCTACTTTACAACCGTAAGGTTTTGTGCTATACTGCTTGATCCTTTCCTCTTTCAGCTTGAACAATTTCTGTAGTTTGGGATATCCCTCCACAGAGTGCTCAATATTACTGACATACTTTTGAGGCGTATCTCCAGTTTGAATGTAGTTATTGTTGTAATCATTCGTTTGAAATTCTTTAACCGGTTTGAAGTCTAATTGACTGAGACTTTTTGTCTTAGTCTCATTTGAACTAGCCTTGTCATTACTATAGAAATCATCCTCAATCATAATAAAAGTTTTTCTCTTTGAAAATTCGCAATACTGTTACAAAATAGTTAAAGGGTTTGATGACTATTGATAGAAACTTTCACAGTTTGTTACCATTAGGCAGTGGATATATAACAAATCCACAAAACCACGTAACCGCCGTATCCTTACCAATGCAATTAAGAACATCATTTTAAATACCTTTAAGATTTCCTACATTTCTACTTTTGTAATACCTTTGTTTCAAATCGAAACATTAGAAGATCCCGCCGATGTAAAAAGTTACCCTGTGTCTTATGCTAAAACAGGCCTGGAGCAGTTCATATGGATGGGGGTTATATGGCAAAGCAGATTTATTTTGTTTTAGTGAAAAATGAATAATTATACTCTTATTTACTCTCTATATGTACTTAGACATTTTCCACCAAATTTTTTTTTGGTAGTCTTAATATGTATATATTTTTAGTTTGTGTGAGAATTCCCCAATTTGTCTTCCAAGGAGAACAAATATCCGAGAATTCACCATGCCATAAAAGAATGAAAGTATATACACTCTTTTTCTTTCTTTACTGATGCTAAGAAAAACAGTAAAAAATAAATAGAAACATAAAAATTTATCCAAAGCCGTTATTTTCAGTCCTTGGTTTCTTGGATAACAAAATTCCGAATGCTCAGCATTAACGTAATAATGGTTTCTTTATTTTTGTTTTGTTTTGAGGGCTTTGTGACGCCCAATGAAAGGATAAAGTAATGGCGCATCAAGTCATTACTCTATTAACTTTTATTTTAATTTTTTTTTTATTTTTAAAAAATTTTTTTAAACCAACAAATGTAAAAATCATGAATAGTAGTAAAAAATTGATACTAAAAGTCACAACGAGGATAAATACTCATTAGTGATTTTTTTTTTATCAAAATGTATTTTTTTTTTGCATATTTTTTCCCGGCGGAATAACAGCCATAAAAAGCGAAAAAAACAATAACTAATGTCTCATATGATGAGAAGCAAGCTTGATGACAATATGTGCCTTATCTAGCGTTTTGAATTTTTTGTCTGTTCTGCGTTAATCAAAGAACGTTCTATCAGATGCTAAGGAAGTCTTATATTTTCTTTCTTCTCTTCTTGCAAGTGAGTTTCCTTTTTCTGGGAGAGAAAATCTGTAGCAAATTTATTCTATAAAGTTTCTTCCTTCCTCAAGTTCTTCAATAACAGATTCGATTAATTCGTCATCGTCATCATCTTCCATCAGTTCAACTGCGCTGTATTTGATCATATCCCAACGTCTCCAGAACTCAATGGAATCATATAACTCAGGAGAGTCGTAGTTAAGCTCCAAATCGTTCTTGGCATTAGTTAATCTATACTTCAATGACTGTAAGTTCTTGATATCGACATCTTCAGTGCATGTAGTTACTTCAGAGTTATAGCCTTCATCATCAACATCATCACCTTCATCTTCCGAACAAGAGGAGGATTCATCAGGTGTGGAGTCAAATGAAGTATCTCTACAATCCAAGTTGTTGTTCTTCTTACCTTGGTAGTAGTATGTCATCGTCTCGGCATTTGAGGAAGAGTCAACGTATCTTGCCCAGACCTCGTCAATCGATTGGACAATATAGTCAAAACATCTTTCTCTTGCAATCAAATCAGACCTTGGTACCTCAGAAGTTACAGATGGTGCTATGGAAGCAGGGCTCTGTGGGATATCCTGGATAGACACACCTTCGTTATCTACGCGCTTCTTGAATGGATCTGGAGTGGGGCATGGAGTAATAGAGATGTTACTATTAGTGTTGTAATTGAAAACATCTACAGTTCTTGGCGTACTAATGGACTTACGTTTTTTCAGTAAACCAATACTATAGTTATAATCCTCAACACTATCATCATCACTTTCTTGGTCTAAAAATCTAACCACACTATGAGATCTCTTACCTAGAGTAAACTCTGGTGTATATTCTTCAGTAGTGAATGTCATTACTACTTTTATTTTTCAAAATAACAAACAAAAAAGAAACAAAAGAATAAAACAATTAACAAATAAAAAAAGAAGCAAAACAGAATAAAAGATTTTCTCTAATAAACTGTGGACGTGTTTTTTTTTTATCCTGGTTACAATAGTTATTTTCTATATCTCGTTCACTTAATATTTTTCTTCTTCAGTATCCTATTAATGAGTTAACAAAAAAGGATGTATATTCTCTTTCCAAATAAGAAAAAATATAATAAATCGAAATAAAAATAACAAACAACAAAATAATCTTTCTTTAATTAATGTTTTTATTTTTAATCACACACGTAACTAAAAAAAAAACAAATCAAAACCAAAAAAAGAATAAAATGTTACCCTTATGAAAATATAATTCTATTGATCTTCGTTTAAAAAGATTTGACGAAGAGGCAGCTGTGGAGAAAAAAATTTCTTCAATTTTCTACGAAGGAATATAACTTAAAACGAAAGAAATAAGAAAAAAAAAAACTATTTCCACAAAAAAAAAACTTTTTCCACAAAAAAAAAAAAAATTACGGAAAAAAAAAATTGTGGTCCCAACGAGAGGCGATCAGGGAGGAAAATCCCGTTCTGTATTTATACTCGCGTCTGGGAAAGCCGCCTGACGAAAATTTCGTCGTCGATGGAAGAGGGGCGAAGCTCGCTTCTGATTGGTCAAAGTAGATAAGAAAAGAGGGTAACCCCCCATGTGGGACCAAGAAATCAAGGGGCTTGGCGAAGAAAACAGCGCAGGACAGGAGATGGTTTACAAAATTTAGAGATTACAAGGCTAATTCATTACCCGGACGAATTTCTTCTGTGTGGGGAGGTAAATTTGAATAGGAGTATAATGGCTATATTGCTAAATATCAGGATAAAATCAATGATAAACAATGATTTAAATTATATATTCTATTAGTACAGGTCTTGTAGTATATGGTAGTACTTTTTTTCGAGCCAAAAAGCTTCATTTTTGACCACTTATTGTATATATACTTTAGTGAGAGAAATGAGGATTTGCCACCACTTCATCCCTCGCTCCAAGTTACCCTGATAAGGCTCTGGAGGGGTCGAGAGGACGTCGAGGAAACAAAGGCAAATTTTTTTCTTCTTTCCCACTCTATGAATCCGGGTGACGTGTTAGTCATATTTATAAATCATGAGAGACGATATTAGATATGATTATTGGTATTGAAAGAAAGGAGATTGGGAAAGGAATACTATCACTTCTCAGTTCAAACCCAACTCTTCCAAAAAGGCGTCCTTCGAAGGTTCTCTGCCGAGGAAATCCTTTAAGTTGTCATTAATATCATGCAATCCACCACGAGCTAGGACAATAACCCTATATTGGACACCAACAGCACTATTCAATGGGTCTGCCTTGAACTTGGTGTAGTACATATCAGTGGCAAATACTTCAGCCCACATGTACCCGTAGTAACCGGCACTGTAAGAGTCGGACATGATGTGACCAAAGGAGTTGTAGCCCTTGGTTAGTTCATCACCGTTGGAGATCAGGCAAATCTTCTCTCTTAGATCGTTCCATAGCTTCTTTAGGTCAAGCTTATCTAGTTCCTCTGAGCTCATCATGTGGACCTTCATATCAAAGAGACCAAAATGTAATTGTCTTAGAGCGAACAGAGCACCATTGACGTGCTTTGTCTTGATCAAAGAATCCAACAGTTGAGAATCAATCTTGGAATTGTCCTTATAATTTCTGGATAAACTCAACAATTCATTAGAGTTCCATGTCCAGAATTCTAGCATCTGAGATGGAGCCTCAACGAAATCCCATGGGACAGCACCAGGACCATTAAACCTAGCAATCTTATTTTGTGCAACCAAGTCATGAATACCATGACCAAGTTCATGGAAGAAAGTAGTAATCTCATTGTGTTTTAATAGTGATGGCTTATCCTTTGTAGATTTGGAGAAGTTACAAACCAAAGCAGTAACAGGATACGATCTTGTGGAATCTGATTTCACATAAGAAGAAGATAGACCAAAATTGGCAGCATGACCATACTTACCATCTCTTGGATGCAAATCGAAGTAAATCCAACCAACGAATTCTGGACTTTCCTCATTATCCATTTTCCAGACTGCCAATTGCTTGACATCTTCGTGCCACACTTGCTTGTTATCTTTGACCTCAACAAATTTCAATTTTAGGACAGTTTCATAAATATTTAGCATACCTTCAATTGTAGACTCAAGAGGATAAAATTCGGCAATCTTTTCATGGTCCACATTGAAATTTTCTTTCAAATATTTGTTATCATAGTATCTGTGGTCCCAGATGTAGTATTGGCCATCATAACCCATGTTTAGTTCATTTTCAAATTCTTGCTTTTTCAAGTTCTTCAATATATTTAATTCTTTTTCAGCAGGTCCTCTCAGTTTCGATACAAGATCATTTAAGAATTCAAGTACCGTATCAGAGTTCTTAGCCATCTTAATGTCAAGGTTATAGTTAGCATATGTATCATAGCCTAATGTTAGAGCCAATTGATTCCTCAGTTTCAACGTATCCTTAAATAGTTGTTCATTCTCAGGGACCTTGTTTTGATCACCCATGAAAGCCTTCATTCTGGTCTCAGGATTTTCTGCATTTTTCAAGACAGGGAAAATATCAGGGTACTTGTAGGTTACCTTCAGCTTTTCAATACCAAATTCGTCCTTCACCTTCTCGAATTGTTCTATGACACTTTCTGGAACACCCTTCAATTCTTCCAATGTGAAGAGGATGAATTCATTTTGCTCACCTAAATTCTTAGAAAATTTCAAAGAGTTATCGGCAATCTTCTTCTTGATGTCCTTAACCGTATCCAATTTATCCTGTGGCAAGTTTAATCCTGCTCTAACGAAATCCTTATGACATTTCTCAACAAACTTCCAAGTTTCATAGTCATCGACAGATTTTTGGTCATCCTTAATTTGGGCCCAGATGGTATCGAACTGCTTGAACATATCAACTCTCAAACTTTGCTCAATTTCAAAGTCCTGCAGTAACATAGTAGCTTGCATAGAAGAGTCTCTGATGGTCTTGTCAGTAGAGACATGCTGCAAGAAAGTCAATTGGTTAACCAAAGTACCACTCTCATTTTCATACTCCATGTAAGGTTTAATGAAGTTTTCAATGGTAGGTGTCTCAATTGCCACCAACTTGTCATAAAATGTCTTGGTCTCATCTATGAACTGATTGGTCTTATCCATGATCTCTGTGGGTTGGAAATCCCAGGATGGTGGGAATTGTGGTGGAGTTAATGCAGCCATTTTTGAGTTAATTATGCTATTAGTATTGTTATTAAATAAAGTCGTATTGTCACTATGAAAGCCTCTTAATCCAATTGCCAAAGGAATAGCAGCAAACGCAACAAATTTCTTATTCCTGAATAATGTTCCACTAACCCTATTACCAACTGTATAAAGGGTTCTACCGAGCATAAATAAAAAAAAAAAGCAAAAATAGAAGGGAACCTGATAGAAGTTAAATGTTAGAATAGATTAGAATAAGTATCAACAAACAAAAAAGTAACTTTCTCGGAATATGCCATTATCTTTAAAAGGGGATTAAATGAATTGTAAAATTGTTTGTTTGACACATTAATTTGCACACGCACACACACAAACAGGCACAAAAATTGAAGAACTTACCCCCACTAGCACGTGAACCATAATACCCCACGAATATAAACCATATCAATATATAAATGGAATACGTATCCAGTTTACATAAAATAGTTGGCAAAAAGGAAAGAATAAAATGGGAAATGTAGTTTAACCAATCATGTTTTTCGATATTATCGAGCTAAGGGTGTTTCAGTTATATAAAGAGAACATAATTTCTAACTTATGATTACAACTGTGTGTATAGAGGTGGCACTAAGACAAATTGTGTGAAATCAAAAGGGTACTCGTAAACATGAAATTGGTAGCTTCATCAATACTCATTGACTTTAAGATAATCCTCCAATTTCATAATCACATGCCCATATATATCACTTTATACTTGGCCAATCAGGTTACAACAACGAAACTCTCTTCGTTAATGGGCCGGGCAAATTCGCAATTTCTCTCCTCTCAATTCCGCAAGGGGGGGAGAGGGGGGGAGAGAAGGGTTGATGTGATAGTAAGCCATGCACTTCATACCAGCACAATAGCAGAACATTACACACTCATTTTAACTAGAACTAGATTGAGTAGAAAAGAAAAAAAAACTAGAGGAAAAAATCACTATATCGTCTGGGGTGAAAATAATTGTATATCGCTTTTTCGAGAAACCGTTAGGAGAAAAAGCATTTATTCATTTCTTAGAATACAGAAGCAATTTGAAATTTTGTTTGAAGTATACCCATTCAAATATACTTGATAATAAGGAGAACAAATATAACATAGAAGTTTAGACACACACACACATAGAGAGATGTCAGCCAAAGAAGAAAGTAAGAAGATTGACTACACCCCTGTTAGATCAATTTTGAATGATAAATGGGATGTTGTGCTTTCTAACATGATTGTCAAGATGGGTCTTGGCTTTGGTGTTGGTGTTGTCGCATCAGTTCTACTATTCAGACGTCGTAGTTTTCCTGTGTGGCTAGGTGTTGGTTTCGGTGCTGGTAGAGGTTATTCTGAAGGTGATGCTATTTTCCGTTCTACTGCTGGTCTAAGACAGGTCAAGGTCTAATGCAAATAACGCTACTCTGGAGGATATTTAGCCAAGAATATATTCATACAACAAGATAGGATAAGATACTTATTTTTTTTTTTATTACTTCCTGTAATTACAAAAAGAGCAACTACACTAAAACAACAAAAAAAAAACCAAACAACAACACTTTCTATTATCAACCTCAATTATCGAGGAACAATACAATACGAAAATAACAACAATATTGACATATCAAATATTTGGAAAAAATTGTAGACTATTTAAAGGACACATTCTGGAATGCTTAACTACAATTTAATATACTAATAATTGTCTATTTATTTCGTTTTTTTATTTTTTATTTTTATGTATCATGCATCACTACTTTCCTCTATATTCCTTTATTTAGAAAGAAAACAATACACAAATGATTATCACAAGTTAGAATATCGATTTGTTATCTATCATAAAAAGTAAAAAAAAAGAAACTCAACCGAAGGTGTGTAAATCAAGTAAGAATCTATAACGAAAACCCAGATATTAGTTCTAATTGTTTCAACATGTCATTATTTGTTTCTTTCTTCTCCGACTCAATTTGTTCTCGTACCTTCTTATCCCTCTTCTCATCCTCCATTAGTTTCTGAATATTTAAAGCTTTCTTTTGTTCTACCTCGGTTGGCTGTTCCTCTGAGTCCATCTGACCTAACTCCCGTAGAACAGTAAAATCATCCACATCTGCATTTATCTTAGCTACTTGTATCTTGGTCTTCTTCCTCTGTGAAGCACTTATCTTCCCACTTGGACGGGCTGACTTACCATTATTACCGCTTTTAGAGTCAGCTTTACCTCTACTACTGAAACTTTTTCCAGTCTTCTTCGTACTTTGCTTCTTACTCATTTTCTTGGTATACTATGCAAAGGGTGTTTTGTGGTTTAATTAATGAAAGGATGGTGATTTTAGTATACTGTTGATCAGTTATTACAGCTCATCGCATCTTAAACATCTCACCAAGCACTCGCATTTTTTTTATTTTTTATGAAATGGTAAGAAATCCTGCTTGGTCTACGGTTTTTTCTAAGGGAAATGGAAAATTTTCACACATTGATATTTTTTTTTCTAGAAATTTTTTTTGCGATGAGCTTGCTCTGAAAAATTTTTTTTTTTAGTTAATTTCTACTTACTTATTTCTTTACTGAGACATTATTACTCTTCTTGTTTCCAAGTTTTAAGCTTACGTTTTCTTGATTTAACAGTTGTTGTTTCAAAGAAGATCAAAAGATACCAAGATACACAATGGTCTCCACGTATAATAAGGACAAGCCATGGGATACTGATGACATCGACAAATGGAAGATTGAAGAATTCAAGCCTGAGGATAACAAATCGGGACAACCTTTTGCTGAGGAATCTAGTTTTATGACTCTATTTCCAAAATACAGAGAAGCGTACTTGAAGAGCATTTGGAATGACGTGACGAGGGCTCTGGACAAACACCATATTGGCTGCACTCTGGATCTTGTTGAAGGTTCTATGACTGTAAAAACCACCAGAAAGACGTATGATCCAGCTATCATCTTGAAGGCTAGAGATTTGATCAAACTGCTGGCCAGATCTGTTCCATTTCCACAGGCTGTGAAGATCCTAGAAGACGATGTAGCATGCGATGTTATAAAGATTGGTAACTTTGTTGCCAACAAGGACAGATTTGTTAAGAGAAGACAAAGACTTGTGGGTCCCAACGGTAATACTTTGAAGGCTCTTGAATTATTGACGAAATGTTATATTCTGGTACAAGGTAATACTGTGAGTGCCATGGGTCCATACAAGGGTCTGAAGGAAATACGTCGTGTTGTTGAGGATTGTATGAAGAATGTCCACCCAATTTACCACATCAAAGAACTAATGATCAAGAGAGAACTGGCCAAGAGACCAGAACTAGCAAATGAGGACTGGTCTAGATTTCTACCCATGTTCAAGAAGAGAAACGTTGCTCGTAAGAAGCCAAAGAAGGTCAAGGCTGAGAAGAAGGTATACACTCCATTCCCACCTGCCCAATTGCCTAGAAAGGTTGATCTGCAGATTGAGAGTGGTGAGTATTTCTTGAGCAAGAAGGAGAAGGAGATCAAGAAACTACAGGAACAAAGAGAAAGACAAGCGGAAAAGCAAGTTGAGAAGGAAGAAGAAAGAAAGAAAGACTACATCGCTCCTAAGGAAGAAGATTACAAAAGCACACTTGACAAATCCAAGAAGAAGAAGAGAAAGCACGATGACGACAGCGATGATGAACAAAAGAAGAAGAAGAAATAAGGCAAGTCGCCAAAATCTGAGATACTAATTTCAAGAAAAAAAATAGATGTTGAAATAAACAAAAATTTTCAAAAAACAAACTTTCAATTCACTGATCGAAGGAGAAAATATGTTTATGGTTTTATTATGGCGACATTGATGACAAAGGCTCATTATAGAAAACCATTTTGTTGATGTCTAAATCTGCTAAACCTCATCTTTCCTTCTTTTTTTACAATAATCTTTTTATGTATATTACTAGAATAACGTTTATAAACCGTATCATAAATTCGTATTACTTACGTCATGATCTCGCGAACCGAACCTCATAATTTCATATTAGCCATTTCTTCGTGAATTGACAATTATTTTCATTATAGGATTATTTTTGTATTCGATAGCAGAGCTAGAAAATACCTGAGTCATCAATTGAGGTGTAAATACTAGAAAGATCCAGTTTGAGGACAAGTTTTGACCTTTTAGACTCCAGATGACTCTGTATGTCAAAACCTGGCCTTTGCCTATAATAAGAAAACACTTCTTTGAGAAAACGCGTTATGTCGCATTTAATTTTTTTTTTTTTTTTTTTGGCGGTTTGTTTTTGGCGATGAGCCTCACGCGTAACCGGTTTTAGAAAGAAATAACTTTATAACTAAAAACTTTTGAGGATTCAGTAGTCTTTCAAGGATTCTAGAAAGTTTTAGTATTAAGAAAGTCTATTCCAACAAATAAGAGTAACTATTTGAACATTAACAATAGGATTTAATCAGGATATCTGTATTACAAACGGAATTCAAAGTTTACAAGACCGAAAGCAGGAAATAGAATCGTTCACTTAGGAGAACTAGTAATTTCATAAAAACGAATTTAGAGCATAGAAATTAGTTATGGACTCTTTATTTGATGACCTTGATAAGGTCAAAATCCAGAAAAGAACAACATACAAGAAGGTTCAAGTGTTTGATGAGGATGTCCTGAATACTGATCAGGTAAGCTATGGTGTGCCGACTTATAATAATAATATAAAAAATACTGATGGAGGGAGTAAAATACAGGAAAAAGGGTTTGTCTTTAACACTGATAAACTGCATAAGATTAGAAATAGACTTGAGAATCCCGATGAAGAAGGAAGTATCAATGAAGATAAGGAAGACGAACAAACAACCAATAATAACGAAACAACTACTATCACACAACCTACACAAGTCTCAACACAATTAATCAACGATTTTTATGAAGGTGGTGAAGATTTAGAACAAGATGACATCATTGGGGCTCACACACAGGTAATTTATGAGAAGAGGCAGAGACCTGTTATTAGACTCCAACCACAAAATAAGAAAGAACAGACTGTAGCTACTCAGACTTATGACAAATCAAGATTAAGAAGAAGAAAATTTGAGCATTATGATGAAGATACAGATGATGACAACATAGAAGAAAATAGAAAAACACAGGAAACACAAGTTAACCAAACAGAGCCAATTGACGATTCTACACAAAGAATATCTGTAACTGGACAATCCTTGCTATTTTCCACTTCGAAAGATGACGAGGATACTCCAATATTCAATTTTCAAACCTCTGGCAAGTCACTTTTATTCCAATCTACACAAGATGACTTTGTCGAGAATGAGGATAAATTAGCGAACATACATTCTTCCATGAAATCTACTCAGTTAGTATCATCAACCCAGCAAAATGATTTTGAAAAGACACAGAAAATCAACTCAGAATTGACACAATCTCTGGAATCAAACATGCCAATTATCAACACCCAAATAATCGCAGAAAACTCAAAGGACAAATCTGACACCCAATTGAACTCTACAACACAACCAATTGATGATGCAGAAATTACCCAACCCACACAAATAAATGATGCAACGCAACGTATCGAACGTAGTTCTGCCACCCAAGCAACTCAGACACTTGGAGATAATATTTCTGCGACAATAATTGATACGAGTATGCCCATTCTACCACTTTTTGAAAACAGTAGTACAAATGAAATTACTCAAAAAGATCAACAAAAAACTCAGGTTGATGATGATATTTCAAGTTCCGAGGAACCCTCCTCATCTAACTTAAAAATACGGGATATTGAAAAGCAACTGGACATTGAGGAAAAAGAAAAGGACAAACAGACAGAATATAGGCCTACGGTAGCTAAACCTAGAATTCCTGTCAAAATAAATTTTACAAAGGACACTCTATTAGCTAATTTTGATTCAGATTCAGATTCAGATACGGAGCTAAATGATAATCAACAAGAAAAGCTTGATACAAGTAGTTTGGTTAATAACGATTTTATGACTGATCAAAAACTATCTGTGACACCGTCGTCAGATTACCAAGTTAGCGAAGGAGAAGAGAAAAGTAAATTCAATTTATCATCGTCACCTGTAAAGTCTAATAAACCAAGAAAGACCTCAATTCTTCCAACTTATGCCAATAATCTAATACGTGAGATTAATCCAGAAAGAGAAATCTCTCTTTCTTCTGACTCAGATAATGATTCTGACTTAGATGTTATACACCAATTATCTAGTAAATCAAAAGCTACTCTGCTGAGTCTGCGAGTACGACTTTCAAAAAATAAGCCTTCAAAGAAGAACTCTTCAGATAAGAATTCTTTGGGTCAATTATTTTCAACTTTAAAGAGAGCTAGTAAAAAGCAGATTCTCCAACATCGTAAGGATCTTATGGAAAGTAGAGGTTTACGTTTAGAAGATTTAGAGGAGGAAAAGAAAATGGTTGAAGATTTATTAGAACAGGAAATTGAAAGAAATCTAAAAATCCGTGAACGTGAAAAAAGAAGGGAACAATCAGAAAGTGGCTATGCTGACGAAGCTCCACAGGAGTCTGATTTTGAATATAGTGGGGATGAAAGTAATATTTCTGGCAGTGAAAACGAAGATAATAACGAACAGTTACTTGATGCTCCGCCTTCTGACTTAGGATTAGAAAATGACTACATCGAAGAAGTTACATATGGTAGCAAACCTAAAGATCCCACCCTTGATGGTGACGATAGAGAAGAAGATGAAGGAATATCAATCTCAAAAAAGGCAAGAATGAAACGCAAGCAAATCCTCGAAACTGACTCGGAAACTGACCTACCAGATTCTGCTCCGCTCGATACACAACCTCTGGATACACAAGAACATGGTAGCATTATTCCACCGATGGATATGAATTACGTTCCTCCTAGATCTGAAAATATAATAGATGGAGATTCAGAGAAGCAATTGGTGACCAAACAAAAAGAACTTACTGAAGAAGAAAGAATTATTGCGATCAAGGAAAGATTAAAAGAACAAAAGTTGAGAGAGGAAAGGGAACACAAAAAGTTGCAGGAGCTGAAAAAGAAAGGTATAAATGACTTTTTGGAAGATGAAGCTGAAGAGTCTGATGATGAATGGAGAGGTATTGGTGGTGCTGATGGTGAATTACCAGATGAGGTTGATTCTGAGGTCGAACGTATGATTGATGATTATTCTAAAGTGGATAACGATATAGATTCTATAAGACAAAAGATTATGGACGAAAACAAAGAAATGGACTTAAAGCTTGTCAATAAGATTTTGTATGACATAAAGAATGGTGGTTTTAGAAAACGTGGCCGCAATGATCTAGAATTAGAATTAAGCGACGACGAAGACAACGAACTTAGAGAATTTAGGAAGAGACGTAAAGAATTAATGAGACAAAGAATGCTTGAATTTGGCGATGATGAAAAATTGATGAAAAACCCTAAATCAAAGGCTTTCTTCGAAAGTATGATTGTTGACATTAACGACACTAAAGAAATTCCCCTTGAACATGCTACCGAAGAAATCCAAGAGACAATGACAGAAACACAGGAAGATGAGACCAATAGAGAGAAAGATACCAGTAAAAAATCCAAAATCAAAATTTCCGAAGAATTCGTCCAAAAAAGTTTATCATTCTTACGGATGGACGAAAGTTCACAAGAGTTTCAACTGGATCGTAAGATTGCTCAAGTTCAACATGCAAAGGTCTCAGATATGAATGATCTAAAGCAGAAAAGTACTCTTTCTTTCTGTAGTAAATTATCAAATTCCAGAAAAATCCAGAGTTTCGATGACGATATTGTCGATGAATTCGAATCCTTCAAACGCCCTTCAGTTTTGCAATCATTTGGCTCTAAATTTGATATTAACGACAAGTTCAAAGAGGGGAATAAAACTGTCACAATATCCAAGTCTTACAAGACTGTTGGTGGTTCAAAGGCTTCTATTACATACCTAGGAAAAAGTCGTAAACTTGTAGCTCCTGAAAAGAAGAGACGTACCATGAAGAATTCTAATATACAGTCGTCTAGTCGACTATTGAATATTCAAAAAGATAGTTTTGATTCCTAAACCTAACCAATTTAGTAAATTTCAGGTATTCACACACTTATAAATAGTTATCACAAATATTATATTGATATATTACTTTTTTCATAAAAATTATTTTTTTATGTATTAATAATTAAGCGGTATTATATTTTTTTAAGAAACCAACGATATAAAAAATAAAATTAAAACAATTTGTAAATAGTACAACTCTCATTTCGAGATAATCATGAATAGAACAATTAAAAAAAAAAAAAGATAATAGCAAAAAATGGAATAGATTGAGTAGTGTTAAGCAAGAATGTTTGTATTAAGTGCTTCATTAATATCATCAACGGAAACATAGTTTTGGGATGGTATGCGACGGGAAGTAATAGATTCGTTGTCTCCTGCTGTGTCAGTATCTGCCACAGAAAACCCAAACATATTACTGAACTTATCAAAAAATGTTAGTTTGTTGCCCTTGTCCGTAGTGGCGTTAGTCGTTGCCATGACAGAGCTCAACAGTTCCTTAGAGGATGTAGATGGTTTTTGTACATATGTTGGAGTCAATTCAGGTCTAGAAAATCTACTGAATGTCGATGTTCCCCTAACTTGAACATTTTGAATCGAAGGGGTTGTGAAGTTTCTTGTATTTCTATTTTGTGCTAAAGTTCCCAGAGGGAAAAATTTCTTTGTAGTTATGTTTGTACTTGGCATATAACGGTGACTTACTGATAGAACACTTTCGTGAGAATTACAACGCCTCAAGGGTTGACACTGATCTTCCTCGGGTGCATTGTCTATTGGTACATTACTACTAAAGATCACTGTTTCTTCATCAGAGTAGCAATCACTTACATTCTCATCTTCTTCATTAATATTGGAATTCCCAAAAAGTGTCAGTGAGAGACGCTGTCTGTCCTTGAAATATTTATCAAAATCTGATTCATCCTTGGACCTCTTCTTATGATGACCTAACCCGGTTTCAAATGACTTCGCTGGATGTAGTGTCTTCTTTGGAGAAGAGTGCACTGCTCTAGTTCTCTTCATCGGTGAACTTGGCATTGACGTGTACTCTGTCACAGACAAGTTTTCTTGAACAGGATAGAAGGAGATATTCTTTTTCTTCGGCAAGCTCTGTTGCAGACTCTGCTGTGATGGCGTACAACTTGGTATTATTACACTTGTCCTGTTTATAATTTTTAATGGTTTTGGTTCAAATGAGTCCATGCTACTCTTTGTCGAGGCCGATGCTGGTGATTCCGATTCATGTATGATTTCTTCCTCCACCTCCTCCTCATCTTTCTGTTTCTCTGATATTTCGTTGAGACTCAATGTGATGTCTTTAAACTCCATTAATAGGTTCTCTATAAACACTGTGCTATTTCTCTTATTCTTGTGGTTCGCACGCTCGTGCTTTATCTTATCCTTGATATACTGCGACCTTATAAAGAGGGAGTTCAACTGATCCATAAACTCATTGTACTTGGCATCTAGCTCATCCACATCTCCACCTAGTCCGCCCTCTTTCTTCTTATTCTGCTGCGCAATCCACTCATCGAGCTGCTCAATAGCCTCTGTCGACCTAAGAAGTAACCTCTCAGTAATATCCTCGAGCGACGACATTCAACTTTATGTTAATTTTTTTGTTTTCTTACACTTATTTGTATATGTTTTCCGTTCTGTTACTGGTGATTAAACAAGTAAAATACCAAGATAAAATGTCAATCCCCTTCAAGAAGCCTTATAAAATTTTTATTTTTCTTTTTTTCTTTATTTTCCTATTTAATTTTCAAATTTTTTCCTTGTTTACATAGTTTCCTAAATCTGAATTTATTTACCCTCCCACGATAACAATATTTTACCCGGACACCTCCATAAATTTCTTTCAAAAGGCACTGCCTGCCCCCACCACCACTCTCTCCCCACACACAAACACAGAACGATCTACATTCGAAATGCGGTATTAATTATCACAACACAACGGTGCAACAACACAACGGTACAGCACTGTATTATATCAAAAATATATCACCTTGTACTTATCTTTTTATTTATGTTTACATGTAAACAATACAGTACTGATAAGACTCCCCTGTTTTTTTTTTTTTTCTTGTTGCACTACTTCTTACCAATCCGGAGATGTAACTCCATTACCAAAAATATTTTTTTTTGTGTCAAAAAATTTTTTTTGGAAGGAAAAGTGCGGAGATGCATCTCCTTCTTTAAATGATAAAGAGAGAGAGAGAGAGAGCGGAGATGCATCTCCCCCTTATATTATCTATTTTATCTATAGTGTGTACATAAACAATGGTGGGGACAAGGAAGTAGGAATTACATCTCCCAATCTTTTCAAATAAAGGAAAAAGCTGGAGTTTATATTACGAAAAAGGTATAAAAGGAGGAGCTTACTTTTGGAAATGCTGTTTGGATGTTGTAATATGTCCATCACTAACAAGAAAAGCATAAAAAAAAAAAAGAATTGAAAAAAAAAATACTTAGATGTCAATTTATAATAAAACACCATTGGTACGTCAGGTCTTCCCTTCCTTGCCTCAGATATATTTGAAGCACGAATGCTTTCAGCCTGGTGGAAGTTTCAAGAGCCGTGGTATAGGTAATTTGATTTTGAAACAATCTCAGAGAATATTACAAGAACAGCAGAAAACACACAAGAGACCAATGGTTTTTGCTAGTTCTGGTGGGAACGCAGGTTTGGCTGCAGCCACTGCATCCAGAACCCTAAACTTGCCTTGTACTGTCGTGATACCAGAGGCTACTAAACAGAGAATGGCTGATAAGATTAGGGCCACAGGTGCTAACGTAGTGGTGAGTGGGAATCATTGGAAAGAGGCCGACAACTACCTCAAGTCCAACATAATGAACCAATTGAACGAGGATATTGCACCTATCTATGTGCATCCGTTCGATAACCCACAGATATGGGAGGGCCATTCCTCCATGGTTGACGAAATAGTCAACGACTTCACAGCAAATAAGATTTCTTTGAACAAAATCAAAGCTATTGTATGCAGTGTAGGTGGAGGTGGGCTGTACAACGGTATTATACAAGGTCTAGAAAAGTATAACTTGGCTGATAAGATTCCAATTGTTGGTGTAGAAACTAGAGGCTGTCACGTGTTCAACACATCTTTGATGTTGGATAGAGTCGTGAGCTTTAAAAAGATCACAAGTATTGCTACATCCCTAGGTACTGCAAATATCGCAAATGAAACCTTTGCATATGCCAAAAAGTATGGAACTAAATCAGTTGTTCTTAACGATATAGACGTCATCAAGACCTGCCTAAGATACACACAGGACTTCAATATGGTTATCGAGCCAGCATGTGGTGCTTCCGTACATTTGGCGTACAACACTAATATACTGGAAAATGCTCTTGGTACGAAGCTCACTAAGGATGATATAGTTCTAGTGATTGCATGTGGTGGCTCTTCTACCACAATTCAGGATCTAGAGGAAACTCTGGGAAGATTGGATAGAGAATCAAAAATGAAACCACAGATAATGGAAGAAAATGATCTGCACTCTTATTTAAACCCTTCTTTCTTATTAAATAAAGTTGTTTAGTTCTCATTAAAAACTATAACTTTGTAACCTTATCTCGTGTCTAATTCAAAAAAAATTTCTCCAGAGGGAAAAATTTACGTACAAAATATGAAAAACGATATAAGTAATGCATTTTATATAGAGAACCCCTATAAAATATATTTTCAAATACTAAATATTAAATATTAAATAAAAAGTTTAAGAAATGGCTTTCTTTCCAATTCCTTTGAATAGGAAACTAATGAAGCTGGTCACAAAACTTTCAAACGCATCTTGTCAACAAAATGTAGTTCCAATACGATTCAGTACCTTTTTCTCAATACAATATCAATAAGATCAAGTTGTCTGTAATTAGAATTGAAAAGTTAATATAGAAACCTTATTTGTATATATAATTGGCTTGTAAATCAATTTCAATTGAGGAACCAAAATATAATGAGAAGATGTATTGAGAGCATATCTGAGATATTGAATCGATTATTAACTGTGGTTAAAATGATAACCTCAGTAACTATGAATAATGCTAGATTAAAATTTATTCAGCGGGAAAGTAGGATATTTCTGCTTTCTCCTTTTGTTTGACACCCAATTCCTTACTTGGACTTTTGATAGGGCTGTTTTCTGTACTAGAGACTGCAGGCTCTTTGGGTCTAGGTATGGGTTGTCTATATGATTAGAATACCAGGCTTCGAGGATTTTAATATTTTCCTTTGTAAAGCGGTGACCTCGGTAAGGTTGTGGGTTCGGATTGTAGGAGGGGGCGGAACCATTTTTAAGTAGATGGTCTTTGGTGACGACGTTGAAAACAATATTCTCTGACAGAAGGGTAGACAGTCGATAGGTCGTCTTGATCAACCGTATCTCTTGTGAGTCTTTGGTTCTCGATAGGATATCGGACGACGGCTCCGGGATTCTTTTGAAGGAACACAATGATATAAGTTGTTTATTAATCTCTTGCAATTTTTCCTTTAAATTTTCTTGATTATTTGGGTTAAGTAATTCTGAAATTGTAAATTTTTGGAAGTCATGGTCATTTCTTCTCCATGATCTTGAAATAAATAGAATATTGTGGACGCAGTCGGTATTTATATGCCTAACTTGAGGTTAGGATCATTGGAAATGTTTCATATTTTAGGTTCAAATTTCCTGAACTGGTAAAATAATTAAATAGCCCTTTAATATATCCTCAAAAAGAAAATTTTTTAATCAATTTACATTAATATATAAGTTCAGTATTCAAAATTTAAATAAAATTTCACTGGATCATATCCAATAAATAAAAAATTATAATAAAATATGTCAAGCAAAACCAAAAAAATATTACAAAGAAGTATACTACCGTTAAATTTAAAGTCACTCCCACTAGGAGCGTTAGAAAACAAAATTTGGAATTTATTAAAACTCGAATATTTAATAAAGGGACCAAAATAAATACCGGGTTAAATCTATTACTTACTAAACCAAACCACTTACATATTCCTCCACCTCCTAAAATTTTATTAGATAGAATAAGAGAAGAAAGAACAAAAATGGTTTCCTCAGTAAATCCTGATATAAATATAATTGATATCGAGTTATCTTGGGAAATAGATAAATTCCTAGCACACCATTTCCAAATTACAGATAGTACTAAAGATGATAATTATACAAAACTTAAAATAAAAAAACCTATTAATGCTTTTATAGCTTTTAGAGCTTATTACTCTCAGCTTGGTACGGGAATAAAGCAAAATACTCTTTCGACTATACTTTCTGAAGCTTGGAAATCACCAGAAACTGATCAGAATATTTGGGACATATTCGCGCAGCAGTTTAATTTTGCGAGTGCTCGGTGTGGGTTTGTAAATTATATAATGGCCCAAGCGTCCTCAGCGCCATGACAGAACTTGGAGCAGGCGACGGAGGCGGAGAGCGGGTAGTTGGATATGGCTATTTTGTCGTCTACATACTCATCAGCAAACGAGTCATGTCCCCGTGCCATCGCCCCAACAAAAACACAAACACTTTCCTTATCACGGAGGTATTCCTGTGGTCTCATCACATCAGCATCAAAGGACAGTGCTTTCAAGCTTTAGTCATAAAAAACGACAAAATCACTTACTACGTATACTGATTTGGTTTATCAGTTGGCCAGATTTTTTAAAAAATTAACTCTTTAACTATTTATTTTATTGGAACTAACCAAGGCGGTAAAAGTAGATCACATGATAAAGGAGAGAGGGTAACTGGAAATAAAATGTAAAGGTGTATATTATATATAACATATAATAGAATGTAGAACATACAATTTTCATATTCTTATATATCAGTGTATATAATACATTATACTCAAATAATATTATATATTATACCTTTATAAGATGTATATAAGGTATATAATAAAATATTTTATGTAAAAATTGAGGTACCACATGTGCAACTGAAAGAACATTTCAGTTGAGATTAATCAAGTAACTTGAATGCGTCTTTATTGAAATATCATATTGTACAGTATCACCAAAACCAAACAGAATTTCAAAAGGCTGAGATTAGCAGGAATCGTAAGCAAGAAATTCGATAACCGAGTTTTCTCACTGTCAGCTGGCTCGAAATGGTGAGATGGAAAGAAAAATAGCGTTAAAAAGCTGTTTGCATAAAAACTATTACATAATTAAATTATCGATAATTGAGAGCTAATATAAATATATTTATATATTCTTCAAGTGACCTAATCGAGAAACTAGGTACTATTAATGCCATTAGAAATCCTCACAATTTTCTATGGGATTCTAAGATGTGTTAGAAAAAGGTATATCTTGACAGTTCATCGAGAGATAAAAAACTTGCAAATCAGTTTTTTTTTTCTTTTTTTCTTAAGGTAATCACTTCTCTGAAATATGAAAGAAAAGTGAGGCCCACCTTACCTGCTTTGCATATATTCGTATGTCTTTAAGCATAACTGATAAAGTTTCTTTTATTCACCTAAGTTTATTATGTCAGAGCAATAGCTGTTTGGGATCCTAGAAATTTTTCGGCCATACAAATAAAGGGCTGTAGTGGTAACTCTTCGTTATTAGAATTTCTTTCTAATTAATAACATAGAATATATTTTATGATATCATATATTCTAAATCATGTTTATTATAACCATTATTAATATATCAACATATATAATAGATGTTTAATTATATCATTATATATGGTAAAGTGTGATACTATTGTAGTTTTTACTAAGAAAATCCCCTTTCTTTACTTTTTAATAGGAACAAATTTTAAAGAAATATGTTAGATGGGGTAATAATTTAGGACATCCTGATGATATCCAGTCAGCTCATTAGTGACACCTGCATCAATCGTACCAGATTGATTAAATATTAAATGGGGGTAATTAAATACATATATCCCCTCACATATATATTGATAATCATGAGTAATTAATTCTAATTGTTTATATGGTTTACCTCTTATTCTAAAATGACATATATTAATAGAAGCATATATACGTATGAACATCTAACGAACTAAAAATATGTGGGCAAGAAATTATAATACGAAATTCATTTTTTTTTTTAAAACTTTTTTAGATTGCTACAATGTCATCAAGAGTACCAAAATAGCACTAAAGACAACTCTTATAGAAGACCCAAATGACGGTGAGGAACCAACAAAATATGTACCGATAGAAGATTGTACATTTGTGGATTTAGGATGATAGCTGTTACTTGATGATGTCATAGCAGCTGATGACATAGTTATCCTATCAGAACTCGAAACATATATTTTTGATGAATCGGTCAAAGGATTTAGTTTTGTACTTATTGTTACGATACTTGTTGAATCTAGATAAGACTTCAATATCGTAGTATCCTCAGAATTATGGGTATCTTCAGAAGGTAAGGATGGCCCTGTAGTAGAACTGGTGATGAGACTGCTGGTCAAACCGGTGGGTTTGCCTTGATAACTCTTATAATATTTATTTGACTGTGATCTTTTATTGTCACTTTCACTATTGGTAGTGACTACAGTATTTTTGATCTGGCTAGAAAAAGCAGTGTCATGGCTATCAACATTGGAAGTGGAAGACACATCACTAGTAGTGGAATCCGTTTCAAATGAACTTGTTAGCGTAGCAGAAGGGTGTCCCCATGTATCATAGAAATTATTTGAGGTTGCGCTAGCAGAGGTAACTTCAATAGAAGACATATATTTTGAGTTTATCGACTTTTCAGTACTTGCACTAATAAGAGAACTGGAATTAGAGTACTTTGGTGTATAACTTGTGCCGGTGAAAGTAAGGATGCCTGTGCTGGTGCTTGAAATTTCATTTGAAATGGAAGTATTGGAGTTGGTCTGGACAATAATAACATTCTCTGGGATGGTGACGTTGTCTGAGCCAACAGTGTAGGTTGTGATGGTGGTGACGGTCTCAGAGCCGACATGTGTGCCAGGGACGTAGCTGGTGGTGGTGATCGTTGGAGGGGCCGAGCTGGTCTGGACAACAATCACGTCCTCTGGGGTGGTGACGTTGTCTGAGCCGACAGTGTAGGTTGTGATGGTGGTGACGGTCTCAGAGCCGACATGTGTGCCAGGGACGTAGCTGGTGGTGGTGATCGTTGGAGGGGCCGAGCTGGTCTGGACAACAATCACGTCCTCTGGGGTGGTGACGTTGTCTGAGCCGACAGTGTAGGTTGTGATGGTGGTGACGGTCTCAGAGCCGACATGTGTGCCAGGGACGTAGCTGGTGGTGGTCATAGTTGCAATCTTTGTTGTAATTTCTGTTTGTGGTACACATGTGTTTGCTATTGGATCATAGAAACCATCGGTACAATATTGGGAAGCAGTTGTTGAACATGGTACGTTTATGTGGTAAATTGTTTCGGTGTCCGTTGGAACCCCAGTACTAGTACAATATTCAGTCACTTCAGTACTGTATGTGCTTGTATATTGCCCTCTAGTACATGTTGTATCATATACAATATGATTCGGACAACCTAGATCCTCATCATTAATTGAGAATAAGTACCCCTCAAAGTTGTTTATTTTAGTGGGGTTGTTGCCAATGCTGAAAGAAAAAGACAACGAAGCGATGTAGTCACGATTGTTAAAAAATAATCTAATTGGATAGTAGGAGTTTTCGTCTAGGTAAACAGTTAGATCCGTTTTGACATGGTCTGAACCCCAAAGAGAGTAAGCCTGATAGTTTCCGAACTTGTCATAGGTATCGTTTAACTTACAACAATCAAATGCGTTTCCTGCTCCCAAGTTAAGGTAAACAAGGTCATCACCATCGATATGAAATGTGTATGTACCAGAAACCTTTGGTTTAAAGTAACCATACAAGAGCATTGTAAAGTTAGAAAATGTGATTGGTGTTGGGTAATTATAAGCATCTGGAAGGGTCGAATATTCCACAGTACACATTTGTTTTGGTGAATAGGTAAAATCCAGTACACCAGAGACGCCTTCAGATTTACCAATCAATTTTCTGTTTTGATAACCGTACCTAGGGTAATTCACGTCGAGATAACTAGGATCCCAGCAGGATTTTGATAGATCGGTGTTGTGCGCCCAACAAGACTCCTGAGGGTTATCTGGACAAGGAACTATATAATTTAAGAAATTATACTCCCAGATTTCCATCCGCAAACCAGAATGAGATGGCAAAAGTTTTGGGGCACAACCATTTGGATAAGGATTTTGTTCGTCTGAATTGAAGTTGTTGTCATCACCATCGGACGGTAAATTTGGGGAAACCGTTGTGCAGATAGAGTCTAGTTCGGCAAACGCTAAAGCACAGAAGAAAGATAAATAAATGAGATATAGTATATTATACCGCATATCTTCACTGATTTCTGTTTTTAATTTTTCAGAAGAAAAATGATACTAAGCAAAATAGTTTTTATTTGAGATGAATTTGATGCAACGTTTAAATATAGTCATCCAGTTTCGATGACATGTGAAAAATACCTGCTAATTAGGGCAAGTCTTAAACAAATAACAGTATTAAAGAACCATTACCTCAATGGATGCATCGGAATCGGGTTATAACATCATTTCTCCTTTCAAATTTGCGTTTATATCTAGCTATATCTATAAATAGATCAACTAAATCCTTCCTGTGGTATCCATTTTTTTAAAAAAGCTCGGGGGTATTGTCATGACTGCGTTCAGTTTTTTTTGTTTTCTTTTCTTTACAGAAATGTTGAGATTTTGTTTTTGCTTATAATAAGAAATTCTTAATATTGACTGGATGCCCAAGTGGTTTACTCAGTATATTTCGTTCTATACTTCATTGAATTGTAAGTCATAATATCTGAATAGTATCAACCACAGAAAGGAATTTCATCGGGTAAGAAAATTATAATATCATTCTAATTGAATTTTTTTATTAACTAGAGCATACAGCTTATGGCCCCTCGGATTTCTATTGTATTGACCGAAGTCATTTTTTTTTTCAATCTTCTTTTTTGTTTCTTTTTTCTTTTTATATTATGATTTGAGAAAAGAGTACAAAAAACAACGTGGACCTAGTTGAAAAAAGTGAAAAATCCCTTTTTTGCATCAACTTACTTCTTTCCATTCCCATAAGGGGAAAGTAGTTCATTTTTCGTTAAGCAGCTTATTTCTGTTAGTAAAAAGGGGTGGGGGGATTATATTTGACTTTGCATGCCTACATTGAATTGTTTTTGAGAGTATATATCCGATGTTTAGGAAATTATGTCAAGTGATACTAAATTGGTTTCGAAACAAAAAAATAACAAAACCGTCAAATGGCGAAAAAGTAATAAAAAAGAAAGAAAACTTATTTTTTGATGCCAAGTTCTCCTCTTTATTTAGTATCCCCTAGAAAATACGTTTCGGGAATATGCATCCATTTCAGGAGTTTTTTAGAAAAGCACGAATAATAGAGTGTTCAGAAATTCTGTTTCACCAATCAGCTGATGAACAAAATAGAGGCATCATTATATAATTAAAATAATTCAGCTAACAATTAGATCAACTGATCAACAGTATTACGTAGGATTATGTGAATAATATCGGTATAAAGTATCCTTCGTGTTTCATTTTCAAACTTTCTAAGATTCTTGTAGTTATATGATTTTTCCTCTATTTTATTTTTAGCTCAGGTGAGAGGTTCTAGATTTAGTTGTTATGCAAGTTAAAATTTGTGGGCTAGACTAAAAATAGTTTAGCACATTTCCATTATCTATTATCAATTCGTGCCATCAGGTGACTAATAAAACTATTTTTTATCTTATCTTGTTACTATTTTCATTTTCTATTTGAAGTAAATAAGAACTTTGGAGACACTTCACAGAGTCACGGTTGTTACGTGGAGATATCCTCAAAAAAAAACAACAACCGTGCTTTCCCTACGGAGTCTTCAGGTTTAAATTATCTGAATTACTAAATCATATGATGTCAGAAGTAAGATAAGTTTCCTTATAGATACGGGATTTTGATCATTTCTTTATCTTTGAAAATTTGCAATTTTTTAAAAAAGAAATTTAAATTCTTTGGTTAATTTCATTGAAAGAAATATTTATAAAAATTAATATGGTAAGAAATTTTTACATTCCCTCTTTCGCATCATGTGATGATTGGTTAGATAAAAGTACATTTAATTTGACTTTATTGATATACTGAACCCACTTTGAACATAAAGTGTTGTGCAGGAAAGTCCTAGCCAAAGGATGGAAAGGTAAAGATTCAAGACTTGTCTTCAATATTTTCAGTCTAAAGTATTTGGTTGTCTAAATAAAGCGTTCGTATATCAGAAGTACTTCCAATTGTGTCACATCATTTTTAGAGACTGTAAAGTAGTCGTATATACTTTATAAAGATAATGAAACTCTCAAAGATATTTTTCGTGGGATGATTTGTATCCCACGAAAAAAAACTTATGAGAGATTTTATTGCGTGATTTGAAAAAAAAACTTATGTTTCATCAGGTGACGAGCAAAATAGAAAAAAAAAATCCAGTATTGGAATTTAAAGATTCATTTGTTAACACTAAATATAGTTTTGTAGTAGAATAAACAGAAAAACCGGATAACATCTTGGTAGTAACAAACTCTTAATCTTTACCTTATTGTTAAAAAATGTAACTGCCTGAAATTATTGAATTGTTTATTTGGTCTCTATTTTTAGTATCAATTATTTTTAAAATATGCAATAAATAAGAACAACAATCATAAATTTGTTCACCAGTAAAAAAAATAACAAAACAAGACATGTTTATTTCCGGGCATAAACATATAGGTATAATATATTTTTGAAGGCACTACAGCTTTCTTGAATAATTTTTAAAAACATTTGTTCTGAATGTAAGCATTCCATAATATAGAAATTTAGGACAGCTTAAAATATGATAGGAGGTCATGATTCCAGAAGGTCGGAAATATTTCAAAGTGCAATTTCATTATTGCCGTGTATAGTGTTTGTTGAGCTCTGTAATTTATTGTTCCTAACAAAAATTGATAAGGCCTAGATTTACTAAGAATTATATGAAACACCTAAAAATAATATTGATAAATCAAAATAAAATGAAACATTGTTCTATTTTTAAGTATGTTAGTGACTTTTTGTCCTTTTACTGCAACAATTATATTTGGTATAATGAAACGTTTAGCTCCATTACTATTGAAAAATTTCTTTACAATGCACAATCCAATTGTTCCTTTTTTTTTTAACACAATGAATATATGGTTGTGACAGGAAAAGATCCCAGAAGCTACACAGTCTTTTATAGTTGGGCATAATGGATTTTGAAGTCTTGATAAATTACTAGTATCCGAAACAAAGTTATAAACAAGAAAGAACGTGTTGTTCCAAAGGAACAGACTGAATGTTTCTGTCGAATTCGTTAATAGTAGACATAATTTGAAGTGATATGAAAAATTGAATAAAAAGTTAAGTTATCTTTAATAATATGTTATAATACTATTCCAAGGTCTTGGTTGGTTCTTTATATATAAATTAAAACTTATAAAGGAAATGGAAGAGGATTATAAAATGTAATTTGATCAAAAAACCTCTGTTATCTATACCTGAGATTTTTGTGATACTTCTTTTTGCTATTTGATTAGCCTGCTGCATCATCATTTAGTCTTATCATACTAAAGCTCATTTTGTTTGTTAATTTTTACCTAATATTATTAGCAATTGAATTTCTTTTTATAATTATCTTATAATTAGATCATCTATCAATGATGTAAATATTACGGAATGAATTATATTATTATTTGATTACAATTTATAATTCATCATAGTTCATTGATTATATTCTTCGTCATGAAAGACGTAGTCATCATGTGATTACATAGTCATTCACGTGACCATATCATATTTCGGTTTATATTCCAAGTTAAATACCTTGGAGCAACAGAACGATAATTATAGATCATTAAATAATAAATTACTGCTATTTTACGTTAAATTTTTTTATAATTTTAATTTCTGTTTTCATTCATCCTTTTTTGCTATCATTTGATAGTTCCTTTTTTGAACTTATTTAGTTATCTTATATTTTGGTTTTCTATATTTAATGTTCTCATTAAAAGGGATTAATACCGTGATAATCTATATATAGATATCGGATTCTTTTAATATTTTATAATATCATGTTCAAGGACTTGATATTATACAAATTGTAACGAAAAAGCGACCAATCATGAGAATTGTTTTATTATAATATATATTCCAAGTATTCTGCTAGACAACAACGATTTCATAGAAATATCAGTAGAACTTACTCCGCCTCAAGCGATGAAGAATATTAACAACTATAAGCATTGCAATGCAACTAAGTAGCTTATTTGCATTTATTTTCTTATTTTAAGGTGTTCATTTAGTGGATTCGTTTCTAATAAATTTTTAAGGTAAATTGCAATTATTATTTATTATAATAAACAAAATTGAAATCAAAAAAAAAAAATCAGAATTTTTGTTTCTGCTATAAATTCTTAGACAACCAAAACATGTAATTCCACATATTTACTCTAATCTTACCCGGTTGCGAACATAATCGAATAGATATCTATGAATCACGTGGAGCAAATTTACAACCACATTATAAATGAGAAAAAAATTCTTTTAAAAAACATTATTATCAATATGATACTACAAAATCATTTGTAAAATATACAACTATAAAAATTAATGTAAAACATTAACAATGATTAAAGAAACTTATTCATTGTATAAAGTAGAGGTAGAAGAATTCAACCATAATTATTTAATGCTTTAAAAGATCAGAATAATAACAATTAGGATACTCACTTCTGGGCACTAATAATATTAACTAACCATTTGTAAATAAATAGACATAATAATACATTATTAAAAAGTAATATCAAATTAAAGAATACTAACCAATAAAATATTTTCATTAAGATCGTAAGATTAAAAATATCATAATTCAATGCTAAAAAAAAATCTATGATCCATAATTATTAAATGAAAAAAAAAAAAACATTACAATAGCGAAAATACATGGTATGACAAAGAAAAAAAAAACCAAACAACAACAGCAACAACAACAAATAAAAGTTTCTCGATTAATTTCGAGAAACGTATGGTCTGGGTGCTGTGGGGTCTGGGTGCTGTGGGGTCTGGGTGCTGTGGGGTCTGGGTGCTGTGGGGTCTGGGTGCTGTGGGGTCTGGGTGCTGTGGGGTCTGGGTGCTGTGGGGTCTGGGTGCTGTGGGGTCTGGGTGCTGTGGGGTCTGGGTGCTGTGGGGTCTGGGTGCTGTGGGGTCTGGGT
The DNA here is from genome assembly GCA_017309295.1 of Nakaseomyces nivariensis. NCBI lineage: Eukaryota > Fungi > Ascomycota > Saccharomycetes > Saccharomycetales > Saccharomycetaceae > Nakaseomyces > Nakaseomyces nivariensis. The sequence goes on along the minus strand of JAEVGP010000010.1, from coordinate 399 downwards.
GCTGTGGGGTCTGGGTGCTGTGGGGTCTGGGTGCTGTGGGGTCTGGGTGCTGTGGGGTCTGGGTGCTGTGGGGTCTGGGTGCTGTGGGGTCTGGGTGCTGTGGGGTCTGGGTGCTGTGGGGTCTGGGTGCTGTGGGGTCTGGGTGCTGTGGGGTCTGGGTGCTGTGGGGTCTGGGTGCTGTGGGGTCTGGGTGCTGTGGGGTCTGGGTGCTGTGGGGTCTGGGTGCTGTGGGGTCTGGGTGCTGTGGGGTCTGGGTGCTGTGGGGTCTGGGTGCTGTGGGGTCTGGGTGCTGTGGGGTCTGGGTGCTGTGGGGTCTGGGTGCTGTGGGGTCTGGGTGCTGTGGGGTCTGGGTGCTGTGGGGTCTGGGTGCTGTGGGGTCTGGGTGCTGTGGGGTCTGGG